>OY728130.1:1737223372-1738469185 GCA_963277665.1 Viscum album
AGGATTAAAACAAAAAAAAATTTAAAAAATGAAGAAAGTATGTACCTGTCGGAGATCATAATGTAATTGTTGGTTTTAGATAGTATTAATGGAAAACACAAGCGTACGAAGTAAAAGAATACTATCAATCATCATACCGATGGAAAACAAAGTCGTTACCATTAACTGAAGAGACGATGGAAAACAATCTTATTACCATGAACTGACAAGCCGATGGAAAACAAAGTCATTACGATTAACCGACAAACCGATGGAAATCAAACTTGTTACCATTAACTAACAAGACAATGGAAAACAATCTTGTTACCATGAACTGACAAGCCGATGGAAAATGAACTCGTTACCATTAACTGACAAGCCGATGGAAAACAATCTTGTTACCATGAACTGAAAAGCCGATGGAAAACAAAGTCGTTACCGTTAACTAACAAGCTGCTGGAAAACAATCTTATTACCATGAACTGACATTACGATGAAAAAAAAATGATTACCATGATATGACAGTACGATGGAAAAGATAATCATTACCATGAACTGACAGTACGATGGAAAAGAAAATCATTACCATGAACTGACAGTATGATGGAAAAGAAAATCAATACCATGAACTGACAGTACGATGGAAAAGAAAATGATTACCATGAACTGACGATACGATAGGCAGATATGTATATAAAACAATTAAACTGTCAACACGAAAAACAAAAAAATAAAAAACACATACCAAGAGAATAAATAATTAAAGATCATAAGATAAGAAGAAACATAGTAAGAAATGTTCTCCCCCTTTATTTTTGAGTTATTTAATGTAAGTAAAATTATAAAAACAAGAAGTAGATATGAATGATTATTTTAATGTAATCATTCCTAGCTTCTGTTTTATAAACTCAAATCTATCGGAAGGTAATGGTTTTGTGAAAATTTCAGGAAGTTGTTCTTGTGTTCCGATGAATTGTAAAATAAAATCTCCTTTTTGTGTGTGATCCCTAAGAATGTGATGCATAACATCTATGTGTTTTGCACGAGAGTGATGTGTTGGGTTCTTACTAAGAGCTATGGCACTAGTATTATCACATAGAATTTGGGTTTTTGAAAAACTCAAACCATAGTCAGTGAGTGTGTGTTGCATCGACAACACTTGGGCACAACAACATCCAGCTGCTACATATTCAGCTTTAGCAGTGGAAAGTGCTACTGAGTGTTGTTTCTTGCAGGACCAAGAAACCCGAGAATCTCATAAGAAATGACATTTCTGAGATGTACTTTTTCTATCCATTCTACAACCACCAATGTCAGCATCTGAAAAACTTTAAAAAATATCATTTCCATAAGAGTAAAATGTCCTAAATCTTTAGTGTCTTTCAAATAACGAAATATTCTCTTTACAGATTTTAAATGAGAATATTTTGGATTAGATTGATATCTTGCACATAAGCATATAGAAAACATTAAGTCTGGTCGACTAGCTGTCAATTATAGCAAACTTCTTATCATACCTCTAAAGATTGTTTGATCTACTGGTTTCCTAGTTTCATCAAGATCAACTGTATTTGAGGTACCAATTGGAGTGATAATACATTATGTTTTGTCATATCGATACTTTTTGAGTAAGTATTTAATATACTTATATTTAGAAATATATATCCCTTCTAGTTTTTGAGAAATTTGAAAACCTAAAAAGAATTTTAACTCATCCATCATACTCATTTCAAAATCAGATTTCATTAAATTCGCAAAAGAATTAGTTAATGATTTCTGAGTTGATCCAAATATGATGTCATCAACATAAATTTGAACAATTAAAACATTATTATTTTCCATTTTTATAAAAAGGGTAGGATCTGTTATACCTTTTATAGAATTTTTTTGTAAAATAAATCATATAAGTCTATCATACCATGCTCTAGGGGCTTGTTTAAAACCATATAGGGCTTTGGTAAGTTTAAAAACATGATTAGGATGTTTTGGGTATAGAAAACCAGGAGGTTGTTCGACGAAAACTTCTTATTGAACAAAATCATTTAGAAAATCACATTTAACATCCATTTGAATAGTTTGAAGTAAAATTATACTGAAAAGGCTAATAGAATTTGAATAGATTCAAGTCTAGCTACCAGAGCATATTTTTCTTCATAGTTTATTCATTCTTGTTGATTATATCCCTTAGCAACAAGTCTTTCTTTATTTCGTACAGTGATTCCATATTCAGCGTATTTGTTTCTGAAAACCCATATTACACCAATTACAGTTGTTTCTTTAGGTATTTCAACTAAAGTCCAGACTTGATTCCTCTAGAATTCATTTAGTTCATCTTGCATTGCTTTTATCCAATCTTCATCACCTAAGTCCTCACTTGGACTTTTAGGTTCAAATTGGGAAAGATAATCCAGATGTTCTATTTCATTTCTTAAGGAATTTCTGGTCCTTAAAGGTTGATTTATATCACCAATGATATTATCAATAGGATGATTCCTAAGAAACAATTGATTTGGATTTTGTAAAACCTGTTCATCAACATATGGTAGAAATTCTTATGTAGTAAATGTTTCAGAAGTATCTTCTTGAAAATTTTCTTTATCAAAAGGATCTTCTAACAAAGTTTGATAATCAGTTTTTGAAAACACATCTAAGGATGAAGGTTGGGATGATTTTAAAACAAAAGGATAAGATTCATCAAATTTTACATGTACTGTTTCCTCAACAGTACAAGTGTTTTTATTGAAAACTCTATAAGCCTTAGAAGTTGTAGAGTAACGTAGAAATATTCCTTCATCAAATTTTGGTGTGAACTTGTTTAAATTATATTTTGTATTCAGAATGAATACTTTGCTCCCAAAAACTTTGAAGTATGAAACTTTAGGTTTTCCGCCAGTCCATAGCTGATAAGGTGTTTTATTAAGAAAAGTTCTAGTTAAAACACGATTTATAGTCTAATAGGCAGTACTAACAGCTTCAACATAGAAGTACTTAGCAATTGAGTACTCACTCAACATAGTTCTAGTCATTTCCTGAAGAATACTATTTATTCTTTCAAAAACACCATTTTGATGAGGAGTTATTAGAGCTGAAAAATTGTGAGTGATACCTTTCTTACTCAAAAAATTTCAAATTCAGAATTTTTAAAATCACCACCATGATCACTATGAATAGTATTCAATGGTAGGTTTTTCTCATTTTTAACTTGGGCTCTAAAAGTTTTGATAAAAAGGCTTCAGATTTGTTTGTTAGAAAATAGACCCATGTGAATCTAGTAAAGTCATCAACTAAAACAATTACATAGTATTTTCCTCCAATGCTTCCAGTTTGTGAAGGACCAAAAAGATCCATGCGCACTAGCTGTAATGCATTAGAAGTTGACACTTCATTAATTGATTTAAAGCTAGTTTTCTGTTGCTTGCCAAATTGACAAGGATCACAGACTTTTGAAGAATAATATCTATGATCTGGTAGTCCCTTTACAAGCCTTTTCTTTGAGATTTTATAAAGGTTTATTAGATTACAGTGTCCTAGTCTTCTCTGCCATATCCATGAATGGTCTTCTATTGCACTTAAGCAGGGTAAATCTTAGCTTCTAAGGTCTTCTAAGTTAATAGTGTATACATTCTCTTGCCTATGGGCAGATAGATTGAACTCATCCTTGGAATTGTGAACTAGACACTTATCATTTCTAAAATTCACAAGGTAACCTTCATCACATAATTTACTTATGTTGGTGAGATTGTGCCTAAGACCTTTAACAAACAAAACATTTTAGATAAAAACTTTTCCAAGAAAAACAATATTACCTATACCAACAATATTCCCTTGAGAATTATCTCCGAAGGTAACCTTTCCTCCTTTTGTTTTGATAATATTTTCAAAGAGATCTTTTTTTTCTGGTCATGTGTCGAGAACAAGCACTATCCATGTACCAAATATTTTTGTTGGTACACTTCTCATTTTCCTGAAAAATAAACAATTAGTTTTTTGGAATCCAAACTTGTTTGGATCCAGATGGGTTAGATAAAAGAATTTTAGGAATCCACATTTGTTTTAAAAAACGAGCTTTATGAAATCCTAAAGACTGAGTTTTATTAAGAGAACACTCTCTTTTCTAGTGTCCACCACATTGACAATTAGAAGAAAAAGGTGTTTTTTGTGGAAAAAAATAGTTATTACTAAAAATAGGTTTGGAATGAGTATAACCAAGTTCATAATGATTCCTCAAAGGTCTAATTTGAGAATAAATCATGTCAAAGTTTTCCTTTCCATGAGAAATGTTTGACAAACATTTCATTAAAGAGAAAATTTCTGACTTTAGTTTTAAAACTATGTTTTTATCTTCCAAAAAAATTTATTTTAAACTATAGTTAGGCTCTAAAACATATTTCTTAGAAATCACATTTTCTAAGTTCTTAAAAAGTTTATCCTTATCATATTTAACTTTCTCAAGTGTTTTTAAAATTATTTCAAAATCATAAGTTTTCATATCAAGTTCATTTAAAAGATCTGATACTTATTTAGTTAAAACTAAAATTCTAGAATTTCCTTTATCAAAATTTTTCATAAGTGTAGAATTTTCATTTATATGTAATTTAAAAAATCTAGATACTTATTCAAAAGAAGGTAATGTATCATCTTCTGATGACAAAGAATCATCATTTGAAGATTTGTAATATTTATTATCAATATAATTTGAATATAAAGAGACATTTGTAATAGCTTCAGTATTATGTACCTTGGCCATAAGACAATGATCTTCAATTGGTAGTCTGTATATAAGTACAATATTTCTCTGTCCTGAGGACTCATATTCTGAAGAATTTTCTGAAGAATCACTTCCACTTTCACTCCAAGTGTCATTTTCTTTCAAGACATTCTTTTTCTTATAATACTTTTTCTTATTTATTTCAGAAAGTTTCTCCTTTTTGTCTTTTCTCTCCAGTAAAGGACAATCAGGCCTTATATGTCATACTTTCTTACATTCATAACAAGTTACCTCTGAATCTTTCTTATCCGTCCTATCCTTCTTTTTGAATATGTATTGGACGTATTTCATTCCCACAATCGTGTTCATCCTTCGAGCAAGATTGGATAACTCATTTTCCAAAAGATCAAAATCACTTGAATCAGATATAAAAACTTTATTAGCATTGGATCTTGTTATCCTTTCAGGTGTTTTAGATTTAGATGTAAAAGCTACACTACCATTTCCATTCTTCTTCTTGTTGAAATCAGCATCTCTTTTCATTCTTGTTTCATGCTGTAAAAGAGTTCCAAATAGTTCATCAAGAGTAATCTGAGAAACTTTTCTATTTTCATCAATAACTGTCCTTTTTGACTCCCATTCATTTGGAATTATATCTATAATCCTAACTACAAGAGCTTCATAATCAAGACCTTTCTCTCCTATAGATTGTAAGCTACTGAAAAGTGTCATAAATATTTGTTGCACTTTACATACTGGGTCTCCATAAGGAAAAAAAATCCATGATACTCTGCTCGGAGGATTGCTCTTCTTGTTTCTATAAACTTGGATGTACCAAAATGTGTGACTTCGAATTTCTTCCAAATACAGTTGGCTGATTCACAAGAAGATATCTGGCTATATATATTCCTGGTCATAAAACATAATAGAGTATTGCGTACCTGGTAATTCAATTGATATTCTTTCTTTCTCTTGATTAGTGAAAGTACTGACTTCTTTGTCAGGAATTTTGTAACCTTCAATAAGAATTATAAAATTGTCTACACCAGTATTGATAAAAAATGTCTTCATTCGATCTCTCCAGTACTCATAATCATTCCCATCAAAGATAGGTGGTCTAGAATGATTTAGGTTGTCAATTGATCCAATATTCATTCCTCCCATCTAATGAAACAAAAAAAATCTTTTCCACTCCACACGTTAGTGTAGTAAGTAGTTAAAATGAAAGTTTGAAAGAAATATAGAAAGTAAAACTAATCAGTGGAAACCTGCTCTGATACCAATTTTTGGATCGAATATGTAGATTTATAGGTATATTAGATGGAACAATACAAGAGTGGGGTGAATTGTATGTTTAAAACTTTGAGTTTAAACACTTAAGAGATTAGTTTAAAAGATCTTAAACTAATACAATTCAAACAACCACAATTGTATTGAACATAAAGGTATGATGTAATGTAATACTATTAGAAAAGTAAAGTAATTGTATTCAAGATGATTACAATAATCATAGTAATACAAGTGTGTTATATTCAACCAAAGAGTGTATAGAATCTATTAATACAAAATTTAATAGAATAATTGTAATTGAAACAATTACAATTGAAAGTATAATGAAGAAAGAAAACAATACAAATTCATTTCTAATACAAATAGCAGCGAAAATGTAAAAGTATTACAATTCTTTTTAACCCAAAGAGAAGGGTTATTTTTTCACCTAGGATAATAGGTCTGTCTTACCACCACCTTGGTAAGCCCTCGATACGATGATCAGATCATCTGTATGCCTATCCCCGGCAGCCCTCGATACGATGATCGCAATGTCTGTCTGCCTATCCTCAGCAGCCCTCGATACGATGATCTGAACGTCTATCTGCCAATCCCCGGAAGCCCTCGATACGATGATCAGAACATTTGTCTTCTTATCCCCAGTAGCCATCGATTTTGTAGGTAATCGACACCTATGTCATTCAATTACTTGAAAGCCCTCGATACGATGATCGGACGCACAAAGCACAAAGCATGAGAGAAGTCACAACATCTCTCTCTAGAACTTGATAGAAGCAAACTATCATAGTTATATCAACGGAGTTCACACGCATCACCACATTTTTCCTTTCTCGGCATCAAATGACCTTCTATTTATAGGCCTCGGGTTCCAATGGTCACATTTCCTCCAACGGTCTTATTTCCCCGAAAAACTCGGAGGGACTTGGACACCAGGAATTATAACGGTCATATTGAAACAAAAAGCACAACATCATTTTTATTAGTTTGTAACTAACTCAACGACATCGTATTGGTCAAAAAAAGATATATGAAGATGATAAACAAGAGTATGATTAATATGAAACATGTGTTTTTTGACTAAGTAAAAAAACAAGAAAGTAATGAAAGTAAGAGTATTATAAGTATTACTAAATGTAATGTATTGATATGATACAAAGTAAGATACAAAAAAGTGAGTACAATTGAAAAAGTTAGTACGATGCGATTGACAGAGTCAGTATGATGCAATTGATAGTGTGAGTACGATACGAGTGACAGAGTCAGTACAATACAATTGGAAGAGTCAGTACGATACGATTGAGAGAGTCAGTACGATATGATTGACAGAGTCAGTACGATACTAGATAAAAGACATTTGTGATTTCTAAAACATGATATAGAGGTCAAAGGAAAACTTTTGACTCAACAGCCTTATTGGGGTATTGAGTGAATTTAGGGTCAAAAAACAAGGATTTTTTTATCTGTTTTATAGGGATAACAGCCAAATGGTGTGTGACCATGTATCAAATTAGGAAAGGATATTCCTTAAGTATTTGGAATATGGGATAATATGTATTTAATGTATTGTGATAGGTTTCCCAAGAATGAAATAAATATGAAACAAATTAATTTTTAATAGTATCCTTGAATTCATGAGTCATGGATCATGATGTTATGAGACAATTTTTGTAGTAGGATAGAACTATAATGTACATTATCTTGATTAAATTCTTTATCATCAATGATGGCATGTCGATGAATGTTTTGAGAGAGAATTTTTAGATTTACTCTTATCAAGGGAATAATAGATTTGGAATTTATTAGATACATGTGGTATAAGGATTGATTAATTCTAATATTAAAATGAGGGACATAACATTGGTGGTTGGTTAGGCATGATAAATCAAGAAACACATATGGGACATGTTTATGGGTAGATTTTGGGAAATCGCTAGGTTAAAGAGATTAATCTATGTATATCACATGATTCCAGGAATGAGGTATTGATGAATGATAGTAATGCATTATGATTGAATTTAATGGAGTTTGGATATGCTAAATTGGAATGATCAGGTTGACTTCTTTTCTCCATTATATGTTATTTATTTATGGATTTATAATAAAATACTTCACATATCAATTCAATTATTGGATCCAACAAGTTTTTTTGAAATAATTTTTTAATTTTTAATTATTAATAATTTTTTTATTCACCAATTAATTTTTCTGTATTATTTTTTATTATTTGATACCATAATTTAGTTTATAGGTTGTTATTTATTTGTGAAACATGGTCGATGTTATCTTTACACAATAGTTTTTCATCCTGGAGACCTTATATAATTATCATTAATAAAATTGAATTGTTAAAAAATGTCATAATTATCTAATGTTATTTATTGGGATTCACAACATAGAAAAATAATTTCAAATTATTCTTTAAATTAGACCCATAGATTCATTTTTAAAATGAATACTATATCTGATTGAATATATGAAATTCAACAAGAGCCTAAATAAACCATGAAATATTATAATTTAAAATGAAAATTAAAACCTAGCCATTAATGTTTTTGGTAAGAATAATAATAAATAATTTGATAAATATTTATCAAGGACCTAATCCATATAAATTTATTGAATAATTCTAATTTTATAACCACTCAATTATTAGTAATGTCAATTTTTTATTTGAATATATTTGTTATTCAAAAATGTATTTTATCGATTTTCATGAGAAAATATTATAACAAATTTGGGGATATTGTAGATATTTTAGTAGATAACAAGGATATAATTTTTTAAATAACCACATCAAAATTGTATTAATGTCAATTTTTTAATTTATCCAAATATTTTTTTTCAATGAATAGTTAAAAAATATTGATATTTAATGTGAGATGTAGTTTCTTTTAAGTGTTTAAAATGTCATATTATATTTTATATTAGTCGTAAAATTTAATTAGATTATTTGTAGTTATTATAGTCTAATTATCTACCATGTGATAAATTTTGTACTTGAAATAAGTATAAAAACATTTTTTATACTTAAAATGATTTATTTATGAAAAATCACTTTTCATTAGATTCTGTGGGTTAATTTTAAAATTAAAATTTTCTAATTATTTATATAGAATTACAAAAAATTTATTTACATATTTGGAATCAGGATTTCATAATTTTATAAATAGTTATGTTTTATTTTTAGTCATTATGAATAGTATCTATTGATAATAGTTATCAACACGTTAATGGAAAACTGGGTAATTAAGGTTAAAAACAATATGAAAAGGACCCCAAATTTATCCAAACACTAGAATTTATTCTATATTATTTATGGAGATTATTCATGTTCATACATGTATCAGATATATGGACATAGGGTGCAACATTTTCTTGATTTTCTTCCATTAAATTTATTGAGTAAAATATAAAGATAAAAATATCACATTCTCAATTTTAATATATTTTAAATTTTATGGAAAGGATAGAAAAACCTATAATTGGTTATAATTATTTATTTAATGTATAAAATATTTTCCATTAATGGTAATTTCGTTATAAATTTTAGTGATTAAATAATTACCTTAAAATAATATGAAATGATAATAAATCATCTGTTTAATTAATAAAAAATGATATAAAGTATTTAAATGATATTAAAAGTAATATAATTTGAACTAAAATTTATTTTATATGAATTTTATATATAATTTAATAATTCTGGTTATTTCTAAAATTATTTTATTCCAATTCCATTTCTATCACATTTTTTAATGTTAAATTTAATACATAGATTAAAAATGTTTAATTGTGTTGTTTTATAATAATTACTATATCATTAAAGGATTTAAAATTCATAAAAATCCTATAATATTATAATTTATTGGGATATTGTCTAAAATATTAACCATTAACCATTTATTTTGAAATTATAGTTTTGTTTTATATATCATGACCTATAATGAGTAAAAACATTGTTATCACAGTAATTGTAAAAAACGGTTAATGTTGTTTAAAACAACATGATAAGGGTAAAAAACTAATATAAACATGTAAATATTTTATTTCAACCAATATTGATCATATATCTAAATTATACCATTTTTGATACTGTTATAATATAAAATTAATTTATATTAGTTTAACATTTAAATAAATTCATAAAATTCCCCTCATTTCACTTATAAAACGATACCCCATATACTCCCCTCTCTATACTTATAGATCAATTTATATCATACAATAACTAACCAAACACATCTATTATATCCATACTCATTACCTAGAGTTCATGTTTTATTCGTAATACCTTTCTAGGAGGGAATTTGGTAGACTCTTAAAGAGATTTCTCAAATAACCGGTAGATTTATTAACAATAAGTTTTCATTTTATTTCAATTTTTGTATCCCTCAAATCTTATAAAACTAAGATGAAATAACAAAAATATTTTTTCCAAATAAATTTATATATTTTAGTATGTTAATGTTATAAACTATAGCCTTATCGTCTTCCATATAATAGGAAATGTCAACGTCGAATGTGTGTACGACCAACTATAGCCTCGTGAGTCGATTTATTTCATTTTCCATCACCATCACTCTAGCATGGACACAATGACATAATTAATGTATATAAATTAATTTTTTTTCTCATAATTATACACATATAATGATAAAACAACATCTATTGTGATGACCTAGACTCTCTTGGTCCTTTGCATTACCAAAAATCCGGATCCTAAAGGGGTAGCGTCTCGGTGCGACCAATCGGGGAGAGAGATCAGCATGACTGATCGGTGAGACCGACTGGCGCGACTGATAGGTGAGACTGACCGGCGTGAACGATTGGGGAGACCGGTCAGCGTGACCGATCGGCGCGAGTGATCGGCGTCACCCGGCTTTGTCGGGGTTTTTCTTGTGACGTGCGAAAATTGAGTTTTAAACCCTTCATTGACCCCCTTTAAGCTTTTTTTAAAGCCCGGTAGTGCCCATAAATGTTATAATTAAATATTCAATAAATTAACCTGGTGTGTGCGTCGGTTTAAATCACCCGACCCCTTTAATAACGTGTGGGGCCGCGTGGTCAACCCATGACCCCCCGCTCCTTACGCAGTTTGGGGTTCTTATCTCAACCGTCCCCATCTTTTATAAAAAAAAGGGTTCACCATAGGGTACTTTTATCATTCACCCTGTGCTAGGGTACCCTTCTTTCAGAGGAGAATCTTTTAGTTTAGGCGAGCCGCATCGCTATGCGTGAAGTTCTGCGCCTGGCCTAAGCATCGATCGTTGATCAACAAGTAGGGAATTTCTTCATCTCTCTCTTTTGTGTATCATGTGGGGTGGGCGTGCTTTTGGTTCTGTAGAATTGGTTAAACCAGACCTAAATAAAGACAATGAACTGATTATATGAAGAAATAAGGGGGGGATGTGATCGTTAATGCTGTTTATGTTATGATAATCTTTCTAAATTGTGCGGGCTTACGCCTACTAAAAATCATGGCTATTGGTGGTCTTTCTCTATGCACTAATGAACCCATGGGGATGTTTGAAATGACTTGTTTTTGGTTGTGAAATCCTGCTATAAAAAGGGAAATTGGTTAATCAAGTACACCTGGCTAAATGAATTGAAAGCACCAGGATCAACCCTTCGGTGATAACCCCCGATTAAAGCACACGAAATTGAAATCATGGAGTGTTTTAAATCTTATGAATCTGAAAATACTAGCATGGCCCTACTTTGTGTTGGGGGTAGTGGTTTGGTTGTTTTATTTGATGGGCCGATTTCTTGAGATGTGGGAGGGGGTGGGATCCCCTATTGATATGGATTCGGTGGTTGTGAGTTTTATGACCGGGTGGTTACCTTGTTTATATCACGAATTGGGGTGGGATCCTATGTTGATGAGAAACCATTTTTGGGGACACGAGTTAGTGTATCGAGGGTTTATTTGGTTCTATTACTTCGAGGGATCTCACTTATCCCCTTGTTGTTGTAACATTACAAGAGAACCGAGTGTGAATGTTTAAGTTGACGTTTGGATGGATTCTTTCCTTGGTTATGCTTATGGTGTTAGTTGCCCAAGTAGGTGCATGAACTTATTTAACATTATTACTGAACATGAAAACAAGAATGGGACAAACCATTTTTGTTGGTGAGAGTCGTGACTCGGACTTGAGTGTTGTTGTGATCTGTAGGCTGTCTAAAGAAAAACCTAACTTTGGGTGAGTGCTTGTTATCTATGTATATACTTGTAGTTTTTTGTTACTTATTCGCACCCCACCCATGTTGAGAACATAGTGCCGAACACCCCCATTTCATGGGGGATGGTATTTTTCCCTACACTATTCTTAGTGGCTGGTTATTAGCTCCTTTTCTACTCCCTTTCCTGGATATCCCATGTATCTTCGGGCAGGCTGTGATGGCCTGAGGTCCATTATTATCCCAAGAACCTTCGCGCAGGTTAGTGTGGTGGTTATGGACTAGGTGTGTGCGGGCAGGTAGTTTCCCAAGTATCTTCAGGATGAGGCCCAAGTGTCTTCGGGCGTGGCAGTGGATCTTCTAGCCCAGGTGTCTTCGGGCGTGTTGGTGGTTGTTCTGGCCTAGGTGTTTGCGGGCGGGATTCAGCAGTGGGACTGCGTGTGGTTGTGGCCCAGGTGTGTGCGGGCAAGATTCAATAGTGGTACTGCATGCGGTTGTGGCCCAGGTGTGTGCGGGCAGGTGTGGCAGTGGGACTGCGGTGAGAATGGCGGGATTGGATCGATGCGTAAGATGTCTCAATAACCAGTGGTAAAGTGGCGTGGGGTACCCAAACATCGATGTTCTCTTATTATATATTACTTGGTTTGTGTTAATTGGTGAGTGTAGCCGGTGAGTGGGATGGGTGAACTCTTTCATAGTAATGGTTGTCTGATTCTCACGGGACTTTAGCACGTTCCCCCACTTGTGCACGAGAGTCTTTGGTTTTCCCTACTGAGTGTACTTTTATGATCACCCTATGTATATAAAACTGCTTTCAGGTTTCCAAGAGGACTTCGGGGATCTTGAAAGACCGTACTAGCTCGGATCCTTGGGGTAGTCGCAGTTGCTGTTTTCTTTCTTTGGTACTTACCCTTGTAGTCTCTTTTGTACCCTGTGGCTTTTACTTTGGGAACATGCATGTGGGAATGGTTTACTTTTGGCTTTACTTTTCTTTTACTCTTGATGTTGTTGGGTTTCATCATCTTATCTCCCGATCCTATAAAACAAAAAGGGTAATGCCTTCCACTTGTGTGTAATTTCCATACCCTTGGTTTTATTCGCCACTCCGGGACCTATAGAAGGTGGGTTTCAGGGGTCATTATCTCTCCTTCAACTTAAAGAAGGAAAGTCTTGGAAACCTGCTTACCCTTCCCTCCTTTTGGTGAAGGCGGGTTACATTCTTAATTTTGGAAAATAATAACTTCACTCGTACGTATGGGTGGATAACAACCTCTACATAGAGATGTTATTCATTTTACACTTTACATTCTCACGGTCCATAAAAAGGACATATCTAATGAATATAAAATCAATAAATCATTAAAAAAATTCTAGAATAGGGAATTAATTTTTACCTTTCATTATACCTATCTTGTGAAAAAAGAAAACATTACTCATGCAAACACATGGTATACTCTCTCCTTTAATAGTAAAATTCATTTTTTCCATATCTAGAATATACATATTAAAATAAATATATTTGTATTGATTAAATTTGGTATTTATATAATATTTTAGATTCTATATGTTGTGTAACCATAATCAACGTACAAGTGAAAACAATACCTAATTAAAATATTCAAGAAAAATAATTCAATTATCACCCCAAACAATGAATTTAATTTTTTTTAATATACGGGTAAAACATGTTTATTAGTAAATAATATATGGTAATATATATATATATATATATATATTCACACACACACACAAAAACAAACACATAGAGATTCACACACAAATATATATATTAATATAGTTAGGTAATATATGTATAATAAATATTTATTTATTATACATGAGTTTCGAACACATATGAGGGATGTCGGATATGAGGTATCAATTTTATGTTACAATCCCATTTTTTTGGGATTGTTTATGATTATATTTCTGGTGTTTAAAATTCATTATTAAACTCTATATAATATCATTAAATTTTTTCTCATATTTTTATTTATATAGAATATGTTCTTTCTTTTCATTTTAATCTCTTTATAAACTCAGTATAACAGAAAATATTTTTAGTGAAAGTTGAATTTATTTATCTTTTCGGTCGAATGCCCTTTCTATTTGAGATCCATGTTTTCTAAAATGTTTTCACTATTACAAAATAATTTTATAATTCCATTTTTACCCATAAATACTTTTTTTAATCACTTTTAAAAGGAATACTCTTTATATTTCATTAAAGGGGGTACTTTTTAATTTTCACTGAAAATGATCAAGGATTCATTATTTTAAAAAATATAGAATGAATATAATTTACCAATATACTAACCACTAAATTATTGGAATATTTCATTACATGTTTCCATGTTTATTTCAATTTTTTTATTTATTATGTATTTGGGAATAATTTATATTTTAAATAAGTGATTTCAAATTAAAAACTGTTTTCTCATCAAGAAATATTCCAAGTGATTCTTTAAAAAAAATCAATCTAAGATGGAATACATTGATTTTTATTAATATTTATCGGTTACATGATCGAAAGAAAAGATAATTATTATTTGTATGTATATTTTTAATATTATTAATATAATATATTTATGAAACCCATTTCTTTTACTTGGGTTATGCTATGATTCAATGTTAATGAATCCCATATATTTATCATAGGTTATCCTATGATGAAATTTTAATGAAATCCATTTATTTTTATGTGTTATGGTATGCCGATTTTTTAAATTTTTAGGAATAATGACTAATTTTATTATTTATGAGATTGGTGGAACTATAATTATATATCCCTCTAATTAATTGTGTACATATGGATAACTAATGAGATAAACTAGACTAAGAGGGGGATTCAGCCCAGTTTTATAAGGTACACTATCCAATATAATAGTTTTGGCAGTGAACTTGGAATACTACATTTCTTGGGGAGTAACAAAAAACTATTATATATTTTTATTAAAACTTATATACTAAGGAAACTATTTTCTATTATTACGTGTAAGGCACAAACTCATGTCATATTCTTATGTTACACACTCATGGATCTTGATTAGTTATTCCATTATTATTCTTTCTTATGAAATGATGGGATTTATTCCTTGACTCAATATTTTGATCTATGATATAAAGGTTATTGTTTTAAAATGTTATGACCATTTCCTCTTAAAATTATTCTCTTTGTTATTTTAAAGTGGTTATTGATATATCCATAGTATAACATTAGTATGAATTTTAGTCCACCCAATGTTGTGTTTCCTTTACCAATGTTATGGATAATGTTTTATATAGGATATGCATAAGAAGAAACTATGATGGAATATATTTGTAGGAGATGTTAAAGATCATTCATGAAATAAGAATATTGAAAATCTAGTCTCTTAAGACATTAACCATTTATGGTCCTCAAGCATGTATTTCTAAAATATATTTAATATTTAACTAAAAATATGTAATATTTATGAATTAAATGTATCATTCTTTATATTTTGTATTAAAGGAATGTTTTTTTTCAATAATTGGGTATTTGGATTAGTGAAATTTAGTGAAACTAATTGGTATAATGTTTTGTATAGAAAAACATCTGATGGTTTTGGTAAGGAAGATATTATGTTATTTTTCAAGAAACACAAGTACATCTCAATAGTAGAATAGGATACAGTTTTCACACATATTCATTTAGGCATAATAACCCTGAAATAGATTCATCCAAATATTCATCTTCCATCATTATAGAGAATGGTGATTCTTCCCCTAATGAACACCTGGATTGTTATTCCTGAGGGATATTCTTAGGCTATTTCACATTTTCAATATGAATCATCATGAAGTATTTGAATAGATAATGATATGTAATTACCTTGGTAAATCCAATCATTCATAAAATGAAAATATGGTGTCATGATTTATACATCGTTTAACTATTTTTCATAATTACAATTAATGTTTCCCACAAAGTGATTTTTTAATATAACTTTCTATAATTAAGTTTAATATTGTAAATGATCAATACGATGGAAAACATAAAGATTATAACAACCCAAATGGGATGATGAATATAGTGAAAAATATTTTTTATTTTTGTTAATCAATTGTTATGGTATATATTTAAAAAACTGTACATAAACAAACTTTTAGTCTCATCAATGAAGTGATGGATGGAGTCTATAAATGAAATGAGTGGGGGATATAATTGAATAAATAATGATCAATTTCCTTCATATAAAAAATATTAAAAGAGTCACCCATGAGAATGTATCAATTTAACAGTACTATGTCTTCTATGTTGAAATAATGGAATAAAGTAGTGAATTGGTGGGGAAATGTGAGGAGTTAAATGGAGAGAAATAAATTTCATCCTAGAAAAATATTTATAATTCATTGAAATAAATTTTTGAAGTAGAGGAATTATTTGAATTAATTACCTATTTCAATGGCTATGTCTAAATAAAAGGTAAGGACTATGTTATTCTAATCATTTAATTTAATTGATTGAATTATATATGCATTGGGATTCAATAAATATACTATAGAAGTATTGATACCAATGTAATTTTTGTAAGAATAATCATGATATATATAACGATTTTATTAATATTGGGAGGATATAATTATTCATGTATGACTAATATAATATATAAGGATACTATAGTAGGTTTATGAGTTTAAGGTTAATAATATGTTCAATGTATTTTATTCCACTTTTATGGTTTTAAGTAATGATAATATAAAGTTTTTAATGATATTTTATGGGATTTTTTTATTTGTATAAGGTATATATAACTCTTATGTTCAACATGTTGACTTAATTTATAATTAATTATCCTTTTTACAAGTTTAATGGTATGATATCCTTATGGGTTGATATGAACTTTGATGATTAAATTTCTTTTGATGCTTAAAGTATTTCATGGGACATTATAAAGAATATATTAATATAATGTTATAAAAAGATAAAAACCTATCACATCTAGAAAAGCCATTGGGATTAGACCCACAACTAAAAGGAAATATTACTGCATCATTTTTAATTGACCTACATTATTTCTTTGTTTTTATGTAATTTCTATTAGAAAATGATTTGAATGTTAAATAAAATGTTTATTTTCAAATATATGTTTTATCATATAAAAAATAATGTAATTGGAAAATGATTTGGTTATTAGGTGATTAGTGTTCTTTTAGATGATGTTCCCGATCCTGAAAGCTATATATTATTATGGTAAACATAAAATCAGTGTATTTTATTCTAGTAATAAAATTATAATTATGTTATGGAAGAATATATGAATTTAAATTTTATTTATGGTGACTCGTTTTTTAAATAGAAATGATTATCATATTTGTTAATAGATATTTGGATTGATTAACATTATTTAGAGATAAATATTAATGTTATAATGGATTTATATGTGATGAAATAATTTTATTCTTTTTATATTATACATAATATATAATACCTTGATGAATAGTATGGTTAGTTACTTATAGAATGATCTAAGATGGAATTTGAGTGTAATTATTGAGGTTTTGTTGGATGGTATTTCATTTCATCATATAATGTTTTATTTATTTTGAGATTTATCTTATGACAACCATTTTGGTTTTAGTTAGTATCTAAATATAGGAGGAAGGTTTTTTATCTTTTGACTGATAGTATAATATGACAGATTATTATTTTATTGTTTTGGGAATGAAAAACATCCTGAATAATAATTGTTTGAAAAATGGATTATATTTGGGTAAAAATTGATTATTAGATGACATTATAATTATCATGTAATTATCATTCCTCATTTTATTCTTCTAATTGGAAAATGAATGAATCAACTCATCGAAAATTATCTTGATTGAAAATATTATTATATTATATTCATTTTCAATGAATTGATTTTATAATAATAGCTTATTTATTTATGGTTGTTAGTTATTAAATTTAAACTTTTCATTCATCTTCTTTTGATTAATTATCAATATGAATATATATAATTATTTGGTCATTATGTTTTTTCTCCTTATCCCTTTTTTCACTTCTCACATATGTTCTTCTATTTGGAATCAAAGTTATGTAAGGAAATTCAAAATGTAATTCTTGAACTATTATTTTGATTAAAATGAAACCGTCTTTTAACCTATAATATAAATATTTAATTTTGGTCACATTTTTAGATTTTATGAAATGAAATATTTTACAATGAATACTAAATATACTGATTTTTTGTGGAAAAATAGTGTTTCTTATAATTTTATTAAAAATTCATATATAATTTTTCATTTGTTTAATAAGGTAATTAGTTCATTTTTACTAAATATAATCCAATTATATTATATTAAAAAAAATTATAAATGAAATTGGTATAAAAAATAATATATTGGAAAATGTATTTTTTTTAAATAGTCATTAATCATGTTTTACATGTTTAACATTATATTAAATTTGGACACTTAAATGAATTATATCATGGAAAATTAATTAAATAGTTTTAATTAATGCATAAAAATTTGATTTTAAGGCTCATTTTATTGGTCATTATGAATTGTATGTATGGTAAATAATTGTAACAAGAGTTAGGGATAATCATATAATTATGGTTAAAAATAATACGAAAAATACTAAAACATGACCATAACAGAAGCCTTTATTCTATTGGATGATTTATCTAAAAACCATACATCAAAATATCTAAAATATAGACTCTCGTTTCCATACATCATTGGTTGATTTCCATTATAATAATTAAATAAAAATAATGACAACAAGTTGACATTCGTAATTTTGATTTATATAATATTTTCTTACAATGATAAAAATAATCTATGATATTTTATAAATACAAATTTAAATTAATTTTTTTATCATGGTAATTTATTTGAATATTATAGTAGTTATTTAAACACCAAAAATGCTTTCACAACAAAAACATGACATTTTTTTAATTAATAAAAAAAGAGATAGATTATTTTAAATATTTTAAAATTAATAAAATTGTAAATAAATATTGTGTTCTAAATTTTTTTATACAAATATAACATGTTATAGATGTGTGAAATTATTAAATTAAAATCCAATTGTTGTCTTGTTTTTTTCGAATTTAAATTAATTGAATAGTTAAAAAAAATCACATTATTTATATTCAATATTAATTAATATGTTTTTAAATGATTTAGAATTTATAAAAAATTTTACATCAACCAATTAATTCATATATTATTTAATATTTGAACCATTTTTCATTTATTGTCAAATATTGCATTAACTGTAAATATATTTACCCTTAATGAGTAAAAATATTGTAATCAGGATAATTTTCAAAAAGGATTAACACTAGTTAAAAGTATTAGATAAGTGTAAAAGAAGAATAAAAACAAGAAAAAATATTATTAGTTACATTGCTTTTACACTTCCTAACCATATATTGAAATTATATTAGTTTTGATACATTTTATTTGAAAAATAATTTTTATTAATTTAGTATATTAATAACTTCAAAAAGTCCCCACCCATTACTTATTATAGGGAAACCCCTATCCTTATTTATACACAATTCATGAGACATTTTATTGGTTCAAACCTATAAAAATACCTTCATTATAATCATCCTGATGAACTAGAGTCCATGGTTTAATCATAAAACAATATTATGAAGCATTTAATTATTAACCTAGTGAAGTTCTTCGAAGTGGAGGTATTGTTCTTAAACATGCATTTTGTTATAATTATATTACTAAATCTATCAAATATTATACAAAAAATATGAAATAATATCACAAATATCATCCATATACTCATATGATATTATGTTAATTGAATTACCTATACTCATATCCTCTTCCATCAAATGGGAAAGGAAACCATCAATTATGTGTATGTTGGACAAATGCCTCATGAGATGATGTAATTAATTTTCTATCACCACCCCTTAATGATGTTCATAAATATGAAATAAATATATATATGTGATATTTGTGACTTATGTTTTTATTTTTTTAATTATTATATAATATCTACCTTCTTACTTTTAGAGAATAATAATTTCAGCAGTGTGTATGTGTGGACTAACACCTCTACAAAAGTGTTTTGATTCATTTATAAATATATTTTTACATGTTTTGGAATGAGGATAGTTTTAATGAATATATATGATATAATAATTAATGTATAATGTTTATTTACTATTTTAATGTTATTTTTTTCCATCCATCAGGTAATTAAATCAACATTTCTACTTACATATGGCCTACCATTTCCATAAACGATGAAAATCATTTGGCTATACCAACATTTCATGGATGGAAATAAATATGAATATAATTGATATATATGATATTTATATCATGATTACCATTTTTAGGTGATGGAAATATGATTGAGGTAAAATTTCCAAAACTATCAAACCAATACATAAAAGAATACGATGTAATTATCACTAAGAAGAGTGATATTAATAAATAATTTTCAAAAAATCAGCTATAAAAGGACACAAGTAATTGATATATGGTATTATATATATTTTTATGGTTCCAAAATATATTTATTATAAATTTATAATTATTATTAACATGAATTTATAACACGTAAATAGAATTTAGACCAGAGGTGTGGGTTTTATGTAAAAAATATCATTTTTATCATGATTGATTATGGTTTTGTTTCCAATAAAGAATTTTCTTGATATAACTCTATAAAATAAAATAATTTTTTATTATCCTATGGTTATTTATGGATAATACTTGAATTAACTTGTTGTTCCTCATATTATGTAAACAATAATCATAGCTAATGTATTTAAGGATAATCGACATTATTTCTCTTTTTGATCGGAAATAATTTAGTATCCATGGCCATGTTTTGTAAAAATGATTTCAAAAATGTTTCTACTATTTAGAAATTATTGTGTAAAGTAATTTTTAATTTTTTTACATTTTAAAAATGGTTTAAAATGAATCTTCTTGTTAATTTACAGCCGAGGGAGTTATGAAATTTTACTGAAAATGTGAATGGAATATTTTTTTAACATATATTCCATGAAATGAATTTTACTCACTCATAAACACTCAATTAATTGAGGATTTTATTAAAACACGATATATATATTTTCAAATAAAATAAATTTATTAACATGAAAGATATATTTAGATTTTAAATATATTATTTCAATTCAAAAAGGTTAGTATCCTCATGAAATATACCATGTAACCTATTAAAAACAATTTCAATATAATATATAATAATCCATTGTTTCTTAATATTTATTGAAGTTATAATCCAATTATAGAATAATTATTCTTTATAAGGAAGGTTTATGATTATGATGGAAACATTTTTATGAAAACCATTACTTTTCTAGGAGTTCATCAATGCTGAAAGTTTTATGAAACCCATTTCGTTTCAATGAGTTATGCAATGGTGAAATGATTATGAAACTCTTTTCTTTTTTTCATCAGTTTTGGTTTGATGAATTTTTTATAATGTGGAACACATATATATTATTTTGATTATGTTTTATGTTGGAATATAATTATATATCCCTCAAATAAATTTGGTAAATATCGATATCTCATGAAATAAGTAGGACATGAATAAAGAGCGAACCCAATTCAATAAGGGACACTATCCAAAATGACTGTATGGGGAGTAAACCTTTACAACTATGATTCACTATGGAGTGACCCTAATACATTGTTATAGTCTCATATATAAGAATTAAATATTAGGGTTATTGTTTTCTATATTATGTTTATTCCACAAAGTCATGTTATATACTTATATTATGCTCTCATGGATCATATTCTTTGATTAACTTATTATTAATTTCATATGAACTTCCAAGTGTTGTTAACAAAATCAATATTATGATATATGATATGTAGGGTATCGTTTTTAGATATTATACTCATTTAATATTTCCATTATACTCATTTTATGTTTAATTATTTATTGTAATGTCTCTGAATTACCCTTAAATACCATCTATGCTCACCATTTATTAGGATTAATTTCCTCAGGTTATGGAAAATGGTTTTAAGTATTTTATGTATAACAACTGTACAACATAGGAAGATATTTTTTCGAAATTTTGATGATATTTTATGAAAAAATAAGGTTGTGGACATTGTGTCCAAATACACTAAACCTTTATGGTTCTCAAGGATGTATTTCTGAAATGTGTTGATAATTCATCTATGAAGATGTAATATTTATGTATGAAAAACTAATGGTTGAAATATATATAATGTATACAACTATCCTTATAATGATTCTATTATGTTTATGTTGTATGTATTTATGTAGAGATTTATTTAGAAATATCTTTATGTTGTATATGAAATATCCTTAAGAAGTAGTTAATTGGTTCTCACATGTAGTATAGATCATTAAGTAAAATAATCTTTTTGATGTATATGTTATTTACAAAGAATATTTATCATAAAAAAATATACTTCTGATAAAACTATGAATCTTATATTTAACAATACTTAAGGAATGGGTATTTGATTTTTTATTCATTTTTTGGTGAAAATATGTTTTGAAATGAAAACTCTCTTTCTATAATGTTTTAATATATTTATCTATTATTATTGTAATTCAACTATTTTTTAAGACTAATTTTCATGAAATATTAATGGGTGGATTTTTATATTATGAGTGAAATTATATATGTTTTACCGAAACGAATCTAAATCATGAGAGTTTATAGGTTATACTAATTATATTTATTATATATTGAACATTGACTATTTTATTTTTTATTTCAATGATATTAAAGATCATTTTAAGATATTGTAAAAAGTTAAAGTAGTTCTTTATTTTAAGGAATATATTTTATAATGTTTGCTAAGTATTCTTGATTTATTATTAGAATGTATGACTATAGAAAGAATGCTTATTCTAAGATTAGTTTACATTTTGAATTAGTTGAACTATTATAATGTCGAAGTAACTATGAAAACTCTAAAATAAAGAAAATTGAAGATACATTTGTACACCAAAACTAAAAAAATACCACTAAACCCAATATTTTTTTAAATGATACAATAGTGTGAATCTGATTCAAGGAGGAATTAAGGGTTGAACAATATTAAGTAACTTTCACCAAATAATCACTAGAATTATAATATTTATATTACTATTCTCTAGGAATTTTTCATGGTCGATGAGATAAAACTATTTGACCACATTGTTTCTCATTTTTTTAAATTTTCATTATATCATCAAATGTATTCTTTTATTTGGAAATTTATTATGGTTTTATTCATTTCCATAACAAAATCATGTTGTATTTGGTTATACTAGAAATAAATGTATGTATTGTATTTGTGTTGTTAATCCATTTTAAAATTATAGTTGTTTCATGGTTTTCCTTAACTCAGTAAAGTTATTTGGTCATATGGTGGTGAATCCCAATAAATTTTTTGGATGTTCACAAAATTTCTTACCACTCAATGAGAATATGAGCATGAAGTGTAGTCATATTTTTCTTTTTTAAATATAAAATAGTAGAAAAAAATGAATTTTGAATCATAATTTTTTAATTCAATATCATATTATTCTGATTTACATTAAATGTTTAGAACATTATATTTCCCCCTCTCTAAATCATCTAACCATCTTTCCATATGGCATAATAATTTGAATGAGATACATGGCTCGGGTAGGAATAGTTTCCTTTATATCTACTTCATATACATAATAGTCTATACCAAAGATCAATCTATGATGTAAGATTAAATTTAAATACTAATTAGATTCCTCAATCACATACTTCATTTGATGAAAATCACTATGACCACTATAATAGATGAGCATAATAATATATTAATAATTTTATCATTTCTTATTGGAAAAAGGTGTAAAAACCTTATATTTTACATAAGAAGGACCATAACAATATTATTAGTAAAGATGTAGCTTTGTATGTTTTAATTATAATGTCTAGAAAATTATTTATTTTATTGTTAGAAAAAAACCATTAGTCATATATCACCCTGTTAAACCATAAAAAACATTTGAAGAACATTTAATGTTACTCACTTTGGTATCAGAAAACTAAAAAAATAATTAGCTACGATTATTTTTGGATATGAAACAAAAATTTATATTGAGGGAAAATAAAATTTTCAATCATATTTTCTATAGATTAATATTACCTTTGAAAAAAGTATTTCTCATATTAATTATTTGGAAATGCATTCATAATAAAAGAAGTTATACGATCTTTTACTAAAAATGGAATTATAATAAGTTTCCCATTGAGAAAGTTAAAATTTTCAATGATTAAACTCTTGATGAACTCATTAGACCACTTTTTCAAAATTCACCAGAGAAAAATTACATTACTAAATAATAAAATTTCATTACTAAAGGTTCCACCTCATATTTTTATTGTTTTTTCATTCGACTCTTCTGATTTTGAGATATAGGGAAGTGAAAATGATATTGTAAAAATACATAATTCTACCAATGAAATTTATCTTACTATTATTTTGTCATTTAACGAATATGACATAAAACTAACACAATAATTTTTTATATAAATAATGAACTAAAGAAAGAAGTGTCATTTAATAGAAACCAAGGAACTTCTAATGATAGAATAGTAACATGACATTTGAAATAGTATTATGAACCTTATGAATATTAATCTATCAAATAGATTAATAAACTCACCTATTAAAGTATAATTAAAATTTTAACAAAATATAAATGAGAATATGATATTCTTATATCATTTTTAGTTGAATAAATGTTTTAAAAACAAGAAAACAATTCTTGGTATTTTTGTAAGTTAAAAAATTAATTACAATTTTATAATTAATATAACAACACAGGGGAAAATTTATTTTCAGAAAAATTATTCATAAATATATATTTTTTGTCTTAGGACTACAAAATAATTATATGTTTCATGGTTTAATTTTTTAAAGTATCATAAAATCAGTTATAATTTAAAAATATGTATTTTTTTTTGAAAAATATGATTTTTTTATTTAAATTTTTAATATTTATAAAATTATTTTCACAAAATGGAGTTCATTTTTTAATTATACACATTAAAAAATGTTTAAGGGGGATTTTTTTTATTTTTCTAAAATAGTTGATTTTTTGGTGAATAGTGAAATATAGTATTTTACAGTATATGCAAAAAAATTTGAGTAAATATTGGGAAATGGATGATGTATGTGGACATTGGTTTAACATAACATTGACTAATTAATATATTTAGGCACAATAATATAAAATATTTATTATGTTAATAAAAATAATAAAATAGTGAATAGAAAAATAAAAAAACACCCCTCTCTTCCATTATAAATACTACCCCATTTCCACCTCTTCTTCTCACCCCGCTAATGCCCTAAAGCTCATCCAAATTCTTCCCAATTATCATACCAAGTATCTCCCCCATTTTGAAAACAATTTTTTCTAAATTAAATACCAATTATTTTTCCCTAACATAGATCTCATAGAGAATAAGCAAAAGAGGTAAAATATTCTTCTGTTTTCGTTTAACTTCATTGTAGGTTCTTTTATTTTCTTGTATTCTCCTCACATCCAAATACAAAAGATAAATGATTAATCAAATTAATTTTATAAACTAAAACATTGTTGTTTTTAGTGAATAATACATCATCAAATATCTTCCCTCTTCATTAATTGTATGAATGAGAACCTCATCTGTGAGGTGCCGATTTACCGCCCCTACGGATGGTGTGTTTTTATTTTTCAATTCCACTATCAAGTGTTGTCATAAAACAATGTTTACTTTAAAAAAATATTATAATATAATTATTAAAAACTACTTAATGTTCTAAAACTAGTATATAATTATTATATTAAATAATAATGAAAAACTTGTTCGTGATGATCGAAAAACCACCAAATTAATCTAATCGATTATCATTAATGTTTTATCAAATGAATAATCATCACATCTAAAAAATTATATATAAGAACATTAAATATTATTTATGTCAAATAAAAACCTATAAATTCCATTCTATACAACTAACATGATTTTACATGAATTTCCACACATATAAACAAGTCAACCGATCGTGAAAACTGTAGAAACTAACACTACCAAACGATGAAATTGTATCTTATAACTCATTAAAAATATAACATATGAGATGATAAAATTACAATAAATCACATATATATATATAAGGTTTTTAAAAAAATATTTAATGGGATTAATTCTATTATCTAGGACATTATTGTCAAGTGAATAACACTTTCGGATATAAGGTATGAGATTCTCCCCGAACCACTATTTTTCCATTGGGTTATTATTCCTCTATAAATACTACAATTTAATTTTTATTTATTTTTCTTAACATATTCTAAATTATTAATATATGTTCCAAACACATGTATCTAGATCAGGTCATCATTCTTTGATGGAGAAACACATGGTTTAAAATGGTTCCCTTCTGAATTCTTCTGGATAAGGTAGATTGTTTAAAGAAAATATCTGATTTCCATAATTGTTTTCAATTAACATCCCTAATATATTTTATTCCAACATTAATTTTATAAAATAATATTTTTTATAGTAAAAAATCATGGTTCATTTTTAGTTTTAGAAAAACAATTATGTCATTTTTAATTTTAAATACTAATTATAGATTCCTAAAACCACACTAAAATATATCATTTCTATTGTTTATGAAAGAAATTTTTTACATTTTCTCACATAATTTTGAAATAAAGTATCATGATTTATTACAATTTTATCTTATTAATGTGAATGTATATTTTTAATCCATTATATCATGGAAAAGTTTATGAAATTCTAATTTCTTATGGATTATGATGTGGTTTGGATCCTCATTTAATTCCCTAGGTAACCCTTATGTCAATTCATTATGTTTGATTCTTCATTTGGAAAAAATATTCACGAACATGTTATGATGGGTACAAAAATCAGTTCTCTAATTAATTGGGTAATGTTTAGTCTCATGGGAATACATGTGCAATGGTTTTCGAGGTTAACCATATGTCATGCTCCATGTGAAATGGTCTTGGCGGTTAAACATGACTCATGATATATGTGAAATAGTGTTGGTGGATATACATAACTCATGATCCTGCACATGTAATTAGAAATGAATCATGATTATTTCATTTTGTATGTTATTTCAAAATTTACTACTATAAATTGATTACATACATTACGCTTCCTTATGTTTATTCAGCACTTTTAATTCCATCATGTTATGCCTTCTAACCCGTGTTCTATGGTTTAGTCATTTTCTTGTTCTATTACTATGATTTTTGTCTCATAAATTGTTTCATGATTTCCCCATGTTATTCTATATATATATAATCACTCAAATTATTTTTTTTCTTATTATAGATATTATATAGAATATTCTTTTATTTTGGTTTTATGATTTCTAATTGTGTATCTACAATTAAAAATACCCTAGACATTATGATCCTTGTGTTTTGATTAAAGTTTAATTGTTCATAAATTAATTTAAAAAAATATATAAAATTCTAGGGAAATCATTGTTGGTATCATACAATTGTCTTGTTATTTTTGGAGATTAGGACTAGAGAAATTCCTTAAAAATTCTACGGATAATGCAACCGCCATTGATAAACTAGATTGAAACATAATGAATCCCAAGATATGATATAATTTATATTCAAAACATTATCCTTTTATGTTTAATTTTTATTTTTGACATGAATGTTATCTATGTAATAAATCCCCTAACTATACATTATTTTTCATATTTAATTTCTATAAATAAAATAACTAATTCCAACAATTTATATGCGAGGAAATGAGATGATTTCCAAAATAAAATTATATATATGATTGGAATGGATTCTCTAAACTTCATGAAAGTACTTTTTAAGATGTCCAACGATATGAATAATAAATTCAATTATATGGAACATAAAATTTCTTTTAATAAAGTAATGTTTTTGTCAAATACTTAATACGAAAAATGCCTCATATGTTTAGTGGATATTTTGATCCCCTCATTATGAAATAATTGACTGACTCTATTAAAATTATATTATATATCCTATAATGATCATAAGAAGAGAATGTTTTGTAAAAAATGTATCATTTTGATGGAAAGCTTATTAGTGGTGGAAAATAATCAACAAAATAAATTGTATGGAAGAAATTGATTCCACGTAATGTGAATATTTGATGAAAATATTTTCCCATAAATATTTTACCCAAACTATACATCATTGGATGGAGAAGGAGTTAATTAGATTTATGTAAATAGAAGGTGAGTCTATTTTAGACTCTGATTAAAACATTACAATGATTTCACATTATGAATCTTTTAATTTCATGATAACCAAAATCAAGGTGGATCATTATTTAGTGGACTAGTGTTGAGTCGATAAAATGAATTAGTGATTTGAGACTTTGATAATTATGAATATATTTTCTATTGTGTATTCAAGTTTGAAATTGATATTAGAGACTCTCAGTGGCCTAGTGGGCTTGGTGATAAAAAGTGTAAAATAGAGTCTATGAGATTATCAATAGATAAATACCAAGAGTGAAAGAATATAAAATATCCCATGTGTCAAAATTGTTGGATGAAGGATCATGGAAACTGTGTGAAGGAATGTAAAAGATGATTAAATTGTGGAAGATATGGGAATATGGTTATTAAATGATGAAGGGATATGAATAATATCACAATTGTGGAAAATAAAGGATGCTTTAGAACAACACTCAACCTGTAGTGTAGTGTTTCAATTTCAAAGAACATGGGAATTAAGAAATCAATTTCCCTAATCAAAGGTTGTTTAGATGAAATCAATAAAAACCAACAAGGAATCAAGGTAGGATATATGATATCACTAATACTAAGGTGTATCCCAAAAATGATGTGGTGATAGGTACTCTTATTGTTCATTCACGAATATAAAATATACTATTTGATTATGGTTCTAAAAATTCATTTATATCTTACAAGTGTAGTAAAACTATTTATAACCCACATCTATTTATTGTGGTTGAGTTATCCATTAGGAGAAAAAATGGGGGTATTATTGTATCCAAAATATATAACTCTTCCATGATTATTGTTTTTGGAATGAACCTCCAAACAAATCTTGTCATACATCCATTAGGGGTTTTTGATTCTATATTGGTCATGGATTGAATATCTTTATACAAAGACAACATAAACTTTCTAGAAAGTGAGATAACTCTTTGCATCTTGAGGAATCCTAAAGTTATTTATAAATGGAAATATGAATATGACTCACCTTTAGAATCATCATCTCAATTATAGACATTTTTTCCTTATGACAATGTATATCTAGATCAAATGGTTGAGAAAAATGAGGGAACATTGCAGAAAGACATAACCAATTTGATGGACTATACTAATGTACTCATTGAAGAGTTTCATGGTATACCTCATGATGGAGAATTTTTGTTCTTAATTGAACAAATTCTTGGATCTTTACCTCTATCAAATAAACTTATCTAATATCCACCATTGTGCTGAAGAACTGAAAAAGAAGTTACAAGAGAATTTTGAAAATAATTTTATACACCCGAGTGCATCACCATGTGGTTCGCCAGTCCTCTTTGATAAGAATAATGATGGATCAATGTTCCTCTACATTGTTTATTATAAGATCAATAAAATCATGATAATGAAAAATTATCCCCTTCTATAGATAAATGACTTGTTTGATCAGTTACATGGGGAACGTTATTTCTTAATAGTATACCTTAGGTTGGGATATCACTAACTAATGGAGAGGAATGAATATATTCCCTAGACTAACATTTCAACATGTTATGGAAACTATGAGTTAATATTGATTCCCTTAGTTCTTACTAATGAAATAACAACATTTACGGACATAATGAATAGAGTCTTTAGATATTAGCTCAAAAATTGTTTGGTTTTCTATATCAATGATATTCTGGTAGACTTAAAAATAAAGAAAGAACATGAAGATATTTTTAAAATTGTGAAAAAGACATTATGAAGGGATAAAATACCTGAAATGTACAATAAATGTGAGTTGTGGATATAGGAAGTATCATTAATGGGCCATGTAATCACTAATAAGTTACTATCTATATACCCTTCTAACATAAAGGCAATCAAAGAGTGGCCCATGCCAACATATGTAAAAGAGATCCATAGTTTACTTGTTCTAGCTAGGTATTATAGCCCATTTATGGAGATCATCCCATGATTTTCAAAACAAATAACCAATATGACCTGAAATGGTGTATTATTTTTCTGGATCAGGGAATGTGAATACTATTTTATATATTTGAAAAAGAGTATTACCACTGAGCAAGTACTCACACTCCCATCTTGTAGGTAACACTTTGTGGTGTAAAAAAATGATTAAAAGAAGGATTTTAATTTGTAATAATGTAAAATAATAAGTAGACATAACACACCTAAAGGAAATTGAAAATTCCAGATAAGAACTATCACACACAAGATATAGAGTTGGTAGTAGTGATATATGTTTCCAAAATATGGAAGAATTAACTCCATGGGAAGAAGTGTGAGATATACACTAATATTAGGAGATTAAAATATATATTCCCATAGAAATAACTTAATATGTACCCGAAAAGTTGGTTAGATATCATCAAATATTATGAGCGCTCAATCCTCTACCATCATGGTAAAGAAAATACTGTTGAGGATACTCTAAGAAGAATGGCTCCAATATTTTTATCAATTACGATAATTGAAATGGGTCCAATATTATTATACCTACAAAGGATCTAATTTGGATTTATTATGGAAGGAAAATCATAAATCCTTCCAAAAATGATTGCTCAACCATCCCTTATAGAGAAAAAGTGGATGCTCAAAGGAATGATTAGGAAATTTTAAATATGGTGGAACTATCATAAATCAAAAATCCTATACATTCAAGATTGATGGGAATGGTTTCGTAAGATATGGGTCATGATTATGTGTACCATATGATCCAAAGATAGAAAATTTACTTCTAAATGACACACATATCTCAATATTCTTTATTCACTAAGGTATAACCAACATGTATCAAGATTTAATAGAAAACTACTCGGAGGACAATGTTATGAAGTAGATCACTGAATATATATAATGGTGCATATTATGTCCACAAGTGAAGGTTTAAAGTAAAATGTGTAAATATATAATGCAACCATTATCGAAATGAATAAGTAAATGGGAGAACAAAACCATATAATTTTTCACTATACATCATAAGACACCGAGAGAAGACAATTCTATATGGGTTATTGAGGACCTTATTACAACGATATCTCACTTTATCTCAAGTCAAGATTACTTATCACTGGATCAACATGCCCATATATATATATATATATATCATACAAGTGTTAATAATAAATGGAGTACCACTCTTTATTGTATATGATCGAGATATGATATTTACCTATATGTTCTGGAAAATCTTCAACATGATCTAAACACATAGTTTAACATCAGTATTTCATTTCATCCTCCAACTGATGTCCAATCTAAAAGGAATATCTAGAAATTGGAAGAAATTACGAGGTAATGTTATAAAGATTTAATAGAAGGATATGAAATACATCTACATGTGTTAGAGTTCTATTATTAAAATAGTTTTCACTCCATAATCTAAATGGATCCTTATAAATCTATTTCTAGTAAAAGGTAAATAACATTGAGATTCATGTATGAAGTCAGTGAATGTATAATGCTGAGATCAGAAATGGTCAATGAAATGGTAGATATATTGAAAACCATTAAGCATCACATAATGGAACCCCAAATATGAAAAAATATCTATAAATAAAATCATCAATGGGACTAGGAGTTTGAGATTAGAGATAAGGTTTTACATTTTATATCTCTATGGAAAAATATCCAGATATTTGGGATGAAAGGAAATCTAACCCCTACTTACATAATCACATTTAAGATTCTTTATCATGATTATGTTTTCGACTATTAACTAGAAGTACCACCTAATAGGACTAATGTAACAGATGTATTCCATGAATCCCTATTATTTAAGTACAAAAAAAACCCCTCACATGTACAATTTTTAGATGTATCATAGCTGGAAAATGTTCTATATTATGAGGAACAACTAGTGAAAATCTTGGACCATAGAGTTAATGTTCTACGCAACATGTCTACTCATTAGGTCAATGTAATATGGTGGAACCATAATTTTGGAGATAAAACATGGTAATCAGTGGAAATGATAAAAGATAAGAACCCTTACCTATTTACACCTTACAATGTAAAAAAAGTCCAGGGTGAAATTTCATAAGGAGGAAGAATGTAACAACCTAGAATTATATCACTGAAATTTTCCATATTAAGATAATTTCATATAAAATAAATCACATAAAACCACATAGATAACACAATGAAATATTTAAAAATGAATAATTATTAAAATAAGATTTATTTCGTGAATTTAAGGAGATTATACCAATGAAATAGTAACATGACATTTGTAATAGTAATACGACTCTTATGAATAGTAATATGGTCAATAGAATATTAACCTCTCCAAGGAAAGTATAAATAAAATTTTATCATCTCACAAATTAAAATATTATATAAATATATCATCATTTAAGTGTATAAATGTTTTAAAAATGATAAATTAATGGATGATATTTTGGTATTGTTTATATATTTAAATATAATTTTATAAATAATTTAATTTTTTAAAATAAAATTGATTTTTATAAAACTTATTAAAAAATTAATATTTTATAGTCTTATGATTATATATATATTTATAGACCTTATTTAGTTTTTAAAGAGTATAAAATCAGTTATAATTTTAAAATCAGTATTTTCAAGTAAATGATTATTTTTATTTAAAAATAAACTTTATAATTTTTTAAAAATCATTTTCATAAAATTGGATTCATTTTTATATTCTACATCTTAAAAAATGGGTAGGGTGAATTTTATATAATTTTCTAAAATAGTTCAATGCTTGTGAATAGTGAAATACATTAATATGCAGTACTAGTAAATTAATTAATGAGTAATGAATGAGTCATAGATGATGTAAGTGGCCATTGATTTAGATTAAAAATAACAAATTACTATATTTATTCAAAATAATCAACACTAATTCTATTCTTGATCAAAAATTGAAATAATGAATAGAATAATAAGAAAACACCACTCTCCTACACTATAAATACCACCTCTCACCACTTCTCCTCCTCACACCTCAATGGCATTAATGTTATTAATAATTATGAAATATTATCCTCCATATTCTCTCCCCCATGTATATGAGATTTTTTCTCAACAAAAGACCAATTATTTCTCGCCATGGAGTTTGACAAGGAGATTAAGTCCAAGGTGTAAACCCCTCTTCCATTTTGTTTTAATTTTATTTTCAGGTTCTTATATTTTCTTATCATATCCACACTTCCATATCAAAATGTGAAAAAATAAATCTAGTGTATTTTATATAATTTAAATTTATTTTATTTAGGTAATAATCTATCATCCAATACATTCCCACTTCTTTTATTCCAAGAATGAAAACATCCATCATAAGGTGCAGATTTACCACCTTTGGGGACAACATGTTTTCATTTTTATTTTTCACCTACAAGGCTGGTCATAATATAATTTTTATGGATAAAAAAGAATATTATATATGTATTAAAACATATTTAATACTATGTAATAAGTATATATACATTATATTTAATAATAAAACAAAATATGTTTCTGATAATAAAAAACATTCATTTTAATCAAAATGATTATCATTATTCTTTTTATTAGGGATTCTAAAAGATGTGGAAAATCATATATAATACCATTTAAAAATATCAATGTTCATTCATAACACATAAAATCAATTCTATACATATATCCTCATTTTACTAGATTTTGGATACACCTATAAAAGTAAACATATCATGTAAACCAAGGAAATAAACACTCCCAAACGATTAAATTGTAACTTATAAATCATCAAAAAGGTCATAAATGAACATAATAAAATGAAAATAAATCAAATACATGTAATTTTTTTTTCAACTAGCAATTAATGGATTTAATTTGACTATCCAGGACATTAAGTTCAATTGTAGAAAACTTTCAGACAAAAGGTAAGGAATTCTACCTGAACCTTCCTTTTTTAGTTTGGGTTACTCTTCCTCCATCAATAATCCATCATAATTCATCCTTATTTTTAAAAAAGTATTCTAAATTATTTATATATGTTCAAAAATCATGTATCCATATCATATCATCCTTCTTTGTTGGGGTAATTCTTTCTTTTAAAAGGTTCCCCGCATAATTATTCCAGATAATTAAGAACGAACATAGAGAAATTACAATTTTCTTACCCATTATCATGTTCATTCCAAAATATGTTTTAAGACAAAATTTTGTTTTCTAAAATCACTCATTATATAATGAAAAAACTATCTTGATTCATTTATTAATTTATAAAAACAATTATTCCATTTTCATCTTAAATACTCATTAATAACTGACTGAAAATTATTTTTTATTTGATTATTGAATCAATTTTAACGGAAGAGTGAGAACCACTGATTCCAACAAAACAACCATCAGAACAACATAAAAGAGACCAAACAACACATGTCATGATTCACCCCAGCATCTACCTCGATATTAGGCCCCCACCAAGCATGAGTACTCGACAACCAGTCCCGTGTAGGGATGCACGGGCACAGAACCGATGGCCAGGCCATACCCTCTCAGTATTCCACTCCAAGTGTCACACAAAAGTGGCGGCCTTATGCTCGAAACCTCATATAAAGCAGATCTATGTAACAAGAAGAAGAAAACACCAAAACTTCTCTAGTATCCCAATCTAATAGTAAGCCTCCTCACTGGAAGAAGGAAGGTGAGAGTGAAAAACCAAGTATTAAATAGATAATGTTAAATCAGCATCATTGAAGAAAAGTATAATTATTCCAACATCCATATCTCTGAAAAACATCCATGAAATAGCTGTTAAATGAGTGTGAGTCTCGTCCCTTAAAAGAACCTCCAATGCAGCGGTCAGTTTATCCCAGAACTCTATATACTCTTCAAGACTGATCAACCCCCAATTGAAACCCCGAACCAGTACCATGTCATGTTTTTTAACCCAAGAATATTGATCCTCACTTAGATTCATTCCAATGTCACAACCCATCATCTTGGCCACTTCCAATTCTAAGGCATTTTGAAATATCACATGCTCTGTCACCTCATCCTCTGAACATAGAAGCAGATCCATGGAAATTTCAGGTTGGCCAGGCGAGTCCTGGCACATGGCCTCACTTTCCACCTTCTCTTCCATTTTCATTTTTGCTGACAGAGTCTCCAAGGGGGGTGGCAGGTAGGGGTAGTCCCTCTTACCCTTCCTCCCCCTGTTACATCTATTACTCCTCGGTCTGGTTTCCCCTTCGGAATTACTCCTACTTCCTTCAATGGTCCCCTCCATACACTCCCCAAATGGAATAACACATCTACATAAAATAATATTATTTATTAATAATTATATGATATTATATAATTTAATAAATACATATGACTGATATTGAAATATTAAAAACAAGATTATCTAATTTTGTTCAAAGAAGAGATATTTATAAAAAAAAATAATCTATAAATATAGTAAAAAATAATTTAAAAATATATTGGTTTTAATATACAACAAAAATAGATGTATCAAAATTATATCATAAAAACCACAAAAGATATTATATTTTTCAGTATGTGATTTAGATATATAATAAAGGGAACCTATGGTAGTGAAATCTATATAATATTTTTAAACATTTGAAGGACACACTAAATTTCACAATAATTTTTGTTTATCATAAAAATACTTATAAATATATATTAAAAATAAGTGTGGGTACCTAGAAATAATTTTTTGGAACCTATTACAGCAAATATTTCATGGTTATGAAATCTAAATATTAATAAAAACAATTATGAATGATTTCTTGGATGAATCCGGAAGGATGTATGGTATATCATTAGTTGATGATCTACGAATATATTTAGAGACCCATCAAAATTTATATATTTCAATCCATTTTCTTAGAGACACTTTCACATTTGGAGACAATATTAATATTTCTAAATTATTAAGTGGGGGTGATGAGACCATAATAATAATTAAATGGAAATCAAGGTAAACATATTATGAAATAGAATATAATAATTTCAACATATTGATTTTATAGTTGATTAGATAAAAAAAGATCCAATATCTACTCTTAGAACCCCACAACACCTATGTTAGTTTAATATTCACTAAATAACATACATTTTGTAAGGATGTACTACCATTTTTAAAACTACCTTTTCTAGTGGAAGGCCAAGCCCGACACAACATGGTCTTTTTTAGGAATTCACAAACCAAATACCAAATGAGCATTTTATAGAAGAATAATTAAATATTAATTTTTATTAAGAGGTAAAATAATAATCCATTAAACTATTACAGAATAGAATAATTGAAAGGATGACACATTACAAAAAAAATATTGATATTTGATTTTGTAGAACATTTATAAGATCCAAAACAGCTTCTACAGAATCCTTTTTGAATATCAATATAAATGTTGTAATAATCATAAAAGTTTAGTGTTCTTTCTTCAATTATATTGAAAACTTTCTTCATTATTGAATAACATTAACAGTATTATATATTATCTATTTTTATTAGATGTAGGTTTTGTTTTTTTTCTATATCTTGATAGTAATTTCAACATCCTTTGATGAACTCCACAGAATTTATAAAAGTTATAATAATTAAAAATGAATCATAATATCATAACCAACATTCACGACCAAATTAGATATACATATAACAAATTGAGAATAATAAATAAACATTTTGATATATAATCCATGAAATAATGAACTATATCATGGATGTATTACCATTAAATTAATCAGTTTTATCAATGAAAAAATTTAAAATATTCTCCAAATGAATCCTTATTAAATAAATATTTATAATAAATGAGATAATCCTTAAAACCCCATGATTTAGTTTTCTATATAATGTAACATACATTATTATTGTATCAATAGGATAATATTTCAATTAAAATATCATGTATAATAATCTTCATAAATAATCCAAATATAATAATAGTATATAAATATAATAAAATAACATAGAAAAAGAATTTTTATTTCAAAATATATTATAATAAAATATATTTGGAAAAAATACTATTGAATTTAATAGGGATCAATTTTTTTAACTGAGATTATAAATTCTACATTAGGATCATTTTTATAAGGGTTATTATTCTGTGTACAAAACGTATATTTTGTAATGATAAATCACCATATTGATCAATATTTTGTGAAAAAATAGTTCTACCTCTTCACAAGGATAATTTAGAATAAACACAAGTATGGTTTTAAATATATAAAAGAGTAAATTAATATAATATACATAAGGCATATGTATAGTTTATATGTAAAAAAATAACTATTTAAGGATATTCTTAAAAAATGTACAATTAATTTCATATATTTTTTTGAGAAAATTAATTTTTCATATGGTAAAAATTTTATATTTATAAGGATAGACTGATTTTTTATATGAATTGCTTCAAAAAGGTATCATATAAAAATAATAATTTATTAACATCATTATGGTATCTAATAAATAGTGAAGAATATAAAATAAAATATACAATAAAAAATAATTGAAAATAAATAATTTGAAAAAAATCACTTGAAATAATAATATTAGAGGTAATTAAAACATAGATAAATTAGTGATGTTATTAAAATAACATAAATAAATTAGGTGTAAATAAGAGAACCACTCAAAATTCTCCCCATTTTGATAATTACAAAACAGAAAATCTTTTCCCAGTTTATTTACACCGATTACATAAATAAATTCGGGGTCCCATACACTCCCAGGGTTCCTGACCACGCGCCAGCTTCATTCTGATGATTATGGCTAGAGCCCTGATATTTGAAGCATCTCCTGCCTCGTAGTTAGGTATTGAAGTCTCTCGAATGGAGCTTCTCCTTTTGGTGTCAAACGTGACCACACCGCATCCTAGACAATACCTAAAAATACAACACACCACGACATACAACTACTCGATCATGAAAATCCAATAGAACAAAGGTTTAGATGATGCCCTTTCATCGCATCTTCACCATAGACATGAAACATAAGGGGGAAAGATGCATGAAAAAAACCCCCTTCAAACAAAAAAATTAGAACTCCCTGAGAGGAAATGCTCCTATGAAAACAGGTACTCTTAAAAGATCCTATGAAATCCACCCTTACTCTTCAAGAGAACTCACGCTGCAAGGCGTCACCAAACATGGATATTATGGTCAATGAAAGAAATAAAAACCTTTCAAGACTTCCTTCAGCATAGATAATTATGAAATGCCTTCACCCTTCCCCGCTGGTATTCCTTTCACTTTTCTAGGGGAACCATCAAACACAACAATGTCAAACTTCTTACCCGACAACCCAACCAACTCAATGAGACCAAAACTCCCTTCAAATCTCCTCACATCTGTCATCTCGCTACGAGAGGATCCATTTAGTTGTAAAAAAGGATAGTTGGGTTCAATTATATAATTCAAGAATAGAGTCCTCTGATCAACTAGAGAGTTGGCCAACGATGAATTTCCCATCACCACACTTCAATTTCCGGTTAATTCTTTATGGGGGGCATGCACTAGTCAAGAAAAAAAACCATGGACCCATCCAAACTAGTCCAATGGTCAAGTAATAACACAATCGAACACTAAACGTGCAGGGGTAACCACTACAAGGTCTTCCCGAAGCACATTTCAAAAGAATTCACTAACTGCATGCTTGTACACTGGATTAAAAATAAAAATTTAAACTAAAGACCCAAATCCTTAAAAAAGGATCATCGGCTCAAAATTCCTCACATCGAACATTTCCGAAACACAAGGATACACCACACAATCCCTAGTTACTAAAACATTGAATTCTCATTTAATAAAACTTTTTGAAAATAAGAAAATCTAGTGGGTTTCACAAACTCCAATGGTGTCCCATGGGCCTCTCACATGAATGTTCCCGTGTCACACTTTCACCCACCTCATATCCTTCCATAAATTTATCCACTCATTCCAATAACCATTCCTTTTTCCATATACACTCATGCATGTGGTTTCCCATGATAAAACCAAGGATTAAAACCAAACCATTTCATTTTTCATAACCAAAACATTCGACTCGTGATTTTCATACCTTAATCATCATTTTATTAATAAAGAGATTCTTTAAAAAGAGTTTCCAAGACCAAATCATTTTTACTTAAAAACCACATTTCCATGAATCCAAAACAAAGAGATCAGGGATGATTCAATAGAAAAGTAGGGTAAGAGGGTGAGTGAAACATATGGATTGTGACCACACAACAATCACGCCACCACCACAGAGGGTATTCTAGGACAACGTCCCCAGCTCTACATGGATTTCCAGACCCTACATGATCACCGGGACCACTGATCCTACTCCTTTTTTATTTCCCCTAAACAAGATTAACCACATTGACCAATGGTTTAAAAAAACCTCAACATACATCGGTTACTCGAGTCCCTCAATGAGGTGTGCTGTCCAGGCACCTTACTCGTAACTAGAACGTCGAGTTTTAAGACCCATAAATTTTGTATACCTTGACACTATCCCAAAAGAACATGAACCAAGAGAAAGAACCTCATTTGATACTATTTTTTCACGAACCACGATAGGTGGCCATCCGACCCATCGCCCGGCCCGATCCACAACATGATCCAAAGGGTGTTCCTGATCCCCACGGGCTGGAAAAAGTGCCTGGGCATCAAAACATTGCATGGGAACAATTTACCCGAAAAAGTAAACACAAAACCACTAACAAGATAAACATATAAAACTGTGAATTGACAACCAAACATACCCTCAAACTAAAATCAACTTTAATGGTTTACAACTTGAACCAACATCCAAAAGGAAAAAACAACATAAGAAACCCAAACTCAAACTCAAACCTACAAGAATAAATATAGGTGTAGCATCCACAAGCTACAAACACCAACCTGCACAAGATGACCATATGCGACCCAAACCACTGTCACTAATCATGATGCCTCAACCTGTGACACACAAAGAAAAAGGACTACATACATGCAAAGGTGTATGTAGGATGTGATCCAAGAGCCAAGTAGGATTCAATCGGGAGATGATTCCATGCATAACCATTTAAATGACAAATACATTTCCAAATAAAATAGATAAAAGGGAAATAAATGGTTAAACAGTATATATTAAAGAAACATCTAATGAAAGGTGATTTAAATGAAAATAAATTTAAAGATAACAACTCATATTAAAGAGAAGAATTAAATACTTTAACCCTTCTAAAGAAAAAAAGATTAAAAAAACTGTTACAAATAAAATAGATTAAATTTAAACACACACAAACACTTAATTTTTAAAATAACCAAAGTGGCGCACTAATGAATGTAAAGTAACCAAGGAGAACCAAATATGGGAGAGGCCTCATGGGTGTTATATAGATTGGGTCCCTAGATCTTTGTGTCTTTGTGAAGCGTGGATTAGAAACCATGACCCTCAAAAAACGTGGCTTTGAAGGCCACAACCCTCAGAAAACATATCTTAGAAGGCCACAACCCTTCGAAACTGTTTCTTAGAAGACCATGACCCTAAGAAAAGCATATGTTTAGTTAGTGTTTCAAATATTCAATCATGCCAGTGAAACTAGGTAGAGTCACCTCCAGAACACTAGTCCACTAGTCTAGTTCACCACCATAGCTACCCAGGCTTCCTGCATTGTGCTCAAACAAATTTCAAGATATTAATCGGTGCACATCACAAAAAAATCCAAACAGAACACCATGAAAAAAAGGATACCATTTACACCAACAATTCCATTTTTGTCTAAAATTCACGATCATGTCACATGTTACATTTATGGATAAATCCAAATAGAGAACTTACACACACTGAACCATCATTTGCACACCCAAATGCCATTTTCAAATACTACACCAACCAAAACCTTATCCAAACAAGCTTCTCACCATGTTTATAATTTGATAAAACCTTTGAACATTTTCATAAGTTAGTTCTAAAAGAGTTTCTCCAGGATTTATACATGAAAATGCACTCAAAATCCCCATTTTGAATTAAGCACACACCCAAAATATTTTTGGAACTTCATCTGCATAGCTTACACCATCAATTAAACCACTTAAAATTTTAATGAAAATAGATTTACACATAGACGAACACCATGAAAATTTGTTGAACAATTTCAAAAAAATGTGTCGCACAACATTAAACACCAAAACATCTCAGAACAGCTTTTATAACAAAACGTACTTTGATGCCACACCCAAAACACACACTGCAACTCTTTCAAATTCAAAAAAAAAACTAAATAAAGAATCATGAGAACACTGATAAATAAGTCGGTGTACGTAATCATAATAAAACACTTTAACATCACATAAACACTCTACTAACAAATCAAATGCATGACAAGACTCAGTCAAAAATCACTTTCGCTACATGTAAAATACTTAACAATTGTGCCAAATTAATTTAAATTAACAAACTAGTTCACTAGAAAATTTATGATACAATTTTCAGTATATGCCCCATGAGTCAAAATATTATAAATTCAACCAAACGCACATATATGATGCAATTCATATTGATGCTAAACCAAAACACAATCTGCATAGTTTGTAAAATTAAAATAAACAATTCAGCATGGTTGTACATAGAAAACATACATGTATTATGTAAATATATCAACTTCAATTAAAAACTACATTTTCATTAAATAAACTAATGAATAAATATACTAAATTAATTTAAGAAGAAAATTAATTCATCAACAATGGTCAAGCGCAGAACCACCTACCTCTTTGTCAAAAGATCCAAACATGGGTTCAAAACTCCAATCACAACCAATTCGCATCACAACCAACATGAAATAACCCTCAAAATAGAATTTGAATAAATAAAAGATTCAAATTTGACCCATTACATGAACCCACACATTCTAAACAATAAAGAACTCAAAAAAATGATGGAAAAGAAATTTAATCGAAGTGGGTAGCTCGTAGGGGAGGAGGGAAAGAAGCTGATGGGGAAGTATGAGCTGGAGAGACTGTTGGCCAAGAGGGAATCACCACGACGAGGTTGGCTGACAGAATAGTAGTCAGCCAAGGGGAGAAGGGAGGTTCTAGTGGGGTTTCGGGTAGTAACCAAGAGGGGTATCAGTGGGGAAGGGTGGGGCGCACCAAGTGGGAGACCAGACAATAGAGCTGAAGGGGAGCGGGGGAGCAGTGCACTGGACGGAGGAGTCAAAGGGAAGGGTGATTACAGGAGGTTTCAAGGGTTGGGTGGAGAGGATGGAGGTGAGGTCGGATAGGTCATGCAAGGAGAAGCCTGGCGTGGTAAAAATCGGGAGGAGGAGGGTTACCACGGTAGTCCACGAGGTTAGAGGGGGTGACACGATGGAGATAGAGTGGGGAGGACGTGATGTAGATGGGGTGGTCTAAACCCTATCCAAGTAAAACTAAACTAAATTTAAAACAAAAACTAAAAATAATAATAATAATAAACATAATAATAATAATAATAATAATAATAACAAACATAATAAACAAAATTATAAACTATACAATAATCAACTGAATAAAATTCTTATAATAAAAATAATACTCTCAATTAAATTATTATCCATAATAATAATAATAATATTCTCAAGTGTCATTAATAATAATAATAATATTAAAACCATCCTTAATTCCTCTTATTTCGTTAATTGAACATCATCAAGGCATGCAGTGACCAGGCGAGGCCGTGTAATGACCCAAGCCAGGCTGCACAGCTTCGACCACATTGCGTTGGACACAGTCATGATCAAAACACACGTTTTTAAATCATAACTCAGAAATTTTATGTCAGGACTTGACCCGACCTACCCGATGCCCAGAAAGTTAATAAAATAAACAAATTAGAAATGAAGGGTGTGACAAGGCTCTAAAACAATGTGCGATTTCGAGGGACAGTTTTCCATATATTAATTTCATTAAAATATAAAATTTATTTCATACTATGCCTATGTGGTTAATTAAATAAAAGGGGATAATTATTAAATGGTTTATATGATCAGAAATCTGATTCCACAATTGGGTTTTTAATGTGGAATTTTCCCTAATAATATCATAAAATGATTCGACATGGGTTGTTCAGACCACTCGCCCACTGGTGATGAATTTAAGTGGATTAATTAATTAATCTAGTTGTTTCTTTTAATATAATTTTGGTTATATATATTTCACTATGAGAAATTTTCCAGGGTTGGATCTTTATTCTCTTTCGCCAGTGAAGCCCTTTTCCACACTTCCTTTGGTGAATCCTTTGTCGATGAATGAAAAATATTTGTATCAAGGTTAATCGAACAACAACGAATGAAAAAACTTCTTATGATCATTATGAAGGAATTTTATTCACCAACGCTTGGTCCAAAATATTTTTGGGACTTCTCTTTTTTGATTTTATTCCTTGAATTAAATGTTTGAGTGGATCAACTTTTCATCAATCTGTGCCCATGTTGTTGGTTTGAATTAATCTAAGTACAAGATTTAATATTGTATAATCATTGTGCCTTTTTCGTGATTACCAACAATGAATTCTTGGATAATGATTATATAAATCTTTTATCCTTGTGTTTTTCTGCCCCATTATTCACATTATTCTCCAAGGGAAGCTCGTGGTTCCCGGTTCAAAAGTTTTCAGGTGACATGAGCTCGATCAGGCTCCCAAATTAATAGAAAATCAACGAAGTGATTATGGATCAATTAAATGGTTGTAGATTTATAAATAATGTTTCACAGCGATTCTTGAAATGGTGATTTAATATCATGTAATAGATCTTTAATGATGTAAGAGTGGGTGGAATTAATAGTGGTTCACCAAATCTTTACTGGAGCCATTTTAACAATGAATGGCTGTCGACTAGCATGAATATTAGCCAGATCAATGAGATACGATAGAAAAAAAGCTGAGATATTAAGAGTATTTACAAGATTTTAAGCATGGAGACTAGATCTAAAAATTTGGTGTTTCTAGAAAAATCCCGACTAAGTGCCTTATAAAACTAAGAACACATAGCATGTAGCCTTTTTTGCAGCGAGACTGGGGTTTAGGGAACCCATAAGGATGGCATGATGTATACTTAACTTGATATTTTTTGTACCTTATATCCATGGGAGTAAGCCATGTGCTAACTCACATGTATAGGCACATATCATTTGATGAGTATATGGACACAGCTTGACCACACTAGAGGAATCCCCTATAAAACCACATTCCATGTTCTAGAGTACACAGAAATGACCATAGGACATAGCGTCAGTCTTGGTTAGTCATGACATGACATATATTCCACCAACATGGTGTGTTCTACAATATGGTGTGGGGTCATGTGTTGTACAGGGACACAGACAGACTGTAGAGTGGGACCATACAATATGTGTTTCCCCTAACACATTGTGTAGGTCTTGATCACCGATTATAAATCTTTAAATGTCCATATCTATTTCATTTAAACTCATATTTTTTAATTATGAGGATATTATTTCCAATGTTTATCCACATAGAGCATGATCGTGACCTCACAACCTACTTTCAAGATAGGGTGTGAAATTTCTGGGGTTATCCATGTGCCAAGGAAACACTTGATGATGATAATGATCATTCAGAATCACCAGTTCATCTTGGGTGTAATCCCCAATAGGGATGGGTAGTGGAGTTCCTTAAAAAAATACCATCATTTCCCTATAGTTGGGCTAGGTAGTAGTGTTCCCCAATAATCTTTCAGAGATACCCTCTAACAGGGATGGACAGTGGAGTTCCTCAACGTTTTGGGATTAACCTCCATTAGGGTTGGGAAATGGAATTCCCTGTTGATCTTTCTAAGAGTACCCTTTAGTTAGACTAGGCAGTAGAATTCCGTGATGCAGTTCTAGTCTTACCCTTTAAAAGGTGTAGGTAGTGGAATTACTCGATGACTTTCCCAAGCATAAGCCTCTATCCAGGAAGGGAAGTGAAGTTTCTCAGTGAGTATTAGAGTTTTTTGGCCCCATGACTATGGGGAATAGTGAAAATATGTTGTTTTATGTTGGTTTGGACTCACAAGGAAGATGTCAGCTTTGTCACCGAGACATGTCCTTGTGATGCGACCTAAAACTGTGTAGACGAGTTAGTGCCATGAAAATTTTAGAATATCAAGGTGTGGTGATTGAGTAACTTTGACTTATGTGTTTAGGTAAGATGCATGGGTTGTTGGGAATCATTGAAAAACACATTAGGAAACTGTTGCATAACCTTATTCTTGGGCTGAGTTGTGAGTTGTAGATCCCCTTTCTCTCTAGTTTGGGCTTCATAGACTGAGAATATATGTGTATCATTATTCGATTCCCAAACCTTGGGTTTTTTTACTCTATTCCCAAGAGACATGATGACACGTGTGGTATGATATGTGATTTATATATATATATATTCTCATGGTTGGATTATTCTACTATCCTGATAGAGGAATCAAAGACTCTTTGAGATGATAATCTTCTTATTTTGTTGAGATCCTTGTGTTTGTACATGTTTAAATTCACTCTCTTGTTGTGTTGAGATATACTATTTTACTATAACATGTTATATATACTACTTTCCTTTTCAGTTGTATCTCTTACTAAACCCCCTTCACCGTTTTTGATTCATTCTACTAGGTATTTATATACTCACCCCAGCATGGGCATCATCCAACACATGTCGTGTATTTTACAGATCAAAACCATGTGTATTGTGACATCAGAATAGCTTAGAGATACTGGGTGCTTGGACTACATACAATAATCATAGTTTTGGATTCAATAGCTGGGCTCTCTTAGATATTTTAATTTTTTGTCCCATTTTCTCTTTGGTTGAGACACATTTTTGGTTGGGCATGTATTTTTTCACTTTTATGTTTAGTTTTCACAACCATAATGTATACATTCTAGAGGATCGTTCATGTTTAGTTTAGTTCATAGCATTGTTTTATCATTTCTCTTTTTCATTGGTAAATTTTCATTGATTGGGATGATTGTGTGTGTGTGTGTATGTACTTAAGAAAATTACTCCATGAGTTAGTTGCTCATTTGGTCCATGTTTCCACCCCTTGGCCTATGGAGGCATGCTTGGGGTAGTTGTAGCTCACACCAAGTCCTGGGTTGTGTCGTGACAATCATTAAATTTGAACAATGGTATCATAACCATTGATATTGATTAGACACTAATGGGATGAATAACACAAAATGGTAATTATAAAATCTATAACATGCATATACTAAGGTGATACAAGTACTAGATTGATTAATATTCTCTAAAAGGAAAATATTGAGTCTATAGTGAGATGGAACTTTAGTGTCATGTGATGTTAATAATGTCCATAAACCTCATGATTTAATCATCAACAATAGGAGTTACAATAATTTATTTTTTTATTATTATAAATTAACTTTATGAGTAGATGTGGAATATTTGAAACCAATATCAGTGATTATAATGTGTGTCTATCTAGATTTATTGATTGCGGATAATGAATACTAGTTTTTTAATGACAACAGATTGAGTGAGAATGGGATTTCAAGAAAGTTTGTGTTAATTATTGGGAAAGGAAATTCATTCTGTGGGAAGTATACCATGGATAGATTGAATGAGAAACATTTATATTAGGTGAATCATGGAAAATTTCCGAGGTGTCATTTTGTTATGCCTAAATCAGAGTTAGTTTTGGTTTTATGTATGATATTATATGAAAATTAAATGGTTGTGTTAATAAATTATAAATAACAACATTCATATATTTAATGTGGTATTTATATCATTATAGTGTGATCATTATCCACTTAATTTTATATGTGGGATCATGGTAGGGTGGTATATCTAGGATTATGACTGGAGAAATCGACCAATTGTGTAGCTGGGTCCACGAATGTCAGTTCTTATAGAGGGTGTTATACATTTTGAGATGGGGTGAGGCTTCATTTAATTATTATATTCATAGAATAAGAATATGGTATTGTGATGAATTTAATCAGAAAGTACTAGGGCTATCTATTATTTTCTATGGATGTTATACATTGTTGTGTTCCATAAATGATATTGGAATTGATAAATACCATCAGAAGTGGAACATATGATGGTGTTTTTTGAGATATTATGTTATTTTATATATTTTTTTTAAAGGAGTTTAGTGTGGTGGGTTTCTAAATATGTTGTGTCACTTTTTATTGAGCATGAAAATGCTAAAAAGAGTCAACATTTATCATTTATGGGATGAGAAACATTATTATGATGTTCAGTGAATTTAATAAGGGATTTATTATATTCCACTACTATTTATTCACTACTGGGATTAAAAATACTAGTCAAAAAATGGAATTGGACTGTTCATTGAGACTCAGTAAAAAGTATAAACCATGAGTTATGCGTGGCGAGACATATATCTCATGGGAATAATTAATTAGTGGACACTCTATTAATTGGGAATAAGATTGGTATTTTGTGAGATTTAATATAACTAATAGAATTTTTTGGATATATTTAGTGGTTTAGGATGTTTTTTAGGTGAGTGTTGAAGTATTGGTATGGTGGAACTACTACAGAATTCAACAATATGTGACAAATCAAATTCAAAAATGGGGTGTTTCATTATGGTGGGTATTATGTGATATAAAATTTTATAGGATAGGGGAGGGTTTCTTCCTGATGGAGGGATGAAAATAAATAAAACATATGATAATAAAAATAATTTAATGTCTAGGGATGTCATGATAGAGAATGGTGGATTATTCCGTGAATGGTACTCATCGATGAAGGATCAAATCATAATTTAAGGGGATATTTTCTAAGGATTTTTTGGGGGAAGTCTCAAACTATTTTAGATGTGTTGTGCTATGTATGGTTGTAAAGAATCAGTAATATCAGGATAATTTAGATGGTTTGTGACACCATTGATCATGGGTGTGTTTTGTAGTCGGTGTTCTAGATTAGATGTTGTGTGCTAACTAAGTGGGTCACAATATAGTACACTCCCTGATGATAGATATTTTGTTGTATCTCTTATTAGTCTTGAAAAAATATACATCATGTCATATTATTAAAATTAGGATCAATATGTTATTTTTGAAATTAATATACACAACCCATTCAAGGGTTTTCATTATTGGAATGTTTGAATATGGGTAGGTTGAGCCCCTCTCCCCTTCCCATTCTACCCTTGTAACACTATGATTAATTGAAATTTAAGGTTTTTTCAACATCATTTATTTTTTTTCATCCATTTTCATCAGTTTCTCTTGGTTATCTTTCCCTTTTTCGATCTTTGTTGAATATGATTAGTTTTATTGTGTTTATTCCATTAGAACACAGTGGAACTCCACATATGTGATGGCATTTTTATTATATGTGAAAAGAGGGGATCTTAGGAGAATAAAAATACTTGGTGTTATAATTTTTTGTTATTATAGGTAAATACCACGAGTTATTTATGAAATTTAATCTATTTTTATGAAATTTAAATATGAATTTAGATTGTGTTTTGTTGATTTTTAATGTTATAATTTATTTCAATTCTATAGTATTTGTATACATATTTACTCTAGTATTTGGACCCGAGTGATCACCCACTGAGTAGTTATTATATTATCATTAAAGAATTAATTATTTACTTAATTAATAAATTAGGTTTGACATATTTTATAATTTATTTTATATCTTATTTATGTATTTAATGAGAGTGGTAGGGCCTCACAATTATGGTTTATGTTCTATTTTTCTTTGTCCACATTTTTTTCATTGATTTTCTTTATAAGAATAATTCCTATTGTTGAATGTAATCCCTGATTATTTTCATAATTTATTTTTTAAATTTATGTTATATTATATTTTATATCTAGTCTTATAACATGTATATTAATTATATTAATTTAAAATTAATTTTTATCCCATTTCTTTTTTTTTTGAGTGGTTTAAAATTTCTGATGGGCATGATTAAATCTTTGATTATAAAGCAGGATGCCTTAATCTTTTATCATATTGGGATTAACATAAAATGTGAGGATGATAATATGTTGAAAAAATAGAGATATTACCTTCATATATTTATGAATAATGGACCATGGTATAAGAATAAATATATTCCTCTATGTTTATGATGACAATGATTATAGAAGCTTAGGCTAAGGAGTTTTTCTTGAGTGTAATTTTCACTAACAAATATATTTTTGATAAATATATTATATGTCGGTTTATTTTTTTCATTAAAACAATTTATTTTTCTAGGTAAAAACCTTAGTTAAAATTACCAAAATATTTTGGGTGTGTGGTGACTATAAAAGTTTTTCACCTTGGGTGTGTTGGATGTTATTCCATCATAAAAATTAAATTATTACCCATGTGTTTAACTATATGAGTACCATAAAATGGATATGGTATTTTTATGTGGTGGAAGTAACATGTATATAGTGAATATGATATTTAATAGTGTACCTCAACATGTATCATGGTCTTGTGTAGGATTTTGGAGATCTATAATATAATCCTAAAAAGTACAAAGACTTATTAGAATAGAATATTTGGATTTGTTATATCCATTAGGGACCACCCTATGGGAAGTGTAAATCTATTTTGGGAAAGATCCCAACACATTTTTCTTTATTATATTTTTGTGACATTGAATGGTCTTATAAATACAATTTTTATTTAAATAATTATTTTCATCATGTGTGTTTCTATATTAAATGGTTATTATGATTAAATTGATAAATATCTCTTATACATTATTCAATTTTCATAGGTTTTTTTAAATGTTTTGAATGGTTAGTGGTGGTAATAAACCAATAATTATTTCTTGGGGAATGTACTTTTTTTGGAATGGTTTGGGTACCATTTTAACCATTATGTTATTATGTTAATATTTGGAAAATCAAGAAACCCATGGATGTGTTTGTGGGATGATTTGCGAACCACACTATCAACTGTGGATGGTATCAAGGGTTGATTCCATTTTAACCCTTTACAAATTATGATGATAAGATATGGTATAATAAGATGATATAAATTCTATATTCTATATAATGTGATAATATGAGACTCTATTATAATATTTTCTATGATTGTATCATATTCTATGATAACATATGATGGTATCATGGGTGGATTGAAATTCAAAAGCATGATACAATGGGATGATATGAGATGGTATTATGGGATGTTATGTGATGGTATCATTGATGGGGTTCAATAAAACCATTGATATACATAGGTGATATGAGATGGTATTGTGTAAAATTATATGATGATGTTATATAGGAATTCAATTCCCAACCACAGTTCAGGGTGATGAAAAGTGATTATATCATGTATCAGAGAAACTACGATCCTTGATATAATCGAAAGATTTGATATGATATTATGGGATGCAATATTATGGTATCATGGATAATAACCATTCCATACCATAGCATAAAGTTATTACATATTATGTTATAATGGGATGATGAAATTATGAAAATTTATAAAATTGTATGATATTTTATGGAATATTGGAAGACTACCATTTCATCTATAGGTATTGGTATGTCAAAAGTAAAAAAAAGGACACCATCACTTACTGTTGGAGGTATAGACACTACTCTGTGGCTTTTCAAATACCCAAGGTAATATCATTTATTTTTTTATTATTGTTTTCCTTATAAAAATATCCACTTGATAACAAATTATATATAATTGAGATGATATGGTTCTAGATAATGGATTCATATTAAGTTGAATTAACACATTAATAGTAAAACTATGGAACATTATTATTTAAGTATACATTTTTATTGCATGAGCATATATTAATGAGGCTAGAGGTCTTATGGTGAGTTGAATTTCTTTCATAGAGTTGATGGATAGTATTTTTTCTATACTATATATAGTGTTATTGGTTTTTTAGTTTTTCCCACATTGGGTTTTGTTATATATAATCTACAATGGTAGGTGATGTAAATGATTATGTAAAAGTGTGACCTGACATTGTACATTTTGTAATAGAATTGTGTTGTTTTTATTTCAGGCTTTCATTTTGTCTCATTTTATAAGTTGATGTTAAAATTTGTACAATTTTATAAACTATTTTTATTTATTATTTATCTAATTATAATAGATGGTTTATTCTCCCCATATGGTATTATGAAAATATCACCCCTAGTTGGAATACTCTATAAAATGGGTAGTTTTATCCATGTTTATGTTGAACTATTGGTCCTATCACTCTTATAGTGGGATTAACTTGAAATATTACATTTATCCAAAAAGGATACAATAAAACATTCCCAGAAATGATATAATATAATATTCATGAGAGATTGGAAAATGATAAGAAGGATGAATAAGCTAATATTTGAAACCAAATATTCAAAATTTCTATGACAATTCTCTAAATCAAACACTGACAGTTCGTCAGGTATCACATGAATATGGTGGTACCCTAATATAAACTCAATAATTGAAAACCATTTTCCCCTTAGAAATTTTCCTTAAAATCTTTAGTTGTGAAAAAAGGGTACTGGTTCTAAATAGTTACCTATTTACCTCTTTATAATAGTTATAGAGTGAAAAGATACTACTGGTCCTCTTAATGATGAAAAATACAATTCTACTTGGAGATGTTCATTGCCATATAAATCTTTTATATTCCTCATCCTTAAGATAAATTTATATTATCTTAATTTCATCACTAACATAAAATATTGTTAAATTGAAATATGTTTGGTTTTAGGTAAAACATAAATTTCTATCTCTAAAATATATTTTGGTGTAATTATTGAATATTCCTTTAAAATCACATATTGGAAGAACCCTAACCCTAGGGGCAGTGCTTTAGACATCTTTACAATCACAACTATAGGGTCCAAACATTCCATTTGAGAGAAGCGGGTTTTAAGCTACTCCTAATCCCACCCAACATTATTCATAATGTAATCCTAATGTCTAAAAATGTGTATTAGCTTCCATCGATTGAATATAGGGAGACTTGTATCATATAGAAATGAATAAATTATTTGAACTATGTCAACACATCTATTCCCCAGATGAGTTCAAAGAGATTAATATCTTTTGTGAAGAAGTTATAATGATATGTAAACTATCAGAATGAAAGAGGATATGTGAAACAAATATTTCTTTTTTTAATCTTTTACACAATGGGATATTGATACTCAAAAAATATGAGTTGATTTGACATTAAATTCCACATAGTACACTAAATGATCAAATAATTTGGAATCCCCAGAATCAAAACAATCATGGAAAGGTTGTGAAGATCCTAGAACAAAACCTCTCACCCACAATGCACGTTACCAAATAGAAAATATCAACTAACAGTCCTTGGAAACCACACCTTTGATACATTATAAGACTTTTATTTGAAACCCTTCACCTGATTCTAGTAAAACAAATTTTTAGAATATCACAAGTCACCAAATACCCAATTTTGTAATACCCTAAAGAGGCCAGCCTCTTATATCAACATACTTTCTAGCTTGAACATATGAAGTTAGATCTTATAGTATTATCATATATCAATATTATATTGTGCGAAAAATTATAACCATTAATGATTATCATAAATATAACATTGGTGGAATATATTCAGTTTAAAGGGACAATTATCAGTAGTGTTTCCTCCTTCAAAAAAATGTAAACATAAAATATAATATTATTAAAGACAAAGATAAATATTTCTCCATCCTTGAAAATTATCCTAAAATACACCCTATATAAGAACCCGGGTTTTTGGAACGGGTCAAAACCCCGACCCTGTTTAAAATTTTGACAGGTTTCTGAGGAAACTGGATTTAATGGGAAGTTTCTGGAAATTTCAAGATGACCCGCCGTGTACTTTAAGTACACGCTGTGTATGTGTAGGCGAGTGACCAGCCGTGTGATCGCTGAGTACATGTCGTGTGATGACCATGTAGTAGTTTCTTACTACATGGCGTGTAGTTTTGAACACGCCGTGTAGACCGCCGACCGTGTGAAGCCATACATGGCATGTAGACCGTTGGCCGGGTAAGAACCACGGACATGCCCTGCTCCCTTTGGACATGCCCTGTAGTCTAGCCGTGTATGAGGTATATAAATGGCGTGTGAGTACATCGATGAGGAAAGGAAGAGGAACCCAGTACATGTCGTGTACCCAAAGGTACACGCTGTGTACTCATGTCGGCAGGTTCAGAAAGTAAGTCGGCGGAATCTTTCCGTCTTATGAACAGTTAAATGAACCATACACGGCGTGTAGTCCCAAAGTAGACGTCGTGTACTTTCTTTTTTTCACTTAAAACGGGCAGTAGCCTCGTTTTGTGGTAGAACACACCATCCTCCACCCCAAATCGGCCGAATATTGATTTGCTTCCCGGTTCTTTGTCCGAACTCCGATCTGATCTCGGTTGGATGCGTTGGAACCCCCTCGGTAAGGCCTCGATTCCTCTTTGTCCATTTTGTCTGATTTCTGTTCTAGAATGAGTTATATCCCTTTGAGCAGTTTTGAATCTTTTGTAGATTTACCGCGTTTTAGACCGAATTGGCGGGTGTTACCGGAGGAGTAGCATCGTGCGAGTCTCAGGTAGGTGGTGCATACCTCATTTTGTGTTTTCGTGGTTGTTTGGGTAACGCGGCTTCGGCGCGTTTTCAGGTATTTTTGAGCGGGACCCTTTTTATCTGCTTTTGCATACTGAATTGTTTATGGGACCTCTGGGATGCCCTTGGGTATGCCCGGTTACCAGTTTTACCTGAGCGGGGCCGGGTGAGGGGTCGTGGATCATCGGGGCATTTTGGCCAGGGAACGCCAAAATGGTTTTAATTGCCATATTATTGTGTTAAACTATTTGTTTAAATTATTTTAGCCTGTTATAATTGTTGGAGGCTTTTAAGACCTCTATGATGGTATGGGACAACACCTGGTATAGTGCAATTCGACTGTTTAGTTGGTTTTGCATAGTTATGTTTTCTGGTTAAAAATGTTATATATGCAATTGTTGAATAGCATCTGCTGGACCCTTTTTGGGTTGTGTTAGGCTTGGCCCGATTACGCTTCAGTGATGCTGATCACAGGTTGGGGCTTTTCCCGGGTAACTTTGGGTGGTTTTGACCTCGGGATTGGGCGTCATGGACGTCGGTTTGAGGCAGTACGTCTGTCAGGTTGGGCCTGGCCCGAGATACTAGGGTGGTGATGCCATCGGACTTGAGCGACATGGTCGCAGGGACACGAGGTGTCAGATGTTTTGGTGGCGTAGGACTATTTTGGGTGATTACCGCTCACCGGGACTTGAGTAGTCTGCACATAGAGATACTCCGTGATGAGGTGGATTTGACCACTCGTGTGGGTAGAGGCCCCCGTAGTTTTGGTTAGGTATTTTGGTTGGGGGTGCTTTCCGTAGAAAGCCATGTGGGAGGTGACGATCCTTCAGGAAATGGGCGTGCCTTCGGGACGTCGGTACTTGAGACATAAGGTTTTAGGAGGCACATGGTGCCGGGTTACTATTTTGGGCGTGCCTTTGGGACGTCGGTACTTGAGACACGAGGTGTCAGGAGGCACATGGTGCTGGGTTACTATTTCGGGTGTGCCTTCGAGACGTTGGTACTTGAGACATGAGGTGTCAGGAGGCACGTGGTGCCGGGTTACACGACAGAGATTCCGACGTTGGCCAAAGCAGGTGACACTCCTTGGTGGCTGTTGAGCACCAGTGGAGTTTGTTTTTACTTGTGCACTATACTGTTTACTACTTTCCTTGTAATTGCATGACTGCTTAAAAACATATATTTGGTACGCACCGTTGGGTGGTATCCTACTGAGTTTTGTCTCACACCCTACATGGGCCCTTCGAGACGCGTGTAGACTTTATAGATTTATGTGCAGGAAAGAGGCCATCTTCAGGATCTGGGCTACATTATTTATTGCATGGAGAGGGTATGGACCTTGAGGTCATGCCTAGATGGGTTTACTTTGTTTTGTTTACTTTCTGTATTTGCATGCTTATTGTAGCTACTGTTGGTTAGCCATTGGTGCCCTGTTTATATTCAGTTGTGTATGACCTGCTTTGGATGCATGTTTTACTGTTCAGTAGTAGTTACATGTTATCAGCATGCTGTTGTGTTTATTTCTGCTGCTGTTGTTTCATTTACTGCTTCCGCTGTTTATCTATATTGATTATGCTTCCGCTCTGCGGGTCTGGTTCGAGTCTGCTGAGTCTTTCTCTCCACTACATCTTTACTGTTATACTTGGACAAGTACCCTTATTAAGATCCTCTGAGAGCATATAGCCTCCCCATTATACCTAACAGACCCTCGCTGCTATTCGGCAGCCTTTGGCATTCATGTAGGTGCGCCTAAGGTAGTAACACCCGACCCGCTCGGCACTGTTCGGGTGGCTGGACGGGTTTGGGACGTTACAAAGTGGTATCAAAGGAGTTCTTGACAGGGATTTAGTAGCAGCGGTTTACTGGCTACTAATGAGTTTGAGGCTTCTCATTTCTTCCTACTGGTTTTACTATTTGGGATATGGTAGACTGGAGATAATTTGTTGTAACTAGAACTGGGTTTCTAGCTTGTGCTTGGGTGCCTGCAGCCCCAGGTACGAGGGAAGGAACAAGTTACCATGGGTGGGAACTGCTATTTGCTTTTGCTCAGATTAAATTTGATATGATTTCCACCTCGGTGGATCACTTGATGTGTGATGTTCGTGATTGTGATATGTGACCCTTGACCCAGTATGGAAAGGGAGATTTGGACCTTGGCCCGGTATGGCAAGGCTAGTTGTTGGCTCTTGATAGGCACATTTTTAGGCTATTTCAATTTCATAATTGCACGTATGCCATGTGAAGTTATAATTTCATGTGAATGAAATATAAAATTCCATGCTTTATATGCTTTAAAATGTGAATTGGTGAAATTCCTGATAGAACTGCTAGTTGTGTAAATGAGTATGCCATGCTTTATATTTTGTAGAATTGCATGTTGCAGGATAATTGGGTCTGACTCTTATGAGAGCAGGCAGGTACTATGTGTGAGGCAGTGTAACTGTCAGGATTGGGCGACTCGGTCATCGATTTGAGGCAACATGAGTTGTCGGGATGGGCCTGGCCTGAGGTACTTTGATACTTGACTCTGTTGAGGGCGGGTAAGGAGGCAATGAGGCCGGGATGCCATGAGGCATGGGTTGCGGTGAGGGGGAGTCAGGGTAGTTGTTATGCACTTCCTTTTACTGCTTTCCTTATCTGTGTAGAATATATTGTTATATATATATGGGTCGTCTTACCATTTATGGTATTCAGTGGGTTAATCTTTCACGGCTTGATGAAGCGTCAGGCCGGAGATGATACAGTGACGCAGGACCAGGGTCAGACTTCGGTACAGGCAGAGCACGAGCCGTAGGTGCAGGCATAGGGACAGGAACAGGTTCAGGATCCAGTGCAGGCAGGACAGCAGCCGGGTTTGGAATCGTTCGGGCCGTGGATTGACGAGAAACTCCGAGATAGCCTGGTACGTGTCTTTCAGGGGTTTGACGGAGGCGCGCAGGGTACAGATCCTTCTATGGCGTATCTGATGTGGGAGTTCCAGTCGTTGTACCCGCCGCTTTTTCAGGGTGAGGGTGGTCCGCAGGCAGCTGAGATCTGGATAGAGAGCATGCAGATGATTTTTGAGCAGCTCGAGATGCCTCCAGGGCGGAGGGTCAAGCTGGCGACGTACATGCTGAGAGGACCGGCGAAACGTTAGTGGGATGTACAGGTACAGGCTCGTAGGCACGAGGGACTGGCTTGGAAGGACTTCGAGGGAAGGTTCTTTGAGCACTTCTACCCAGAGACGTTAAGGGCAGAGAGAGCTCGGGAGTTCTTGAGTCTTCAGCAGGGAGATATGTCCGTGATGGACTACGCAGCTACCTTCACAGAGTTGTCCTGTTTTGCACCAGGTATGGTGAGCGATGGCGCAGCTAGGGTGATGCGCTTCGAGGATGGCTTACGACATGCCATTAGGGTACAGGTGAACATCTTCAGGATGGGTTCTTTCTCTGAAGCGGTGAATCAGGCACTCATAGACGAGGGCAACGAAAGGGAGAAGTCTCGCTTGGGCAGGGTGACAGCTTCAGGTGATGGTTCGGACAGCAGGAAGCGAGGGCAGGATGAGTTCCAGCAGGGCAGTCAGGCCGGGGATTCAGCTAAACCACCTCGTAGTAGTTCTTCGGTGATTTTCTTCCAGTGTGGATAGTCGGGATATGTTCGGGCTCAGTGCAGTAGGCCTCTGAAGGAGTGCCAAGCATGTGTACATGACAGACATTTGGAGAGGTTTTGCAGGAAACCTTCTCAGATAGCCAGTAGGTAGGGACCAGGACAGACTGTGGCGTCTGGAGTTTGTTCAGGTTCAGTACCCGGAGAGGGTAGTCGAGGTTTAGTTGTGCGCTAAGGTCGTGACAGAGACGGTGGGACCCAGCTGAGGGGTCAGTGGCCGGTGACTGGAGAAACATCGGGAGGTCAGGCGTCAGGCAGCCGTGTTTCAGGCCAAGTGCACACCATGGGGCTGCCAGAGGCTGAGCAGGCCGGTGAGCCGGTGATAGTTAGAGGTACACCGTAGTGTGATCGTGATCTCCATGTTTCCTTTTTGGCATGACCTATAGAGGTATGTCTGTTTTGAGTGCACGAGGTGCATAGGATCTTTGTGGACTAACTAGATTCTAGTCAGTGGGTTGGCACTATATCGGGTGCATGATATATATATATATATATATATATATATATATATATATATATATATATATATATATATATATATATGTATATGTATGTATGAGGTGTCGTGGGCATCGGGGCATCATGTATGTGGGTTACTTGAGGTGACGTGGGAATCAGGGCATCGTGGATGCGGGTTACTTGAGGTGTTGTGGGCATCAGGGCATCAGGGCATCGTAGATGCGGGTTACTTGAGGTGCTCGGCACCAGGACCTCGTAGAGGCATACACCGATGCGGTGTGGGTTACGTTGGGTTTCAGAAGTGACACAAGAGCACCAACGGGGAGCAAGGGTGATGATGCGTCACGGGAGGACTATGCGTTCGGAAAATAGGTTAGTAAAACCCTGTTTGTTTTAATTTTGGTTGGTTGAGACCGTGTAGGCTATTCCTAAGGTGGGGCGCCCCCTTGAAGAATTTAGCCAGAACCTTGGGACCGGGGTAGTCCAGGTTGTTTAACTGGGATGGGCGTGTTCGGTGCCATCTTCGGGTTTCGTTTGGTAGCTCGGGGACGAGCTACGTTAAGGTGGGGAGTTTTTAAGAACCCGGGATTTTGGAACGGGTCAAAACCCCGACCCTGTTTAAAATTTTGACAGGTTTTTGAGGAAACTGGATTTAATGGGAAGTTTCTGTAAATTTCTAGACTACACGCAGTGTATGTGTAGGCGAGTGACCGACCGTGTGATCGCCGAGTACATGCCGTGTGATGACCGTGTAGTAGTTTCTTACTACACGGCATGTAGTTTTAAACACGCCATGTAGACCGCCGACCGTGTGAAGCCATACATGGCGTTTAGGCCATTGGCCGGGTAAGAACCAGGGACACGTCGTGCTCCCTTTGGACACGCCATGTAGTTTAGCCATGTATGAGGGATATACATGGCGTGTGAGTATGTCGGCGAGGAAAGTAAGAGGAACCCAGTACACACCGTGTACCCAGAGGTACACGCCGTGTACTCATGTCGGCAGGTTCAGAAAGTAAGTCGGCGGAATCATTCCGTCTTATGAATAGTTAAATGAACCTTACACGGTGTGTAGTCCCAAAGTACACGCCGTGTACTTTATTTTTTTTACTTAAAATGGGTAGTAGCCTTGTTTTGAGGTAGAACACACCATCCTCCACCCCAAATCGGCCGAATCTTGATTTGCTTCCTGGTTCTTCGTCCGAACTCCGATCTGATCTCGGTTGGATGCATTGGAACCCCCTCGGTAAGGCCTCGATTCCACTTTGGTCGTTTTGTCTGATTTCCGTTCTAGAACGAGTTATATACCTTTGAGTGGTTTTGAATCTTTTATAGATTTACCGCGTTTTAGACCGAATTGGCGGGTGTTACCGGAGGAGTAGCATCGTTCAAGTCTCAGGTAGGTGGTGCATACCTCATTTTGTGTTTTCGTGGTTGTTTGGGTAACGCGGCTTCAGCGCATTTTTGGGTATTTTTGAGAGGGACCCGTTTTATCTGCTTTTGAATACTGAATTGTATATGGGACCTCTGGGATGCCCTTGGGTATGCCCGATTACAAGTTTTGCGTGATCGGGGCCGGGTGAGGGTCGTGGCTCATCGGGGCATTTTGGCCGGGGAACGCCAAAATGGTTATAATTGCCATATTATTGTGTTAAACTATTAGTTTAAATTATTTTAGCCTGTTATAATTGTTGGAGGCTTTTAAGACCTCTGTGTTGGTATGGGACAACACCTGGTATTGTGCAATTCGACTATTTAGTTGGTTTTGCCTAGTTATGTTTTCTGGTTAAATATGTTATATATGAAATTATTGAATTGCATCTGCTGGACCCTTTTTGGGTTGTGTTGGGCCTGGCCCGATTACGCTTGAGTGATGCTAATCACAGGTTGGGGCTTTTCCCGGGTTACTTTGGGTGGTTTTGACCATGGGATTGGGTGTCATGGACGTCAGTTTGAGGAAGTACGACTGTCAGGTTGGGCATGGCCCAGGATACTAGGGTGGCAATGCCATCGGACTTGAGCAACATGGTCGCTGGGATACGAGGTGTCAGATGTTTTGGTGGCTTAGGACTATTTTGGGTGATTACCGCTCACTGGGACTTGAGTAGTGTGCACACAGAGATACTCTGTGATGAGGTGGTTTTGACCACTCGTGTGGGTAGAGGCCCCCGTAGTTGCGGTTAGGTATTTTGGTTGGGGGTGCTTGCCGTAGAAAGCCACGCGGGAGGTGGGGAGCCTTCAGGAAATGGGCGTGCCTTCGGGACGTCGGTACTTGAGACACAAGGTGTCAGGAGGCACATGGTGTCAGGTTACTATTTTGGGCATGCCTTCGGGACGTCGGTACTTGAGACATGAGGTGTCAGGAGGCACATGGTGCCGGGTTACTATTTTGGGCATGCCTTCGGGACGTCGGTACTTGAGACACGAGGTGTCAGGAGGCACGTGGTGCCGGGTTACACGACAGAGATTCCGGCATTGGTCGAAGCAGGTGACACTCCTTGGTGGCTGTTGAGCACCAGTGGAGTTTGTGTTTACTTGTGCACTATACTATTTACTTCTTTCCTTGTAAATGCATGACTGCTTAAACACATATATTTGGTACACACCGTTGGGTGGTATCCTATTGAGTTTTGTCTCACACCCTACACGGGCCCTTCAACACGCGTGTAGACTTTATGGATTTACGTGCAGGAAAGAGGCCAGCTTCAGGAGCTGGGCTGTGTTAGTTATTGCATGGAGAGGGTAGGGACCTTGAGGTCATTCCTAGCTGGGTTTACTTTGTTTTGTTTACTTTCTGTATTGTCATGATTATTGTAGCTACTGTTGGTTAGACATTGGCGCCCTGTTTATATTCAGTTGTGTATGACCTGCATTGGATGCATGTTTTACTGTTCAGTAGTAGTTACATGTTATCATCATGCTGTTGTGTTTATTTCCACTGCTTTTGTTTCATTTACTGCTTCCGCTGTTTATCTATATTGATTATGCTTCCACTCTACGGGTCTGGTTCGAGTCTGCTGAGTCTTTCTCTCCACTGAATCTTTACTGATATACTTGGACTGGTACCCTTATTAAGATCCTACGAGAGGGTATATCCTCCCCACTATACCTAACATACCATCACTTCTAGTCGGCAGCCTTTGGCGTTCGGGGAGGTGCGTCTAAGGTAGTAATAGCCGACCCGTTCGACACTGTTCAGGTGGATGGCTGGGTCTGGGACGTTACACCCTAATTAATATCCTACTATTGAAATTTTACTTGATGAGCCATTGGAACCAATTCTCTTATGAGAAAATTTAGCACAAAACAATTCATTTTTAAATCAAAAAATAAACTTGAATGATTGAGAAATTGAACATTGGTATGAAATATTTCTCATTTCCCCATATCAGACAATATAATTTGTAACTCCTCAACCCCACTAATATATGGGGATAATACATGTTCGATATTGAACAAGGTATTTTAATCCATCTTATTCATTTATAAATTATAAATAACTATAAATTCAAAATATTTACCCTGATAATGGGTGTCAGGATATAATTTCATGGAAAATGGTTTAGAAATATCTTTCAATCAGAACCATGATGTTACACTACCTCAACCATGATATCCCATCATCAATTTTTATCACCTTATAATATGAATAAAATGTATGAAGGTGATATTTTATTGAAGTATTAATACTCCCAAATATTTATTGAATGAATTATTCCCACTATTAAACTTTTTACATAAAATATTAATCCTATAAGGAAGGGGTGATGAAACTAAAAACCCCTACTAAAAAGATATTAATGTTTATGTTAATAGAGCTTACTTTCCAAATGTCTAAAGTAGTCAAAATAGACCCTCATGAATATGAATATATACCGGGGGACTAGCTTGCAAAGCATATTCATTATCCCTATCATATGGATAAACTAAAGGTAAACACAATGGATAATTAAATATTACATAAGGGAGAAACATCATTCCCCTTTTCAACAAATCGTCTACTTTTATTTTATATTTACATAATGATAATCATATCTAATTCAAATCGCCTATTTGAGAAATATTTTGTTTAGTAAATGTTTAATCACAAGTAAATAATAATTATGGTAATGTATTGATTCCAATATAAGATAATCCGGTATGTATATATAATTTTACAAAAAAAAGAGTTTTTAAACTAAAATAACCAATTGAATAGGATTTATTAAATTAATTTATACTTATTAATAAATAAGGATTCAATTAATATAAAACTTAAATGACATCAATAGTAAGGTAATTAATGAATGAATGAAAACAATATTCTATGTAATTAAATCTATGTCTACCTAGATGTATCTTCTAAAAATGATTGAGACTCATAAAGAATATTATTACATAAGGTAAAAGTAAAAATGAAATACAAAACCACCCATAGAAGCTAAATATTGGATCATAATTATTTTTTGCTAGACATATTTATAGTTTAGTTCATAATCCATAATGTATTACCTCATTATTACTCAAAATCCCATATATAATAGCCCATAAATTTCACTAAAATGATTTTCACTAACCTAACCTATGATACCAGAATAAACATAAGATAGATAATTATTTGACCTCAATAACACCTCTTGATCTCTAGATGTAGGAATAATCATCTTATGATAAGAGAAAAGACAAGATGATATTATTTAACCAAATTGATTTAGTAAAAACCAATAAATAATAAAAATGAAGATAAGAAAAAAAATTCAGCTTAAACATTGCGGCCAATGATCCTAAAAAACTAAAAATGGAGTATCCTTCAGAGATCATACACCAAACATATTTTTGGCCAACACATGGTATAAAAAATAAATGAATATTTATAAAAAAACATAATATAGTATAAACACAAATAATATCTTCACATAGGGTGGAAATATGTAAACACAAAATATATACAAATTCTACCATGAAAGAGCTCCATAAATAGATAAAAATAAGGGCTTCCAAGGTGGTATCTTCAATGTTATTAGTTTTGGATATCCCCACTATTTCCCATAAATATATAAACTATTTAAACTAAACTAGTCCACCATAAGTACCTCCACCACACAAAATAATTATCCATACTAAGATATACACAACCCAAATATTTTAGTGATTTTTGTTACATAGGATAAGAAAAATGGGGTAGAAACTCATCCATAGGGGAGAAAATTTATGCTCTGAGTACACCACACCTTATTAAATACACTACGCAAGATCATCCTATTTTTTATAATGGATATTTTTTAATGTAATAAAATAAATTTCGTAGAAAAATTTTAATAAATGAAATTAGTAAACATAGTAAAAGTAATCATGTAACTATTGTAAAATTGAAACAAACTAATAAAATAAATATGTCAAGGAAAAAATGTTACAATATGATTTTAATGATTTTCATCAGCATTAGTTGAACCTGAACTAAGTGATTATCCAAATATGAATATAGTAGATATTCTCCATAATGAACTTCATAGGGAGATACGGTAGACAATTTCAATAATCTATTGGAGAAAGTACAAATATTTACATATATATTTGTGTGTGTCTCCTTATATACACATATATACAATCATCCTACCATAGTGGAACATATAACAACTCAGACCTAGGAGGCTCAATATCATTATTCAGGGAGTCACCACATGAAATAATCCTTTTTTAGAAGTCACCATCATATTATAATAACGTATATATATATATATAGATATCATTGTAACCCCACATGTTTTAGGATTGATTTTCATTATATTTCATAAATGAATATCATTCTTAAATATCATTAGGTATTCATTATAAAAATAATATTTTAGGGAACATTCTATATAAGAATTTAATCAAACTAATAAGACTTTATTCACTCATTATAGATCATTATAGATGAATTTTTTAAAATTTTGTATTGTATAATAAGGACTATTACCCACCCTGCCTGGTTTCATCTCATAAAAGTAAACCAAATAAAAGTTAATAATAAATTGAAATTGATAACATCTTTACATCTTGGAAATAAACTTCATAATATTCCCCTAGAGAATCACCATTAATAGAAAAACCCAATAATGAAAAAATATAATGAGTGGAGATTCTAAGATTAAACTCATAATGAAGGGATATTTTTTTTATCAATAATGAATATATGAATGAATTAATTGGATGTAATAGTGGTAATAAAGCTATTATAAAGGTTTATATATGATTTTGGCATAATACCAGTAAACTTAAATCAAATTTGGAAATACCAATGTTTGGTTTATACATAATAAATTAATATAGATGTAATAATTATATGCCTCTGATATATATATGTTATTCAAAATTTAATCTTTAATTTTATATTATAATTAAATGTATATAACTCAATTGTGAAAATACCTTTCATTAAAGTTTTATCATATAAAATTTGTGTTTTTTAATATATATTACTTTTAATGAACGATATCAACAAAAAGTATTGATAATATACAACAAATGACTATTTAAAATAAATTTGTAATATATATGACATAACAATGTTACTATAAAAAATCCATAGGAACACAAGAACTAAAACATTAATTATTCAATAAGAATATCTATATCCTTGTTTTGGTTTGGAAATGGTCCAATAGCACATATTCAACTAAAAAATAATCCTTTTTATAGAATAAAATGAGTATGATGTTAGCCTTCACTCATGTAGAAATATTTAAAAAATTCAATAGTGTGTGTGCTCATTTAAGCATAAATAATATAATTAATTTTTTTATAAAAAACTATGTTATGGTGAATTGTTATAAAAATTAAAAAATACAGACTTTAAAAATAATTGTTCACTTTCTTACCCAGATTCTCTTAAGAAACTACTGCACAATGTTATAAAAATCAGTCTGATTTCCATGCCCAATTCTCCTTGTCTAATTTTACAAGTCTAATTTCCATGTCTAATTGTCCAATAGGGAAATAAGACTTGGTTAGAGTATTAATGAAACCATCATAAACCACTTCTTCTTAAATTCAAAGATCTGAATACAGGTTTTCTTAGTTTGATAAATTAGCTAAGTACAATAACAAACTAAATATGTTGATCTATTGAATACGTTTCAATCTTAATTCTTCTATATCTTCTCATTTCCGAAATGAATTCTTAATGAAATATAGTTTGGATACATCCTCTACCTAGAAAGTTGGATTTTCTATATCCTCCTTCTGTTAATAGTATAATAGTGAAAAAGTATGTTGTATTTTCTCTTTTATACTCACCCGGAAATGGTTTTAGTGGGATTCTTGAAAATTTTCTTGCAAAAACTATTTACCTAAAACTAGATGATCCCATGAATTTATAATTCTTTTTTTACTTCACCAAAAAATATAAAATCAATTTGTACATTCTTTAAACATCTAAAAAAACAATCCATCTTCTTCCGTTTTTCATAAACTCTAGTCTGATTTCAAATCCGTATTATGATTTATTGATTAGTTTGGAGACATATAGTCACAACAATTTTCTGGACCCATATGTAAAAACATCAGAGTTGAGGAAATATAATTATGTTTCCCTTAATCAATTTATAGAAAAATCGTCCCAATCTTATTTATTCATTATGATGAAAATAACAGATTCTTCAGTATGATTGCTTGTTCAAAATGTGACAAATTAGCTCATTCCAGGTATGATTCTCCCCTTGAAAACACTTCCAACAATATATAAACAAAATAATACTTATTATTTTCTTCGGAACCAATAAAAATATAAAGAAACTAATTTAACTTGTTATAAATGGTTGAATACATTGTTGATTATTCTCTGAACTTCTTCATATTGACCATCACGTATATTTTTTTCACATTCATCATTATGAAAAACCTTCCCACAACCAAAAAATATATTCCATTGATGATTATGATGATATACCAAATCTGATGGACCAATATTATAATCTTTTCTCCTATCTAAATAAGATACATATAAACTTCCTTCACTTTTCTGATTATAATATTGGAAACCACCCAGCCTTCAATAAATATGATTCTTGTGACCTGAGACCGGAAGGCATTAATTTTTGAAACTTTTTTTCCACAAAATACAAATTTTATTCGTTATATCCTTTTGAATTTAAATATGATTAAGATCATATTTAGAATCATATTAAATATAAAGGAATGTATTTTAACATCCCATTAATCAACCAAAATAATTCTTTCCAACTACAAGAATAAGATCAGCCAAAATATGACTGCCAACACAACTTTTCTTCCAAATCGATGCTCAATATGATTTTTAGCACATGATCTCCCCATTTCCTTTATATGTCTTACATAATATGTTTCAAAACATAATTATGATTTTTGGGAAATACAAACCAAAAAATAGATTTGTATATTTTTATCAGATCCAAATTGAATTAGATTCTTTCACTCATTACGATCATCATCTCATTACAAACCCAAGATGAGTCTAATGAAACTTCTATTATAGAAAAAATATTCTCATTATGATTGAACATCATAATAATTTTCAGTTATAATTCATTATTATGACCTTCAATATGATTTTTGAGAACTTTTACAAAGTGAATTGATTTATCATTTTTAACAAAAATAGACAATACTCTTGAAAAACAAACTTCCTAAAATTTCCATAAACATTATCAACCAAATCGGTCCTAAAAATTTTCCACTTTGGATTTTGTTGTAAACAAATATTTTGAAATAAATAAACATTTTAAACTAGAGTGATGTATTATTTATCAACAATTTTAAGCCTACATGAGATAAATCTTTGAAGGAAACAATAATTATTGATAGAAAATACATTCTATCCAAAACTAGTGACTTTGAAACTTTAAAAGCTTTATTCACAACTTTTAGTCTTCATTTTTATTCCACATCATCAACTTCCCTTGAATAAAAATGTTAATTTCCTACAACCACTCCAACAAACAATTAAAATATTTCTCACACTTACATATTGAATTCACAGTTAACACACAATTTTCCAATTAAATATTTTTTTCTATAAGGATATATTTATGAAACAATTCTCCAACATTGAAAAAACTATCCAATTATAAGGTAAGAGAGGTGAAAAAAATGTACATCGAACTTGATGAGAAGGAGGTAAGATCCCCATATTAAACCTCAATTTTTAAGAAGGTTCAGTTGGTAATGGTTTTGTGAAAATTTGAATAACATTTTCTGATGTTGGAACATACTCCGGCTTTAATTCATTCTCCCTTATATTCCATTTGATGAATTGGTAATGGTCTCAATATGTTTTAAACTGGAATGTCATTCCATATTATTGGTATGGTTGAGGACACTTTTATTATCACATCCATAGAGAAAGGGTAACATCATTTAAACAAGTAAGTCTTATAACTAAGTTTTCATCCACATAAATTGAGAAGCCACTTGAGTTGAAAGAATATACACAATTTCATCTATGATATGAGTTACGAATTTTTTTATTATACACCAACTAACAAAACTATTCCCTTGAAAAAAACTCCCCTAGATCTAGATCATCTACCATGAACATTTCCTGCCCAATCAGTATGTAAATATCCAATCGAGTCAATTATAACTACGCTATCATACATAATTCTAAAATTTTCTGTGCCATTAATTTATTTGATAATTATTTTTACATATTTTAAATGTGATTACTAAGAAGAATTTTGAAATCATTCACCCAAGGTAACGACATAAACAATGTCAGGTATTGAGGGCTTAAAATATAACAGACTTCAAATCCTCATTTGAATCTCATTTCGAACGACATCATTTCCTTCTCCATATATTCTCAACATGTTTCCAACTAGTATTTTTGTGGAAACTCATTTTAAATTTTCCATTCCAAAATTTTTGAGATTTTCCTTATATTACTTTTTCTAGAGAAATTAAAATGCGTTTCTTCCTTGAATAAATTTGTAACCTAAGAAATTATTTATTTTCTGCCATCATATACATCTCAAACAAAAATTTTATTTATTCATAAAAATTTTACAAGCTCTTTTATCATTCCCAAAAATGATAATTTCATCAACATAAACAATTATGACGAGGGATTAATCATCAAATTTATTGATATAAATATTGATATCAACTATTCCTTTGTTAAAACTCATCATACTTAAGTATGTATCCAATTTGGAATACCATTACCTCAGAGCTTGTTTTTGTCCATAAAAATATTTCTTCTATCTGCACACATAAATTTCGTCTTTCCTAATAAAAATAGTACAATTTTAATCAATGTATACTTCCTCATAAATATCCAAATTAATAAAATTATGACATTACATCCATTTTAAATATTAAGTTTCTTCATTGTGAAAGAATATAAATAATAATTCTTATTGTTTCTATCATTTCCAATAGGGAAAAAGATTTATCAAACTCAACACCTTAAATTTGCAAGGAAGCATTTAAATAAAATCATAGTGTATTTCTTATGACTTAACCTTCTTCAGTCAGCTTGTTCTAGAAAACCCTTTTCGTATCAAGAACATTATTTTTTCTAGTTTAGGTATGAAATCCTTTGTGTTATTCTTTTCTAACTGATATAGCTCTTCATTAATGACCAAATCCCATTCTGGTAATTGAAAATATTCTTCCACACTATTTGGATAAACTTTTAAATACAATGAAAAATGATTAAAATAAGTTGTGTTATTATTTTTTGAATGTTCTGATGTTGATAGCCAATAATGTTATGGTCTTCCAATATCTTCCTCGTCCTAGTATGATATTTGTTAGTATCTTCTTCTTTACATGAAATAGTTGAGTCTGATTCTTTATATTCAGTATGATTACAATTGTCTGTGTCCTTATCAATATTGTTAAGAAGAGTTTCCTAATTCTTCTTACCTTTCTTATCTTCATGACTCGATTTAATTTTCATAATATTTTCAATAAAGTTCACCTCACAAGAATAAAAAATTATTCCTTTTTATTTTTTGAAACATCACTCTCTCTATCATTCTGGAGCATTGCCATGAAAAATTCCATCTTCACCACTCTGATGAAACATTCCCAGTTTCCACATTTATTATCTTCAGTACATGGGCATCTAAAAACACATTAATATTTAAAAAGTTGAGTTTTCTCATAAAAAATTTCATATGATGTCATATGTGATCTAGGTCTAAAGAAAAATTGATTTCGAATATACATTAATGTACTCCTGGATTGCCTCCAAAAGTAATGAGAATGACCATGTTGAAGTAACATAGTTCTCCCCATTTCCACCTCACTTATATTCTTCCTTTTAACAACCCCTTTTTTTCTGAGTAGAGTTTGGTGTACTGAACTTATGCTTATTCCATGATTCTCAGGATAAATTTCAAATTATTTATTTCTATAGTCACCACAATTATTATTTTTCAACTTCTTTATGGAATACTCACATTATTTTTTAGCTTTTACCCTGAAATTTGTAAACATTTTTAGAGAATCTAACATATCTTTCATATATATAATGCATGTAATGTTAGTAAAGTCATTAATGAACGTGATGACATACATATCACCATTATTTTATTGTTTTCTCATTGGAATAAATATTATATAATGAATAATATCCCATGGTCTCTTTGGACAGATATCATCTTTCTTATACATAGAATTTTTAATCATTCCTTTCAAAAAAATAGTTAAAAAATGCATTCTTCTTATGAAATCAAGAATATATTGTACATTTCAAAGATATGATAACCTTAAAATGATTTTTTGAAACATTTGTTCCTTACTTTTATTCTACTATCAATTCTCTTCCACCATGCCCATATAACAAGAGTTGTATTTCACTAACTTGAAATAAGTTTTGTTTTGTACGTTGGCCACTTATAGCTTTCATTACATCTTACTCACTCTTCAAATAAAACCCATATTATCTAAATATAAATTTTTTACACCCATCAAAATGTATTGAAACACTCAAAATTTTATTTTATAGTCCATAAATAAATAATTTTTTCTTGGATATCATATTTATTTCCCAATGATGGTTGATCCAGCACCTTTGATTCTCAGAGATTTATCATTCCCGAATGTCCCCATTCCTTCATTGAAGTATTTTACATTATTAAAAAAAATTTAAATATTATGTTTTGTGAGGAGAAAACCCACTATCAAGAATCTGAATTCGTTCTCCCTTTATATATTTCAAAGTTGTATAAAAAATAAGAGCATTTATTTTCCAACCGATTTCTGAGAATTGTAAAGAAACTTTTGTTATGCATGTAACAAAATAAGAAAACCCTTATTATTATGTATATGAAGTTCACATCTTTCAAAAATGAATTCTATAGATGGGAAACAATTTTCATCTTTCAAACCAACCTTCCTAAGTTTCTTCTTATACATATTATTTTTAGAGGATTCACTCCCCCTAATCCTTCACAACATTGTTGGTCTTAGACACATACATAAACTTCCCATATTTATACTTTTTAATAACATTTCTCAATATATTTTCAAGAAAAATTTTGTTGTTATTATAAACCATTGAAGGTGAATTTTGATCATTCTCAGGTTACTCCTTACAAGAAAATTTACAAAATATTTGGGATAATGTTTTGGAAAATTTTACCTCTCTGTTCACCTTTTGAAAATTTTTGTTGGATAAGTTCCATTTATTTTTATTTTTTCCTCAAGCTTTACTTATAGATGTTCATTTCGATTTTTTTCATTTTGAAGATAATTATTAAAAATATCAATCTACTCTAACAAATTTACATTCTCATCATGAAAATATTGTTGATTTCCCGATAATGAATTTTCATTCATCAACTGCCTATTTTAATTGTCATTAATTCTAATCTTTTTCAGTAATTCATTAAACTAATATTCCAATTGGGATTCATGTTGAAATTATTCTTCTTCAGAACTAATGATTCTGAAATCTCCATTATTCACTATTGCAATAAAAGTATTCTATCTAGTTTTATTAGAAAAATATTTTTTAGAATCAACTTCACTATATTGTTCTTCTTCATCATTAGAAAAAATATTATTTTAGATTTGAAAAACATATTATTATTCCCTTAGGGAAAAGATTTATCTTTATCACCATATTTATTCTAAAACCTTATTGGCCGTTTTCATCTTTTACAAAATCTTATTCATTCCTTAAATGATGAAAATTAGCTAGAATGTGTCCAATGGATCCAGAATCAAAAAAAAAATAAAGGTATGTTTCCATCTATATTTATCTATAGATTTTATCACATTGTTAGAAAACAATGATATAGTTTCATCAAAAAATTTACATACACAATTCTTGGAATCAGAGTCAGCATCTTATTCTTTAATAATAATAATATTTGACATTTAATTATTGGAATCCTTGAGGAAAATTTATTTATCAACTTTTGTTTTGAATTTAATATCTTTATCCCTTATAATTTCATAAGTGATGAGATTTATATTCAAACCATATAGATATTATGTTTCTGTATCTTTACCATACATTAATGAATATTTAACATCATACATGAATAGAAGAAATATTATGATCATTTCAAAAAGTATAGAATCCACTAAATTTTCACCAATAAATATAATAGATATGAAAATTTCATTAATCAAGGGAAAAAAGTCCCCAATAGGTTTTTAGTCACCCATTTTCATAACCTCATACTTTAGCATCTAGATTTGTAATTTTGTCTTCATCACTTTTTTATTTCCTTTATATATGATTTTTAACTTGTCTCGCATAGCACTAGATGTGGTAAAACCCTTCAGTCTTAATAAATAACTTTTGAGAAAGTGATTCTAGTAAACAATTCTTGGCCCTTTCATCAATTCATGACTATTGTTATCAATAGATGTAGCAGAAACCTTTTCATCTATTGGATGAAAATATTAGATCATATTAAAGAACATCATAACCAATAGAAATAAGATAAGGTAACATTATATAAATCTAGATATGATATTTATCACCATTTAATACTGTAATAACTTTAATGATGATACAATCAAAATTATCTATCATGTTCTCTTCAAAACATTAGCAAAGAATAAGAAAAGGGACCCCTGCTATAATACCATTTTTAATTTCCTAGTCAGGATAATTGTATCCCTAAAATGGGTAGGGGTTAATCAGTGATATCATTTTATTTTATATTTTATTACTTAAGGAACAACCTTCACCTTCTATTAATTATTTCTTTATATTCCAAAAATATTTATACACATATCCATAGGAACACAAGGATTTACAATGTTCACTATTCCATAAGAATAGCTACGTCTTTAGAATGGTTTGGAAATGATACAATACCCCAAAGTGCACTAGAAAATAATCATTTTGTAAACAATACAACAAGTATGATGTGGTCTTTAAATCATGTAGCACTATATAAACCATTTTATAGTGTGTGATCCTTTAAGCACAAATGTAACAATAAAAACCATTATAATAGAACATGTTATAGTTTTTCATTATCAGAATTCACAAATGTGGAAATTCAAAAAATTATTCACTCTTTCACCTAGAAGTGAGTAAGAATATCCTTGACTTTTTATAAAATTATGTCTGGTTTCCAAGTGTGATTATCCTAGTCTGATTCCCATGTCCAATTGTTCAAAATGAAAATATGACTCTATTTGAATATTGTTGAATCCATTCTGAATCACTACTTATTCAGTCCAGAAATCTCAATACAATTTTTCCCAGTAAGATAGGTCAGCTCAACATGAAAACTAGCTCAATATGATGGTCAACTAAAATCATTACAATCTTGTATATTATCCTTCTTCTTCTGTTCAGCATGAATTGTTCATGAATTATAATTCAGATACTTCTTCTCCCAAGATATTTGGATCATCTCTCTATTCTTTTCATGAACAGCACTACAATTAAAATTTTTAAAGAACTTTCATTTTTTTTACTCTCCTCAAAACAGTTTGGGCAGGATTCCTAAAAATTTTCCCACTCTACCAAATTCAACGAATCTATATGACACCATGAATTTCAATGGAATTTTGACTTCGTCAATAATTATAAATTCTTCTGAAACATTCTCTAACCTTCCAAAAAATTCAGTTATCTTCTTCCATTCTTCATAAACTTATGTTCTATTTGAATTTCTCATTTTTATTTCTTTATTATGCTGGATACATATGGTTCAACCTTTTTTCTTGATACATATGTAAATACATCAGAAATATGAAAATATCTTAAAATTTTATAGAGAAATTGAATGTCAAATGTTCCTAATATGATTTCATAATTATGAAGAAAAAATAAAATTATATAATAAAATTCATTGTAATACATTTGAAAAATCAACTCAATCCTATTATGATTCTACCCTTGAAAACACATCTAATGATATATAAATATTTTCATTATTCTTTTTTCTTTGGGAAGACTAAAAAGATAAACAATGCAATTAAAGTTGTTTAAAAATGGTGAAATTATTATTGACTCATATTGGAATTTATTCTTTGTGTCCGCCACCACATAATTTTCTCATTTTCCTCAGTCATCGGTCTCAACAACTTCTCAAAAACAAAAAAAATTATTCCTCCAAGGATTTTGATTATATATCAAATATTATGGACTGGTATTAGAATATTTTATTATTCTATGACTGTGAGACTTATCAAATTATTTTTATTTTCTTATGGTGATCATGAAAACGTCCCAGACTTCAAAAAAATATGAATCCAATGATCTAAGACTAGAAATACTCTACTTGAACAACTTCTTTCCACAATAAATATCAGCTTGTATTTATGACTTCTTTATGAATTTGAATAGGATGAGGATCATCTTTATAATCATCTAATTTATAATGGACTGTATTGTAACTTCGTATTCCTCTAAAACCATATTTTTCCAACTTCCCAAATAATATTTTCCTGAATACAATTGGAGTCACAAATTTTCTTCCAACCTGATTCTCAATACGATTTTTAGCACCTGATCTCCCATATTCATTCATATATATTTCATCAAAAGTTTTACAACTTCATTTTTATTTTTGGGAAACAAAAAATAGAAAACAATCATTATATTTATATCAAATCCATGTTGAATCTGATTATTTTCCTCATTGTGATCGAAACCCCATAACATACCCAAGGTGAGTCTAATGAACCTTTACTTCTACTAAACATTTTTTCATTGAGATAGACATTATTATTCATTGTGACTATGATTTCTTAAATATGATGGTCAATTCAATTTTTAAAAAAATTTAAAAAGTGAATGGATTTATCATTTTTAACAACAAAAGACAATACACTTGAAAAAAACTTCTTCAAACTTCTAAAAACATTTTCAACCAACATGGTCCCAACACTTTCTTTATAACTTGGGGAAATGAAGCATAATTAATGGTGACATCATAATCTCAGTATGTGAAAATGTTTACACTTTTTTCAATGATGATATGTAATCATGAAAATATTATAATGGAATTGGCATGTGTTTTTAAAAGTATTCAATAATATCAATTAATTCTTAAATTATAATCATTTGATAAGGTTTCAACATATCATAACACATGAAACATATAAGAATAAAAAATCCTAGTATATGATATAATATTTTAAGAATAATAAAATATCATAGAGAGTGGAGTAAAAATTTTGGAATAATAATAATCATTGAAATATTATGTTAAATAAACCCATAAAATTTTCAACATCTATTAGGATTTGGATTACCGACCTCGTATGTACTTTTAGATCGGGATTACTTCCATTGTACCCATTCATGGACTTAAGATAATATCCAGTTTATGATATGATTTCATAAGAAATTAAACACTTCCAAATATTTTTTATGTATATAATGGACCCAGATAGATATAATCAAAATAAATTCATAAGTATTCTAGAATACCATGAAAACATTTATTATTTCATTATATCTAAATTTGGGGAAAATTAAATTGGTTCATTAAATTTTTATCATAATATTTATATAAAATAGATAGAATGAATAAAAATGGTGTCATTGGATCATATACCCCAGGAAAAATAATAAACATCAATGAATGTTTTTTTAATGAAAATATTTTTAAAATATAACTTTAACATTTCTTGTATAAAAAACACGTTTTGTTTTTAAAGTTTGTATTTAAAATCAAAAAATATCTGTAATATTAAGAAATTAATTTTTCTTAAAAATAAAAAAAGAAAAATATATTTAAATATTAATGGTCCTAAATAGTCTTCAATAAAGGTAATTTCAATCATGTGGTAAAATTAAAAATAGTGACTGCATTAATAATATTGGTAAAAAGTGCCTTGTTTTGAGAACGAAAAGAAAATTCCCTTTAAGAAATTTTATAGAATGTTAAAAAATAAAAAAAATGAATTACATAAATCATTTAATATTACTAAAAATATTGAATTTTCATTAATTGAAATATGGTAATTGATGAAAAATATTATTGATTGAATAAAAAAATTAGATTTTCCTTAAACAATTATTTATTAATTTTTTATAATTAGATAGATAAAAATGAATGAAGAATGTTTAATTTTTATAATTTACCATTGGATAATAAATAAAATATAATTTTTAAAGAAATATCATATAATATAAACTTTTAAATTTAAATATAGATAACCTTGATAAAAAGTGACATTTTATCATTGAACCCTTACCACAGGTCCCACTTTATTTATAAGTTATTTTAATCTCTAGTACAATAAGTTTATATTTATAATTGAGTAACATAATTAAATTTGTACTTATTAAAACATACATAGTTAACTTATAATATCTTATCACCCATTTCTTTATAGTATTTAATAATCATCATCATTTTAGTTGTTAACATTTTTTTATTTATGTTTTTTTTATTTAACATTTATTATCATTTCTCATTGAAAAACGTTTGTTCAGATAAATAATATGAATACTGTTATAAATATCATATATATTCGTTAAATAAATATTTTTTTACCTTACATTATCGAAAAAAATAAAAATTAATTCCACTCCTCATGGAGACGGTAATCCATACATATGTTGGAATAATGTTTCCATTTTCAATAATAAAAATAAATAATGAGAAGTAATATATCACAATTAAAAATAATAAATATATCTAAAATATAATACATATTTAATAATTATAACATTATATTTTCCAATGTGTGGCCGTGATAGAAAATTATTCATATCTTCAAGTGGTGGTGTAGTCCACACATAAACATGATCGATAATTTCATTTCTCTGTTAATGGAATTAATGTGGAAAATAGTTCTCCCATAATCCCAATAACATTATTTATGTTTAAGATAATAGTTTAATTATTTTAAAATTGATACAACATATATAATGGAATTATATGAAGAAACAAACCTTGTATGTTCCTAGTAAGATGGTTGCATCTTCTTAGAGAGACCACTATTGGATTACATCGTAAACAAAATTAGTAAAATCTTAGAATAATAAAAGAAGACTATTAAATAGTTAATAGAATATATGAATTTTTTAGAAATGTCATTTCTAGCATGTATGGCTCAATGTTAATGAATAATTGAGTGGAATAATTTCCATTTTATAGGTGTTTATATGGGCACACATGGAATTAATTAAAATAAATAAATAAAATAAATTAATTTTCATTACGGAGGGACCAAATGGGAAATAATTAAATGTTGAAAAATATGTGTATTAAACATATTAAATAATAATTATTTAACCATTTTTATGTGGAATTTCTACAATTATCCCATTGTTTAATCCCCTTCTTTAACCAATTTTATCATTTACTATGTTATCACATTGTTTCTATTTTATGTATTTTTTATTACAAAAAAAGAATGTTGAATCATTAAAAATTATGTAAATTATGAATAAATATAGGGAATATATTTTACATTATTCAATTTCTATTATGGGTATAAATTTATATTATATTATTAGTACAAAATGAAATTAAAAATATTTTTATAAAAAATAATTTGAATTCAAAAAACTAGATTTACATTTACACAATGAATCATAAAATATACTAGATGAATTATTTTTTTTAATTATTTATAGAATCTACATGTTTTATTAGAATAATTAATCAATTGTGATGTATTAATTTTAATATGATAAAAAACATTGGGCACATAAAAATGGTTTTCTGAAAAATAACACATTTATTAATCGAATGGTTTTATCATTATTTATAACCATTTTATAAATAATATATGGTATATTATTCATAAATTATAAATAAAATTAATTAAAATAAATTATTAATAGTGATGAAAGTATTTTATATATAATAAACCCATAACACCACAAATTGTTTTTATAAAACAAATATTTGTAATCATGAAAATAATTTATTAAAATATAATTATTATTTTTTAGTAAATAATTAATAAATTCAAATTGAAAAAAAAAATCAAATATTTTATAATGTGGGAAATCTAATTCATACAAAAAAATACAACCACAAAGATATTATGAGTATAATATATCACGGTTAACTTTAGATCCCGGTGTATTGTAATGTAATTTATCATATATATAAAATTTAGGTCAAATTAATACATATAAAATCATTAATTGTTACATTCTGCTCTATTTAATTGAATGTCACCTATGAAATTCCATAGTTTCGATTTAAATAAATTATAATACGTCTTATGAATCACAGCCTTAGGATCCCATATATCATCATCATATTTCGGATACTTTTAAATATCATTATTTGTGTAATTATAATTATTCTATAGAACATTCCCTCAATGAACAATTATTTCTATCTATTTTTTGTCATATAAAATATTTGGAGCTAGTTATAAACACACTTATTTATGTACATGTGATGTATCATGTCACGGCCCGTCCTTGGGGCCCGTTTCGTGACTACCCCAAGCCCGCCTTCTATAGGCCAGGGGCTGGCGACTAGCACCAAGGAATAATTCCTGGTAAAAAGGGAAGGCATTGCCTTTGTAGAGTAAACAAACACCACAGAGCAAGAAAGCAGAAGTAAACACTAAGTAAAAACTGAGTACAACAGTATGTGCGGAAAAGTAAGTGGGCCAGAATACAAACCCAAACTGAAAGTAAAGTACAACTAAAAAAGGGAGTACATCAACTGAAAAGTAAAGCTGCAGCCTCGAGTCGTCCTCTAGAAGTCCCACCTGAAGGGTGGGTACAGATAGCCTCCACAGCTTCTCGGGTCCAATCGTCCGCTCCGAGTACGTCCCACCCAGTGGTCCACCTCCAGGTAACGACCTGCTCCGCAAGCCTCAACCACGATCAGCGTTGTCCGTCATCTACAACCAACACAACGTAGTGCGGGCATAGCATGTGCAGGGGTGAGTATAAGATACTCGGTAGGGACCCCGAGACCCCTGAAGGTCTCCCAGAATCCATAAAGGATAATCCACAAAGGAAAGATACAATCACGAAGTAACATCCGACAATGCTTAGGTATATGCCCATACATATTCCTAAGTCATCAATTCTCATTCGGCTCCAACATCTGAGCTCAAGTACAACCCATTCCACACAGGAAATCACAACCCGATCCACATAGGAAAGCATAACATAATCCACACAGGATATCAAGTCAAACTTATCGAAGATAAGGTTTGAAAGTTAAGATTCAGCTCACATAGGTATACTTCTTCGTAAGACGATATATATGATCATATGTATCCACTGATTCATCTAAGCCGTCAGACCCACACAAGATCGATAGGTACTAACCCCCGCAATGACCCAAAAAGGATCGGTAGGTAATTAACCCCCGCAATGACCCACACAGGATCGGACCCACATAGGATCTGTAGGCGCTGGCCCACACAGGACCGCTGAGCGCTGACCCACACAGGATCTGACCCACACAGGATCGGTAGCACAGATCCATGTAGGATCGCTGAGTGCTGTAGTCGTCGCCGTCGAATCCACGAAGGAGTTCTATACAGTCGTCATCGTCATCACAGTCGAAACCAGCTCTAGGGTTCCCGCACACAACAATCTCGTTTGGGAGGATCTGCTCCACAAGTCGAGGGGCTGATACATCCACTGACACGTAGTCCGGAGTTGATGTATCCAAAAGTTATGTATTGTCAATAGGATCTCAACGCGATAGAGGGCGCGTCGATCGGATGCCCGGTCTGAGAGTTATTGGCTTTTTCATCCCAGGGGCCCGGTTGGTTTTTTAGTCAAAACCAACCTGACCATACTCCAACTACATCCAAACCTTGAGCGGAGTAAGCCAAAAGGTTTGTCTCACTTAGAGGAATCCACCAAAGTCGATGGCACGTCAATCGGACGTCCGGAGCTCAAGTTATAAGTGTTTCCACTCTGAGGGACCGGTTGGTTTCGTGCTCGAACCAACCCGGACGAACCCAAAGTACTTTGAAACCTTGAGTGTAATATATCTAAACGACCGTCTAGATCAAAGATTGCATCACCGCTGACGGTGCGTCGATCGGAGGTCTACATCCCATGTTATGGGCAAAAGACCGTGAGAGGTCTAGTATTAGGGGGTTCGGGCCTGGTCCGACCCGGCCCGGCACCCCCTGGGTCTGCCCGAATCAGGTTGACCCAACCCGGGTCCGGGTCTGGCCCACATGGGCGTGGCTTAGCCAGGCTGGCGTGACCCGGCCCGGCTGGCGCGGCCCGGCCCGGACTGGGTGCGGCCCGGTCGCCAGGTTGCTCGGCCGTTTCGGCCGACCGGATGGGGGGGGGGAACTTCCCCCCTGTATGTAACTGCGGCCCCCATGATGGGGGGCCGCTCATGCTGGCCAGCCAGGGGTCGCAACCCCTGGCTCCTCCCTTGACCGGTCGGCCCGCTCCGGCCGGCCGGCTGCTGCCGCCATGGGACCGGCGCTGGCCGGTCCCCCTGCTCCGACGCCGGCGGCCCGGAACGGGCCGCTGGTCCTTGCTTCGCCATGTCCTAAGCCGCGGCCTTGGATCATTCGGCGTGGCGCGATGATGCCGTGGCTTGGTTCGATTTTCAATTGTGTGGCGCGACGGCACCACACATCCTTTCCGCTCATTCCCGCGCGGTGTGACGACACCGCTTCACTTTCCTTTGAACCGTATTCAACAAAAAAGATAAGGGAGGAGGGTTGTCCATGTTTGTGCAGCCTGTACCCCTCCCTTTAATCGATAGCAAGCAGTCCATTTGAATGAGTAACGTCGACGGAAGAAAATCATGAATATCACCAACAATAAAATTCTCCTACCTCGAGTGTAGTTTGAACGGAGGTTCGTCACGGAAATAACTGTCGCAGAAGAAGGCGTCGCAGAAAGAGAATCATCGCGTCACAGAGAAATATTCGTTGGCATCGCATCGTCGATCTCCGAGGATCCGACATTCTTTTTGACCTTCGCCAGAGGTCGGGGTTCTTTGCGTTCTTCGCGTTCTTCGTCAAAGAAGAAGAGGATCTTTAAGCCCCTTATATTTTCTCCAAATCCTCTCAATGCAACAAGTTTCAACCAAAATAAAATAATTACTTCACTTATTTTATTAACATGACTTAAGTATTTGAATTTCAAACATTCAAAATAAACTCACCAATTTAATTAACATAAGTTATCAAATTAATGGTGAGTTGAAGGAGTTAGTTAATATGAAGGGGTGGGGTTTGTGTGGGCCCCACCACCCTCATAACCTCCCATGGGAAGTTGGGTGGTTTCCCCCAACTTCCACTCAAAGGTTTTAACCACTTAGAAGAAATAAAAAATTGTAGCTAAATTTTTATTTTTAACTTCCACAATTTTTAACAACTCCTCCCGTTTAAACAAAACTCCGGAAAAGGTGTTCCTAAGCAGTTACCGGCGCTGCGAATTCATCGGTGCCCTTGGAATTCGATTCCGAGCACCGGTTCAAAAGTTAGAAAAAATCCCGCTTGTTCGTTCACTGAACGTACCCAAGCTAAACATCGGATAGAAATTTAGGGCACACCGGGCCTCAGAATCAAGTTCCATTAGAAACCGCGTTCTTCTAAAATACCAAAGAAAATTAAGAAAAAATTTCCCTTGAATTTTATGGGTCTTTATGTTACTCCCACCTAAGGGATTTACATCCCCGTAAAGATACATAAAAAACTAGGGGAACAAATGTGGGTATTGTGAACGCTTCTGAGCCTCCCGCTCCCAAGTGCTCTCCTGGAGGTTCTCGTGCTACCATCTAATGCGCACTAGAGGAATCTACCGTCCATGTAGTACATGTTCCTGTCGATCCTCGATCTCCACCAAGACCTCCGCAAAAGTCGCCCCATCATCAACGTCCAGCTCCCCATGGTCAATGATATGCATCGGGTCGTGCACGTATCTCCTCAGCTGGGATAAGTGGAAAACGTCGTGCACCCGGTGCAACTGAGGTGGTAGAGCAAGGCGATAAGCCACCTCTCCAATCCTACTGAGGTCCTTGAATGGTCCGATGAAGTGTGGATATAACTTGCTGCCTCGGCCAAACCTCTATATTCCACGTCGAGGTGAGACCCATAAGAAAACTTGGTCGCCATCCTCGAACTCTAGTGGCCTCCACCTCCTATCAGCATAAGACTTCGGCCGGCTCTGAGCTGTCCGCATCCGCTCCTGGATGACCTGGACCTTCTCTGTCATGACCCAGACCATCTCTGATCCCATAAGTGCTGACTCCTGAGGGTATGTCCAGCATAGTGGAGATCTGCAAGGGTGTCCATACAACACCTCATAAGGTTCCATCCCGATGGTGGAGTGGTAGATGTTGTTGTACGCGAACTCTACCAAGGGTAGGTGGTCCTCCCAGCTACGACCAAAGTTGGGGACACATGTGCGGAGCATGTCCTCAAGAGTCTGAATGGTCCTCTCCGTCTGACCATATTTCTGAGGGTGAAAGGCGGTGCTCGGACGTAGTTGCGTCCCAGACGCCTCCTGTAACCCCTTCCAAAGCCGGGAAGTAAAGAGAGCATCTCGATTGGAGACGATAGATTATGGCACACCATGAAGTCGTACAATCTCCTGAACATAGAGAAGTCCCAAGCTCTCCACTGAGCCCTGCTCTCTGATTGGTAAGATCTGACTTGGTGAGTCGGTCGACAATCACCCAAATGGAGTCGTGACCTTTGGAAGTGCATGGAATTCCAGTCACGAAATCCATAGATATCTCATACCACTTCCACTCTGGGACCTCCAAGGGATGTTCCAAGCCTGCTGGTACCTGGTGCTCTGCCTTCACCGGCTGACAGGTGAGGCATCAAAAAACAAACTCTGCAACAACCTTCTTCATGCCCGACCACCAGTGCTATCATCTGAGATCCTGGTACATCTTCACCACTCCAGGATATACCGCCAAAGGGGAAGTGTGAAACACTCTCAGCACCTCCTCCCGTAAAGTAACTGGTAACAAGGTATATCCTCTGAAAAGGACTTCGTGCTCTCCTCATAAGGAGAAACCATCAGGTGCATGTCCTGAGGATATCTGCGCACACCGCGTCTCACAGTTGGTGTCCCCACGCTGTGCCTCTTTGACCCACTGTAGTAGTGGAGGTGTGACTGTGAGTGACTGAAGAAAGGATGCTCCATCTCTATCCCCGAAGGATATCTACAAAGTGGCTAGCTGATCTGTCGCATCCCCAAGTACTTGAATGCCCTTCCTCCTGGTGAGAGAATTGGCTACCACATTCCACTTTCCAGGAGTATATACTATCTCAAAGTCATAGTCCTGGAGGAACTCGATCCATCATCGCTATCTCAGGTTCAGTTCCTTCTGTGAGAAGATGTACCTGATACTCTGGTGGTCAGAATAGACTGTAAAGCACTCGCCCATCAGATAGTGTCACCACATCTTCAGAGCGAAGACCACTGATGCTAACTCCAGGTCATGGGTAGAGTAGTTCTGCTCATGATACCTCAACTGACGTGATCCATAGGTGATCACGGCCCGCTCTTGCATCAGGACACATTCGAGTCCGGTCCCTGATGCATCACAGTAAACTACGTACCTAATTCCCTCCTCCTGTAGCCTCTAGATAAGCGTGCTGGTCAATCTCTGTCTTAGCTCATGGAAGCTATGCTGACATCTTTCTGACCACACAAAGGGTTTCCACTTATTCATCAAAGATGAGAATGGTTCCGCAACTCTGGAGAAGTCTGGCACGAATCTCCAGTAGTTCCCGGCCAGTCCCAAGAAACTCCGCACCTCTGTCACGCTCCTGGGTGGCTCCCAAGCTAGCACTGCCTCAATCTTCGCAGGATCCACCGCAACTCATGCCTCAAGGATGACGTTCCCCAAGAAGTTGAACTCGCGTATCCATAACTAACACTTTGAGAGCTTACCATAAAGCTGGTTCTCTCGGAGTGTGTCCAGTACAACCCACAAGTGATAGGCGTCCTCCTCCTCTGTCGTCGAGTAAATCAAAATGTTTTCGATGAAGACCATGACAAATCGATCGAGGTATGGCTGAAATATCCTATTCAGGAGGCCCATGAACACTACTGGAGCATTGTTTACACCGAATGACAAAACCAAGAACTCATAGTTACCATACCGGCATCTGAAGGTCGTCTTCTGCACGTCCTCGTCCCGAACTCTGAGCTGATGATAGCCTGACCTGAGGTCTATCTTCGACAACCACCATGATCCCTTGAGCTGATCAAAGAGGTCATCAATCCTCGGTAGCAGATACTTGCTCCTCATGGTCATCTGGTTTAGGTGATGATAGTGGACACACAATCGCAAGCTCCTGTCTGCCTTCTTGGAGAATAATATCGGGGAAGCCGAGGGTGAAACACTGGGTCGGATGAATCCCTTGCCCTTCAAGTCCTCCAACTATACCCGTAGCTCTCGAAGCTCAGCGGGGTCCATCCGATATGCTGGAGTGGATATCGGGGCTATCCCAGGGTACATGTAAATATAAAATTCTACCTCTCTGTGAGGAGGTAGTCCTGGAACGTCGTCGGGAAAAACGTCTGCGTATTGATCCACCACTACAAGTAAGGTTGGACTCCGCACGTCAACTTCTCCAGGGATGAGGCTATCCAACTGATGAGTGATGAGCTATCCTCTCCTCTGCGTGAGTCCATCCTGTGCTGCAAAGGTTCCCTTCTCTCCGGTGAAGATGAACCTGCTCCCGTCAGTGCGTACACATCACACCTTGCACCTAATACAGTCAATATGAGCATGGACTGTAGATAACCAATCCATGGCCAAGATGATGTCATAAGGCCTCGACGCCACTACAAGAAGATCCCAGACAAAGCTCTTGCCTCCTAGAGTAATCTCACACTGCCGGCACCAGTGCGTAATCATCGAGTCTGCTCCCGTAGGAGTCTCTAGCCTTAAGGATCGAGCCAACGGCTCTGTCGGAATCTCCTAGCTCCGAATAAGGGAAGTGTCTATGAATGAATGACATGCTTTTGTGTCTATAAGAACTGAAGAAATGGAGGAATAGACACAGATAGTACCTCGAATCATCTCGGGCATGCCGTGGTCGTAGGCCTCTGCTACCTGGAGCTGTGCCTGTCTCTGCCCGCCAGCTCCATGTGGTCGGGGTGGACCTCCTTGTGGTGGTGGTGGTAGAGCCTCAAAGCATCTCCCACCACCTGCTAGTCGGCCAGATCCTCTGCCTCGTCCGCCTTCTCCCTATGGACCGCCACGGTCGACCCTCTGCCTCTGCCTGGGTGGTCCCTCAACCGTCTACTGCTCCTCGGTATGGCGGGTTGGGCAGTCACAAGCCATGTGGCCCTGCCCGCCGTAAGTGTAGCATTGTCTGCCTCTCGAAAGACTGGCTATGTGCTGTGTGCCCCGTACCCCTGAGCCAGTGTCTTGAGGTCATCTGACTAAGGGTCTGGTCTGCCTGGACCCATGAGTCATCCATCGACTGCCTGCTGTAGAAGACTCTGCTACGTACTGCCCTGCGGTAGGTCTCGCTGCTGATGTAGGCTCAGCAAGGAAGATCTCGATCAGAAGGGCTCGCTCCAGTACCCCTGCATGTGTTAGAATGCTGAGGGAGATCAGTGATGCATTGATCTCATGCCTCAATCCCTTCTCAAAGTTCTGGGCCCAGAAAAATGGGTCCCGTACCATGTCCGTCGAATAGCGCAATAGATCTGTAAATCTCACCGACCACTGGGTGACCATAAAGCTGCCCTGCCGCAGCTGAAGAAGCTCCTGGATGCGCACCGCACAGAGGGTGGTTGGGACGAACTCCGAGCGGAAGAGGCTCTCAAAGTCCGTCCAGGGGAGAGATTCCTTGTCGTGCACCTAGAGCATCAAGCTCCACCATCTGCCTGCTGCCGCGTGTAGGAGGCTCGCTGCGAGGATCACTATGAGGTCTGTTGGTGTCCTCACTAACCTAAAAACTCACACAACTGCCTCCATCCAATCCTCGGCTACCTGAGGGTCCGTATCCCCGTGGAACCTAGGTAGTTGCTGACGCTGAAACTCGTGCAGTGCACTAAGACGATGTGCATCGTCAGCGGCTGGGGCTTCTAGCATCGGAGGCTCAGCGGGTAGAGGTATCACCGGTTCCTCTGATGTCAATGGGCCCTGTACCGAGGCCTCTTCGCTCGGTGGGCTGTCGTCATGAACAACGCTCAGAACCCTAGCTGGCATCCGTCGTGGGGCCATCCTGAAAAGAAACAGGTGCTCCACGGTCAATCAGTATACATGGTGAGCTAACACAAAGTAATCACAATGGAAACATGAAGCAAACATGCAATAAATGTTTTCATGCATTAACTCGGAAATCAGAAGTCAGGGTCCTGGTGTACGGATACGTCGGCCGCCGCACCAACACTGGACTCCCTAGACTGATAACCACACTCAATACCCTTAACACTATTGCTTCACATAGAAGAAAGGTCAGAGTCCAGAGTTCTGCGATAGAACTGAACTCCTCTGATACCAATTTGTCACGACCCGTCCTCAAGGCCCATGCAGTGACTACCCCAAGCCCGCCTTCCATAGGCCAGGGGCTGATGACTATCACCAAGGAATAATTCTCGGTAAAAAGGGAAGGCATTGCCTTTGTAAAGTAAACAAACACCACAGAGCAGGCAAGCAGAAGTAAACACTAAGTAAAAACTGAGTACAACAGTATGTGAGGAAAAGTAAGTGGGACAGAATACAAACCCAAACTAAAAGTAAAGTACAACTGAAAAAGGGAGTACAACAACTGAAAAGTAAAGTCGCAGCCTCGAGTCGTCCACTGGAAGTCCCAACTGAAGGGTGGGTACACATAGCCTCCACAGCTCCTCGAGTTTAGTCGTCCGCTCCGAGTACGTCCCACCCAGTGGTCCACCTCCAGGTACCGACCTTCTCCGCAAGCCTCAACCACGATCAGTGATGGCTTTCATCTGCTACCAACACAACATAGTACGGGCATAGCCCGTGCAGGGGGGAGTATAAGCTACTCATTAGGGACCCCGAGACCCCCAAAGGACTCCCAGAATCCAAAAAGGATAATCCACAAAGGAAAGATACAATCAATAAGTAACATCCAAAACTACTTAGGTATATGCCCATACATATTCCTAAGTCATCAATTCTCGTTCGGCTCCAACATCCGAGCTCAAGTACAACCCAGTCCACACAGTAAATCACAACCCGATCTACACAGGAAATCATAACATAATCCACATAGGATATCAAGTAAAACTTATCAAAGATAAGGTTTGAAAGTTAAGATTCAGCTCACACAAGTATACTTCTTCGTAAGACGATAGAGATGATCATATGTAGCCATTGATTCATCTAAGACGTCGGACCCACACAGGATTGATAGGTACTAACCCCCGCAATGACCCACAAAGGATCGGTAGGTAACTAACCCTCGCAATGACCCACAGAGGATCGGACCCACACAGGATCTGTAGGCGCTGGCCCACACAGGACCGCTAAGCGCTGACCCACACAGGATCTGAACCAGACAAAATCGGTAGCACTGATCCACGTAGGATCGCTGAGTGTTGTAGTCGTCACCGGCGAATCCACGAAGGAGTTCTGTTCAGTCGTCATTGTCGTCGCAGTCGCAGCCAGCACTAGGGTTCCCGCACACAGCAAGCTCATTCGGGAGGATCCACTCCATGATCCGAGGGGCTGATACATCAACTGACACATAGTCTATAGTTGATGTATTCAAAAGTTCTGTATCGTCAATAGGAAGTCAACATGACAGAAGGCGCGTCGATCAGATGCCCGGTCTTAGAGTTATTGGCTTTTTCGTCCCAGGGGCCCGGTTGGTTTTTAATTCAAAACCAACCTGACCATACTCCAACTACATCCAAACCTCGAGCGGAGTAATCCAAAAGGTCCTTCTCACTTATAGAAATCCATCAAAGTTGACGGCACGTCAATCAGACGTCCGGAGCTCAAGTTATAAGCGTTTCTGCTCCGAGGGCCCGGTTGGTTTCGTGCTCGAACCAACCCGGCCAAACCCGAAGTACTCCGAAACCTTGAGTGTAATATATCAAAACGACCGTCTCGATCCAAGGATCGCATCGACGCTGACGGTGCATGTATTGGAGGTCCGAAACCCATGTTATGGGAAAATGACCGTGAGAGGTCCGGTATTAGGGGGTTCGGGCCTGGTCCGACCCGGCCCGGTATCCCCTGGGTCGACCCGACCCGGGTCCGGATCCGGCCCACTTGGTCATGGCCCGGCCCGGCCTCGGTTAAGCCCGGTAACCAGGTGGCTCGACCTTTTCGGCCGAGCGGATGGGGGGACGTGCTGCCCCCCAGTGCGTAACCACAGCCCCCATGATGGGGGCCGCTCATGCTGGCCAGCCGGGGGTCGTAACCCCCAGCTCCTCCCTTGATCGGCCAGCCCGCTCCAGCCGGCCGGCTGCTGCCGCCACGGGACCGGCACTGGCCGGTCCCCCTGCTCCGATGCCGGCGGCCCAGAACCGGCCGCCGGTCCTTGCTTCACCGCGGCCTCATCCGCGGCCTTGGTACGTCCGGCGCGGCGCGACGGTGCCGCGCCCCTCCGCCGCGGCCCCACTTCGGCCGTGGTGTCTTCGGTTTTTTCTGGCACGGCGTGACGGCGCCACGGCTTGGTTAGATTTTCAATTGCGCGGTGCAACGGCGCCGCGCATCCTTGCCGCTCGTTCCCGCACGGTGCGGCGACACAGCATCACTTTCCTTTGAACCGTATTCAACACAAAAGATAAGGGTGGAGGGTCAGCCGTGTTTGTGCGGTCCGGCCCACTCCCGTTAATTGATAGCAAGTAGTCTATTTGAATGAGTAATGTTGACGGAAGAAAATCACGAATATCATCAACAATAAAATTCCCTTACCTTGAGTGTAGTTTGAACGGAGGTTCATCGCAGAAATAACCGTCGCGGAAGAAGGCGTCGTGGAAGGAGAATCGTCGCGTCGTGGAGAAAGATTTTTTGGCATCGCGTCGTCGATCTCCGAGTATCCGACCTTCTTGTCGACCTTCATCGAAGGTCAGCGTTCTTCGCATTCTTCGTCGAAGAAGAAGAAGATCTTTAAGCCCCTTATCTTTTCTCCAAATCCTCTCAATGCAACAAGTTCCAACCAAAATAAAATAAGTACTTCACTTATTTTATTAACATGACTTAAGTATTTCAATTTTAAATATTCAAATTAAACTAACCAATTTAATTAATATAAGTTATCAAATTAATGGAGAGTTTAAGGAGTTAGGGAATATGAAGGGGTGGGGTTAGTGTGGGCCCCACCACCCTCATAACCTCCCATGGGAAGTCGGGTGGTTTCCCCCAACTTCCACTCAAAGGTTTTAACCACTTAGAAGAAATAAAAATTGTAGCTCAATTTTTATTTTTAACTTCCACAATTTTTAACAACTCCTCCTATTTAAACGCGACTCCGAAAAAGGTGTTCCTAAGCAATTATCGGCACTGCGAATTCATCGGTGCCCTCGGAATTCGATTCCTAGCACCGGTTCAAAAGTTAGAAAATCCCTCTCATTCATTCGCTGAACGTACCCAAGCTAAAATTTTGATAGAAATTCCGAGCACACCGGGCCTCGGAATCAAGTGCCGTCAGAAACCGCGTTCTTGTAAAATCCGAAAGAAAATTAAGAAAAAATTTCCATTGAATTTTACGGGTCTTTACATATCATGTTTATTATTCCTCAAAAAATTTACATGGAACATATAATGGGCATGAGAGATGTTATTTGGAAATTCATAATGGTAATATAGAATCCATAATCAGTTGGGATTATCAATGGTTCCAATATAAATATATATACTGTTATCCTTCTCATTCAATATCATAATATTCTTCAACGGATAAATTCAAAGTAATAAGTTATCCCCAACATCAAAATATAGATGTTTTCGATGATTTCTAGAAGAACACTTTTCTTAACTCTGATCTATGATAATAAATTGATAAATATATCTAATATTCACTACAACTTTCTCATTAATATAAGGACACAACTTCTATCATTCTACAACTTCATCCCAGCATTTTAGAGCTATACACATCATTCCATAAAGGTTTTTATAAATTTCCTTACAAATTCTCAAATGCAATTTAACATTATAAGAAAATTTGAAAATTGGAATGATTTGATCCCAAGAAACATTAAAATATTTAGATCAGGATCATATAATACCAGCTTGGGTTTGAATATTTCATATAGACTAATTATCTATATGAGGATGATAGTGTAACACCCCATGTTTTTATGAAACTTTTTAAAATAAAAATAATATTTATTAATGTATTGGGTTTCATGGTACATAAAGTTAATCTTTCATTATGTGCTACACCAAGACAATATTTCACTAAATGAAACACTAACATGGATTGTGTTTGGTGCAACACTGATTTTAAATGGCTGAACACATTATTATGACTATTTTAATTATATTATTATAAAATAGATGTAAAACATAGTAATATGAATAGTAATATTTTTTTGAAAATTAATTATAATGTTTTCATACAAATAAAATATATTGATAAATATATATACTTTTTAGTGATTTATTTATATGAATGAAATACAATTTGGTCAAATGGACATCTTTTTATGTTCTTTTGTAAAAATTAATAAAATTAATTTTTGAAACATTTATAAATTTAATTTTATAAAATAAACTTTATTTTCGAATTTGGAATGTAAAAAATATCTGGGGTGAGTTTTTTTGATTTTTCTGAAAAAATTATTTTTTGGATCAATATTGAAAAATACTAAATTTTAATTCAAAAATTATTTTTCATCTAATTTAATTTTACAGTTAAATTGGATTTTAAATTGTTTTCCATTTTTAATTATATAATTTTTATATATATTAATCCAATTTACATCATTTAATCGAATTTTAAATTGAAATTAGATAAAAAATCATATCAAAATTTTAAATTTTTTTTCTAAAAAACAATTTTTCATGACACGTCTGTGTAAATAATATTAATCTAATTTCTTCCACATATTTTTTTTATAATTTAGGAATATTTATTACATAATTATAACCCTAAATTTTTTTATTATTTAAAAAGTTTATTTTGGGTTTTTACCAAAATGATTAGTGAATGTAGTTAAAATTAATATAAGTGACTAAGGATCATGACGTAGATGCTGGGGAGGGGTAGTTCCTTGTAGATAGTCTGGTTGAATTCTCTAAGACCTTCGGGTTATGTAATCTTCTAAGCCTATGGGCCTTGTAATCTCTAAGACTATGAGCCTTGTAAGGGTTCCCCCTCATCCCTTGAAAGGGGGGTTATCAAAAATCAATAAAAATGACGGCCTTTGGGCCATTCAGGAAAAAATATAAGTGATTAAGGTAAAATTTAGTTTATTTTATTGTTAAACATTGATATTAGGAGGCCAAATGACCTAGGAATATTTCCCAAGACCATTTTGTTCACTTATTTCGACCAATTAATGTCTTGTATTGATCATATACAATTTTTGGAGGAACATGATGTATGAGAGACTTCTCAATATAGTTTTCCTTTTTATATTTACAAGAATGTGACTCTTGCTTCTCTAAAAAAGGGAAATCAACCCCTCACTTCCTCACCCCACAGAATCCTTTTGGGTTGGAAAACACATTACCAAATATACTGAAATATATCCTCCTTTGATACTAGAATCATACCTTTGGGAAAAAATCTATACAAGGAATCCATTTGGTGAAAAACAAATTGAGTTACCCCAAGAGGATGTAATATCTTTTCTCAATCACTATTGTTGTATTTTTATTCTTCACCCCATTAATCAACTTATTCACTGAATAAATAGTATAATTAGTATCATAAATATACTGATATTTTGTTATGATATGTTTTTTACCTAATGATATACCCACATCTATAAAATGGGTAATGAACATACAATTCATGTGTATGGAGAACTACCTCCTCCCAAAATGAGGTTGTTCACATTTCCATTACCACCTCTATTGTTTGGATATTCTATGAGATAGACTATTTTAATGTGATTTATATGATATTTACGATGTTGATATGATTATTGTAATGACCCGACTCTTTGGAAAAGGTACAAATCCTTAGTTTTTCTTTAGAACCTTTCCTTTAAGCTTGTTTAATGTGTGTGATGTTCTAAGGAAGGTCAGGGGAGTGTCCAGGGTTTGTTCGGAGCCCGAGCAGTTGAGAAATAGACTTTAAGATAGGGGAACACGGCATGCGCATGGCTTGCGCACGGTTTGGGTAAACCGTCCGGCCATTGGTCTGGAAGCAGGGAGGTGTGCACGGTTTGCGCACGGTTTGGGTAAACCGTGCGTCTAAACCGCGCGACCCTTTTTCTGGAGGTAGAGAGATGTGCATGGTTTTCTCACGGTTTGGTAAACCGTGTGCCTAAACTGTGCGACCTAGATCTCAGTAAATTTACCATTTTTCTCTTAATTCTATTTATATCCTAAACCTATTTTCCTTCTTCCTCCAATGGACAGAAGCAGAGGAGAACTCCTCCCTTGATCTCCAAAGATCTCTCTGACTCTTCTCTTGGTGGAGCCTTCATCCGGATTCTGATTCTTGATCCGTCGGAAGCATTGGAAGGGCCAAGGTAAGTATAACCTCACTCACCCTTCCTTATTAGGAAAATATTGCCTTCCGTCTTGTTATTTTGATTCAGGCTCATATGTCCTATTTTCTAGTCATTGGACTCGAACACAGATCTCTTCCAATCTACTACGAATCTAAGGTTGATGTCAAGCAAGCCTACGCCTACAGCTCAAAGGTAGGTGGTCACATGGTTTCTATTTTGGGTTTTCTCCTTTTTGAGATATTGTTGTCGTGTCATGGTTTGTCTTTCGCAAAACCCAATATTTATAATGACTGATTCATATCTAAATGACCCGTATGGTATAAGAGTGATAAATCCAACCTTGTTAGTGTGTTTGGATTTGGTATGGACCGGGAGTGGTCAACCATAGGTGTTATGCCATGAGAATTGGCCCTTTTCACCTTTTAACCTTAATGAAATGTCTTGAAAGGGAATTTTCCATGTTAGAAAAATGATATGACTTGGTTAGAGGTTGGCTAGGATGAGAGAGCCTGAACCCCTTTAATGAATTGAAATATATGTATGCCATGCTTTGCTTATGTGATATTATAAGATGGATATTCCTTGAATTGCTAACGTGATATGATATAATATGGTTTTCATTATATAATGTGATGTGAATGGTTATCCTTTGTTGTGTTGACATGCTTGTCATAACCCATGTATGGGTGGGAGGCATTCTTACCCTGTGCCAGATGAATCTCTGTGTGCTGGGCGTGAGGCATTCTTACCCCATGCCAGATAAATCTCAGTGCCTGAGGATGAGAGGCCTTTATACCTCGTGCCCATATAACCTTTGTGGGTGGGAGGCATTTCTACCCCACACTAGCTACAATGATTGAGGACGAGAGGCATTTATACCTCATGCCCATATAACCTTTATGGGTGGGAGGCATTTTCTACCCCACGCCAGTTATAGTGCTTGTGGATGAGAGGCATTCATACCTCGGGCCAGAGATGATTATTACAGATGTGAGAAGCTTGAATGAGAGGCATGTTTACCTCGTGTAAGTGACAACTGATATCTATGTACTTATACCTCTGGTGATCGTTCAGTTTACCATCCATGAGCTGAAGCAGGTAGACCTGCCAGGTGTCCTTCCGGAACCAGGGTGGGAGGGTTTTTTATTTACTTTGCTATAATTACTTGCAGTCTATTACTGACTTGCTTGAGAACACCTATCTGGATTACATGTAGACATCGTTGTTGGTGGCCTACTGAGACTTGTCTCACACCCTACCCCAACAGCCTCTTCGGTACCCGTGTAGACTTCACTATTGTATGTACTAGTAGGGGAAAAGGCCCAGCTTCAGGTTGTTGATATATGTATGTTCTAGCTGGAGATCCAGAGTAGAGGATGGAGCTTGGCTAGAGATTATCGTGGACTACTTTTGTTTCTTTTTGTACTACTTTATAGATTTCTTTCCATCTACTTTCATTGTATCAGCATGCCATTCATTCATTTTGTATCAGACACTTCATGTGTGGATTTTTTATATCTATAAGTGTTTTCCTTACTTCTGTTGTTTAGTTGTATGTTTCCCCATTTTCTCCTATTTATCCTTTGGTTGTGCTTCCGCTATTTCTATTACTTTGCTATTGTTTCGCTGTGTACTCTGACATGGGGGTACAGTCTCCCCACTGACTTACCATTACACCCCCACTGCTAGTCGGTAGCCCCTGGCATATGGGGAGATGAGCCAGGGGTCATGTGACCAACCAGGCTTGGGGCTCGGGTTGAGGGGATGCCGAGTCCGAGATATCACAAAGTGGTATCAGTGGTTTCTTTCTTTCTTTCCTCACTATTTGGAGATGATAGACTTGGAGAATGGGAATGCTTAAGGACTTAGTTATAAGACGTTCTTGGGTGTCGCGAACCCATGTACAGGGTATGGGTCAATTTTCTTATCTTATGTTGTTGTTGATTCTACTATTTAATGTTGATACTGCTTCACCGTTGGGTGCTTCACATGTTTTGTGATGTTATTGAGATTCGAAGAGTTGGAATTTGGATTTCATGGTTCGACCCGATGAAATGAGGGTTATGCAAGAGAACATGCATCACGATAGGCACAATATGATTAGGCCATGCATATTTCCATTCCACGTTTAAATTTTCAGTGAGCATTGTCTATTGTTTATTTCCATGACATGTTAATATGTGTGCCTTTGTTCTAGCCTTTCATGCATATTGTGGATTGAGGAATGATGCGGTTTTATTGGGTGTCACTCTTTGGTTCATAAGGTGTATGGGACCTTATGGATCAGAAAATGACATTACAACTAAACTAATATTTTGATTTAAATGAAATTTAGATACTTGATCAACACAAGTAAATGAGAAATGACATCCATGTGTGTGTCATCTTTCAGCTCATGAAGAGTATGGGCCCTTATGGGCTGGGAAATTCCATATCACCGTACTGAGTTAAATTAGAAAAGTTTCAGGCCTTACTAATAATTCCCATGGGTGGGGATATGTGATCATAGGGGTATGAAGGGTTAGTACCTATCCTAGCTTCTACAGTTCAACCTTTGATTTGTTGTTTTCTTCTTTTGAGATGTTCATCTGGCATTATAGCATTATTCCTCCGTGACTTCCTTGAGTCACGCGTGCTGAAGGAGGCGATGATCACATTCCTGAGGTGGCAGGACCTGAGCTGCCATTTGATCTTCCTGTTGAGCCACATGTGGCTCATCTTTCTATTCCTGAGATGGGCGCCAATGCCCAGTTCCGGGAGAGCTTCTTGCATATGATGCAGAGTGTCCAAGGTGGAGTAAGACCTGCCCCGAGTGTGGCAGAGTTGACCCGTGAGTTTCAGTCGCAGCATCCTCTTACATTTACGGGAGATGGCGGACAACTTGCTGCGGAGTCCTGGGTGGAATCTATCCTGACCATCTCTGATAACCTTGAGACGCCTCCAAAGAAAAGCGTCAATATCGCAGCTTATATGCTACGTGGTTCATCCAGGAGGTGGTGGGATGTCATCACCCAGTCGGGACATCAGAGATATATGATCTGGACTGATTTCCAGGCCTTCTTCTACGATTATTTCATTCCCTAGACTTTAAGGGCTGACAAAGCTAGGGAGTTTATGAATGAGCAACAACGGACCATGATAGTCCTGTAATATTCATCCCGTTTCTCTAAGTTACAACGTTTTTCTCCTAGACTAGATGATGATGATCTCACAACCGCTAGGAGTTTTGAGGATGGGCTATGTTATGCCATCCGGTCGCAGGTTAACGTGTTCAGGTTGATGAATGTTTCAGATATTTTCAATCAGGCGCTGATAACAGAGAGAAACTTGAGAGAAGAGGACGGTGTGAACCAGGGCGGTTAGGCACCGAAGGGATCTATCGAATATGCTTCAGGGAAGAAATGGCGTTTTGAGGACTCTCGCAGTGTTAGTGGTGGTCAGACCCTTTTCTCATGTGGTACTCTTTTCTATCACCAATGTGGGGTGCCAGGACATATGAAGAGGCAGTGTGCGTGAAACCTAGTGGAGTGCAGAGGTTGTGGTAGGTTGGGTCATCTCCACCGCTTCTGAATGACTTTTCCCATAGGTTCTAGGGAGCAGGGATCTTTACCTACTCTACGATATGGCATTGGATCGTCCGGAGCACGTCAGTCAGGCAGCTGGAATACCGCCGGCCAATCAGGCCGTGGCGGTAGTCGATGTATAGGTAATCTGGCATATGTCTCCCAGCACCAGTAGGGCGGGTCTGCTCAAGCTAACCAGGCTGTGACTCAGGGCCATGGTGTCAGCCAGTTGTATGTCGTCAAGCCTACGCCGCAGGAGCAGTGCACTGGACCATCTACTGTACGAGGTTCAATTATAGTTTCCTCTACATTAGTATCTGCTTTGTTTGATACATGCGCTTATCACTCTTTTATATAGGAGGTGATTATCGGAAGATTGGGCCTCGACGTTGAGTCATATCATGGTATGATCACGTTAGATACCCCGTTGGGTATCCGTTCAGAGGGAGTTCATCGTTGTCAGAATTTTCCCCTCGAGGTGGGCAGCTACCTTTTCGTGTGTGACCTGTAAGTTATGGATATGACGAGTTTTGATGTAAAAATTGGTATGGACTGGTTAGTTCCCTATAGAGCCCAGATTGACTTCTGTCATTACAGGGTGGCATTTACGTCACCAGAGGGTGACATGCATATGCATAAGGGAGAATGGGATCTTAGTATGACATAAGAAGTACTGGAACACCAGAGTTTAGGTGGTGTCACGGCACAGGTTTCCAGTCTTTATATCAATGACCAAGGGTTACAACCCTCTATTTATCCTCCAGTTATGGAGGATTTCAGTGATGTATTTCTTGATGATTTCTCTGGTCTACCTTCATTGCGAGAGGTGGAGTTTACTATTGAGCTTGTAATAGGAGCAGCACCAGTGACCATTCCTCCTTATAGGATGGAACCTAAGGAACTTCTGGAGCTCATGAGTCAACTGGAGGACCTGGAAGCAAAATTATTTATACGTCTCAGTAATTATCCTTGGGGATCACAGATTATTTTTCCCAAGAAGGCAGATGGTACCCTTCGTATTTGCGTGGATTATCGTAAGTTAAATCAGCTGACTATTATGAATCGGTACCCTTTAACTCGAATTGACAACCTCTTTGATCAGATCTGAGGATAGAAGGTGTTTTCAAAGATAGATTTGAGGTCAGGTTATCACCAGGTACGTGTTAGGACTTTGAACATACCTTGCATGGTGTTCAGGAGTAGGTATGGTCTCTATGAGTACCTAGTCATGCCCTTTGGTCTTACGAATGCACCTGCAGTGTTTATGGCTCTTATGAATCAGATATTTCACCCTTACCTTTATTCTTTTTTGGTTGTATTTGTGGATGATATCATAGTCTATTCGTGCTCGAGACACGACAATGCAACCCATCTTGAGATCATGGCGAATACACTAAGAGATCATCAGCTTTATGCTAAGATTGGTAAATGCCACTTTTGGATAAATAAGTTTCACTTCCAGAGTCACATTATTTCAAAGTTTGGAGTTTTAGTTGACCCTGAGAAGGTGAGTGCTGTAATTTATTGGGAGTAGCCCAAAAATTTCTTTGATATCCGGAGTTTCTTGGGGATTTCTGGATATTATAGGTGGTTCATTCAGGACATTTCAGGACTAGCATCACCACTTACAGCTATGACAAAAGGGGGTGAGATTCGATTGTTCATAACCTTTTGAAGTAGCTTTTCAGAAACTGGAGGTAAAGATAACTTCAGCACCGATACTGATCTTTCTGAAGCCAGGAAAAGCTTATACGGTCTTTTGTGATGCGTCAGGTATCGGGTTTGGTGCTGTCTTGATGCAGGACAAGAAAGTCGTTGCATATGGTTCTTGTTAGTTAAATCCTCATGAACAGAATTATCCGACACATGACCTCGAGATCGCAGCGGTTGTACATGCCTTATGATTTTAGAGACAATATTTGTTGGGAGAGCATTTTGTGGTATTTACTGACCACAAAATCCTCAAATATATCTTCACTCAGCGGGATCTAAATCTCAGGCAACACAGGTGGGTTGAGTACCTGCAATTCTTTGATTTTGAACTGGCTTACACTCTTGGGAAAGGGAATTCAGTAGCCGATGCGCTGAGTTGAAAAACTTAGTCGCAAGTGGTTAGGGAATCTAATGAGGAGTGGAAGCTGATGGCCCTATTTTCGGAGATTCACATTGAGGTTCATGAGGTTCGGGATCATACTATTCTCTCAGCCTTACTGGTGACATCTACTCTTTTGGATCGGGTCAGGGAAAGAAAATTATCAGATCTAGAAGGCCTTGTTTTACAAGAAAGTGTCGTTGATGATGCCTCTACAGATTGGACCATGGATGAGGGTTATAGTTTATTGTTCTGTGGGCGTGTATGGGTCCCATCAGACATCAGAGAGGATCTGATGAGGGTTTTCTATGTCTTAGCATGGGTGGTTCACCAAGGCATCCCCAAAATGTATCGTGATTTGTAATGAACATACTGGTGTATTAGCATGAAACGAGAGATAACCAGTTTCATCATGCGTTGTTCCACCTGTCAGCAGGTGAAGGCAGAACATCAGGGTCCGACAGGGTTTTTATAGCTGTTGTCCATTCTGGAGTGGAAATGGGATGATGTTTATATAGAATTTGTAACTTTTTTACCTAGGTCACCTCATGGAAATGATGCAGTATGGGTTATCATCGACTATATGAAGAAGGTCGCACATTTATTACCTATGCAGGAGAACTTCACGGTTGAAGACTTGGGAAGATTTTATGTCAAGGAGATAGTGTGCCTTCATGGAGCACCTCATTCTGTTGTCTAAGACAGATATCCCTGTTTTACATATCAGTTCTGGCAGGGTTTACAGAAGGCCTTGGGTACGCAAGTACTTTTGAGCACTACCTATCACTCGCAGACTAACGGACAGACCGAGTGAACAATACAAGAACTAGAGGACATGTTACATGCATGTGTTATCTATTTTGGAGGTTCATGGGAGAAACATATTCCTCTTGTCGAGTTCAGTTATGACAATAGCTTCTAGGCTACCATTGAGATGGCTCCCTATGAAGCCTTATATGTTAGGCCTTGTCGCTCGCCTTTGTGTTGAATTGAACTAGGGAAGGAAGTTGTCCTAAGATCACGTCTTTTGTAGGAGACTACGGAGCAGATACAGCTTATCAGGAAGAGTCTGCAGACAGCTCATTCTACGCAGCAGTCATATGCTAACAAGCACTAGAGACCTCTTGAGTTCAAGGTTGGGAACTGGGTTTTCTTGAAGGTCTCACCCAGGTTGGGAGAGAGATGTATGCGGAAGCAGGGTAAGCATTCACTGAGGTTCGTAGACCCTTTGAGGTGGTGAAGCAGATCAGACCAGTAGCTTACCATCTTGCACTTCTACAGAGATACCAGGCCATGCACGATGTTTTTCATGTATCTCAGCTACACCAGTACTTTTCAGATCCAACTCATGTTTTTCAGCCTGATGTGGTTGAACTAGATGTGGTTGCTTCCTTCGAGGAATATCTGATGTGAATTATTGACCAGAGTGTGAAGACGTTCTGTGACAGGCCTGTTCCTCTTGTACGGGTGCTCTAGTAGCACGTCCGGGTACATGATGAGACCTGGGAGTGAGAGGATGATATACAATCTCAATGGCCAGAGATTTTTGTCAATGACACCTTAGTACCCTCAGAATGCCATATCGGGGATGAGTTGCTTTAAGGAGGGGATGTTGTAACGATCTGAATCTTTGGAAAAGGTACGGATCATTAATTTTTCTTTCATACCATTCCTTTATGATTTTTTTAATGAGTGTGATGTTCTACGGAAGGTCTGGGGAGTGTCTCGGGTTTGTTCGGAGCCCGAGAGGTTGAGAAATGGACTTTTAGACAGGGGCAGACGGCCTGCGCATGGCTTGAGCACAGTTTGGGTAAACCGGGCGGCCTTTGGTCTGGAAGCAGGGAAGTGCACACAGTTTGCGCATAGTTTGGGTAAAATGTGTGCCGATACCGTACAACCCTTTTTTGGAGGCAGAGAGATGAGCACGGTTTGCACACGGTTTGGTAAACCGTGCACTTAAATCGTGCGACCCAGATCTGGGTAAATTTACCATTTTCCCTTAATTTTATTTAAATCCTAAAACTATTTTCCTTCTTCCTCCAGTGGACAAAACTAGAGGAGAACTCCTTCCTTGAGTTCCAAATCCGTCTCTCACTCTTCTCTTGGTGGAGCCTTCATCCGGAGTCCAATTATTGATCCCTCGGAAGCATTGGAAGGGCCAAGGTAAGGCTAACCTAACAAACCCTTCCTTCTTCGGCAAAACATGCCTTCCGTCATGTTATTTTGATGCAGGATCATATGCCCTTTTTTTAGGGAATTGGACTGGAACTCAGATCTCTTCAATTCTACTTCGAATATGAGGTTGATATCAAGTGAGCCTACGCCTACAGATCTAAGGTAGGTGGTCACAAGGTTTCTATTTTGGGTTTTCTTCTTTTTGAGTTATTTTTGTCAGGCCGTGGTTTTTCTTTCACCAAAACCCGTATTTATAATGACTTCATTATATCTAAATTACCTGTATGGTATAAGAGTGATAAATCCAACCTTGTTAGGTTGTTTGGATTTGGTATGGACCATAATTGGTCAACCATAGGTGTTATGCCTTGATAATTGGCCATTTTCACCTTTGAACCATAATGAAATGTATTGAAAGGGAATTTTTCATGTTAGGAAAATGAGATGACTTGGATAGAGGTTGGATAGGATGATAGAGACTGAACCCCTTTAATGAATTGAAATGTATGTATGCCATGCTTTTCTTATGTGATATTATAATATGGACATGCCTTGCTTTGCTAATGTGATATGATATAAGATGGTTTTCCTTATATAATGTGATGTGAATGGTTATCCTGTGTTGTGTTGACATTCTTGTGATAACCAATGTGTGGGCGGGAGTCATTCTTACCATGTGCTAGATGAATCTCTGTGTGCTAAGTGTAAGGCATTCTTACCCCGTGCCAGATAAATCTCAGTACTTGAGGACGAGATGCATTTATACCTCGTTCCCATATAACCGTAGTGTGTGGGAGGCATTTATACCCCACACCAGCTACAATGATTGAGGATGAGAGGAATTTATACCTCGTGCCCATATAACATTCATGTGTGGGAGGCATTTTCTACCGACGCCAGTTACAGTGCTTGTGGACGAGAGACATTCTTACCTTGGGCCGGAGATGATTATTACAAATGTGAGAAGTATGGACGAGAGGCATGTTTAATTCATGCCAGTGATAAACTATATCTATGTACTTATACTTCTTGTGATCGTTCAGTTTACCAGCCATGAGTAGAAGTGGGTAGACACGCCAGGTGTCTTTCCGGAACATGAGTGGGAGGGTTGTTTATTTACTTTGTTGTTCTTACTTGCAGTCTATTACTCACTTGCTTGCGAACACCTATTTGGATTACACATAGACATCGTTGGTGGTGTCCTACTGAGACTTGTCTCACACCCTACCTAGGTGGCCACTGGGCACCCATGTAGACTTCACTGCTGCATGTACTAGTATAGGAAAAGGCCCAGCTTCAGGATGTTGATACATGTATGTTCTTGATGGAGATCAAGAGCAGAAGATCGAGCATGGATAGAGATGCTCGTGGACTACTTTTGTTTATTTTTGTATTACTGTATAACATTATTTCCATCTAATTCCATTGTATCAGCATGCCATGCATTCATTTTGTATCAGACACTTCCTTTCTTTCTTTTGTATATCTATCTGAGTTTTTCTTACTTATGTTGTTTGGTGGTATGTTTCCCCCTTTTCTCCTATTTATCCTTTGGTTGTGCTTCCACTATTTCTATTACTTTTCTATTATTATGTGGTGTACTCTGACATGGGGGTACATTATCCCCACTGACTTACCATTACACCATTGCTTCTAGTCGGCAGCCCCTGGCCTATGGGGAGACGAGCTAGGGGTCATGTGGCCCACTGGGCTCGGGGCTCGGGTTGAGGGGCATCCGGGTTCGGGACGTCACAATTATGATATATTTTATAAAACATAACTTCATTATCAAAATTTTTTAAATACAATAACATCGTTTGTGGATGTGTGGACTACCACCCCTTCAAAGCGATGTGATTCAATTACACTTTATATTGGAATTTATTAAGGATGGAATTAGTGAATGTATATGATATATATGACATAATAATTATAATGTAAGTATATTATATAAATCTAAACACACACACACACCCATAGATATGTATATATATATATATATATTTCATTAACTTTCATTCCTTCAATATGATAATAAAACGGAAACAATGATCATGTGTACATACGACCCACCATCTCTGTTAACAGTGTATTACACATTTTATTTATATAATTATTATATTATAATAATTATATATATACTGAATATATTTGATATTTATATCATGTATTAAATTATTTATATAATTATATAATTTTTATGACCAGTAATATAAAAAATAAAAACACATGTCGAAAAAAGTGATTATTACCCAAAAAGTAACTTTAACATGGAAGAATTTATAAGAAGCTAATAAAAAGTTATAATAAAATATTATATGGTATGATATGATTGAATATGTTTTAATAATATATTTATAATATTATTTATATTTATTATATAGGTGTTTTTATGAGTAATAAGAGAGTTAATACAAAAGGTATGGGGATTTATAGTCTCACTTTTATTTATACGAGAATTATACCTTATTTAATAATCATTTATTTTGTGTGGTGTTTATAATTACAATAGGTGTATTATATTTTTATTATACTTAAATATATGGGTATTTACAAATCCATTATATGATATCTCTTTCATGTGTTTTATGTTTCAAATGTAACCAAACCGAATTTTGTCTCAATTTTCATTCTATGATACACATTTTTTTAACGGACATATATTATTTTTGTGGTGTATATAAAAATTTGACATGATAAATCCTGAATATTATTCTTCTAATGATATTATAAGCTTTATTAAATGTTATACTATCATTGGTATCTTGATTTTATGTTAAGATAGTGTTAAGAGTTTATTTCAACTATCTCATCATTTATTAGGATTGTTTATGATTGTGCTTCCTTTGATGAAGTATTATGGTCCAAATATTAATAAAAATAATAAATTTTATTATCATATAGTTACTAATACTTAATTAATTATTATTTAATATTTTAGACTATTTGGTACATAAGATAAATAAGAAAATTATTATAAAAAGAACATACATCATTTCTTTTTTTGGTTGGTAATTTGTTTTATTCAAAATCCATATTTTAAAAATGTTTTTAAAAATGTTATTAATCAAAGAATAATTCTTATAAGATGAATATTTTTTGTGTTACTCATTCCTTTATAGGTAAATTTTTCAAATCTTCCATTAATATTTATTCTATGAATGATTTTGGTTTTTATGGCTTGATGGCTAGGATACCCATTTCTTATTTATGTGTTATAAATTTAGGAAACCCATTTCACATTCATAAGTAATATTCTTATGAAATATGATTTTAAATAATTGAGAAATATGTCTCATTTTTATCATTTATGATATGATTACATGATTATTATACCCATTTCATTTCATGTGTTATGTTATTATGTTTATGAAATCCATCACTTTTTATGGGACATGATATGATAAATATTTTATTATATGGTAGCACATGTCTGTATAATTTTTATATGATGGGTGAGACCTATATATCTTTCCATTGAAATAGGTAATGATTTATATATCAATAGATAATTATGGTAATCAAGTAGACATGTTTCTTTCACTATAGAATATGTGGAAACCCTATACCCTATGTGAAGATGGTGATACCCAATCCACTATTAAAAAATGTGAAAACTAGAGACACTATGGGAATATGGGGAAAACTGATAACTTATAAAGAATTTAATGGGACATGGGATGGTTTTTGTTCCTTCCTTGTATGTATAGTCTCCATGAAGATCCATGTTATGTTATAGTAATTCTCCTTGAATTATTGTGAATGATATTACAAGTTTATGTTTCTTCCACAACTCCATGTATTTTTCCTATGTTATAATTTCAAATATTTTTATATTTAATTCCTCATTATTCATGGATAATGTAATACCTATACTTATGCCAGGAATCATGTCTATGATCTTTAATATGCATGAAATGATCTTCTAATTTTATGCTCATGTACTCATAACCTAATTTTCATGATTGTGATTATGTATCTCCCTTCATTACCCTTAGTGATCATTTGATCTCAAAAAATTTTAGGTTCACCTTCCCTATGTTATGAAGATATATATTATGTATGATTCTTCTAAGAAGGGTGATAGTCATGAAGAACCTAGTGGGAGATATTGTAGCACACTATTGTACCAGTGTTTAAGTATCCATGTTTCGAAAGGCTCTAGACCCGTACGATCTCTGGTCATATTTTGGATTAATGTATTAAGTAATTAAAAAAAATGATGTAATGATAATATATTAAAATAGAGTGTTTCTATAGATAGTATGTACTAAAACATAACACCATATCCAGATCATGTAGATGATCTATCCTGTATATGAATGTAACCCAAAAATATTGATAATATACAATAGAATGCGGTACCCAATGTAGAATCACAACTTCCATAGTGTGTATCTGAGAAATATAATAAAGATATAAATATTCACTAATATAAATAAAATGTTATTACTATTTAAGGATATCTACTACAACCCAAATAGAAATATTCAATATAGTTTCCTTAGGGTGTCAAACAATTATATATTTGGAGATATTTTACAATTTCCATATAGATATGGATAATGGTTTTAAATCCACATTTACTTATACCACCTAGACATAACATAATTTCATTATAATAACCAAGATATATAGTCTATAATATATATCTTCATGTTATCCGACCATAAATTATTCTTATGGTTTGTATATATCATTGTAAATCTATGATGAATAAATACTAATGCTTTATTAAACATATAAAAAAACACCTCATCATTTATGGTTTAATTGGTAATCATAATTTATTCCCAGAACTTATCCTTCTATCATAATCAATGGTGAACTCAAAAATTATTACTCACCTTTTTAAAGTTTTTTATCTTTAATATACGACCCCTTAATCTTCAGAAGAACTTATAGTTGAGGAATTATATGATAAAATTATGATTTATCTAATTCTTAAAATATTTCTCTTTCTATCATTTTCCAATATATATAGGATCCTTTTGAATCTAGATAATTAATAAACAATCATGATCTATTTGAATCAATGAATCAACCACCATATCAATCTTTCTGAGGGTGGTAATGTACAAAGCATCCATAATCATTAATAGACTTCAAAAAACATACATAGATGATATTAAAATATTTCTAGGAGAATATATACTTTATAATTATATTATCAGTATATATTTCACATATTTCTCCAAAAATATAAATACTCCATATGTCGAGTGGAAAAATTTGAAATATTAACTCTATTAAATACAAGATGTGATTTATATCAAAATAAATTAATGAAAGAGATGGAAAAGATGAAACCATTTTAATCTACATAATTATATATCCCAGTCGACTATATCATACATTGTAGAAAACCTAAAACCCTTCTCTATTGTATGATAATTTGAGTACTAGTCCATTGAATAACCTTCTCATTATCTCCTTGAAAATTCTTCACAACCATCAATGAAAAGGAACCAGAATCCATTCAATGTTAATATGGTGAGTGTTTTAGAGATACATGAGGTAATCCTCTATAATTAATCATAATATTTATCCATTACATGAAAATAATGGATCTCTACCAAATTTTTTAGTATGGGCCATTGTTCACTGACCTTCATATTTGAATAATCTAATGATTTACATCAACTTATGAACAATATCCCCATGAATTATTATTTATTTTACCAAAATTCAAACTATAAGAATTTTTCATATAATATAATCTTCTTCATTATATTTAGGGATATTATCATGTGATTTTGAGTATATTCATATCTATTGTATCATATAATAATTTTATCTTTAAAAACTGCCTCAAATTTATCATGTTAATCTCTAATGAAACTATTAATTAAATCCTCGAATATGGCATTCGAATTATTAAGTTAAAATTTTATCACTTAAAATTCATATTCTAGATAAAATTATTTGTAATTATTTCTTTAGCATGTATACACTTATGACAATAAATTGATTTTATCCAGAAAAATGTAATTCATTGAGAAGTAATGAAATCTGAAAAATTATTCAAGGAAAAATCCACACGCTATGGAAAATAAAACTTATTAAGGATTATGATAATGTTAGGTTCCATAAAATTGAGGTATATCTTCACTAATTAATCTAAATTTTTAATAAATTGATATGTGAATCCCTTAATGAAAAACATGGTCGAACGAATAATTGAACTATATTATCATAATATTTCTTATTCAATTCCTAAATCTCAATTTGTGCCATTCAATATTGAGTCATTGAAATATGTGGGGCACTACGTATCAGTACTATTGAAAACTAAAATTCATTATTTTGTGAATCATTTGGAAACCCATTCAGGGAAAAGTAAACAAAACTTCCATATATTAGGTATATTTTCAATTATTAACTTTTTTATAACCATCAGAGATAAATTTTCCATATAAATAAGAATTACGAATAATAAATTGGATGTAATTTCAATCACAGGATCATAATAAATTTTTTGTTGAAAAATTATCATAGGTACATTGAAGATATTAAATTTGACTACTCTTTATTTTCAAAAGTTACGATATCTATATAAATACATCCAATAATTTCCCAAAATCACATGAAATTGAACTTGTGAAATAATAATAATATTTACTAGAAGAACCATCACAAAAAAGATCAATTAGAGAATAATAAGAGATTTGTGATGTGATCATTATGAAATTATAATTTATCACTACTAAGTCATCATCAAATCATGTATTTGGTAATTTGATAACATTAAAAATTTATGAAGTTAAAAAGAGTGGGTATTACTTAAATAAAGTATGATATTAGTTGTTTATTAGTGGATGGAAAATGTATATTTAACCCTATCATTATAATAACCCTCCTTATTAATATTGGATTCCTGATATTTTCCTTTTACAATTGGATTTAGTGTTTAATGAAGTATTTTATCATTATTCACTATTGGATTAAATAACTACTTGGTATGGTATCCAAACACTATGAATTTGAATCATTAGAGTATAGGTGGTGTATTATATGGACTTTTCTCTCCTTTCCCATAATGAGCTAATAATATCCCATTATGTTTCTATTAATTTTAATTATATAATTATATTCCAAACATAAATACCATTCCAATAAAATTAATAAAATTTTAAAAAAACTTTCTTCCACACATCTGGCATAAAGGAAGAATAATATTTTTTCCTCTATGGGTTTTATTAAGAAAATTTCCTAGGAATTATAACATAATCTTCATATAAAAAATGATATCTATGGGTGAATCAAATATCCATTTCTACCATAATATTATAAAAATAATTAATTCAAATATTTTTTTGTTTTTACGGATAATGTTTTTGAGATTCATGGATTTAATCTATATAAGAATATATAATTATTACATCTATGTTGAATGATAATATTATATGTGTACATAGAATGTCATTATAAATATTCTTTATAGGTGTAAATGGATTTATAACCCTCCATTTACTTAGCAGAAAAATTATTAAATTTCATATCAAATTCAACATTAAAATGGATCCTCCTTGTTCTATCCTTTACTAAAACCAAAAAACACAGTGAGAGAATAGGTAATGTTAATTAAAAATATTTTAATCCGGAAAAATCATACCTTGGATGTATAAACCATGAAAAATTATGTTCAATTTCTATCACCATAGGTGAAATCATGGCCTTCCATGGTCCTTATCTACTCAAATACTTTATTATGGTTTATAAAAAAACATTTAAATTATCCTAATAAAATCCATTTGTATTTTCAAGATAGGTTTGAAGTCTTTAGACCACTCATCATTCACCTATGACGATTGAGTTATTATCAAACATCATATTTCATATTTTTTACCCCTTGGTGAATATATACCATTGGCACATCAAAATTCCATTATCCAAACATTGATTAAATTTCTAGGTAAACCACACAATCAATATTATACAAATGCTTTACGATGTCCTACAATATATAGATTTACCCCCATGGATTTCAATAAAATTATATATTCCAAATATCTAAAAATAATTAGCTCTACTATGATACCAACTAAAGTGACCCAAAAATTACATACAAAAATATTACATCATTTTAGAAGAATATTCCTTGCATCTTATAATAATGAATTCCCTCGAACTGTAAAGGTTTAGTGTCTTTGAGGGAAGTTGATTTAATAATATTATTTCATAAAATATTTTAAACTTATCCCACGACATTTTTTCTTTATATGTTACACTTCTTATTCATAGTAGTTTTGAAACCATTCTTAATATCCAAGGTAATGGGAATATAAGAATGTGTGTGATCAGATGTTCAGTAAGGGTATGAATGGGGGATATCAGTCAATTATCATATGTATGGATAACATGAGCATATATATATGATAATTTAGTCATATAATTTGAAAATAATACCTATAAATTCATAGGACATAATCAAAGAATAAGGTTTTAATATATAATATGTACAAAATCATAGAATAATAAAAACTAAAGAGCCATGTGATCATATCATATATAATAGAACATATCATTGAAAATGGAATTATTTTTTTGTCATAATCATTATCATTGGAACATTATGCTAATGTTACCCCCAATTAATTCATAAAATTATAGGATTGGGTTTACCACCCATGAAACTACATTAGTGGTAGCCTAACTACATATTTCATCTCTTTTGGGAATTTCATAATAATTCATCAAATTGTTTATCTAAAAAAACATTAATCATTAACTGACATATTTGAGGAATTTAGAAAAAAATCCACCACGTTATCCTAACATATTCATATTTATTTCACAGAATCAAGAAAAAATTATAAATTTAATCATTGGTTAACTTAATGAAAAAATGGAATTTATCATTATCTCTTCCACATAATAGTAATTTATTTTTTTCATCATATGTGGTAATATACAGTCTTTGTACTCATATAGTGATAATTTTTAGATATTTAATTAAAATAAAAAATATTAAATTTATTACGGAGTTATTAAATATTATATCATTTCATAATATGAAATGTGAATAATAAGATACATCTACATGTGTTTTCATATATGAAATTACCATTCAAATATCTCTATAACATTTCTTAAATAAAATACCATTTTCATTTTGGAAATCATATAATCAAAATCTAAAATTTCCGTAATATATGGGAGATTTTTTTTAATATGGAAATGGAAAATTTTTATATAATTTATAATTTAATGAGTATTCATATGGTTTAGAAAATATGTTCATGTGGTAAATGTTAACAAAAATTCTTTTACAAATGTGTAAAAAAGAACATTATTCAGAAAACAGACTAGAATATTCCTTTTAATAATTTATATAGAAAGAAGGACACGTGTAATAATAAATTTAATTAATATTTATATAATATTAAAAACATTCAAGGAAATATTTTTTGGATATTATAGACATGAAAGAAACATTTTCATTATGCAATTGAAAAATAATATAAGTTTAACGTAGAAACATTATACAGGACTACTAAGTAAATCGAGAGAGAAAAATAATAGGAAAACATGTAATTCATATAAATAACATTAGTTAAATAAAATATAATATATTTTTGAGAGATATATTAGATAATTTTATTATAATAAATTTATGTGTAAACAATCTTGGAAAAAATTGTGATAGAAACATAAAACCATTACCTTAGGTCTCACTTGCATCATACGTTCCTATAACATCCTATATAGTAAAATTATATTTTTTTATATATCTGTAGTATATATTTTTTTATATCTAAAATATCCTACATGGTTTAATTATTATATAATATTACTCGTTCATTAAAAATATTTCATTTTCATCAACATTTAATTTGTTAAATTGTTCATTTGTTTGTATTTTTAGAATTGAAAATAATGTTACCTATATCATGATCATTTTATAATAATATTGAAATTTTAAATAATGGTATAAATAATATATATATTGATTAAATATGCATTGTTTTCCATAAATAATTATAATTAATTGAAAATAAGATTACAACACTCATGGAGATTCCAGTCCGCACGTATGCATGAAAACTAATTTTAATTTCTATAAAAATTAGTAGAGAGAGGGAAATAATATTTTATCATTCAAGATTCATAAATTTATCTTAAATATTATATATACATATTAAAAAAATTATTATATCAATTAATATTATACAGTGATGGAAAATGAATTGTATCACAACCTGGAGGTGTTAGTCTACATATACACACAAACGTTAATTTAATTTCACATTGAATGGAAATAATGTTTATATTGGCTGTAAAATTATCATAATAACATCATAATAAATTTATAATTATATATGAACTATTTTATTATGGATACAAAAAAATTTATGTGGATTTTTTTTCTTTAACACGTATTATTTATAGAATTACCTCTTAATTTAGAGACATCCCTATACTTACACCTTACGAATATATTAGATATTATTAGAAGATGAAATTAATTGATAAAATTATGTGAATAATGGTATGAGGATTTTTGGGTAGGTATTTGTACAGAAACCAATTCTAGAAGCCTAGAAATTGTAGATTCATTATTAAATATACATTGATATAAGGGAAATAATCCCAATGGACTAACCAGTTTAATAATATTGAAGAACTAGATACATATATGAATTCCATATTACATTTCAAATATAATTTACATATCATTAAAATATAATTCTTTCATCATTAACATTATTTATAATATCCTTCTTCAAATCATAGGGAAAATAAAATAAATAAAATGTTGGTCTCTGATGCTCGGTAAGAGACATGTATAGAAGAATATGTCATGACTAAATAATTAATAATCCATATGGAAATTTAAATAACTAAAGAAAATTAAATTTAATCAGTAACATGTGAATACAATTCTTCAAGGCATAACATCAATGGAATAATCTCATTGATAATAAAAATGAATTTTCAATGAAAGAAATACTTAATATTAGACATCATGATCTAATAAATTATAATATCTACACTATAATGACCTCATTCCAATATAGATTAATCTATTTTTGAAGTAAACACCAATTACCCATTTAACAATAGTTTACATATTTTCATATTATACCTATCATAAAATCAGATGGATACATAATTCTATCACCCCCCATAACTGCATATCCTATGTATTACTCATATGTTGAATGATAAATAAAAATAAAAATAAAAATAATCTTTATCAATAAATTTCTATATTGAGTAATGAATAATTGTTATCAATAATTTTCTTGTCTATCAAATATCTTAAAAAGTAAAACTAATTATTTTTGTAATCATAAATGTTAAAGGAAATAATAATATCTATGATATATTGAATATAAATAGTTAATGAAATTTTATTTCCAATAAATAAATAAATTAAATTAATAAAATCAGTGTATATACACCATATAAATATAAATAGGTGAAGGATACCAAATATTTCTGAAAAGAGTGGAAATTAAGATAAAATTCCCTTACCTCAAGTAATAATTTCCTCATAGGTCATCTAAAATCTATAATAATACATTTAAATTTATTAGACTGACTTACTAGAACCTTATTAATATCTATAATACCTTATATGATGTAGTTATAACATTTTTTCACCATTTTGTTAATAATATTTTATTATTATCATTATCTCATTTGTAAAATGATTTATTATCCTTGTATGTTTTGATATAGAAGAAAGTGTCCATGCGTATTTACCATACTTCCATTACCTCTAGAATTTATTTCATGATATAGATATCATATATTTTCAATATATTTATTTATATATATATTTAGAATTATCAATAAAATAAAGATATAGAAAATGGATTTTCATTGTAGATGAAAATGTTAGGCCATACTTGCACATAAAAACTATTTTAATTTATTTATGGAATAAAAAAATAAAGGTTAACACTAAATAACATTTCCAAAATCAGTATTCCTTCATAAATATTCATAAAAACTTTCAATATTTTCATCCATATAAAGTTTAAATGATAAACGATTTGCATTTCTTTTTGGAGGGGGTAGTCCAAACATACATATGATTGATGTTATTATTTTCCAATTCATTGGAAGGTAAGAAGTTATATATGATATAATACATGAAAAGAAAAATTTATTTAATAAATATCATAAATAAAAATCAGTTTCATCTTTATATCCTTCTATTTAAAATGGAGAAGAAGAAAAAAATTACAACGCTACATAGAGATGGTATATCATACGTATGCATTAGCATTGTTTTCACATTTCGTAAGATGGAAAAAAGATGAAATAATAAAATATATGAATGTTTATTATACTATAGTTATTATTTTAGGATTGTTTAAACACATTAATTCAAAGTAGAAGAATAAATAAAGATGAGATACTGGATAAATATGATTACCACTTCTTCATTAAACACAATTTTTTCTCTTCAAAATTAACATTAAGTTTATATTTTTTATGGAAAAGAAACCCTATATATTAGATAAGTATGATTAGTTTATAAGTTGTTATGGTTTAGTATTAATATATAGATCAAAGTTTTCTTTATGGTTATGATAAGGTGTGACCCTTTATATGTGAGTAGATGAGAATTCATATATGTTTGTTAAGTACCAAATTCATACAAACTATTTCTATTTCCAAATAGATCCAAATTAATATAATATAAATATTGCATAGGTATGTGCCTAAAACCGCTCATTCAATAAAATTTGGATATGTTTTTGTTGTATTTTCATCTTTAATTTTAGTTTTAACCCCCTCATACCTCTTTTTAGAAATTACCACATTATTAAATTGTTATAAAATTTAACGGAAAAAATGTTACCATAAAAATAAAAATTCCCATAAATAGACAATGTATTATTTTTAAAACATATCCAACTAAATTGGATAAATCTATAAATTTTTTGAATTTTAAATCATTCAATAAATAGTTTTTACTATAAAATATCATTATATTAATTTTAAATATTCTTTAATAAATATGAATCTAAATAAATAAAAAAATTAATGAATTAGAATCTAATATTTTAAATGTTCCCTAACACATAATATAGATCTATAAATTTCATGGGGCACTTTAAATGATTCAAATTATTTGTTTTTTAGTATTTTTAATAATATTTTTTATGTTTATTAAATAAATACTATTTTGTTGCTACTAAAATATTTAAGATAAATATTTCATCTATAAAAAAAATAAATAAGTTATAATTTTGTAAAACCATTACTATGTCATGTAAATTTTTATAACCAATCATATTCTCCAATTATCCTTATTATAAAAATATAATGATAATCAAATAAGGATAATTATATTTTTTTCAATTGTCATAAGATAAAATAATAAAAAGTTTAAAATCATATCCAAATTAGAAACAATATCACATATTATTATATTGGTATAATAGGATAATTAGGTTCATCAAATGAAATTAATTCAAATGTTAAGGACATTTTCAATTGCTTATTAAATAATCATCAATGCTAATTATCCTATTTACCTTTTCTGTACTGCTATTTAATTTCCAATGGTTCTGTTTATAATGAAAAAAGCATTCCTAGATATAAAATTTTATCCTTATGATTTCAAATATGGAATTCGGTTTTCCTGATTCTATTTCTATATGTGGTAGTAATAATATAATTTCACAATTTCAAAGGAAAAGAAAAATATTATTTTACAAAAATTAATTTACTTAAAATTGAAATGTAAATATCATTCCAAATACCATAACTAGATTTTGATTAATTGAAATAAAGTAATAAAATATTTAAATTACATTAAAATATAATTTTACATTATAAATACATCAATAAAAAATAAAGGTTTCAACAAAATTCAGTAAATTTTCACTATTCATTGAAAAATCAAACCTTCCAAAAAAATCCCAAAATTCCACCATAAGATAATTTTCATATAATAATTTAAATAAATATAAAATTTTTTAGAAAATATAATTTCTAACTGTTCCAAAATTTTATTACTATAAATTTTTTAAAAAAAAATCTAAACCATTTTCGAAAAAACTTTATTTCTGAAGAATAAAATACCTTTACTTAAAATTGATAGCTTATTTCCTACTAATTAATAAATTATTTTTATTAAGGGGTTAATTTTTATATATTTTATATTTTAGTTAATATTATTCTTCCCCTATAATTTCACAGGTATGTTATATTTTTTCTTTAAATAATAATATTTCATTGTTTATTTATGCTTGAGGTTGGGTGTTGTATACGCTATCAATCAGAATGTTGTTTTAAAATATATTAGTGCTATATTATTCTTACCAAAATAATTTTTCCTATAAATTTGCACTTGTGTTTGATAATATAGTTTTTTCCCATTGAAAATACCTTAGTTGGAACCCCATATCCTAAAAGGGGTTTTAAAAACATCCCCTTAAACAGACATAAGGGAAACATGAGGTTCATCTAAAATTACAAAAAACTATGATTCAAAATTGAAGTATATTATTTGTAAGTGAAAATGTAGTTATGGAAGTGAAAACTATTTCTCAAGGACAATTAGAAAGTTAGAGAGAACATGGTCCTGAGAAAGGTGACAACTATAAATCTGTAAATCATTGATGGTTTAAAAGACCATTTCTTTTTGGGAAATTGTTTTAATATAATGAAATTATTTTCCAAATATTTTCTATAAATATGATGAATTATTTTACAATTTTGGATAATAGTTTAGGGAAATTCACTTACTTCTTCTCTTTATATTTCTTAATAATAATATCACCCATTGGTCATTCTTTGACCAATTTTCACTTCATATCATACTCTAAGAAATGAAAATCCAGGCTTATTTTATATATATGAAGAACTAAAATTTTATATTTAATTTATCATAATATCCATAAAATAATAGAAATATATTCATCCTATCTCTATAAACATTCCAAACCCAAAATGGTTATAAATATTTATCAACTAATACATTAATATCAAAACCCTCCACAAAACCACCAACATTAAAGAAAATACATTTCATAAATAGTTAACCTTAATAATCCTTTAAAATATGTCTAATAAAATACAAAACTGAAAGCATAAAAACATTTCATCAAAAAATTATCCCTAGAAAACCAAATGCATACCCGAAATGTGATATACTAATCATGTGAACACGTTGATCATCTATTCTCTTAGAATAACCTAAATAACCATTATACCTTAATTAAAACTGTAATGGCCCAGACCTCTCCGGCCCATTACATTGTCGAAAAGAAGGTCATGAAGTGTTATGGAGGTTAGAATGGACATTCCCCACAGTTTTCAGAATTTTGTAACTACACACCGTGTAGTGTGAGTACACTCCATGTACCAGCTTACCGAGTATACGCCGTGTTGAAGTCGTGTCCTTGCCGCGTGAAATAAATAAGTACACGCCATGTAGCCCATCCTACATGCCATGTAGTTTCTTCCCGCATATGTGTTACCCTCAAACCGTGTGTTGACCAGTCAACGGCCATGTGCTGTGTTGAAGTCGTGTCCTTGTCACATGAAATAAATAAGTACACACCCTGTAGCCCATCCTACACGCCATGTAGTTTCTCCCCACGTACGCATTACCCTCAAACCGTGTGTTGACCAGTAAATGTCCATGTGCCATGTTGAAGATGTGTCCTTTCCACATAAAATAAATATGTACATTCCATGTATCCCATCCTACAGACCGTGTAGTTTATCCCCACGTACGAGTTACCCTCAAACCGTGTGTTGACCAGTCAACGGCCGTGTGCCATGTTGAATGTCGTGTTGGAAGTCGCATGGCGACCATGTAGAATGGCCTAGTACACACCGTGTACTAGGATGTGCACACCGTGTACTTTAGTTTTTCTCACCTATAAAAGGAGGGGGCCTCTCCTCCTTTTCAGATCATTCCTCTCATCCCCATTCCTTCAAGCAGAGCCCTCCCGAGAGACTCCAAAGCTCATTTCTTCCCTAAATTATTCGTCCCAGCTCTAATTTACGATCTGTCAGCGGCCACAAGATCGTAATGACGATACAGAACTTCTGAGCTTGTATATGTTGTTTTCCCTTCAGCCTTTCCTTCCGAGCTTCCTCCTGAGGAGGTTTTTGCTGGGTTTTGACTGAAGTGACGGACGCCGACAGACGTCTTCTAAAGTTGATATGGGGTAGCATTGTGATCAGAACCTGTTGAGGTAGGGATCTTAACTCCATATCTCTAATTTGTGCATCATGTGGTATGGGTGTCCTCTTGCTTTCATGAGACATAGTTGAACAAGTTTAATGAAGATAATAACTGGCTTAAAGAACGGGGATGGGAAAGTTGTTATGTTTATCTTTTTTTTATCCTATTGTTATGTTGTGAATTGAAGAGGCTTATGCCTACTGAAAATCATGGTCATTGGGGGCCTTTTCTTGCGCAATTAAATGTTTCCATATCTTTCTAGACCTCTTTGGGGGTGGAAACATTGTGGAATATGTAAATTGGTTAATCATGTAAAGTTGGATGATTAAATGAATATCTGGAACCCTTGTGTGATCACCCTAGTTGAAGAAAATGAAATAATGAACATGTGGGTGTTGGTTTGGTTACGTGATGTGTGAGAGGGGTGTGGGGGTGTATCCTGGGTTATTATGAATATGATGGACAACAGGGCTGTAGTAAATGATATTAAAGGGGCAATGATGTGCACGATCTTGGTTTTGTGATACAGTGGTGGAGATGTGGTTATAGTGGCAGTAGGGATGCAGTAATGGTTTGTGTTTTTTTAAATAATGTGGAAAGTTGATAAATGAACTACGGGGAAAGATAATGAATTAAATGCGAATTAATTAAACGTGGTAACAATCAATGGGGAGTGGTTGATGATAAAAAAGGTCAGTTTTGTGTTTCTTGTGTTCTATCTAACTTGTTTTGTGGTGGCAGGGTTTTGCTCTACGAAACGCTTGATCTGGTTTGATAATTTCCCAGTAGTAAAGGAACTAATAAACTAATACTTTTGAAACATGAAAACTGAAATTGGGTTGGGATTGTTTGTTGTATTCATGCTTCGTAGTAGTAGTGCCGACGCACATGCTCAGTTTCTCTTTTTAGAAGCCATAGGTTAGGCTGTGTGTTTGGTATACATATATATATATATCAATATCTTGGTGTTTTGTCGCACCGCAGCCATGTTGAGAACTTAGTGTCGAACACTCCCATTTCATGGGAGAGGGTGTTTTACCCTTAGTTACTAGCTCCTTCCTGCTCCTTATTCCATAGGCTGTGATGGCTTGAGGCGACCTTACACCCAAGACTTTTCGGGAAGGTTTTGATTGGTGTGATTTTAGCCCAAGACTCTTCGGGGAGGTTTATAGTTCCCAAGAACCTTCGGGATGAGGCCCAGGTGAGTTTGGGCGGGGATGTGATTGTGGTTTTTGAGGCCCAGGTGTGTTCGTGCAGGGATGTGATTGTGGTCTTTGAGGCCCAGGTGTGTGCGGGTAGGAAGAGTGTGGTAGTGTCAGGATATTTTTCATTAATAAGAATAGCTAACTAGTGGAGGGAAATGGTGTGAGGTACCCAATACTATTTTTCATATATACTACTACCTGTTGCTTTGTGTTTTTGGTCAGCATGGCTGGTGAGGTTGGGTGGATAGAATTCCTTTCTAGGTTTTGGTTTCTTCTGTTGTTCTCACGGGACATTAGCATGTCTCCCCACCAATTAACGAGAGATTTAATTTTCCCTACTGAGTATACTTGTATGCTCACCCTACGTTTACTTTCAGGTTTCTTGGAGGATTACCAAGGCTGTACGGGACCCTACTAGTCGGTACAGTTGGAGTTGTTGCAGTTTGTTGTACTCTTGTTTTCTTTTGGTATTGTACTTTTGAGTTTTCTTGAACTTGTACATTGTTTCAAAATTGTTTAAACATGCATGTGGGATTGGTTTTGGTTTATTTTCATTTAATTGTTCCTTTTTCTTTTTCTGTTTGACTCATCCTGTTTCCCGATCTTAAATAATAAAAAGGGTAATGCCTCCCATATTTGTGAAAACTCATACCCTTGGTGCTAGTCACCACTCCGGGGCCTACTGGAGGCGGGAATCAGCGGTCATTATCTCCCTTTCACCATTTCCAGCTCAGAAGGGGCATCTTTGGTGGGAGGTGATCATAACATAATGGTATCATAGGTGATGGTTTAGAGATAGGATGAAGTCTGGAGTTAGACACAGTTAGGATTTCATGGGATGGTAGGGCCACAATGTTAGGTGATCTTGGTGCGTGACATAGGCCAGGGAAGACCGGATAGAACACGAGATTTTAGGTCCCCCCATGATCCTATGCAAGGACTCTGATCCTACCGAAAAACCATGTGAGACTACATTGATTATAGAGTAGAGACCCTAGGGAAGGTACATGCATCATCTTGTTTGTGTTTTACTTGATTTGGGTGTTCTGTGGAAGAAATTGAAATAAATTGATAGAATGAAACCTTGAGAAATTTCCTTGCTACTTGGGCTTAGGCGATCATTTTTTACCGTACAGCTATGGCACCTAGACGTCATCCCCGGGTGACTCAGACAGTCTAGGCCTAGCAGATTCTGGTGGTCGATCAGTTGAAGATTGACCGAGAGGAGGAAGATGATCAGTGGCAGAAGACTCTCCGTTATTTCCAGTGACAAACCCTCAAGAAGTATGAAGTAGTACATCAGATATGGAGACGAAGGGGTGGCTTCAGAAGCTATGGATTGCTTTTACTTTGATCTGTGCTCTGATGGAGTACTGGGTTCCCCAAGCAGTCAGTCAGCTAAGAGGTGTGCTGCGTCATTGGTGGACGCTCCACCTCGGGGAGAGGTCAGAGGCAGAGGTTATGTGGGTTGACTATGAGTAGGACTTCCAAGAGGAATTCCTTTATTCCATGATCAAGGTAGAAAAGTGGAAGGAGTTACTCTCCCTCCAGCAGGGGAGTATGTCAGTACGAGAATTGGGGATCAAGTTCAAGGGTCTCTTACGCTTTGCTCCGGATCTATTTCCAGATGAGGAGTATTGGGCGATATGTTTGGAGGAGGCTCTTTGTCCTTCACCCCAGTATGTTGTCACCCCCTTCACCCTTCTGACATACTTGGAAATATAGATGAAGGCAGAGGTTTAAGAGAGGATGAACTCGCAGGGAGGTGCACCACAAGAGGGGATCCAGCCGGGTTCGTCAAAGGGGAAGGCAGTCAGTAGAAGGTCTCCTGTGATAGGACCTTCCAGATTCAAGCTAGTAGGGAGCATGCACCAGTAGTTCTAGTTCAGATCTTTGTGATCTCATCCCTTTTTTACAAGCCTAGGACCAAGGTGTTTCTCTTGCGGAGTGTTTAGGAACATTCAGAGTCAGTACCCGACCTGAGCTCAGTACGGTGGAGGTGGGCAGGATCAGCACCCACCTTAGCAGCACCAGTTGCTGGCGAGGCCCTTCCAGTAGCAGCAGTACCCTGCTCCTATGGGGGCAGACTTTATAGGAGGAGGCCGACCTTAGGGTTCTCCTCAGGGACCTCGACCAGGGCATGGTCCGGGAGGTATTCGACATCAGAGAGGAAGAGGAGTTGGGCGTGGATAGTTGCACGCAACGGAGTGGGTAGCTCCGGAAGGACCATAGGTGGTGTGAGGTGTGATTTGTTTGTTTAGCACTCTCATTTATGCTTTATTCGATTCAAGATCTCCACACTCCTTTGTTGCACCCGGTCTAGCCCATGCTTTGTTCTAGACGTAGAGTGACTTTTTCCGTACCCCTGGTGCTGAGTATACCAGTTGGAGATCAAACCTGCGTATCTTGTGCTTGATGGGGATGTGGGCTGATGTTGGGACCATATCAATATAGTGGGGATCTTATTTTGCTACAGATGCAGCCATATGATGTCATCATAGAAATCGACTGGCTATTTTCTGTTACTGATATTATCGACTGCTTCTGAAGAAGATTCATGTTCTCCGACGTGGTTGGGTAGCGTGTACCTTTTGTTGGCAAGATGATCTATCAGGTGGGAAGCCGGCATGTCAAGCCTCCCTTTCCTTGTTAGGTGGGTTATCAGTGGTTTCAGCTGATACAGAGATGATGGATGTTCCATAGGTTGTTGGGGAGTTCCTCAATGTTTTTCCCGAGGGGGTTGTGACTCTACCCCCTTGACGCGATGTTGAGTTTGGGATAGACTTTACAACCTGGTGACCATCCAATTTCTATGGCCCCTTATCAGATGGCACCTTCAGATTTGCGGGAGTTGCGAATTCAGATTGACGATCTGATGGAGAAGGTCTATGTTCGACCCAGCGTGTCACCATGGGGTGCTCTAGTTTTGTTCGTGAAGAAGGCAGATGGTGGTCTCAAGATATGCATAGGCTACCGAAGGTTGAATCAGGTAATGGTCAAGAACCATTACCCCCTTCCAAGGATAGATGATCTCTTCGACCAGCTGAGGCGACCAGGTTGGTTTTCAAAGATTGATCTATGATCTAGATATCATCAGCTGAGGGTAAAGGACAGTGACGTCTCAATGATAGATTTCAGGTGTATGTATGGGCACTTAGAGTTTGTATTGATTCCATTTGGAGTTACGAATGCACCAGCTATGTTCATGGGACTTACGAACATTGTCTTCCGTGAGTTTTTGGACCGGTTCATCGTTGTGTTTATCGATGAAATCCTGATGTACTCAACATCAGAGGAGGATCATGTTGAGCATCTCAGGGAAGTATTGGATTTCCTTCAACACCACCAAATTTATGGGAAATTGTCAAAGTGTATGTTCTTGACACAAGAAGTACACTTCCTTGGGCACATGGTGTCTCATCATAGAGTGTCAGTGGACCGGTCGAAGGTGGAGTCAATATTTTATTGGGAAGCACCAAAGAGCATGGTAGAAGTTCATAGTTTCCTGGGGTTGGCATGTTATTATTGGAGGTTTTTTCAGACTTCTCTCGAGTTGCTACTCCATTGATAGATTTGACTATGAATGACCAGGTCTTCCTATAGAGCGAGCAGTGCCAGAAAGATTTTGACTACCTGAAGGAGAAGCTGGTCAGTGCTCCAGTACTCAGGTTTCGATAGGAAGGGTTATTGTATGAGGTGTTTTGTGATGCTTATGTCCATGGTTTGTGGTGATTACTGATGTAGAAGAAGGGTGTGATCTGTTATGGGTCTAGGCAGTTGCGCCCTCATGAGCGTAAATATGCAACCCATGACCTAGAGCTTGCAGCAGTAGTGTTCGCACTGAAGTTGTGGCCACATTAACTCTTTGGGGAGCGCTTTGTGGTCTTCTCAGATCACAAGAGATTAGGTTATATCTTCTCCCAGCGTGACCTAAACATATGGCAGTAGAGATGGGTCGAGTTTCTCCAAGACTATGTCTTCAAGATCTCTCACACTAAAGGTAAGGGCAACGTTGTGGCTAATACCCTGAGCAAGAAGTCACATAAGTAAGTGGTTCAGGAATCTGCTGTTGCTTGGGAAGCGATGGGAGAATTGGCTTCCTTGCACTTAGATGAAAGGGTAGAGGTTGTTAGAGGCTATTTGTTTCAAATGACGATGCGGTCCTCCTTGTTTCAGCAGGTGGAAGAGTCTTAGTGGGGAGACTCTGAGGCGGAAGTAATGTGGGATCGTATCGATTAAGGAAACTCTCTAGAAGGATGGTCAGAGGATAGCCAACATCAGATGCTTTTTAATGGAAGTTTGCTTATTCCGGAGGAGATGTGTGAGGGAGTTTACCATGAGTTCCATAGCTCAGCCTTGGCGGTACATCTGGGATTTTCAAAAATGTACCGAGGCCTGAGGGAACAGTTTTGGTGGCCCGAGGTGAAATAGGCAGTGGCGGAATTTATGGCTAAGTTCCTAGTGTGTCAGCAATTAAAGTTTTAACACTGTGTTCCCATGGGTTTGTTTCATCCATTATATGTCCCTGAGTGGAAATGGGATGACATCTCAATGGATTTTGTCATAGGACTACCCAGAGCTCAGGGTGGTTATGATGCTATCTAGGTGGTGGTGGATCAACTGACGAAATTAGCTCACTTCTTAGCAATTAAGGAGTTGGGCCATGTGAGTACCTTATCACAGAGGTACATGGATGAGGTGGTGAGTTTGCATGGAATTCCAAAGACTATCGTCTCAGATCGGGATACTCAGTTTACCTCATGTGTCCGTAGGGGGTTACAATATGACTTTGGGACCCAGCTACACCTTAGCACTACTTTCCACCCCCATAATTATGGGCAGTCAGAGCGGACTATCTATACATTGGAGTACATGATGCAAGCATGCGTTATGGATTTCAGAGGACCATAGGTGTGATAGTTTCCTTTAGTAGAGTCTTCCTACAACAACAGATTCCACTCTACTATTGGCATGGAAATGTTTGAGTATTTGTATGGAAGGCCATGCCATTCACCCATTTGTTGGGCAGAGGATGGTGAGATAGGTTCTCTTGGTCCAGAGTTAGTATAGAGCACCACAGAGAAAGTTCAGCTTGTGCGTGAGAGGATGAAAGCAGCTCAGGACCGATAGAAGTCTTAATCTGATCATCAGAGGAGGCCCTTGGAGTTCGATGTGGGAGATCATGTGTTCTTGAAGGATTCCCCTCGACGGGGGAAACAAAGGTTTGGGAAGGGGAGTAATCTATCCCCTAGGTTCATCAGACCTTTCGAGGTGCTGAGGCATGTCAGCGAGGTGGCATATCAACTGGCCCTGCCACCTCAGGTGGAGAAGGTTCATAACGTCTTCCACATCTCCCATCTTCATCAGTACTTACACGACGACTCTCACGTTATCGAAAGGGGAGAGTTAGATATAGGAGACGATGCGACCTTTGAGGAATGACCAGTTAGAATCGAGAATCATGAAGATAAGGTGCTACATGGATGAACCATCACCTTGGTCCGTGTGTTGTGGAGGTATGGCGGCCTCGAGGAGAGCACATGGGAGTGGGGGGCTCAGATTCATGATCAGTACCCGGAGTTGATTTTACGTGTGTTTTGATTTGTTCTTCTGAGATTTGTTTTGATGTTATACTCTATAGCTTTTATATATGGAATGATTGCCTTATTGGTTGTGTGATGTTTTGTTTCCTTGTTCTCTGGAGGTTTATAACATGTCTGGATGTGGGGAGAAAGAGAAAAACCTAATCCTTAATTGAGTCGCATTAATGTAGATGCGATTGAACTCATGCGGGCGAGTCAGTGCTGCCTAAAGCGGATTATATCTCGACACGGGAGAAGGAATTCCCCAAGTGATGTGTTCGGGCAGTGTGTTGGTTGTACGGTGTTGAGAGCAGTGTAAGTAGAAAAATCCTCATATATGGAAGTTTGAATAACCAATTCTTAATCGAGACGCATTAATGTGGTTGTGATTAAACCCGTATAGGCGATTCAGTGCCTCCTAAAGTGGATAATATCTCAACATAGGATAAGGAATTCCTAATACATATGATTAGGGTTGTTGGTTGGGTTCATGTTATTATGAGAGATCTAAGAGGTATTTTTTTGGGTTCCTCTGGGTTGGTTTTTGAATTCATGGGGATGAGAATGTTTTGAGAGGTATCTGGTGTAATGGCTCGGACCTCTCCGGCCAATTCCTTTGTCTAAAAGAAGGTCATGAAGTGTTCTGGAGGGTATAATGGACTTTTCCTGCACTTTTCAGAATTTTGTAACTACATACCATGTAGTGTGAGTACACGCCATTTACCACCTTGCCGAGTATACCCCGTCTTGAAGTCGTGTCCTTGCCATGTGAAATAAATAAGTACACGCCGTGTAGCCCATCCTATACGCCGTGTAGTTTCTTCCTGCATACACGTTACCCTAAACCAGTGTGTTGACCAGTCAATGTTTGTGTGCCGTGTTGAAGCCATGTCCATGTCGTGTGATATAAATAAGTACACATCATGTAGCCCATCCTACATGCCATGTAGTTTCTCCCCACGTACGCGTTACCCTCAAACTGTGTGTTGACCAATCAACGGCCATGTGTCGTGTTGAATCAGTGTCCTTGCCATGTGAAATAAATAAGTACACACCGTGTAGCCCAACCTACATGATGTGTAGCCCAAACTACATGCCGTGTAGTTTCTCCCCGCGTACGCGTTACCCTCAAACAGTGTGTTGACCAGTCAACGGCCATGTGCCATGTTGAATGTCGTGTTGGAAGCGGCGTGGCGACCGTGTGGAATGGCATAATACACGCCGTGTACTTTAGTTTTTCTCGCCTATAAAATGAGGGGCCTCCCCTCCTTTTTAGATCATTCCTCTCCTCCCCATTCTTTCAAGAAGATCCCTCCAGAGAGACTCAAAACCTTTTTTCTTCCATAACTTCTTTGTACGAGCTCCGATTTACGATCTTTCAGCGGCCATGAGATCGTAACGACAAGGCAGAACTTCTGATCTTGGATCTGTTGTTTTCCCTTGGTCCATTCCTTCACAGCTCCCACTGGAGGAGGTTTTTTCTATGTTTCGACAGAAGCGATGGATGTCGACGGACGTCTTCTAAAGTTGATCTGGGGGAGCGTTGTGATCAGAACCTATTGAGGTAGGGATCTTACATTCATCTCTCTAATTTCTGCATCATGCGGGATGGGTGTCCTCTTTCTTTCACGAGACATAGTTGAACCAGTTTAATAAAGATAATAACTGGCTTAAATAATAGGGATGAGATAGTTTTTATGTTTATCTTTGTTTATCCTATTGTTATGCTGTGAAATGAATAGGCTTATGGCTACTAAAAATCCCAGACGTTGGGGGGATTTTCGTGCGCAATTAAATGTTGCCCTATCTTTCTAGACCATTTTGTGGGTGGAATCTTTGTGGTATATAGAAATTGGTTAATCACGTAAAGTTGGCTGATTAAATGAATATATGGAACCCGTGTGTGATCACCCCGGTTGAACAAAATGGAATAAAGAACATGTGGGTGTTGGTTTGGTTGCGTGATGTGTGAGAGGGGGGGGGGGTGAATCTTGGGTTATTACAAATAGGATGGGTAGCGGGGCTGCGGTAAATGATATTAAAGGGGAAATGATGTGGAACGAGCCTAGTTTTGTGATACGGTTGTGGAAATCTGGTTATAATGGAAGCATGGTTGTAGTAATGGGTTGTGTTTTTTTAAAAGAAAGTTGAAAGTTGATAAATGAACTGTGGGGAATGATAATGAATTAAATACAGGAACAATCAATGGGTATTGTTTGATGATAAAAATGTTGTTTTTGTGTTGCTTGTGTTCTATCTAACTTGTTTTGTGGTTGGAAGGGTTTTATTCTACGAAATGCTTGATCTTGTTTGATAATTGCACAGCAGTAAAAAAACTAATAAAATAATACTGTTGAAACATGAAAACCTAAATGGTGTTGGGATTTTTTGTTGTATGCATGCTTCTTAGTAGCAGTGCCGAACAACGTGCTCAGTTTCTCTGTTTAGAAGCCATAGGTTGGGCTGTGTGTTTGGTATACATTTATGTATCTGTATCTTTGTGTTTTTTCGCACCCCACCCATGTTGAGAACTTAGTGCCGAACACTCCCATTTCATGGGAGAGGGTGTTTTTCCCTTTGTTACCAGCTCCTTCCTGCTCCTTCTTCCAGTTATGATGTCTTGAGGCGACCTTACACCCTAGAATCTTCAAGAAGGTTTCGATTGGTGTGATTTTATCCCAAGAATCTTTTGGCAGGTATACTATTCCCAAGAACCTTTGGGATGAGGCCCATGTGTGTTCGGGCAGGGATGTGATTGAGGTTTGTGAGGCCCAGGTGTGTTTGGGTGGGGATGTGATTGTGGTTTCTGAGGCCCAGGTGTGTGCGGGCGGGAAGAGTGTGGTAGCGTCAGGACATTCGCTGTTAGAAAGAGCAGCTAACTAGTGGGGGGAAATGGTGTGGGGTACCAAATACTCTTGTTCTTATATACTACTACCTATTTCTTTTTGTTTTTGGTGAGTGTGGCTGGTGAGGTTGGGTGGATAGAATTCCTTACTAGGTTTTTTTTCTTCTGTTATTCTCGTGGGACATTAGGATGTCTCCCCACCTGTGCATGAGAGATTTAGGTTACCCTACTGAGTATATTTGTATGATCACCCTACGTTTGCTTTTTAGTTTCCAGGAGGCCTACCAGGGTCATGTGGGACCCTACTAGTCGGGACAGTTGGAGTTGTTTCATTTTGATTTACTCTTTTTTTCTTTTTCTATTGTACTTTTGAGTTTTCTTGTACTTGTACTTTATTTCAGAATTGTTTAAACATGTATGTGGGATTGTTTTGGGTTTATTTTCATTTACTTGTTTCTTTTTCTTTTGGTGTTTGACTCATCCTGTTCCCCGATCTTAAATAATAAAAAGGGTAATGCCTCCCATATTTGTGAAAACTCATACCCTTGGTACTAGTCACCACTCCGGGGCCTACGGAGGTTGGAAATGGGGTCCATTATCTCCCTTTCACCATTTCCAGCTCATAAGGGGAATATTTGGTGGGAGGGGGTCATGAAATGTATCTGTATCTTTGTGTTTTTTCTCACCCCCCATGATGAGTACTTAGTTCCGAACACTCCCATTTCATGGGAGAGGGTGTTTACCCCTTAGTTACTAGCTCATTCCTGCTCCTTCCATAGGTTGTGATGTCTTGAGGCGACCTTACACCCAAGACTCTTCAGGATGTTTTTGATTGGTGTGATTTTATCCCAAGACTCTTTGGGAAGGTTTACTATTCCCAAGAACCTTTGGGATGAGTCATAGGTGTGTTTAGGCGAGGATATGATTGTGGTTTGTGAGGCCCAGTTGTGTTCGGGCAGGGATGTGATTGTGGTTTGTGAGGCCCAGGTGTGTTCGAGCGGGGATGTGATTGTGGTTTGTGAGGCCCCGGTGTGTGCGGGCAGGAAGAGTGTGGTAGAGCCTGGATGTTCTCCATTTGGAAGAGAAGCTAACTAGTGAGGGGAAATGGTGCAGGGTACCCAATACTCTTGTTATTATATAATACAACATGTTACTTTTTGTTTTCGGTGAGCGTGGCTGGTGAGGATGGGTAGATAGAATTCCTTGCAAGGTTTTGGTTTCTTCTGTTGTTCTCAAGGTACATTAGGATGTCTCCCCACCTGTGCACGAGAGCATTAGGATTCCCTACTGAGTATACTTGTATAATCACCCTACATTTATATTCAGGTTTCTAGGAGGACTTCCAGGGCAGTGCAGGACCCTACTAGTTGGGACAGTTGGAGTTGTTGCAGTTTGATGTACTCTTGTTTTCTTTTGGTATTGTACTTTTGAGTTTTCTTGTACTTGTACTTTGTTTCAGAAGTGTTTAAACATGCATGTGGGATTGGTTTGGGTTTAATTTTATTTACTTGTTCATTTTTCTTTTGTTTTTCGACTCATCTTGTTTTTCTATCTTAAATAATAAAAAGTTGTATGCCTCCCATATTTGTGAAAACCCATACCCTTGGTGATAGTCGCCACTCCGGGGCCTACTGGAGGCGGGACATGGGGGTCATTATCTCCCTTTCAGCATTTCCAACTCAGAAGGGGCATCTTTGGTGGGAGGGGGTCGTGACAAAAACATAACTACATGAAAAAATTAACATTATACTCATTCCATAAATAAAAACCCCAATTATCAAATATATTTCACATGTAAAATAAGGAATTAAACTCCTTCATAAATTACTTTTTCTGAAAATAACTTATAATTTTCATGGATACCAATACAGTCCCAGTTAACTTATCCATGTCCATATTGTAATTATAAAATCTAAAAATTGTTATCTTATCATCAAGAACATATGAGGGGATATGTTTCACTTTTTCATCGGTTCTCCCAAAACAACACTTTAGCACTCAATATGATATCCTGGTCATAGGTACCATTCAAAACCTGTTTTCAAATCCCTAATGAAAAAAATATACAAAACACACACACACACAAATATAAATGGTATAATTATAATGAATATATAACTGATAAAACACCTCTTCATAATTCTTGAAAATAAATATTGAATAACTTTAACTAATCCAATATGTATATAGTGACAACATAAGCTTTGACTTCTCACATTGGATTATTATTTTGTATGTTCACCTTACTCTTGGGGAACTGCTATGAATTGAAAGATCCTAGAACATTCCTCAGGTTAATGGATCTTGAATAAAGTGTGGAGATAAATTTCATATGGTTAATAAAATTTAAGTAAAATTTATAGTTGATCAATATAAATTGTATTGAATTTTGAATATATGGGAAATTATTCACAGCAGTTCCCCAAGAGTAATCTTAATACAATCAATGAAATGGTAAATGTTACATTATTATTTATTTATGTATTCTAATTAATTCATGGATAGTCATGTAATGTTTTCCCTATACTCTACTACACTTTCTAAATCCTTTTACTATAATGTGGGGAACATCTTCTCCATTTTTTTCTCTATGGTCTAAAGGAAATTATATCTAAATTAAAATAACACTAAATGGAATAAATTCTAAAATATATATATATATATATTTATCTTATTTAATTTTTTAGATTATTTCCCACTACAAATTGGAATCTCATTTTAAATAATAACAAGCTTGAATAAAATTTTCTCTTTTATTACATTCCAAATCTAGGAATATATTATTGAGGGAATTATTCTATTGCTTATCTACCAATGGATTAATAGTTCCTCTAAAATATTAAGGTTATTATCATATTAAGTGATCAAACATATATGAATCACATGATGCATAAATTATTTGATCCATTTGGAAATTTTTAATTTCAATATTGTAATCCAAATTCTATAATATATCAATTATTTTCATTGATACATCTCCAGATGTGTTTATTTTCTCAACAAGAAAATCCCTACATTAATTAAGAGTGATGATTCCCTTTTCTCAATTAGGCTTCATCACTAAATAATAGCATAAATGGGGTTATATAATAATCATAATGAATATTGAGCCATAAATTAAAATCCATATAATAGAAAAAGTACTCAAATAATATAGGGTATTTTCATAATTCTCATGTTAGCTATGTTTATTTTAAATCTAGTTCTTAAGGTTTCTACAAAATTTCCTTTGATTAAAAATGTAAGAACTCCAACCCTAATAGCATGGAAATATTTATTACTTCATTACATTGGAATAAATATAGGGGATTTAATATCAATGTACCTTTCAATTTATAAGTATTAAAGAACATGATACATACATTATTTCAATATTACATTGGAAATAAATATTACCCATCATAAGATTTTTTCTTGGATCCTTGAAATTATTTATACTATTATTCTTTATATACTGATGAAAAGAAAACTAATAAAATGGTGTTCTTAAATTATAATTAAGGGTTACAGATAATTTAATCTATAATGAGTAAATAAGTCAGGATATATATATAATGGTATATAAATATAAGCACATTTCATTTATTCTATAACTTGTTTCCAACGAGCCCGTACCTAGGTGGTAAGGGCTACTTCTTGGCATCCAAGAGACCCAAGTTCAAAACCGAGTGGAGGTGAATTTTCGGGTTACTGTAGAAGTATTGTAGAAGGTATTGATCGGTACTGTAGCAGCCAGAACTATTCACCTGATTTGGGCTTTAGAGCCAGTAGTTTGGGCCTACGGGTCTCATGGGCCTTTGATCCATCAAAGGCCTTCAGGCCATAGGGCCTTCGGGCCATTGAAGACTATGAGGTAGCCCAGTTCACACAGAGCAGGCCCCAGAAGAGAATCAGATCACAATTAGCAGTCACCAAAAGTAGAGCTGACCAGATTGGAAGAATGAGAGGGTATGGAAACCGCAATTGGGACCAGGCACCATGAGGCTTTGTACGGGGCAATGCTAGCCGATCAACATTGCAGGTAGGGAGATAAAGGCGATCAATGATGTAGAATCTAGGGAGGGACAGTTCTAGTGGGTAGGGCCTACGGGTCATGTTATGGACATGGTATGCCTCAGGGCCCCCGGGTCATGTTTTACGGGTCATGTTGGGCCTTGTGCCTTAGGCCTACGGGTCATGTACGAGTTCCCCTTCAATCCTTAAAAGAGGGATTATACTTAATAAAATAAAAAATAGAAGGCCTTCAGGAAATTTAGAATATAACTTGTTAAGAAAATGCATCAAGGGAAAATATCAATATAGTAATCTAATAGATAATAATAACTGAAAAAAATTAATGGAATGATTAATATTAAATTTCATGATATTAGACATGATGATATATAAACTATAACAACCTTTCCTACAATAGATTAAACTATCAGATGTTATACATGAAAACTCCATTAATGATAGATTTTTGATATGACTCATGAGGCCTGTTAATGCAAAAATTACAATATAATATAAGTACCAAACCATTAATTCATTTCTAATTAATTCTGCATATATATAATTATTGATCTAAATTCATAATTTTTATTAATTATCAAAAAACATGAATATCAGTTAATCAATATATTTTATCAATAAACTCCTATTTAATCAAATAACATTCCATAAAAAACAATTTATGATGAAATTCCATAAATTTAGGAATTTTTAATATCCATGATATAATTAATATGGATATTTAAGGGAAATTTGAATTCTACGAATAATGATAATAAAAACATCAAATTATAGTATATACACCATATATATATAAACAATTTTATAATAACAAATAAGCCCCAATAGAGTATATAATGATATAGAAATTTCATTCCTGATGTTCAAAATCCCTCATAGGTTCTTTAACCTCGCGCATAAAAATTATAATTTTCTTATACATACATAATAAATCTATATTCATATCACAATTTTTAGACTCCTATAAGTTTGGAATGGATTTATTTTTGTCAATATGTGTTGCGATTGAAAATAGGTACGATGTTGGAATAGTTTACAATATCTATATTTAAGTGGTGATTCTTATAGAATTGTTATAGACACACATGGTGGAATTGAGTGTCATGCATAAGAGAATAATGAAACGAACAATTAAATACCACGAATAATGTAATTCATGAAGTTGGTCTATAAATTTATATGTTATTTTTTAAACTCTTTGTATTTTAACCAAAACAATATAGTAATAGAAGAAATAAATGAAGCCAAATCAACCAAGAATTTTGTGGAAGAAGCTATAAACCACTCATAGAATCACATACCCATGAGGGAGCATGTAGAGACCCTCAATTTACAATCATAGACAATAAATAAATTTTTTGTAATGTGTAAACATTATATAAAAAGAATCCCAAAGACCATAGTCGTTATAATACCTTTGGAAACATAGAAACATAATCACTGGTACATAAGTGAACTTCGTTTTATCCCACTAGGTTGTTCTCCACTTGCACCCTTCCTAGGTGCATCAAACATAATACATATCTTCATAACCTAAGGAAGGAAACATGAAAAGGGGTGAGATAAAATTCTTAGAAAGGGTAAAAAATGGAGACATGTAAGCATAAACATGAGGATAAGGGTGTTGGGTTGAAAGCAAAACGAGAAGGATGGCAAGAGGGGGGGTGAATTGCCTTTTAAAAAAAATTAACAATTAAAATCAAAGTTGAAAGTGCAGCGGAAAATAAAAGAGGCAATCACACAAGAAATTGTTAACGGAGTTCGGCCAAAACCCGGCCTACGTCTCCGCTCCCAACTCAACCGTTGAGAGATTCCTACCTCTTTCTTTTCAATGGTTTTAGCAAGAAACCCACTAGGCTTTGAGGTAGCACTAGGACCTATTACAGCTTGCTTTTATTGGTTGAGCAAGAACCCACTTGCTTTTAATGGTTTAGCAAGAACCCACTATCCTTCTTACAGGTGAAGGATAGCTCACCTATGTCTCAAGCTTTTTAAAGGAAAAGCTTGTGAACCTCTTCACACCTTAGTGGTGATGTGAAACCCAAAAGAAAGAGGGGATAGAGAAAAGGTTGGGGTTTGTAGTCACAAACCCAATTTTAAGCTCAAAATATATAAAACAAGAAAAACCGTAATTGAGGAAGACTTGGGCGCCAAAGTATGATGGAGTTGATGTAGCGTGCTCTCCCAAGATTCTTGAGGTGCTCCTTGGATTGGAAATTGGCTGGAGCACTTGAGGATCCTTGAAGGTGGAGCGCCGGAGGTCCGCCAAATGTTCAACAATATGTCTGAGCGCTTGGTATATAATCCGGTTTGTGTCCGGGGCTTCCTCAGCCTTTATTTATAGGCATGGAACCCATTGGGGGCCTTCGGAGCCGTTGGAGAAGTCCTCGGAGCCGTTGGAGGCCAAAAGAGGGTTGACTGGTCAAAGCCAACAGCTAGTTTGACTGGGCTACCGGCTGGCCGGTACAGCTCCACCGGCTGGCCGGTGCCTTGGCTGTTGAGAAGTTCTTCTACCCAGGAGCCACCGGCTGACCCTTGAGAAGGCCACCGTCTGGCCGGTGGTGAGACAATAGGTCTCACTGTTGAACCAGGATGCCACCGGCTGGCCGGTGACAGAGCCACCGGCTGACCGGTGGAACCTGGCAGTGGTCAATGCCTCTGCCAGGTCCACCGGCTGGCCGGTGCTATCACACCGGTTGGCCGGTGGACTGAATTTCAGTCCACTTTGAGATCTTTCTTGGGCCAATCCTTTGGAAATATTTTTCCTATCATCCACAACACTTAAAAACAAGGTTAGACAAATAATAAGGTGATTGTGATCATGAAAATCAAACAACGAGGGGAACGAGAGGTACAACAAAGGGTATGTGAGCATGATCATGAAAATAGAAGATCATACACTATATATCAAAGATAATATACATGAATCATGGAATAAATATTATACATTCATAAGACATGAATCAAAAGTATGTAAAGGAAATAATACATTAAATAATAACATATGAGAAAGACATGAAATTGTAGAAACACATAATCATATACTGATTTCCATAGTATCCAAAGAATCAATTCCAATAACATCTTACTAGAAATGTACTTTAATTTTTTGATTCTTAATTTATAATTTTACCATTTTATTTTCAAATAATTTGATTTCATTTATGAGTGTCCGACATTGTAAAAATGAAAAGTGATTTCAAAAAGGGAAATTTATTATACTTTTATGCATGATTTTTGTGTTGGGTGTATATTTTGGTTCTTCGGCATTGTTTATGGATACATGTTGTTACATGATAAAATGAGGCTGTTTGATCCTATGATATCTCTTCAATGCATTAGGTAATGAGACATATTTAATATGATGGAATTTTCATAAGAGATTTTTGGAATATACTGAAATGGGTATTCCAAATGTATCCTTTGAAGGATACTCTCTATGTATCCATGGATGCTATAATGTAAGAATGACATGGATGAAAAAGTTTACATTTATGATTTATAATTTCTTATAGTTTTATTTGAATATTATTATTTATTGACGTAATCTTAAGAGTTTATATTTATTGGGTGAAAGGTATGATATTGTGATAATGTTTTCATGAGTTTAAAATATTCATGGGATAATAATTTCTTTCATTTTTTATGTCCCTTACTATTATTTTTGTGCTCATAATAAATTTTAAAATGATTTACATAGGGTATTATTATGTTTAAGTTAATAAAAGAAGTCAAGATTAATGTTATAATGATTTTTATCAGGAAAAAAAATAATTTTTTTTATTTTAAATTTTTATTTTATTTTTTGTAATCAAATTATAGTGAGTAGAAGTGTATACATTGTAATATTTTAGTTTTTATGTAATAGTTATAGCCTATTATATAAAAATATAAACATGAAAATATCCTCAATGTGATTGAAATTAAATTATTGACTTAAACACATTATTATGTAAATATTAATGCTAAAGCCTTATAGTTGGTATCAAAATATGGTATATATCACTTTTGAGATTATAATGTTTTTATAAAAATATATGGATACCATCATAAGTTTATAATTATAAGGCTAATAAAAATATTAATTCCTTATACACCACTTTTGTGGCTTTATGTTGTGAAATTTTAAGGTGGTTAATTGTTTTTTTGGATACATTAATTTTTTTGATTTAATTATGGGTTATTAATTATTGTGATGGAAAAGAAATGTATCAGATAAACATTGACGTTAAGAAATGTTATACTTATTATTGAGGTTTTTATCATATTTTGGGAATGTTAGAATAATTAAATAGTTTTAGAAGAAGTACAACCTATATGACAGGTGATAACTAATCATGTCTATTAAGGCTGAGGGAATTGAACCCACAACCGATGGTCGACATGGGTGAATCGCCTACGAGTAGCCTACATGAAATACCAATTTCTATTACTTATTATTGTTATTAAAATGATTTTATTGATTAAGAATATGATTATTTTGGGAACATATATTTTATGAAATAGATAACCATGGGATTGGAAAATGATTCGGTGATTAAGTGATTATTGTTATTTCAGAAGACATTCACTATTTTTAGAATCCTATAAGATCATAGTGTTATGAATACTATGGGATTTTAATTATAGAATAAAATATGATCAATATTTTGGAAGAATATATGATTTTATTGTGTACTTACAGGGATTCATATTATCTATGGAAATGGGTAGAATACTTGATGATTATTAAAGTGATTACTTTTATGTGTGAGACTTCAAGGGTAACTGAATTTATTTATAGATAATTCTAAAAATTTATTTTTTAAGATTACTATATCAAATTTATTTTAGGGTTTCTATATTAGTTTAAAATATTTCATGTAAGGATATTAATTTTCTAAATGATCTATGTTAAACATTGGATATGACCATTTATCTTTGGATATTAAAGCATTTTTCATCATATAATTTTTTATTCATTTAAAATAATTATCTTATATTATCCTTAACATTTTTAATTTGTATAATGGTTTAAGACATGAGAAACTAATAGTTAATCTTTTGTGGATTATCTGATTATCTATAAATTTATTCTAATGATTTAGGCATGAAAAAATCATCTTGAATACTCATTGTTTAGAGAAAATGAAGAGTTTTTGATTGAATTTTATAATGGGAAAAAACTCTAATTTTGAATTGTATATTTATTTATGTTATGAGTCTAAGTAGTAAAATAAATCTTTAACTCCCATAAAAGGATCACAAAACCAAAACATTTGTTTACCTATCCTACTACAAAATCAAAGACTGGTTAACCGATCAAAAAATTATGGTTTTGTGATTGTTAACATTCTATTGAATCTTTTTTCTAACACAGTAAATTAGAAAAATATTGTTAGTTTTATATTTTTATACATGTTATCCTATATGGAACACTATTATTTCTTATCTTATGTGACCATTATACTCCCATTCCATTTTATTGTGAATATTTTATTGATGCTGGTTTCGATGTGGGATTTCAAAAAATGAATTTTGAAAAGTAAAACCCCAAGTTTTCAATACATAGTTAAAAATAATTGGAAAAAATTTATTAAAGTGGTATAATTTTATATCCAATATTTTTTAAAAGGAACCAATATTTTTGATAATGTAAATGATACACCACATCTAGTATAAGAGAAAAACTAAATATTATTATTTATCTGTTATTGTTATAACCTAGTCGTTAGAATGGATGGAATCGAGAAAATAAACCCAATAATGAAAATAGGGTCTAAAATGATTATATAATGATCCATTGGTTAACAAATTAATCAAAAATGTAATTAAATTCCAATTAAATATAAAAATAAATGTTTTTCTGAAAAATAATTTAAATGTTCACAACTATGTTTTATAGAAATAATTTAATAAATAACTCTTGTTGTATTAATATTAATGAAATATATATATATATATAATATATTTTATTTAATTTCAAAAATTCATTTATTTTTTTTCTAGTATTAATATAAGAACAAATACATTTTTAACTCTAAAAAAATTATTTTTTTAATAAAGGCCATTTTACCACTTTTTTATAGAGAACCCATTTCAAATATATTTTCTATAACATTTATAAATATTATTTGAAAAAAATTCTTTTTTGGAGGTGGGAAATAAAATTAACTTTGGTTAATGTTAAGTATTTTTAAGATAAAAATAATTTTAAATCGATAGTGAAAAATATTACATTTTAGTTCAATGTTGTTTTTCATATAATTTATTTATATGGGTATATTATATTTTTAATTTATTTTAAATTATATTTAAATAATATTTTGATAGTCCAATTCAATTTGATTCATCAGAATAAATTTCAAATTGAAATTGTATATAAAATTTTTGTGACCTTTTTAATAATATTATCTTAGAATCATGTTTCCTCGATCTATCAGCAAGATGATTTTTAAATTATTTGTATCCAATTTTGTGTTATGAATTATGAAAAATGGACATATAAAATTTTAATTAGAATTAAATTTATGATTTAATAGTATCAAAATAAATTTTGGAAATTATAACTAGTAACTTTTTTAATTATTTTTATTACCACCATTAAGGTTCAGTCGGGCAATTAAAGCTATAAATATTTTTATAAATATTTTTAAAAATAACCTAAAACTTGTCATATTATAACTAGATGAGTTCTTTCTTACCAAGATAATCATTAGGTCAAATTTGTGTCCACATGGAGCCACTCATATAACCTAATTACATTTACAATATTATATTCAATTATAAGAAAAGTTCTGTCACACCCTATTTTTTAACTAGTAATGTATTTTAAATATAGGAATACATTGGGTATATTTTTTACTACAAATATAATTTATATATATATAATAAGATTAAATACATCATTGAAATTTATTTATATTTTTTGGTGTATAAATAATTAAATTAAATGGTGACATAATGATGGTGAGTTAATTACTTAAATAATGGAAGAGTAAAATAAATGAAATTAAATATGTGAATGTGACATAAATGACTTATTTTAAAGGTATTTGTAATTTTATATCCATTGTTGATTTTTTGGGGGGTTTCTCATGCAATTTGGTGGAAATGATGCGTTTTCAAAATTTGGGCCAAACCGTGAGCCCATTTCCAGATTTAAAAACCAATATTGTTTCTTTTATATGTCTAAAATTTTCTACATTTTTCATCCATTACAATTACTAATTGGCCTCCCATGACATATTAACATCACCATTTCAATTTGCTGCCTTTATAAATCCATAATCATGGTGTATTTGGGTTTTTATTTAAGGTATTAGTCCTACCCACAAGCCCATTTTCTACATTAAATTTTTTCTTAATTCATTAATATCTCCTTAATTGTTTTCCTTCAGTGATTCAACCCCCCCCCCATAGAATCCAATATCTCTAAGATCACCCCCATTATTGGTTTTTCATTTTTGGAGCTCATTTGAACCTTGAAATAGAGAGCATCTTTTCAGGGTTTCTCAAACAGTCCACATTTGAGAGGGTAACATACTTCCATCACAAATCATTCATTCATTACTATTTTCCCACATTTTAGTCCATACATGACCTTATCATCCTTATTCAAGCATCACTATCAGGTTTTGTTACATAGAGATTGACTATTTGGTTGATTTGGGGTGATTTCTTCAACTTCTCATCATGTAAGTATTTCTCTAATTGATTTCTTCCCTTTCATTAGGGTTTATTCCACATTTCATGTAGTTCCCTTATTTCTAGAAGTTAGGGTTTTAACCAAGGTTTGGGGTTTGTGTATTTTCAGTGGAATATTGTGGATTTAGATTTGGTTTATCTCCGTTTTGGTGCGGTGGTGGCGCAGTTAATGTTTCACACCAAGATTCAAGGGTTTTGACTCAAAAGGTAGGTGTTTCCATGTGTAAGAAATTTTTTTATGAGTTAGATTGCTTGATTTACTGGATTTAATTTTCATTATATGTTACTTGTGGTGCGAAACCCATTTTTTATGGATTTACTTAAGCGTTTAATTTTGTAGTTGCATTATGGATTGAAATTTGGTGCTTTTCATGGGTGACTCTTAGGGTAATGTTTTGTTGTATTTTATAACACATGAAAGTGACTTATTGGGGTTTTTATGGGCTTCTAATTTTTGTTTTCTAATGACTTAGTGTCATGTGAGCCTTGAAATGGGGGTTTGAATGGGTTCAAGGTGTAAAACCATGTTGTAATTCTTAGAAGAGATTTATGAAAACGTGTGTTTTTCCTGTGCGTCATTTGTGGTATTAATTGAAGAATTTTTATAACAGATGAGGGTAGTTTAAAAATAGTTTTACGGGTGATTTTTATTTATTTATTGGAATTGGTATGATTTTGGAAATGAATGAGGAATTTGAAATGGTTTTTGTGTGTGATGCATCGTTATACCCCTTGGGATTGTTTTATGAAAATTGTGATTGTTTTATTTGGTTAAAAAAACGTCGGAAAATGGGTGTATATGTACTTTTTGATGGATGTGTTCACCTAATATGGATTTTTTCTGAAATTCATGGTTGTTATTTATTATTTCAAATATTTTTTTAGAATGTTTTATAAAGCGCTTAATTTTCTAGAAAATGGAAAGAGAGATGTGAAACATGGTTGTGGGATGTTTTTTCTGACTATGTTGTTAAAAATGAATTTTGTTGATGAAAGATGTATTATATGATATTTTAATGGGATTTTATGTGATTTTTATCATCTAGGAAAGTAATTTATAAATTTTTTAACTGATTTTTTAAATTGTGAAATATTTGAAAAATGTGTTGTGGGCTATTTTGGTGTGAGTTTGATTTCAAAATCAACATAAATGAAAATGTGGATTTTGTGACTTGTGTGATGTACATGTGGGTTTTTTTAGTGAATTTGTGATGTGGAAGTGATATTTTCATGTGAAAATTATATTTATTGTCTTGTTGAACTTATTTGAGCACAAGAGGGAAACACTGGTATCTAGGTGGGTGAACATGTACTAGTATTCTAGTGAATACGTGGGGTTTAACCTCAGTTTCAAGAAGAAAGATTTATTCATACAACACTAACTAAACTATGATGATGATGATTGGGGACCACTATGTTTTTGGTATTTTCCCTAATAGTGGCTCGTGCATGAGAATGAACATTGTGATTGTTACACTCCCCAAGATACGAGGCACCTGGGTCCCACACCGAGCTAGTTACTAGGGGTTATTTCCTATTGCTTGTTCTCATTAGTTAAATTGTGCATACCATTGGTATATGGTATGGTTTACTGCAAAATTTAGTAGTGTTGAAATTATCTTTTAAAAGTGTTGATTCTTAATGATATCCCACTTGAATTCTATTTTAATTTTTAAGTTGCATCTTTTAGAAATTGTAACTAGCTTTTCTTGTTTACGAGAACTTTCAAGATTTTCATCTTTGAATGTTTATCACATGGAATATAATAGTGGTGGTATCCTACTGGGAATTTGATCACACCCTACTTACACCATTGTGTGTAAGTAGACTTGGTTATTTTTGTTGTTGCAAGTTAGGTACCGTTTTTAGTGCTAGTGGTTCATGTTTCTAGCAGGTCCATGGTGGTGAAGTCTTATGGAGATTGCTTGAGGATAGTGCCCTTTATCATGTGGGTTATTGAGATATTTCCTTTTGGTATTGTACCTTTGTTATAGTCTTTTTGATCTATTTTAAACCATGTAATTTAGTTCTGATTTTTTTGTTAGAGATCATTTGGTTTGAAAAATTCTGATTCATTTTATTGGATTCATTTGTTTTTTTTACGTTTATAAAATTCGGTAAATTGTTCTCAATTATCATTTTATGATACTTGGGATCTTGTGCTAGCTCATGGGGATCAGGAACACCCTTCAGACCTTGTCACATGTCGAGTTTGGTGCCGGTTTCGGTGGTGACCAAATTTGGTTCGTGACAAAATGGTATCAAAGGTGGTTCAGGTTAACTCTTTGGGTCATGTTTTTGGGAAAGAGTTGAGATATTCTGGATTTAAGATTATGAGGAGTTGGTATTCTAGTTAGGGGTAGTGTGCCTGATCACCACACCTCAGGACGAGATTCAAGTTTCCATGGGATTTCGGGATTTATCTGAGTCCTTTGGTTTTCTAGGATTGATGATGACTAAGGGAAATAAAAAGAGAGTGGTGTTAATGATCTCAGTGAACTCATAGGGCCTGAAAATCCATTTAGAGACATGAATATTTCCAATGAACACTTTCTATTATGGTGTAGTGATTGGTGTATGGCCTCCAACCATATGTCCAAGTCACCCACCCGAACTAGTTTCCTATCACATTGTCTTGTGTCCTATAGTTTCTAAATCTAGTGTGTTCTATTATAAAGAAAAAATGGCACGGTTTTAAGAAGAGTAATGTGTTTGTGAAATGATTTTATAATAAATAAGAAATGGTTAGATTTTCGAAATAGGAGAAATGAATTTTCAGAATTGTATTGGAATGGAAAATGGTGTGTTTTCACCTCTTGTGAAAGCATAAACTATGTCATGGATGGTTTTGAAAAAGTGTTTCCAGTAGAGTTTTCTAAACTATTGAAAGGTATTTTAATGGGATGAGATGTTTTGAAATTGATGTGAATAGATTGAAATTAAGTTTTCATTTGAATGATACTTCCTTTCTGAAAATTTTTGGTACGCTGTTTTTGGGTTTGATTTCGTGGTTAGCGGTTTTTGAGAAAAAGTGGTATTGGTTAATAGTTTTGGTTTTGAAAAGTGGAATGATTTTTTGTTTTAACCATTTGTATTTTGTGAGCTTCCACATTCCTAGGGTTATATAGGATGTTGGATGGTTTATGTCATGGATGGATGGATTCCGGGATGGATATGAGGAGGGTTCCCATTGTGGCACAAAAACATACATGTCTGAGGCCCATGGGGTACCATAGGTGGATACGCTAACCACTGAACAGTTTTCTTTTCCCAGAAATGATATTAATATAACAACATGATGTTTTGATAACTGGATTTGGATGGTATGTACTATGTGTTTTTTTAAAATATTGATGTTGTGGGATGTTTTTGAGTCCATGAACCCATTCTGTTTGAACCGTGTTTTGGGTCTGTGTTTGGTCGGTAAGCTGGGTAGAAGGACCAGTTATTATTCTCTTCTGATAAATTTTTCGGGATGCCCTTATGGTGGTTTACTTCATGTGTTTTGATCTATAATGTGGAACTTTTTAAACAATGGACTAGCTCTGTTGGGTCCTTGGGTTTTCTCATTGGATAAGGTACACCCCCATTAAGGGTTTGTATACAACTAAAGTGCAACCCAAGTTGTTTATCCATTAGAAGATTGTCCATTTGATCAGTATAATGAATAATTTTATCGATCTTTGGAGATTTATTTTTCTCCTTTTCTTCTATTTGTTTGGTGAACCCTATTATAGTAGTAGAGTTCTCATGGATGGTTGAAAGACACCTTATCTTCTCAAGATACCTGATTCATCGAAGGTGAAAGTAGTCTGGGGTTGCTAGTGTGGATAGTGTCTAAGAGGGACTATAGGTCCGTCTTAGTCTCTTTGAATAATGGGTTTACACTAAACCACTAGTGTGGGGATCTATTCATGAGAGGCGATTATGGCCACTTTCTGGAATTGTGTGTCGTTTTGGGTCTTCATAGAAATTATCTTTCCATGTATTGTCTCTATCAGTCACAATGGTCATGTTTGGTGACACCTTTTGATGTCATTTTCTCATTTAACTATAATAGAGATGGTTGTGAAATCCTCTGAGAGTATCTGTTATGTTGGGAGTATGTATCCCAGAAAAAACATTTAAATCCTCTGTTTTAGAGGAATTTGTTTATATGTGTCCTTTCCTAATGTTGTTTCTTACCTGAAGAAACAAGGTGTGATGTGTGGGAATCTTCTAAGCACTTGATTCATTAAAATTTCGGGTTAGGTTAATGTGACTATGGATTGTGTCATGTCTTGATAAACATATCAGGGATTGCAGTGTATTTTTTTTGAAACACCAATGGAAAATCTTATGTTTGGGGGTTTCCGAAGCCTAACTGCGAGGTCGAAGATGCATTAATCTTTTGAGCTCCAGCCATAGGTCCTAGAGAGAAGATGAAACGTAGTCAAGGTAAATACTAGGGTCTTTAAAACCTTGGTACAAATTCATATCCTCAGTATGTAATATTGGAAGATTTTAAACCACAACTGTCATCATCTTACTTATATTGTTCCTATTAGGTGGAAGGAGGTGGAGGGCCTTGTGCCCATGTTATCAAAGGGTTTGTGCATGATTAGTATAGGGTTTGTGAATGATTAGTAATGAATGTGTGCTAGGAGTCCATGCTAATATAATGATCCCCATAGTTAGTGAACGGTTTCCCAAACTGTGCTGACAAACCGTGCAACCATGCCAACTCTTTAATTTTGGTGTCTTTTTTTGCCAGTCGGTTAAGATGGTTGGTTCTTATTGTGGGGAGACCCACTATGTGTCCGACATAAGTTATTTTGGAGAGGTATAATGGAATCATACCCCTTGTACGGGGGAGTCCATTTGGGCCTCCCCCGGTTGGTGTCCTCATTTTGTCTCGGAAAAAAAATTAGGTTGTCTCTTATGGTGGAGACACTATTTGTGCCTCCCCATGCTAGTAACTCAGTTTGGTCCTTGGTCTTGTCTTGGTGGTAGGTATTCTTGTTCGGAGCTATCTGACTACCTACATCTTCCTTGGGTAAACGTTGGGATTGGAGAACGCCCAACTATTTGGTTAAATCATGGTAAGTGTAACCTTGTTCGTTGCTGCTGTTTGTTTGGTTAAATTTCTGGAATGTTATTCGAATGAAGATTGAGGTGTTTTATTTTGGTAGAAATTCTGAATGTGCTTAATAGTTTCAGGATAGTGGTTTATGTTTTGTTTTTTGAAATTATTCCTTCCCTAATTGATCACTAGATGTGTTTTGGCCTTTTGGGGAGAATCATGGAAAAGATGTCCATTTTGGTCTTTCAGTTGAGTTTGGTTTTTGCTTTTGGGCATGTTGTGGATTTTGGAGGGTGGAAATTTTTATGGTGGGGAGAATTGTCACATAAATTAATTGTTTTAAAGTTATCTATAATAAAATTTCCATTATTGCTTTATTTTTTGGGGTTTCTCATGCATTTTTGTGGAAATGCTGGGTTTTCAAAATTTGGGCAGAACCGTGATCCCATTTCTAGATTTAAAAACCTATTTTATTTCATTTATAACTCTTTCATTTTAAAAAAATTTCCATCCATTCCTATTTATACTTTCCCTCACCTAACTTATTAACATAACCATTTTCATTTGGAGCCTTTAGAAATATATATTCATCATGTAGTTGGGTTTTTAGTTAAGGTATTGGGCCTACCCATAATCCAATTTTCTGCTTTAAATGATTTTTTAATTATTTAATATCACCATCATTTTTTTCGGTTATTCCACCTCGCCCTAAAATTTAATATCCATAGGATCACCCCCGTTATCTATTTCTCATTTTGGGAGCTCATTTGAACCGCTAATTATGGAGAATCTTTTCGGGGTTTCACAAACTAACCATATTTGATAGGGTAAGTTGCTTCCTTCATAAATCATTCATTTTTTCTCTTTTCCCCCATTTTAGTCCCCATGTGACCTTATGAGCCTTATTAGAGCCTCACTACCAGGTTTTGTTTCTTGTAGATTCAACATGTGGTTGATTTGGGGTGATTTATTCAACTTCTCTTCAAGTAAGTGTTTATCTATTTGATTTCTTCCCTTTTATTAGGGTTTCTTCCACATTTCATGAAGTTAAATTATAACCAGAAGATAGGGTTAGAACCTAGGTTTTGGTTTTGTGTATTTTTTTGTGAAATATTGTCTATTTAGGTTTGGTTTATCTCTCTTTTGGTGTAGCGGTGGTCTAGTTTTTGTTTCTCACCAAGATTCAAGGTTTTTGACTCAAAAGGTAGGTGGTTCCATGTGTAAACAATTGTTGATGAGTTAGCTTTCTTGATTTACTGGTTTTATTGGTCATCATATGCTTCTTGTGGGGAAAACCTGTTTTTAATGGATTTTCTTAAGTGTTTAATTTTATAGTTTCATTATGGAATGAAATTGGGTGCTTTTCATGGGGGACTCTTGGGGTAATGTTTGGGTGTAATTTAGAACACATTAAAGTGAATTATTTGGGTTTAATGGGGCTCACAATTCTTTTTTGTTAATTCCCTAGTGTCATGTGGTCCTTAAAATGGTATTTTTGAATGGTTTTAAGGTGTAAAACCATGTTGTACTTCTTGGATGTTTTTTATGAAAACATGTGTTTTTCATGTGTGTCTGTTGTGGTGTTTTTTGAGGACATTTTATAAAACTTGGTGGTAGTTAAATAAATGTTTTTAGGGCTGATAATTCTATTATGGATTGGTATTTTTATGATTTTGGAATTTAATGAGGGATTTGAAATGGGTTTTGTGTGCGAAGCATAGTTACACCCCATGGATTTGTTTTATGAAAATTCAGAATGTTTTGTTTGGTTAAGAAAAGTATGAACAACGGTGTATATGTACTATTTTGTGGGTGTGGTAACCTAATATGTGTTTTAAAGATAATTTGGTTATTTAATATGGAAAAAAAATTAGAATTTTTTTAAAGTGCTGAAATGTTTTAGCAAATGGAAAGAGAGCTGCGAAACATGGTTGTGGGCTGATTTGTGTGAGTGTATTGTGAAAAATGAATTTTTTTGATGAAAGATGTATTATATGATATTTTATTGGGATGTAATGTGATATTTAACATCTTGGGAAGTATTTTAAAAAAAATTCATGTATTTTTTGAATTTTGAAAGATGTGAAAAATGTGTTGTGGGCTATTTTGGTGTGAGATTGATTTCAAAATCAATTTGAATGAAAAAGTGGATTTTGTGATTTTTGTGATGTACATGTGTGTGGATTGGTGAATTTGTGAAGTGGAATTGATATTTTCATGTGAAAATTATATTTCATGTTTTATTGAAATTGTTTGAGGATAAGAGGGAAACCCAAGTATCTAGGTGGGTAGACGTGTACTAGTATGCTAGTGAATCATTGGGGTTTGGCCTTAATTTCATGTAGAATGATTGAGACTTACAACACTAACAAAACTATTATGATGATAATTTGGGACCAATAGGTTAAGGGTATTTTCACTACTAGTGGATCATGCATTAGAACTAATATTGTGATTGTTACTATCACCGAGATACGAGGTACCTGGGACCCACAACGAGCTAGTGCCTAGAGGTTATTTCCTATTGATTGTGCTCATTATATACATTGTGCATACTGTCGGAATATGATGTGGTTGGTTGGAAAATTTAGTAGTGTTGATATTATTTTTTAATATTGATGATTCTTAATGAAATCCCACTTGAAAACTATATTTATTTTTAAGTAGCATATTTTAGAAATTGTAACTAGCATTTCCTGTTTATGAAAACATGCAAGATTTTTGTCTATGAATGTTTATCACATGGAATATCTTAGTGATGGTATCCTAATGTTCATTGTCTCGCACCCTACTTACACCCACATGTATAAGTAGACTTGGTTATTTTTATTATTGCATGATGGGTATAGTTTTTAGAGCTAGTGGTTTGGGTTTCTAGCAGGTCCTTGGTGGTGAAGTCTTGTGGAGATGGCATGAGGTTGGTGACCATTTCCATGAGGGTTCTTGGAATGTTTAATTTTGGTCTTGTACATTTTTTATAGATTTTTGGAGTTTTTTTAAACTATGTAATTTAGTTCAGAATTTTTGTTAAAACAATTTTTGGTTTGAAAAATCCAAAATTGTTATATTGGATTAATTTGTTGTTTTAAGTTTATAAACTGAGGTAAATCATTACCATTTATCATTTTGTGATTCCTGAGCATTTGAACCAGCCCATACGGATCGGGAACACCCATCGAGACTTGTCACATTCTGGGTTTGGTGCCAGTTTCAGTGGTGACCATATCTGGTTCGTGAGAGTTAAAATAAATATAAATTGTTATAATTGATTCTATAAAAGAATTTTATAGATTATCTTGATATTTTGAGGATGTTTTAATAGTGATTATTTTAATATATCAGGTTTTTATTATATTTTTTAATAGTCCAATATTGAATAGTTTTAAAATTTACACTGACGGTATTTAAATATATAAATTATTATATTATATGATATATAATTTATAATAAAATAATAACTGGAAAAAAATTTGGGTAAGTTTTAGAAAGTAATTAATGAGTCATTTATTGGTCATTTAGAAATTTATTTTATTTATATTTACCCTCATTATGTAAATTACATAATATCATGAAAAGAATTAAAATGGTAAAATAAGTTTTAAAACAAAAAGATAAAGATTAAATAAATATATAAAACAAGTCCAATTTATATTTGATAAATGTAATAAGACCTAAAATAATACTATATTCGAAATAAATCCATTTTTACCCATTTTAAATATAATATTAATTTAAATTAATTTAATATTTTTAAGACATGCATGAGTTCATTTCCTCTCTCCTGTAACAGGGAACCCATAATTAGATATTCTTCACATCTATTTTTTTTGTTTTAGACATGATATAACCAAATAACTCTATAGAATCCATACCTACATTTTAAGGGTATTATTTTAGAATGAATACCCTCATAAGTGGTGTTATTATGTCAATCAAAGGATATGGTCCGATAGAAATGTATATTTGTTAAGTGTTTTTGTTGTTTTTATTATTCCCCTTCCATAAAATATTATCCAACCATGATAAAATAATAAAAATGGTATCCTAAATAAACTAAGATGTTATTCTGTTAATATAATCACTTAAATTAGTCCTTACATGCATCAAATAGGAATGGAATTCATCATTCATGAATATATGTGAACTATCACCTCCATAACATGATATATTATATTTTCCATTAACATCTGTCATGACTGCTTAAACTGATAGAATTCATGTTTATATAAGATATTAATGACATATTTTTCATTATAATAGAATAATATATCACTTAATTTATTACCTACCAAGCACATAAAAATGATAATTTCATTCATGTATATGTGTGAATTATCTACTCCACGAAGTGATGTGATTAATTTTACTTCACCACATCACATGTATGAAATATATAATTATATTTAAATTATTAATATGATATTAATGGTATTATTATAATAGTTTAATTATAAAATAATAAATAACTTAATTCCATAAAGATCAATGAAAATTGAATTGTTACTCAGGCGTGTGTACAACCTATCATCCCCATGATTATAACAATGTCATTTATCATAACCATACATAAATGGTATTATTTGAAAGTATAATTGATGTCTAAAATTTTTTATATTGTCATTAATATTATTCTCGATATGGTGGAATTATTACCACTTTGATTATTGACATCATACCAAATTCTATTTGGACTCAAGTATCGAATATCTTCAAACTTCCAACATGAACTTTAATAATTATTTAATTGTTATAACATGATAATAAGTGATATAAAAGGAATAATAAACATTAAAAAGGTTATCATGAAATCAAATAATTTTACTATGTTTATTATTTAGGATGATAATGATTGTATGAGATGAGTCAAACTCAAGGTAAGGGATATCATCTTAAACTCCTTTCATTGAGGCATTTCTTGATGATATGCACATTTTATCTTTTATAAGGAGTATATACATAAATAATGACATTTAATATCCACATAAAATATATAATAATTTTAATTAATGTTTTGGTAAATTTATTCTTTAGTAGAGATTATGATTTATATGTTCAAAGTGGTATGGGACACTTGGAATGTTAAAATATTTAATTATCAAATATTTTTCTCCATCTCAATATTCCGGATATTATATTACATATGTTTTTGGATATAAAAGGATTATGAAGGGTATTTTGTGAATATTTTTAATTTTATTCAAATTCTTTCCAAAATGAATCTTTTTTGTTTTTGGTACAGGCATTTGACATTCTTTTAAAAACCTCTTTAAAAGTTACTTTTTAACTATTATGAAAAAGACAAAAAGAATTTTTTTTACTGATATAGCATGAATGAATTTTCCCACTTTTATTTCCCATTAATATTTTGATTTTCCTTTATATGTTGACTATTTTAATTTCAAATAATGCAGTTTCATTTATGAGTGCGCAACTTTTAAAAATGAAAAGTGACTTAATAATGGGAAATTTAATATTATTTAATGCATGATTAATGTGTTGTTATTATATTTTTGTAATTGGGAATTGAATATGAATATAAGTGGTTTTGTGATAAATCTATGGTGGTTGAGACTGTGATTTCTCTCCAATGAAATGGGTAATTATTCATAGTTAATTGGTGGGATGTCTCTTATGAGATTTCGGGAATATAACACATTGGGTATTCAAAATGTAACCATGAATATTACTCCTTATGTAGGCATTGCAGAAACAATATAGGAATGATATGGATTCCACAAGTTACCTTTGTGGTTTATAATATCTATGATGTTTTACAAGAATCAAATGATTCCATGAGGTAAGATAAAGAGTTTATGTTTAATGGGTGAGGAGGATGATATTGGGAAAATGTACTCATGAGATTAAAATATTCATGGAATAATGGTTTATTTACTTATTTTATTTACCTTAATATTATTTTTGTGTTCATACCTAGTTTTAAAATGTTGTCCACAAGATATATGGATGAGTATGAGAAAAAATCATCTAAAGATGATTGTTATGAATAATTTTATGAATAAAAAGATTCATTGTTTTATTTTAAAAAGTTTTATTTTATAGAAATACTAGATAGTGAGTATAAGTATCTACTTTGTAATATTTGAGTTGTTATGTATATTTATGACCTAATTAAATTTAACTCTAAAAATAAAATGATCCTTAATGAGAATTAAATTAAATTCAAGATTAAAATCAAGATTATGTAATATTTATGTTCGGGGCCTTACACAAGGAGAGTTTTCACCACAACCATTTTCACAAATGTGCCCACTGGGGCTTGAAAACCCTTCATGAAATCACTCTTTTCCAAAAAGAAACCAACAAATTTCCATGATGTGGAAAATTATTTTCATAGAAAAACCCAGGCCAATTTTAAGTCCAAAACCATTTAGAAATCCTTTATAGAAACACCATCCACCATTATAGATGTCAAAAATACCTATAAATATCTGATCCACGATTTTAAAAATCACTAACCACTTGAAAAAGACCACTAAAATATTTATCAAACACTTTGTGTGCACAAATTTGAAAAGCCACACCATTTAATCATAAAATAAAAAAAACCTCATTTCAGAATAATAAAAATTATTCTAAAAATTATACATCTCTATTTTACATCCTTGGAAGGTGGGGAAAATGAAACCAATTAATCATAAATTTAAAGGACAATTTCAAGAGAAACCTACCTCAAAAAAAATTCACTTCAACAATACCCATCAAAAATAACTCCATAAAGGTTCTAAGAAGTAATAACATCCACATGGAACAATCAAATGAAAACCCCAAATTTCTAAAAACCCTATACACCCAAATTTTCCAAATATGACCCCTATGGATAGAATAGACGGTTAAAATGGAATTACATCAAGTAAAATTAGTGGGGAGACCTAACCTTTCGATCTGAGTGAAGATCTCCAATAAATCAGCTCGAATCCCCCTTAGAGGGGATTGGATGTGGCCAAAATCACCATTTGAGGAACCCAGTTTGGTGGATTTTGAGTGGGTTGTCCAAGGAAATGAAGGGAAGATAAATAGACTGATAAAATTATATAATACCCTTTCCTAAGTGGGTTGTATAGTAATCTCGCTTAGTTTACCAAATTGTGAACAAAATGTGAAATTTAATACATTATAGTGTTTTGTGGGTGGCTCACTTAGGTTGCATTAGTTGTTTAAACATGCAACCAAAATGTGCGACCCCTATACACTTAGGCTACATGGTTCAAATAACCAAGAAACTTAACTGTGTGACCTATAGAAAATCCCCCAAGTATCACCCTTTTCTCCCCAAAATTTTCCAAATTGAATAGGATAAACCATTCATCAAACAAACCACATAAAAATGAGAATACAGGTTCAACATAGTCTCCAATTACCTATTTTCTCTCAACTCTATTCACACTAACCATTAATAACCCCATATAATAACCAAAACAATCACAACTAAAAATTTAAATCATGAAAACCCAAAACACAAAATTTCAATTCGGAACACCTGAAATTCGAAATAAAAACAAATAACAAAAATATAATCTAAAAAAGGATGAAAATAAAAATCTTTGAGTGGAAATTCTCTAATACATTATGCCTTTTTCCCTAAGAAAGACAAAAAATATCTAATTGATCAATAAAAGATGAACTTTCACACACTCAAATGAATTGATTCCCTAAAAATAAAACTTATTTTCCCATCAATAAGAAAAAAACACCATCTTCTACCAAAAAATATTAAAAAAACCACTTCTTACAAAATGATTGAAAATGTGAACAAAAAACCCAACAATATTTCCACAATAAATTTTATAAAGTTTAATCCAAAAAATCTATCATAAATACCAAATAAAAAGACCCAAAATCATAAAAAAAACTAATAGAAAACTCCCATCAGTAATCAATAAATAGAGACCAAACATGTATATTAACAAGGTTGGTTAGAATGGACCGCAAACCATTAAAAACCAACCATCACTGACTCATACAGGAAAACCGTACATGGACCAACATGGAAACTCCCCACACAAACCAACATCCCTCGAAGATTATCGACAACGTGGAATGGTTAAATCTATAAACTATGACTAGAGTTCTGATGTCTTGATGCATATGCTACCCTATTTTCAAGAGAAGATATTTCCCAATCTGATATCCATGTTTTGGAAGCAGAAGCAGTTATACAACATCCCAAAAAAATAAAAATGAGCACAAAACACCATGGAATTCCCATTGTTTCAATAATACAATTTAACCAAGACTTGTATTTAGATTATTTACATTCTTACTCCCCATTCCCCCTAATATTAAACTATGGGAACATGAAAAAACAAAGAAAACATCATCAAATGGAATAGAAAAATTCAAAATTTGAAAAAGACAAACATTCATTAAAATACAATTTCAAAAAATACAAACAACATCCTTTGCTATTATAAGGAAAGGAAGGAACAATTAAAAAACCATTTTAAATATAAGGAACTCTTAAAAAAATGTTCTCCAAACTGAACCAAATTTGACACCATTCTCTTTCTAAATAGATGTGATTTCTTTCAAAAATATGGGCTCCATTCTACGTTTATTTCTAGAAACACCCCCAATAAAATCATTCCAAGGGACATATAAATCTACATGCATTGAATATACCTATATCACTCAGACACAAAAATTTCTTGTGACCATGCATACCACATTGATGACAGATTAGGAAACTATGCGCATAAGTGGCTAGTGAATTGTCTAAAGTCCACATTCACATGATCTTTATCTCAGTTCGTGAGGACTGAGCAAGTGAATCCAAGGGACCTAAGATTAAATCAAGGTAGATACATATTACCAAGTACTATATTAGTACTAGAATAGGTACTATAGAATTACTATAGTAGGTATTACTTGGTACTGTAGCATATGGAACTATTCAACTATTCAGGACTTCAGGCCACTGGTTTGGTCCTCGAGTCCTTCAAGGCCTTCGTTCCACCACAAGTCCTTTGAGCCACCTCATGGAATTCAGGCCACATGAAATCTGCAGATGCAACTTGGATGATTACAAGGAATAAGGCTCTAGATGAGGATTTAGAGTAGGTGTATTCAACAAAGTAGTACTAACAAGAATTTAAAGATTAAGAATTTACAAAATTTCCATTGGTACTAGGTCTGTGAAACTCTATATAAGATAGGTAGCCAACTAGCCTTACAATGGTGGAGAGCTGACATCCTAATATTTTATGGGGAGGGTTTGTTCTAGGTTACCTTATGTGGGACGATTTCATAAGACATATGGGTTATTTAATGTTTCACATAAGCGTTCATGTATTTGAAGGTTTCCCCTTGACCCCTTGAAAGGCTGATTAAAAAATCAAATAAAAGATGAACTCTTTTAGTACATTCATGTAAAATAGGTATGAAGGCCACTTAATTCCACTACAAGCACCACTAAATTCATCATTAATTCCATTATTATTATTGAAATTCCCTTCCCCCCTTCTTGAGAATAGAGTATGGCCAACCATCTAAATCACTCCTCCTAGAATAGCGTTAATAAGAACATATCTCCACACTACAATGAAAAAAAGGTTAAATAAAACTCTGACACCTTTGACTAAATATTAGGAAAGAGCCCATACTCAAAATGAATCATCCAAAAACATAACCTAGATCATGTAGAACAAGATCTAGAAAGTGATGATAAAACTCCTAGACCAACCCATCACCTTTCTGCAAAAAAACACATCTCCTTCTGATTCTTCACCTTTGTAAAAATAGAGAAATACATCCAAATAAATAAATGTGTGAATGATTCCTAGGTATGTTCATAATGAGTCTTGGTTTGAGAGAACAACTTCCACCAAATCTTGGTTGGACCTTCGAGCATAATGGTGTAAAACATTGACTTTAACAATTCTGGAAACTCAAGGAAGCTGAATATTATTTTAATTTTTTTCATCCTCTCTTATAAATTGACAGGATACTCGTGAACATAAAATAGTGGGTATTCAATATCCAAAATCCAAAAATAAATTTTATAGTTTGATCAACTAGAACACACACTCAGAGTGAATCAACTATAGATACACATTGATTGTCCATCAAAACATTGTGGGGGATGACAATAATTAATATGAAAACCATGAAGTCAACCAAAAACTATCAATCAATAATACTTTTCAATATCAAAACACTTCATAAAAAAAATTCCCAAACACTAGAGGATTCACTACAGAACCACTAATCACCAAAACATTAAAATTTATATTCCTCTGAAAAACACATTTCAAAAAAATGAATTTTTTAAATGTTGCATGATCACCAATGGTATTCCCTAGAGCCTGACACATGCACATTACCATGCTAATCTGGGACCCATGAACTCATGCCATCAACCATCTACCATTTTTTTCACACATTCTAACATTTTAGAGCACAATGGAATTTCAATGGCCCACCATAACATATTTTCCAATTTCTAAATAAATTATTCAACAATTGTTAAGACATTTTTAGGGAACCTAATAAATTATCATAGTTAGGCTACAAGATTTGTCAAATTTTGCATCTATCATACACCTATCATTGGAAGGCATGGGATTTCACACAGTTCGGCCATAAAGTTTCGGAAATCATGCACCAACCATAAGACATGGATATATCTAGAATTATTGAACCATGTTAATTCCTTACACAAGGTTTTCCTAGTCTTTATTAGGAATTCGTCACTCAACTAGAAATGCCCATGAATATCACTCTAATATCAGAGGATCTACTTAGTTTTGATCCAACTATGCATATCCCATGAAACTCATACTGTTCGAGAAGGAAAAGAAAATAAAATTGACTGACCATTAGAATATCACTTGATTACCCTATAACCAGGAACCTAAACAATTCAAAATAAGAAAAACATCATGAAACACCAAATTTAAACCTAAATAAAATAAACCATGAGAGATAGAGACTAAGAAAAAAAGAAAAAATTACAATAAAACAAGTTAATATTATTCAAATCATTTCCATCAATTCCACAAATCTCAATTCATCATGAATAATTTGATTAAAACCCCATTTCATTAAAAAATTACTTCTTGCATAAAGAATATTTCCAAAACCATTCTATAATTAACATGAAATTCATTTTCCTTCTTCTAAAATCCAATCAATGGATAGAAAAATGACTTTTTCACAACATTTAGTCAATTGTTTTTAATGAAAATTCTGAATAAAAAGGTACCCAGAACACCTAACAAGTGATAACTAGTGTCAATGGGTGACATTACCATATAAATGACATCCATATTCCTACCATTATCCCATCACAAAGTGCCTTTGAGAACCATTTCCATGTCACTACATGGATTTCCTGACCCTACGAGCTCACCGAGACCACTAACCCAACTCCCATTTTCACTAAACAAATGAAACAAAAAACACCAGAACCAAATAAAACAAACATAACCTAAATTCCTATGTCAATCAATGTTTTAGAAAATAATTTGTTTTCTAAACACTCAATTATACCTACACCCTATGTTCTGACAGTCTTACTCTATTTACATTGACATTACAAATAACATAGGGTTCTCTAATAGGAAGGTACTCTCAATAACCGAATTCATTTAATACAATTTTTTCAGAAACCATGCTAGGATTAAATCCAATCAAACACAATAACCAACCTGAGCCAGGGATCAAACGTCATTCTGGATACCCACAAGATGAAAACTACTACTAATGAATCAATAAAGTAACCAAGGGAATGATTTTTACCAATAAAAATAAACCAAACTACGAAAATAAATAGAGAATCCCAATATAAATACATTTTCAATATTGAACATCATTTATACAAAAACAAGAAAAAAAAATGAAATAACTATATATCAGAACCCAAAAAAAACAATAAAACCACAATATCTCCATCTGATCCCAAGGTTTTCTCTCAAATCTAGAACCAACTATCACACACATCGACCGAACCCAAGCCAAAACCTACAAAAGAAACAAGAAATAGAGAGAACCATACGAAGAAGTATTAAATTTTTTTAGGAATGGATAAACAAATTTTTTCCTAACATACACCCTTTAAAAAAAGGAAACACATCATTAGGTTTGAAATATAATATAAAAATCTTGATTTTCCACTCACACTTTCCTATTTAAAACCAAACATAGTTCATTTCTCATTTCGTTTAAAATAAAAACATTTCAATAGAGGTACCATTATCACTTTAGGTGGGAATTAAAATATTTTACCTTTCGAAAAATATAATTTAATATAAAACAAATTTCAATATTTTTCATAATCCATTAAAAACCAACTCATTACTCATAAAAATGTAAACAACACATAACATAGAAAAAATAATGATCACAAAATAATGGAAATAGAGCTAATCATGCAAGAGTAACTAACCAACTATAATCCTAATCATCTACCTTAGACAATTGAGTTCTTGATAACATGGTGCAACCTTAGGCATCCTGAATAATATAAAACAAACTATACATGTGACTCATCTCAAAGGCATGTATTACCAATAACAACATAACACTAAAATGCTTGAACACACCCTATCTGTCATGACCGAGGACCACAATCCAGAAGTAGATAGTCCATAATAAGGTCTAATATCTAGAGTGAAATTTAAACTAGTACAACAATAATTCACCAATAATTCCATCTATATGCCTGGTTCACATGTTACGAATAAAAATGGGGTGATCCAACAAATTATAATTGAGCATCCAATCACAAGAACATGTATAAAACCCAAAAAATTCACAAAAAAACCCATAAATCACCAAATTGAATGAACTATTTCCTTTCAACCATTCAGGCACAAAATTTATCTTAGTGTATGCCTCCCTAAAAATTCAATCATATCCATGGAAAGATAATTTTCAAAAGATATTTTTCAAGACAAAAATTTTCAAAAAAGTTACAATTGGGCCTCAAACCCCCTTTAGGAAAGCACCCTTTTTACAAAAAAGAATCCAACACATTTCTATCACATGCCAAACCATTTTCAAATAACCAAACACAGACAACATTCATGTCCAAAACCATTAATAAATCTATTTTTGTAATACAATCCTCCATTTTAGATTTATAAAAAACATTTAAAAAACCAAACCATGATTTTAGAAAACCCAATCCACTTAAAAAATCCAAAAAAATTATTTTTAGAACACTGGGTGTGCACAAGTAAACAAAGCCACACCATTTATTCAAAATAATTAAAAAACATCTTTTTTTTACATCAAAATAATTATTCCAAAAATCATACATAACTATTTAACAATAATGGAATGTGTGAAAAGAATTAAACCAACAAATATTATATTTAAAGGACAAGTGAAAGTGAAACCTACCTCAAATAACATGCAATTCTACAATGCCCAACCGAAATAGGAACATGAAGGTTCTAATAATTAAGAACATATACAAGGAACTCAATGAAAAAAAACTCTATATTATTCACAACCTTAGACACAAAAATCATCCAATAATGGAATCTAGGGTAATAAGAGAAGGGGGAAATGGAATTAAAACAATTTAAGATAATGGTATAGCCCTAAAATTTCAATATAGGTTATGAATCTCCATGAAATCATTCTAAATCCCACTTTAAAGGCCTTGGAGGAGAAAAAATAACCATGGGAGGTGTCTAGGTCAGTGTATTTCGACTAGGGTGTCCAAGGGAAAGAACCCCACTTAAAAAGATGGATAAAACTATAAAATAAATTTTCATGAGTGGGATTCATGGATTGATCTCACATATTTTTAAAAAATGTGAAAATTGTTCAATTTTCCAATATCTAGTATCGCACGGGATGCACACTTAGGCTTAATGGATAGTTTAACCACGCGACCAAACCATGCGACCCTTGAAAGAATTGGCTACATTGTTAAAGTAACAATGCACATAAACTGTGAGAACTAGAGGAAATCCCCAAACACCACAATTCTCTCCTCAAAACCCTCCTAACTCATGGGAAAAAACTATCCACCAAACACACCCTATGAAGAAGTGACACGTGGGATTCCACAAACTCTCATCCATGCCACTTCCTCTCCAACCCGTTCATGCTAACCAAGAATAAGACCAAATGATACCCAAAACATTCACAACTAAAATTTTAGATAATGAACACTTGAAACACCAAATATAAATCTAGAACACACAAATCTAGAAATAAAATCCAAGAACCAAATTATAATCTGAAACAATGTATGAAAATGAAAATATTGGTGTGATAATAACAACTAAATTGGAAGATGAGAAAGGTAAAGTTAATAATTATATGTGAGATTAAAAGAATAATTATTAAATATAATACTTATTTTTCATCATATAAAGATAATGTATATAATTTAATTTCTTCGCTTTTCACTCATGTAAAGATGATAACATCATTCGTGTAAGTGTGGAATTCCACCTTCACGGAGTGATGTGAAGCTACTTTCAAAACCATACCACATGGTTTATTTATATAAGTATATAATATGGTATATATTATATTATTATCAGTATTTAATGATTATATAAAATTTTCCTTCTTTCTAAAATGATGATCCAAAAAGGAAATGTTACTCTTGCGTACGTAAGGATTTCCGTCTATGTGTTCGTAAAAAACCTAATTTTTTAACCATCCTTCATGATAGTTTTTAATGCAATACAAATGTAAAAATATGATAAATATTTCTTAATTATTATTATAGAGGTGATGAAAAAATATAACATATGCAAGAAATAGATCATTCATGATGAAACACGTTTGAGAATACCATGCTACTAACACATACAAAAATGAAAATAATGAATGATTATTAACAAACAGCTGATGAGATATTATAAAAGAATAATATACAATGTTATAAATACTAATATGTATCTGGAATATGTTAACTAACAGTTTAAAACAAATATATATGATGATAAATGACATTTAACCAAAAGGGAGTGTAAGGAAAGTGATTTCTTCTAAATATCATATCATTGAGGCATATAATAGTGTTTTGTCACATAAATTAATTTACATAGTGTATGTATTGAACAATTAAAATTTAATTTCAGGAATAATTAAATATTCATGGCATGAAAATTTTTCATTTGAGGAATTCTATCAAATTGGATTTGAATAATGAGAAACCACGTGGTAATGAATTTCTTAATGTATAACATGTTCACTATATTAATCTTATATTTTATTGATTATTTCATTCAAATATTTTGTGTATAATGAATTTTTATTAGTTTATGTTATATTTATAGTTTTTAGGTAGAATTTTAGTTAAATCACATTGTTTATCTATTTATTAAATTTCAATTACATGATATGATCATATTAAGGGTTTATTTCTCAATATTATTCTAATTGAGATTTATCACTATTGAATTTCAATGGAAGGGAATTATTGATCAATTTTTAATAAATCATTTTATTTTCATCTTCAATAATTATTAATGGACTCTTTCATGTAATAGTTATATTTTTACACTATTTGGTACATAAAATGTTATTGAATAAATTTTCATGAAAATCTGACCTCAATTATCTCTTTGACCAGAAATATGTTTTATAACAAAACAATGAGTATAAAAAATGGGGACCAAATAACAGAATAGACACCCTACCTTAACATGGTCATCGGGTCCTGGCCATCTAACTGCCACCGATTTCCTTACAGACACATGGTTCCCTCCCTAGGGCACACCTACATTCTTAAAAGCGTAATCAGACTAATGAATGCACTTATTACACAACACATATTCTTTCCAATGTGATTTTTCCTCACTCCCACACACCAATTGAAACACCCAAGAAGTTCACCCATATTGATCTCCGCTCCAAACCAAGAACACTTAAATATGGATTTCAAATCCTTTAGTCTAAAATAGGATCACAAGTTGAAATTAGACATATCAATTTTTCATTTAACCCTTTATGATTATGGGGTGTTACATTTACGCCCCATTATAAAAAAACACCCTCGTTCTGTACCCTACTTATAAACCTAGGTAGTTCTATCACACATAAGGCTAGGTTACTTCTATATTTACAAATGAAATAAACTCATCCCACTGAAAGCACAAACATCCCTCTATAACATGAGCAATGTGATCTGGACCACTGGTATGACCAGTTATCCCACGTACATGTGGTGCCCTCCCTGGGGCTCACCCACATACCAGAATGGGTGATAAAACTAATGATTGTACTCACAGTAAACCACATATTATTTCTAGTGATCTTTGTCCTCTCACACACACACCTTGGAAAACACCCCAGAAGGTCAGCCATAATAATCGCTACTCTAGGCCATGAACACATAACTATGGAGTTAAAATCAATTAGGCACCTGAAAAGAAAGGTTCACCTTATTGAAATGATTTATATTATTTATTCATTTAACCCATTACCATTATAGTGTGTCACAATGTTTTTTGGAGTTATTTTCAAAAACAATTATACCATTTACAATTGATAATTAAAGGTATTTAATAATTGTTTACTCTTTAAAAAATATTTTCCACTGAATCTTATGTTGTTTCTAGAATAATTACCATTTTTAATTTACTAAAAATTTGTAAGAAACCTTATTTTTATTTTCTGACCAAGGATCATTCTTAACTATTTTACAGTGAAAAAGGAATGTTCTATTTACCTTGTTCGACATGTAAAGAAATATCTTCTCCCATTAATTCCATTTCATTAATGCTTCATTGTAATTTTTACGTGAGTATTTTTAACGAAAAAATTTCTGAAAGTCATTTTCCAAGAAAAGTAATTTAAATACCAAAAAAATATTTTCCTCAAGAATATTTTTATTAATATTTAATGGTATTTATATTCATTAATAAAAATTCACCATTATTATTACTATATGGGAATATGTTTTTTTATACCACCTATATTCTTACTCTAGATGGATTATGGTTATTCTAATGAATGTTAGTGTTGACATTAACTTTCTAGAATCATTTTCATTCTCATCATATTCCATTTGATCTATTCACATTCTTGTTATAATTTAAAATCAAATTTTCACTACATGTCTCTATCATTTATCATGGATATGATTATTTTCTAAATAAAGTGAAATTTTTACATAAGTTATTTAATTTGGATGTTATTTAGTTAACTAGTAAAATATTGATGAACCCATATAATTATACCAAAAAGGATATCTAATATAGATCATTTATTATAATTAAAATATAATGTGTGATATATGAGGAATGATTCAAACATGTTAGGGACTGAAAAATAAAATCCCATTGATGGATACAGTGTTTCATTATATGGATATAGATGGAAACAATCCCTTTTTGTTTGTCAGCAAGTAGTTTCAAACATTTTGGAGGATATATCATAATAGTAAGTTTATTAATAAAGTAATTGACACTAATCTGATCAATTTTAACCAAACATATTGTAGACCATCATTAGAATGGATATTGATGGTAATGGTATCACATTCTAAGGAAACATAATGTCCAAAAATTAACCATTTCCTTTATTTAGAATTTAGTTATTATTATACTTGATATTTTCACTATGTTTTAATCTATGGATGAATTTATTTCTGAGCTTATTGATTAAATAGAACATTTTATAATTTATTTAGATTTCTATAGTGATTTTTTAATATATTACCAAAAGATTACAATTATTTAAATGGATTGTATGTTCAGTTATTTACCTTTACATATTGATCATACCTACTAATTTGGGATAGCTTACATTATACTTAAATCTTACTGGGAATTTTTTATCATAGTAATTTTATTCTTTTACCTAGTTTTCTACGCGGATTAGTATTACTGATACGCCAAGATAATAAATGTGGAATAAATTCATTGTTCAGAAAAGATTATGTTTTAATTTGTGTATTCAAATGTAATTTTTTAATAATGTATGTATATATTTAATGATGATTACGAAACTATACGATACTCTGGGATGTGATTGAATGTCTATTTTATCAATATAATGTAATATGACACAACTCTCAGATACTATTTTTTGGGTCACTACATATGTGCATGTATTGGTATGGTAGTGAACCCCGTACTACTCAGAAAGAGATCTATGAATAATGAAGTATGACATTCCATGCCTCAACCATGATAGAGTTAAATGTGGGATAGAGGATGTGATGCACTATTCATTTGATTCAAAATATACACATAGAATTCTATGTATATGATCTCTTCAATCCAAGCCATCCAATCTTACCAAAAACATATTCCTCCTCCATCACTCAATGATGATACTATAAGAAGATTCTTCTTGTATTATCAAGAACAGGGTTCATTCTAGCATATAAGTTCATGTTTCAATCCCCCAATCAAGACAAAATTTATATCCAAGGATCATAGAGAGATCCAAGAACCTACTACAAAAGATATTCATGAATTTCCATAAAGGATCTTAAAATTTTTGACCACTAATATAGTTGGATAAAATTGACCCTTCTGAGATGAAGTGAATGTATAGATTTAAATCTCATTTTGATTAAAATTATAATTTAAAGTAGTTAAATTCTAATGAAAATGATTTAAATGAATATCCAACAATTTTCCCTATCTAACTATCCAAAAAACATGATAATTTAAATTGGGAAGCCAATTTCTTCTAACATATATTATAGTGACTACTAGGTGATGATATAATTACACAAAAGAGTCTCTATGATAATAAGTTATCAATGTCGTAGGGTGTTTTAACTCACTATAAGATCCATATCCAAATAAACTGACTATGTTGTAGCCCTGACATAATATTTGGTAGGTTTTATAGATGTAGTAGAAATATTTGTAACTATAGGGAGCTACATTGTAGTGTATTCCACTAAAATGTGGAATATTATATATTTATAGTATCAATTTTGTGATTTATTTTATTACAACACAGTGTATTTATATAGATTTGGATTGTCCAAAGTTAGCATTGTAAATTATTATGTATTCAACATAATCCATAACGAGGTACAACATGAAAAATATTTGTGAATTGAAGTTCTAGAAATATATTGGTTGTTTCACTGTAGAAGAACTGATATTCCATAATTAGTTAAATGATTTAACTTAGAAGGTATGGTAATGATATTGTATCAATGCAATAAATGATGAATAATTATAACCACACAAGTTTTGGTTATTAAAAAAATAGTAAAATTACCCAAAAGTTGTCTGGTATTCTCATATAAATGAGGAGGATTAAATGTGTTATTCATACCCCATTTAATGACCGAAATTTAATGTTTCAATAAAACATGAACAATTATTATTCATGTCTAAATAAATGGTTCATAAAAATACCTAAGATTCATAAATAGGGACAAATGTTGAATGAATATATTGGGATCTATATACATCATGAAGGTGTTTTTCTAGAGTGGGGTTGAAAGCATGATGTTTTAAAAAAAATGATGATCATGAATAAGAGACGTTGTGATTTGTGAGTCTATATAAATCAAAATATTTATTCCATACAATTTATGGAAGATAGAACTAATACACTAAGGAAATTTCATATATGTGAAGGAGAAACCTAATAAATACTACAATATATAATTTTACATGTTTGAAGATTTATTCTAGGTTGATGATGATGGGACTTACATATTCATTACCGGTGTGTGATACATTCAGGAGAAGTGAGAAAATGAAAATGAATGTGGTGATCATTTCTATTCACAGTGATCCGTCTAATAAATTTTTGAGGGAATGACCCTTAGGATATAGTGAGCTATCCCTAAACTAGGTAATGTAGAGAGACATGAAATTGGATTGACCATTCCCGAATCAACATATAGTGAGCTTATGAAATACAGTGCACTAACAAAATGTCAGCTTAATTATCATGAATTATCCATTTTTGGTAAACAATATAAATCCTAATGTCCTTATTTATTTAATGCATGCACACAAAAAGAGATATATCAATATAAGGAGAGAAAAAAATATCATAACAAGAAACCCTCAAAGTTGAGAGGTTAAGATGCTCAAGGGAATGTGATACTTTAAGAAGAATGAGATATAATTTTTATAGATAGCACGTAGCCTGATTCAACCCCCATATCAAATTAATATCACACTAAGTCCCTTATATAATTCTAAAACATAGTACTAGAGGGTATATTTAATTTGAATTTTATATTACTCTGACCTGATATAACATGTATGTGAAAATAAAATCCCCATTAAATGTATATATCTTTAATAGAAATAATATCAAATCTGTTAAAACAAAAATAATTTAAATCCATGATTTTTCTCTATGATTTTATACTGAATTATATTAAGATTTAATTATTCTTATAAGAAAATGTAGAGTTCTCTTTGCAACTAATAAAAGAATAAATGTAACAGATTATTTAGTCAAATTGGAATTATGAGATGATCTTACAGAAGACTCTAACAAATAGGTGAATCATGTAATACTCTCCAAATACATTCTCATTAATGTAGAAGAGTTTTTTGGAAAATAATAATATTTAAATGAAAATTTCATTATAAAATTAGGCAATAAGAATTTGAGTGAGAATAATTCATCTCAAATGTTGAGTTCTTCAAAGAAGTTAAAATATTAAGGTATGTTATTCTCTAATTATAACCCATGTGGGTTGAATGGGTGTAAAATTACCAAGAACCTCTCAGATTAGAAAAGAAAATTTTACTTTTGTGATGAATTTGAAATAAAATCATTTTTTATTCAATTTAATTATCTTGAAATAAAATTAATGGTATGTGGCGCATCATGCATGGAGTAAACATTTGAAACAATTTCTATAAAATAATATTTTACCATATCCATCAAAATTTTTAATTAATAAAAATCCTCTCTATTTTTTAGGATATTTAATTGGAATTTTTATTCCCATTGTTTTATGAAATAATCTCAATAATAATAAACCGTATAAAAAATTAATAGGGAATTTTTAATTTTTTCTCATAGTATGTTTTAATATTTTTATAAATGTATATTTATATATTTCAATATTCTATTATTTTTTCATGAGGATCAATAATAATATTAACCTATCATACATTTAAAATTCATTGTATTTAAGGATAATCAAAATTTATTAATTAAGTCCCAATTAATATCATTTAATTCCACTAAAATATTAAATAAATTTAAAAATAAATTTTCATCACATTGATGTGGCAAAAATATATGTGATTTTAATTATTTTTAGTGTTGGAATTAATTTATATATCCCAACAATGAATTTTGTAAGGAATTAATTCATGAAAACACTAGGAATATGGATTGTACCAAAAAAACATAATGGAATATTTCCAATATTTCATAAGTTGTTCTATAATTAAAAATTACTATGCTAAATTGGGTGAATAGTTATATCTCATAATCTTGAATGTTGAGTATTAGTGAGAAAAATAAATCCACCATAAGACTATGGGGACTATGTGTTGATGATCCTGGCTATGATCAGTGACATAAGGAATGATTTTCTATATTTATAAAGGATTTATTTTAATGAATTTATTAATTTTTCATGGATTATTATTAATAATATGCCTTTCCAATATCTAGTTACCCATGTCTAATATTATTCAAAAATTATTAATCGATACCTCATGATTTTTGAAATATGACTTATTAGGTATGATTCTCTTATGTTATTTCCATTCCATTAGATTGTGTTCTCATACACATATGTTTATATTATTCCCACTTAATATTATTAATTGAAATCTATTATGTTCAACCATACATAGAATTTGATATCACCATTTAATATGATCCAATCCCTTATTTTAATGATGTTTATTATATATATTTTTATCTACAAGGGTATTATTTTAGGTGGATATTTATGGGAGATATTGAAATTATTTTCAAAAAAATTGGTTATGTATCTAATTAATAAAATAAATAAATTTTCAGGTTTTGGTTTCTGATTTATTTTGAGATATAATGAATATTACTGTATATTTATCTAATATGTATGTACATTGTTCTGGAGGTTCCCAAATAATAGTTTTATATCTATATAACATTTCTTTTCTATATATAAATTAATGTAAAGAAATATTGGAGATGTCATTTTCTATTTTTAGTACTCACACGTGGAACAATAGACTACAAAACATGTTGCACAGCTGTATATAATATACATCAAAAAGAGGTAAAAAATATTCAATGTCGAAAAGAAGATATAAAAAATATATCTATAATATCATTAGGAATTATTTCCTATCCATATTATAATCTATAATATAATATACCCAATATTCATCAATGGTTTAAACTCAGGCATAGTAATTGAAATTATTCCACCCAATGTCCTTTAATAATAACATAATCAATATTAAATTAATTAATCTATATACATATCATATTATTCATATTTTCTAAATGTAATAAAAAATATACATTTTCTATAATATACTAGGATCCCTCTAAATATGTCTTACAAGAATAAAAATCCACTGTAATGGTAATTAAATTTTTCCCTTCAGATTGTCTCAATAGGGTATCCTTGAATTTTTTTTCATGATCCAAATATAAATCCATAATTAAAACCAATAATTCTATAACAATACCTCAAAGAGACACTCGAGTTTGTGTATGGTTTGGTGGTCCAACTAGACACCCAACAATTGAATAAGAAAGGGATTAAAATTCAGAAACTCATAAAATCATTAAAACCCTGATAATTAAGGAATTGTTATGCATAAAATGTATTACTCTTTTATATAATGAATGTGAATAAATAAGGATATATATTCCAAAATAAAACCCATATGATCTAATAATAATTTTTTTATTTTTTTCTCATCACACGAATTAAAAATCATATGAATTAATCTAGACAATTGACATAAAGCCTCCTATAAAAACATTGTATTACCCAATTTAATTTAGTTAATTTAAATTATTTTTGAATTTAATTTTACAATATAATATTTTACATAGTGTTTATTAGTCTACTCCATTCCCCTATATAATAACCAATGGAATGTACGTGAGAAAGATAAGAGAATAACACAAAAAATGTAGGTTGAATGTTAACACACAAATATTTAAATGAGATATATACAACTATAAAATATATTTTGAAATATCATGAATGATTTCAAATACCTCTTTATATTATCTAGAATTATGCAATTTTGAGGGACAACTCATTCCCAAAACCTTAATTTAGATTAATATAATTAACCATGAACACACAATAATGAATCTAGATGATGATCTATACAAATTCTAGGGTTGATGATAATGAATCCATGGAATAGATCATAAGGTTTTTAAAATAGGGAAATGAATAGTTAAATATCAAAGAATATTTTTAGAAAAATTAACTATTGTGGGTTAATACATCAATGGGAATTATTATTGAAAGAAAACATAACTTGTTGGTGGTGTTGATCTTAGAATAAATTGAAGAATGTTGATTAATATCCTAGTATAACCAAATGTATATGGATAGTTATTTTAATTAACAATCCATATTGGGGTGATAGACTATAATAAATTTCAACTCCAATTTCAATAAATACTAAGAACTCCTCTAGAACATACAAATGAACTATTGATCTTAATATGATATGATATATGTGTAACAATATAAATCCACTGGTGATTCTTTTTATATATTTTGAATAGTCGATTAAAGGATAAATTTCATAAAATATAGATGATCTAGTTTTTCTTAGGTAGTTGGTCCAACACCTTACATTTGAGAATTGTTTAGGTGATTTATGTAGAATACTCATAAGAAATTATATTTCCATTTAATCTAATTTCAATTTCCTTCAATGTAATGGTTTTATACTTCCCATTTCATTAAGATACTATTACTTAATGTGGTAGAATATATTGAATTTTTAGTTGCTCAAAAAAATCACCTTCTTCATGTTATATTAAAAAATTTCTCATTTAATATGAAAATACATCATTGTGCTTCCTGGAAAGATGAAGAATCATGATCTATCTAAATCATCAAATTGATAATTTAATAACCCTATTGATGATGGTATATATATTATAGTCCCAATCTAAATCATTCAATTTTTTGATATTCAATTCCTAATGATTTCTTACCATAGTTTCTCTCACTTTTCCTTGAAATTACATATCAACCTTTTTTACATACAATATATACTAATGGATAATTGGTTTGAGAGTCAATTTGTTAAGGTAGTAGGTAACCCATTCCATTATGAAATATTGATCCATACTCTTGAATTTTCATGAAGATATATTATTTCAATAACCTTATGAGGGATGTGGTAACTAATTCTTTTCACCAAGGATCATTTTCTACCCAATTTGTCTTTCATGAATTGTATTTTATAGTAAAATCATAACATTTTATTGAAATTATCAATATTTATTGAATAATTTTTATATTCCCTATATAAGTATAAATATTTAACACTTATGATTACAAGATATGTTATACTTATTATCATGTATTTAGATCATCTAAATAAATAATGAAAACATAATATGGGATAAATATAGGTCAGGAAAATGGGAGTTTTGTTCATTAATCATTCATTTCATAAAGGAATAAACTATAAAATTATTATTCCCCATTTATTTCACAATGCATGAAATTCTATAACTGATTACTGTATATCTCAAAACAATATTTACTTGAGGCCACATTAGTATAGGTGTAGCGATTAATCATTCAATGAGATCCATAAATCTCTCATCACATTATTATATCCTAACATAAATTAAACCAATCAATTATTAAAAATTATATGTTAAAAAATCATCATAAATTTTATATAAATAATTTATAATAATCAATAAATCCATGGAAACTCTAGATCTCTATTAAATTTTTTATTTTGGAACATTCTTGATTTCATTTTTATGTTATGGTTTCATAGAGTTTCCATATCCCATGGTCCCATACCTAAATAATATGATCATAAACATTCAAAATACACACTTATAGAACATATAATAAAAAATATTAATATATAATGTCTTAAGGAAAATAATTAAATGCACTTCATGTATATTGAATTCTCTTTTTTATATGATAATATCATTAATAAATATTATAACAAATAAATCAATATATTCCACAAATATTATAGTCACTCTACGAATATTTATAGGTATTCTTAAAATCCAAATTTAATTACTATTAACTAATTATATCACCATATAATATGTAAATTTTAATTTTTATTATATTATATCTTAATGTTCAACTATTTTTATACATAATGAATATATCGTTTTAAGATGTAATGATATCCCTTAAGTTTATTGAACAAATAATCAATATTATCACCATTATTTTCAGGTTTTGAAATCATTATATGACATTATCCTAACCAAAATAGAAAATATACCAAAATAAAACACAATTCTATCCCTATAGTTTAAAAACATGAAAATATTTCTTATAATAATGGGAATGGGATCCTACATCAATTATAGAATACATGGACACTATCTCTTTAGAACCATATTTGTAAGTGGATTATTTTTATGGGTTTTAAACAATAGAAATATGACAAATAAATATAATCCACCCTTAAATTTTAAATCCTAGTTTTATTATAATTTTTAGAAATCCATAAGATCTGTTTAAACTCCACAATTATGATTATTAATTTTATTAATGATTACTTATTAATTATTATAAATTAGAAATTAATAATAATTAATATCATATTTTATTTTATTAAATTATTGTAAATAAAATATATAAAATGTTGATTGGGAATCTTAAAATGGTTTTGAAATAATCATTAAAATTACTGAGGAAACATAAATGGTTCATAAAATATAGATATTATCCTATCAAGTAAAATAATTTTATAAAAATTTTATAAATAGTTCCACGAAGTGGTTCTATTATTTTTTTAGAAACATGTCTATTTAATACCATTAAAATTATCAATATTAACTAAAATTTTGAATACTCATAAACATTGTAATGATGAAATGAAAACAATAAATTAATCTTTCTATGTTGAATAAGACTCCATGATACTATCTGAATTGTAAAACAAATTATTTGATTGGGTTTTTAAATGCATTTAAAAAAGTGAAATTATATATCTCTAAAAAGAAAAAAAATTAGAAAAAAGGTGATGTAATGTTTAATAAGGGATATAGAGTTAGAAATTATATGTTATATTTGAAATTAGAATCAATATGAATACCTATATATTTGAAGGTGATGGAAGAAGAAACCCTCTATGGATGTAAAATCTTGAGTAATGTAGATTATGGGGAGGTAATGCAACAACCTGATCATTTATAAATAAAACTCCCCTTATAATTTAATAATATATATTCTTATATAATATGGTTATAGAAAAAACATGAAATTCAATAGTTTGGTTATATACTACAAGATTTGAAATATCATTAGGCATCATAACCTTTTTTAATATAGCTATTAAATAGTGATCATATGATTAGTATAAATATGAGTTTTTTGATGAATACAATTGACAAAGAAAATAGAAGAGATGGACTAAACCTGTAAGATTATACCCTATGAATCACATATATTAGAGCATACAAGGGATATAACATCACCAGGATTTTCTCTTAACCTATCCCAAGATGTGATCCAAATGTTTAAGCTTTAACAAAACTGTTTGAGGGATAAGATCAAGCTCATTGAGATAATGACCCAAACCATATACGCTGAACCACCCGATGAAAGTCTCAATATCACAACCCTAACCCCTGGGGTGTTTGATGGTGTAATAATGTGCTATGTATCAAGATCGTAATAAAATTAATATAAATATTGTATAGAATAATGAATATTTCCTTCATTTTATTATTGATCCCTTATAAATGATTTTGAATTTCACACAATAATATATAAATGTTAATTTTAATTCAATTTTAATTAAGATGTTTACTTTGAATAATTAATGTATTTTTATGAAAAAAAACATTTTAATAAAATATTATAAATAAATAATTTTTTTACATATAAATGATATATTATTTTTATTATGGAAAATGTAATTTTAATAAGGGGTTGAAAACAATTATTGTCAAAAAACCCATTATTTATCAAGAAATATAACTTCATATTTTACAAGTGAAAATTCAAAAATTGAGAAAATTATTTTGATACAATAGATATTATTTTTTGAATAATATCATTGAAATTAAAAAATGGTGTATTTTTGATAATTTTATAAGATGATTGAATCATTGAGTAATAATTAAATACTATATAAAATATGATGTTTATTATGACATTATAATTTCCAAAAAATGAAGTTATAAATACTCTATTTGGTATCTAAGACAATATATATGTTTACCCTATAAAATAATTTTATTTTATGTTTACTGCATTAATTTTATAAATATTCTAATTATCCTCCAAAAAATATTATATTTTTATGTTTTGAAATCCTTTTTTAAGAGCATGAATAACCTCTATGTAATCATGTTTATTATTTTAATAATTTCAGCCATTTTCGTTATAAAATAATTAAAACCAACCATATTTTGAATAAATAATGTGTAAAAACAATGTAATGGTTTGTGATTTTGGATATTTTATTTTATTGATTCAAAAATATATGTTTAATAAAAAGTAAATAATTCCCCACACATTTCCTATATAATCCCACACGAGCTCCCATTTATCATAACTAAAAAATTATATCATCTATTCACTTCCATCCCCACTCTAGTGACCTCAAAAGGCTCCCCAAACCTTTCACAAAGCTCCTCCTAATAGTTTGGAATAAACCTTTCAAGGTATGGGAACCTCTTCTTCTACACATTATTCAAGTTTATTCATTATCCTATGTCTCCTATATTCATTTACCGATGTTGGGATATGTTCTTATATATCACATTTTACTTTCCATATTATGTATAAAATATTAGAGTCCCATTATACTCTCATCAATCCCTCCCATTATCATTCATATACCCCCATTATAGTACAAAAATTTATCAGCGATTTTCCATTCCATATAATTGTGTAGTAAATACCCATACCCATATTCAATCAGAGATGGTTACCTTTATTAATATTTATTATGGATTTGTGAATTATATTTATATATTCAAAACTAAATGATCACATAATAATTATATGATAATGATTGAATCCTTTTTATATGGTATATGTGGAAAATTTAAGCATGTGAATGAAATTAATGTGATGGGTGTATGCATTATTTTATAGAACTCCAATGTATTGGGAAATGTTCTAATCTCCTGAAATTTAATAGAAGGTATTATAGAGTAAAATAAATCCCCCATATGATTTATTCAATCATGATATATTGGAATGTATTCTTGAACAATATTTATGCGGCAATGTTTTAAGTTGTTTCCACTTTTCCCATGACCCTTTATGATTCTATAGAACTATCATGCCTTATTGTTCATGATTATAATTCTCAATCCTTTTATGACCCATATATATTTCTATTCAATAACATGTTATTATTTCATAAGAATATTCCATATTTATCCCATTAATTTAATTTATTTATCACCACTTTTTTATGTACGTCTCTGGATAATCACATGTAGTTTCAAGTATAAAGAATAATATGGGCATATCAAGTTAATTTTCAATAGTGTTATCGAATCCCATGTTACAAGTTGTTTTGTAATGTACATAATTCAAAAATATCCTATACTTATTTATATTCATGGTTGTATTATGTGTAATATTATAAAATGAATCTTGTAAGGCCTTCGGGCCACCCAGGACTTCGTGTTAGTAAGGCCGTTGGGCCACCTCAAGGCCTTCGGGCCACCTTAGTGCAAATGCAAACCAGAAAACCTACAAGGAACAAGCTCTACAAGGAGGATGTGCATGGAGCTTTCACCATAGTAGAAGCTAAACGGATTGCAAGAATAAGATGTTATGGAACCTACCATCGGGACAAGCCTGTGCATGCATGGGAATGCCTTTCCGAACAGCCATGCAACGGTGGAGAGTTGATTTCACGATGAAGATGCTGGGGAGGAGCAGTTCCAAGTAGTTAGTCTGGGTTGTATGTAATGTTTGAAGCCTATGGGAAATGAATTCCTCTAAGGCCTATGGGAAATGTAATACTTACGCCTATGGTCCTTGTAAGGGTTCCACCTCACCCCTTGAATGGTGGATTATCAAAAATCAATAAAAATGATGGTCTTCGGGCCATTGGAGGAGAAGTATTCTCGTAGATAAGGGGGAAGTGATAAATCCCAAAATAGAAAAAATAAAAAAACTAGTAACTAAATAATTAGAAAAATGTTTTTGAAAACCATGAAACCAATTATTTAGAAGCTCTATTATCATGTTATAAACCATGAATTGGTTGTTATAAAAAAATAATTACTATGTAAGACCACAGATATTTATGTTTTACAGAACAATTATCCAAAAATTACATGAAATCACATCACATAAAAATAAATAATTGGCAAGTTCATTAAATAAATATATAATCCCAAAAAATAAATCAAAATTTATCTTTTATACGATTATGAAAAATATAACAGATTTATCATCATTTATAATAGGTAATTTCAATTTATTTTAAATAACAAGACACAAATTTATTATTACAAATATATTTTTTTTTTGATAGAACCATGTAAATGAACAATTTATTGATATGTGTAGGTATTTCCTTTAAACAATATTAATATTATTGATTTAAGATTAATAAAATATTCTTGTAAATGAAAATAGTCAATTTAGAAATTATTATATATGGAATAATTTCATAATTAACGAAATGACTATTTAACTATGAATTTTGGATTAAATCATAGGTCAATTATAATAATAATTTTATGCTTTAATGAAAATAGAAAATAGAAAAATATATTAATATAGTTAAAATATATATTAATATGGAATGTGTAATAATATTTGGAATATAATTATATTAAAATTATATTCATATTTATGAATTGATTGTGTTTATTACGGTTATATCAAGTATATATTTATTCACTATGATAGAATAATAATTTATTGAGATTTCAAAGTTAAAAATTAATGATAATCTAAGGAATATTATTCTAAATTTTTTTTTCAGTGTTTATGTATTTAAAAATTGATAAGTGGGAATATCATAAGATACTTGGTATGAATTAAATCATTTTACCTACCAATAATGAAATTAGTTAGAATCGCGATGGATGTTGTCACATTTTTGGAATGAAATAATTATATATGTGTAGTTATTGATTATAATACATAATTGAACTCCATTAATTAAAATTACTAATATTTATACATAAAGTAAACTGTGGATATGTATTTATACATAAAACAAGTTGTGATAAATCATGTGTTACATCATCAAAATTAATTATATTGGGATTCTATGATGATCCCAATGTTCTAAATAAGTCATTAATGGGTGTTGAATAATTTTTTTTATAGTATAAAACATTATCACCATCAAATTTTTATTCAATTTAAAAGGATCATAAATTTTATAGAATTAATTAATAGATATTCTCCAATGTATTTCATTAGTGGTTATGATAAATTTATTTCATATTTTATGTTATCATATTTTAATAGTTTCTACTCACATATACATGTTATATAATATGAAGATCTATATAGAAATATATAAAAAAAATAATATAAATGGATGATTTTAGATAAATTAAAAAATTGATAATTGGTATTGGATAATAAATGAAAGATAATATATAATACATTTAATTAAATGATAGACAACGTTTTAGAGAATATATTTCTTTACAATAATTAATTATATATTGAGTTGATTTTCAGGAAATACGAGTGACATGTCTTCATAAAGACACTCCCCATGTTTTTCTCAAGGGCTGGTGGTGTCAAGGATAATATTGAAAGGTAATTACTCTATATTTTAAAAAATATTTTTTTCCAAATTTACTTTGTTTCATTGATATCTTTCCTTACATGTAAAAGTTATTTTTAACGAATCATAATATACTACTAATGTCATTATCTAAACATTATAGTTATAAAATAGTGGTTAAATATGGAAGAATAATTATGAATAATCAAAAATTTAAAACTAATTATGACATATTTATATAATGAAATCTTATTGATAAAAAATTAATTGATTTTTCATATGTCCCTATATACATCGAAGAAACACTTTTTCTCACAAAAATGATTTTCATTGAATTTTTGAAAAAAAAATTACATCATAGTCTTCCAAATTTTATAAAATTTATATCTAAAATAGAGCATGTTTTTTAGAATAAAATTTTTAATAATATCTTAGAGTTATTTTTTTAATTTTATTAAAATGTTAATTATTTAATGAATTGTAAGAAATAATGATTTTTATTTAAAGCTTCCTTTTAGTTTAATGAATTTACAAAATTACATTATATTTAAAAAGGTTTTGAAGATTAATTTTTTCCAATTATATTATTTATATCCAATTTAATTCATTTTAATGAAATTAATGTTTGTTTTAGATATTTTATAATTCTATATTTTGAAACATTTATCTTCAAAATAAAATTATTTTTTTGATGAATGTGTGTTTAATTTTAAATTATTTATTTCCATTTATGTGAAATAAATTTTTAAGATTTGATTCCATATTTATAATCATGATAATTAATATTATATAAGTTTTTCAACTTAATTTTTTTTTTCAAAATGAACAATTAATAAAATCAATTACTGTGGTTAATGTTTAATTGGGAATATTGAAGGGTTAAACCAAATTATAAGTGTATTTTTCCAATAGAACATATATATATCCTAATTTTAGTCCATGTTCCATCCATATAATTTCCCAAGATAAAATATTAATTCATTATGAAGTAGTTTTCATTGGAATGACTTTATCATTTTAGATTCTTTTAGGAATTTTCCATATTGTTTATAAGTTAGTTCATTTCCAGACACACAGATAGACCCATCCTATCCTCTCCTCATCACACACTAAAATTCTTATGGATCAAATAATACCTTCCCATAACCATTCATTAATTCCCTCACTATATTATATTTTCCATATATTTATTATGAAATCCTCATATAAAGATTCATTTATAAACTGAATGGGGTTCTCCAAAAAAATATGTATAGTCCTTGACCATAGATTTTTATTGTATTAATTATTATAATAATTAAAATATTATAAAACTATGATGATATAGTAATATAAGTTTCTACCATACATAAATATTTCATTTTATTAATGGCATAACATACATCCATATTTTCTCCAATCTAATGGGAATCAAAACCATCCATCATGTGTATGGAAAACTAATGGCATGTGAACTGATATATTTAATTTCCCAACAAATCATATAATAGATATATATAATTATAGATTTAAAATATTTATATGATATTTTTGACATTATTATAAATCATTATTTATAATATCATATATAAATTTTGACTTATAATCCATTAGAAAATAACAACATCACTCCAGTATACTTGTGGACTACTACCTCCACACAACGATGTCATATGTTTTACATTTTATTTTATCATATATGGTAATGAGGAATTATTTAATTATTATGTTTTATATATATTAAAATATTATTTTATAGAGGTGATATATTATTGAACATTCTTTCATCTCATTCGTCAATAAAAAAGAAACAAGATTCATGCATATATATGGCCTACCATCCTCATGAAAGGTGTAATTCATTATCAATTTCTATCATTAATGGATTACTATAAATTATAGTATGATTAATATATATTATATTTATATCTTGTTTAAAATTATAATTATTATGTATCTATGATTAATTTAAAATTTTTAAAACTATAAAAATATAGAAAACATGAAAAATGAAGCAATTATTACCCAAAATAAGATTTTAACATGGGAATGTAAATAAATGTCTAATAAATGATCATATATAAATCATATATGATATGATATATGTGAGTATTTTTTTATAATACATGAATAACAAACATAAACTCAATATACATATGTTTGAATGTGTATGAATAAATTCAATAGATGGCGTAAGGGAATTTCATCTCACATTCATTTTTGTAGGGAAAATAACTTATTCACCACTATATCCTTTTATGTGTTGTATAAAATTTCCACTAAGGTATTTTATGATTCATAAAATTATAATTATATGATGTACTAATCTATATAATTTTATCTCTTTCAGTGGGTTGTATGACTCAATATTTACCAAAGTACTCATTTTTTTGTTATAATCTCATCAATTATCTGGTCTGTTTATGATTAATAATTTTATGTTGAAATATTATAGTATACCACTCAAGAAACTATGTTATTTTTCAATCCTCTACTTATATCACAAAATTATTTTTCCCTTACATTTTTCTCTTTCTTATGTACTCATGACAACATAGTAATGTTTTTAAAAAAAATCGATTGTATTTATCTCTTCGGCTGAAAATCCATTATATTTCAAATAAATGTTTTCTAAAAAAATTGAATAGTGTTTTAATTTTTTTAATTTCATTTTACCCATTATTTTGTTTTTACAAAAATCTTCAAAATAAATCTGACTATTATTTTCCAGAAATGGTATTTTTTAGAATTTATTATAAAAATTTGGAAGGAATATGTGTCATAATGTGTGAAACATGAGAAATATTTCCCATTATCCGGAACATAAAATTATTTCAAGATCCCTTTAAATGATTATAAGGATGTATTTAAATAGATTTGTTTTCTTTAAATTTATTGAATTTTTTAGATTTTATATAAACTATTTTTAAGATTAAAGTTTATTTTTGATAATAAATATTCCAAATGATATTTTTCATATCCTTTTAATCATATATGACATAGTTTTATGTTGTAAATGATGTACTAGGGATATTAACAAATGATACCATCATTATTATTTCTCTTAATGGTTTGTGATTTTTATCAAATGATGTTTATGAAACAGATTCATTATCTGTGGGTTATGATATGATGAAATGAATGAATTTTTATAAAACCCTTTTAATGGATTAATCTATAATGATATATTTCTAAAACCCATTTCATTTAGTTGGTTCTAACATGGGAAATGTTTTATGATATTTTTGAACACACACACACACACACACACACACACAGATATATATATATATATGCATTTGATTATGTCAAATGTGATTCTGTTATAAAATAAATATTTTGGTTACAATATAAACATTGAGGCTTGTTTCATTGTAACAAAGGACAATGGATTTCATTTAACCATGTACGATGGTTATTTTGTAACCAAAGATGTTAGTTATATTATAACCAAGAATGATTGTTATGTTATAACCAAGGATGGGTGTTTTGTTATATCCAATGGAAATTGTTATGTTATAAACAAGGATGGGTGGTTAAATTACAAATAAAGAGGGGTGGTCCTATATCTCACTTAAAATAATTCTATTATGATATATATATCTTGAGATAAAAAGTACTAGAATTCTGTGTGATATTAGTTTAATATGGTAAATTTTATACAATGATAGTCATGGGAGGGATCCATGAAAACAAATATAGTTCATAGAGTGACCTCAATCCACTATTATTGTCTATTAAATTATCCTTGATTGTAAATAAAATTATTTTCTCTGATTTTGTGAATTCCAAAAATCTATTTCTTGTGATAAAATTATTTTATCATGGATTATGTTATTTGATTCCCTTAGGATTCATGTTTTTTAAACATCCATGATTTATACCATGACCCATGTTTATGATAAATGTAATATAGGGTATGGTTTTAAAATGTTATTCTCGTGTCATCATAACTTTATAGTCTTTTTATGGAGATATCACCAATGTTAACCATTACTAAGAAGCTAAGATCACCCTTTCAATTGTTTAATTTCTCTATGTTGTGAAAAACGATGTTATGTATGATATGTCTATAATGGTTGAAGGTTATGATGAACATAGTGGCATATGATGTTGTTCACTTATGAACAAGTTGATTATGTATCCAAGTTTCCTAAGACACCAGGCCTATACGATTCAAGAATGTATTTGGGAAATGTATTGAATATTCATCTAATGAAATATTGTTCACATGTATTAAAAATTCATTTGTTTTTATATTTTTAATGATAGAAAGGGTTTAGTTAACCTTTAAAACAATTATAGGAATAATTTTGGGAGATCCCAAGAGATATGTCAAAGGACATTTTCAAGTTCATGTCCAAGGATATGTCTAAGGATATTCCAAATGTTTTACCTTTGTAAATGTCTAAGTATATATCTAATTATATATGTGTGTAATTTAATATCTTTTTATAGTAAAATATCTTTCAATTTTTGTGTTGGATTGAGTGAGTGGTTTATATGAAATTATATCAATATCTCGATTCTACAAGTGGGAAAAGAAATAGAATAGTTGTACCTGGGTGTAATGGGGAACCCCTGTTATTATATAATTATCATATTATTTATGTATAAAATGCTTATAAAGTATTTTAGTTATATTGTGGTTGATTTTTTTAATTTTTATTTTGGATTTTATGGAGGTTAACGATTTGTGAACTGTTAATGAAGACTGTGAATCACCTATAGGAAACCATGAAAGGGAAAAAACATCTCACTGGGTAGGAAAATGGCTATAAAATTGTTTGGAAAAAACATTTGGACAGTCAGGGGAATCCATATATGTTATATATAGTGGGTATAGAATGGTTAGGTCATGATTTGTCTAACAGTGTGATCAAACCATGTGAGGGGTGGTTGGATTGAGTGGTTGGAATATAGTTTGAACATGGGTTGCAAAACTATGTGCCTAAACATTGTATAGTTCAAAATGGGATTCATATTTTTTTGGATCTCATCTAGTTTATCCCATTAACAAATCTTTTTCAATTATTCTGAGCATAAAATGTCTTTATCTCTTCCAAACTTTTTTGGTGACTCTACCCTTTGATCTGGGAGTAATATGTTGTTGAATATCTGTGTGTTGGAGACCTAGATCCCTATGTATATATTAGTTATAGGTTATTTACCTTATATTTCATCTTTATACATTTCTTGTATTCATAGATATAATAAATTAAGGATATAACTTTGCTTTTTTTTACTCCAATCCTGAAAATATATTATTTTTGTGTTGATAGAGAACATAATCTAATGCATGTTTTTTAGTGTCAAAGCTAAATTATAGAATAATTGTTTGGTGATTCATTTTTTTCCTATGTTTTTGAGGAAGTTGATTTATTCATAAACCACCTTATTATAAAATGATGTATTGATTTAATTTCATTAATTAAATTTTAAATGTTTTTAAAAATATTGGAAGAATATATCTTCTATTAAGGTTTGTGAAATTATAGAAAATCAAATGTTTTGAAAAGTGATTAGTTTCATTATTTTAAAATGATGATTTAAAAATAAGAAATTATTTAATTCATGAAAATGGATTAATGGAATTTAATTTTTCAAAAAAATATTTTTTTTATTAAAATGTCTAACATGATTGGTTTGGCATGGGTTTTTCATTAATAGTTGGGGGTGAGATGAATAGGATAGATAATGGTCTTGAAGTATGGCCATCAAAGGGATGAAGTAGTGACATGAAGTACATCCATCAATGGTAACACTGTTATTATTTGTGTTTGTTTGTAAATAGAATTGGTTATGGAAAATGGAATTTTGAAATAGATTCAAATAATTTTTTGGTTTCTTTCCTTGGAAGTAGATTTTGTTTGGAAAAAATGTTTGGTATTAAAATTGTTTTTTGTTCTGGTATAAACTATTTTAAATTAATTCAAATAGTTTTATATCAAATAGATAACTTTTTTTTGTCATAGTGGTATGATTAGGGAATTCATTTGGGAAAAACTATGGAGTTTTATACTCACTCGCTTCTTGGGGACTTTTGTGTGTTTTCAGATATTGTTAACCAAGATATAGGGAGATGAAAAGTGTCTCATTTATGTAGTTATTAATCACGATACTATGAGAATAGATTTTGGATTCGAAGCCTAGATCATGTTGAGAGCTGTGGAGTTTAAGTATATGGAGTAATTGTTTTTTTTGTTTCTTTTTCCACTTTATACTAGGATTTGGTATTTGTTTTAGTTTTATTTTATTCAAAGTTGGTATTACATTGACTTCTAATACATTATACTCATGCATCATTTAGGTGTTTATTGTTTATGATTATTTGGGATTTTTTTTCATTAAAAATATAAAATCAACTTCTAATACATTACGAATCCCTTAGAATTTATTTCCAATAATTAGTGTATTGTGGATCTCATATATAGCCTAGTAATGTAACTACCTATTAAAAAGGGAATAGGTATGAAAGGGATGCTAAAAATGGTACTAGTCTAGTAATTTCAGTCTACTTTTGGAAGAAATGATGTTGGTTTTTCACTCTTGGACATGGAAATCCATTATTGATTAGTCCTTGAGTTGTGATAGTATAAATGAGTAGGATCATCTGAACATGAATTGTTGAGCATAAATAGGTGTTTCTAAACTATTTATTCCAAATCATAAGTTACCTTGGATTTGGAAACATATGTTTTTTCAGACAATTTTATTATTTTAAATTGCATCATCATGTTTTTAGAAGATGACAATATCATAACATTCATTTATATAAATTACATACCACTAGATGTGAATATATAATTTTTAGTAATGTTTTTCAATTTGGTTAAAAAGTTATGTTTTTTGAAAAAATTTCAATTTTTTTCAAATGTGAGATTTTGAAAATGAATTGTAGTTGTATGTTGTAAATCATTTAATATTGATACATGGTATAATTTTCAAAAATATATTTAATGTCAAAATATGTTGAATTATTGGAAGCATTGTTATTATATGTGTGAACTTATGATATTCTATTGATTAAAACATCAATTTCTATAGAGTGAGAATAAATAAAATTTCTTTTAGTAAATGAAATGGAATAGGTTAGGCATAGAAGAAATCAACAGTAAGAAGCTGACGAGAATATAGGTTCCCCTATGCCACATGTGAACCAAAAAATATTTTAGAGTATTTTCCTAGTTTTTGAAACAACAGATAGAGGGAACATAATGGATCAACTAATTCATGTGGATCATTACATCGATTTCTAGAAATTGAATCCACCCATCATTTAGGGTGATTCAAAAAAAAAAAATAAAGGCATGACTAAATAGGATTAATCTAATATACAATTTTCATAGAATAATAGCATAGATTAATTTCATTTAAAAAACATACATGCTAGAGTATCCTATATGAAGATGTTTGGATTTAGAAAATACTACTTAATATTAACAAGGTATTTTACAAGATTATTTCAAAGAATTCTTTCAACGCATAATTCAATCCATACACAATCAGAGTTACTATAATATTTAAATTGATCAATATTAAGTAGGTGAACCTCTTAGTGAATGAGTATATGGATAAATTCATTAATTTATCCCATTTTCATCCAATGATACTACAAGTGAAACCTTTAAGGTACACATTTAAGAATTGGGGTGGTGGCCAAATATGTTCACTATTATTTTGGTTATTTTTATACCATATTATCTTATGATGGTCAATATTGAAATGGTAGAAAAAAGATATATCTCACAAGATATGAGAGGAAGAAAACTATTGATACGTATGGGAAATTGATGGAACTCTTATTAAGGAAATAAGTGGAATATGAACAGTAATTTCCAAAGTAGTTGAATGAATCAGAATTGGACGACCGGATCAGTGATTCATCCTAGAGAACCAAAATAAACATGGATGGTTTTAGTGTTGTTATTGGACCATATAAAACAATATTGTACATCACCACATAAAGAATTCCAAAATTGGATCTAGAAAAGGAATATGTAGTGTTATTTCCACATTTCTCTAAGGCGACGTGTTCAGGACAAATCTATTATTTTGTATATGTCATATACTTCAATAGGATGAGGGAAGTGGAATACTTGTCATCAGAATAATTGGGGAATCTATCTTGATTCTAGGAATACCATGACAAATCACACAAAAAATATCAACTTTACAATAAAGACAAAATTATAACAAGTAAAGAGTTATATGTAGATGAGTTACTGACTATGAATAACCAGTCATTAACTTTTGTATTCGGTGGTATGAAAATTTTGAATTAAACCATTATGGAAGATTTGTTTTACATGAGTGCATAACATTCATTTATTACTTCTCATGTTATTGATCTTACGGGTTTTCATTTTGACATTATGACTTCTATTTTGAAACATCAATATCATCATGGACAAAGAAAATAAAGAATTAATTTGAAAACCATAATTATTGATGGAGTGGAATTGATTTCGGATTTCTTTAGGGTTTATATGGTGGTATATTACATAATCTATGTAATTTATTGGTTAAAAATACTTAAAGTCCACATAAATTGTTAAACTGGATGTCTTAGTTTTATGATTGATTGTGGTGTCAAGAATATATTTATAGGATTTTGAAATGTAAGTGTCAGTGAAGAAAGATTCTTTCACAAATATTTGCAATAATAACATATTATTTGGTTGATTTGTCCATGGAATCAGTGGGGGAGATTGGGAATAACTTTTTTCCATTACTTTTTGACTAGTTTCGAGTGTTTTTCCTTATAATTCCATTGTATTTCCACCAACAATTGAAGTCTAGTTTACGATTGATCTATCATAGGGTACTATTTATATATCACTTTCATCATATCGGATAGAACAAATAAAATTAAGAGAATTAATTTTCCGGTTAGATGATTTGGAAATCAAAGGTTTCATCTGGTGTAGTCCATATTTTTAGGTTGTATTGGTTTTATTTGTGAAAATATACGATAATACACTTGGGATCTATTTGGATTATCATAATATCAAAATATCTATGATAAAGAATCATTATTCACATACACATATAGATAATATTTTTTATCAATTGAGTTGAGATCATTGGTTAATTAAAACTATCCTACATTAGGGATATCACTCGATGCGTGATTATAGGGTTGATATTAAATAGATAGATTACAGAAGTAGATATGGGCACTACGAGTACGTCTTAATGCCTTTCAGTCTTAATAATGCACTAATATTTTTTTGGAATTGATGAATCATATATTCAAATGGTTTTTAGATTAATTTTTGGTGGTGTTTCTAGATGAAGAATTGGTGTATTCAAGGATATGTGCTAAGCATAAACAACACATGGAGAGAGTGTTGGAATTTTCTTGTGGGATAATTGTCTGTATATTAAATTATCAATGTTTTATTTTTGGATACATGTGGTTATTTACTTCTCTATGTAATATATGAATGAGATGTTTCTTTGGATACAGAAAACATAGAGTTTGTGATCTATTGGTTTCTTCTAAAGAATCTCATTGAGATACATATTTTCCATGGTCTCGATGATTATTATCGAGATTTTGATCAGGAAATTTATAGTCTATCTTAAATAATGAAAAACTTGAAAAAGAAAAACATTTAATACAATAGGTCTATGAATGGTATATTTATTCTCAAGATATTAATTTTTTCCATACATCTGCACAAATCAAGATATTTCTATAATTATGACATGGGTACATGGTGTATTGTAATGCATTAGGATCTAGGTTTGGATATGTTCTTATACAGGGAGATAATGTTTTTTATTATGTCTCAGGGAAGTTATGGTTTCATGATGAAAACTACCCAATACATTATTTAGAAATAGATATTTCATTACATAATTTGAATACATTTCATCATTACCTCTTTGATGATAAACTCATGGTGTTTACTAATCATATGATTTTGAAAGAAATTTTCTCACAAAGGGATTTAAAACTGAGAAAAATAAGAAGCAAGTAATATATCAAAATTTTTTAATTTTCCTTGATGTATAAACAAGGGAACGTAAATTTTGTGGTGGATTCTTTATGAAAAATATTTATGTTCAGTTTGAAAAAGCAACTTCAGATATGTGGAATTTGATGTTATTGATAGCTTATAAGAACTTAGTTTGTGATTATCGAGGTAGTTTTTCAGTTTTATTTTAATTTAGATTTTTTCTATATATGGTTGATATGGTTAAATAGCACAAACTTCGGATTCTGAATGTGTTTCTAGGTGTTGAAAACGAAATGGTTGTTAGACCATATATGGATAAAATCTATATGGGAGGTCAATGTTGTGGTACATAGATCAGATGGTCATACCTATGAATTTTCATGATAAAAATTAATAAGCACACAACCATTTGATATGGTATGTTAATACTATAATACGAAAGATGTATAAGGTATTAAAATCAAAATTATAGTCGGTTAGTTATAAAAAAATGTAGATGAGTTAGATTTGAGATTCCTCACCATTCAGAAATTCAAGTCAAAGAACTAGTAGCCAGCTAGAATGTTGTAGTCCTTACCCATTCCCATGTGAAAATGGGAGTATATGACTATGGATATTTTGATAGGTCTCCCAACATTGGTTTCATAACATGGTCACATATATGTGATTTTGTATAGGCTCCCAAATTCATACAATTTATTACCTATTAATTAATCAGATACAATGGTGTACTTCTATAAAATCTATACCATAGAATTGTTAAAGAGTAATGGTGTACCCATTTTGATAGTATTAGATTGATATTTTATGTTTAAAATTATTTTTAGAAATATTTTCATCAAGACACAGGGAATCAATTGTCTATGAGTATGGCGTATCATCCATATATGGTTGGACAAACATAAAGTATGAAAAATAATAGGAATACATGCTTAGTGATTGTGTAATGGATTTTTTTGGATCATGGGAGGAGAACATACATTATGTTGAGTTCTCATATAAAAAAAAATATTAGGACTTGAATAAATTTGGATCATTTTAAAGAACTGTATGGTAATAAATTTCATTTTCAAAATTTTTGAGTAGAAATGGGTGAAACATCATTGGTATGACCAAACCTTGTATAAGAGATAATGGAAAATATTTGGCAGACCAAGAAAAAGATGGGTACAAATCAATTTCATCACAAATCATATGAGGGTCATAGTAGATGTTCATTTTCATTTAAGGTGAGTGATCATGTGTTCTAAAGAACCTCTACATGCTCTTGTAGTTATCATTTTGGGTTCAAGGGTAGGTAATCTCCTCGATTCATAGTCTCTTTTAATATACTTGAATGGGTTGGTGAGGTGGATTATCGGTCAGTTTTTTTATTTAGGGCATGTTCAATGCATAATGTGTATTGTGTACCTTAGTTGAAGATGTATCAGTTAGACCATGGCCATGTGCTTTTGTTTGATATTGTTGACATAGATCTAAATTCTTATTTTATTCATATTCCATTCCATATTGTGGACAGGAAAGTGAAATTATTGCCTCCAAAATGCATTGTTATGGTGTGAATTTAATGGAATCATAGTAACGTTTAGGATGAAAAATAGGAAAGGGAAATTAAAATGGCCAAGAAATGGCACAAAATATTTTAGGAAAATAGGGGTATTATAATTTGTAGGTATGAAAAGGGAAATGGTGGGGAGAATATAGAACTTTCCCCAGTTTCAGGTAATTAACCCATTATTAATGAATTTTATGTATATGATGTATTTTAGTGTTGTTTAGGATGGATTATAGGAGTTTTGGATTGGTTAAATGTATTTTCAGTATTTTCATGATTCGATAATGGTTAGTAGAAAAAAATGAAGCACCACAAAAAATATGTATAATGGAAAACAGAGGTCACTAGGCTGGTGCATGACTAGCATACAATTTGGAAAAAGCATGCTTCCACCAATGGGAAACAATGAGTGTTTTGGATAGAGGACAAAATGGATGGTATTTGTGTTTTATAAGCATGAAATCCAACTGTGAAAAAGGTGGTCAAAGATAGTGGTTGACACATGGTTTTCAGAGATTTTTCTTAACCACATCCATAAACTCTGCACCATTAAAAATGAGGTTAAAATTTTGTGTATATAATCTAGTTTACAACCATTAAGCCCAAATTTTTTCCCCAGTTTGACCCTAATGAATTTCCATCTCCTCCCAATGTCATTAGAGACCCTTACCCTTTATCAAGGAGTAATTTGATGGGGAATCCTTGGGTGTTGAAAGCTCGAATTCATTATTAGGTACTTGTTCTTAGGGTTTTCCATATATTCCATATTCTAATATCTCTAGGATTCATATATGTAAAAAAATATTGGTATTTCTATGTTTTTTTATTCCAATCATAATGACAGACTATAAAAAAATTATAATTACCGACGTTTAAAATCACGGCTAATTCATTTACTGATGACTTTATAAAACACAGTTAAATGAGTTGTCACTACATTAGTGATGTTTATATGAATTTCTAATTTAGAGATGTTTAGAAAATATTTATTTAGTGATTTTAATAAGCATCACTAATTTAGCATCATTTACAAATGTCTCTAATTAGTGACATTTAGAAATACCCTTAATTAGTGACACCTCATTTGCTGAAGTTTATTAGAGATGTTGGAAAATAAACATCGCTAATTCAGTGACGTTTAAAAATATCGCCAAATTAGCAAAATCACATTAATTGACATTTTCACGAAATGTTGGTAAGTGACACATCATTTACTGATATTTCTCTAAAATGTGGTAAATTGTTCATTTTTTGAAATTTATATAATATTTTGATACTAATATTAAAAATATTAACATACATGTGTCCCTCTCAGCCCCTTTTAATCCCCTATGACACACCCCTCATGTAGCCGGGAAGTCCCCAGCCACTCCCTATTATTCTTAGAAATGTTTTTAATAGTCATTATATTAGGGACACCACATTTACTGATGTTTTTGAGAACATTTGAAAACTAACACCTCATTTACGGACATTTATCAAAAAATTCACTAAATAGTTATTTTTTTGTAATTTATTATACATTTTTTACTAATAATAAAAATATCAACCAACTCATGTCCCTCACAGTCACTTCTGTTCTCCTACTCTAGTCCCCTCATGTAGCAACACAGTCCTATTCTTATTGTACCCATGCACCCCACAATCCCCTCCCCTTTCTCCTATAGCCACACACCCACGAAGCCCCTTAGGTTCCCCGATGCTCCGACCCTAGAACCCTGCCCCATCCCATGTTGTTCACCTATGCCACGTTACCAGATCACTTATCTCCTATATATCGCTCAAAAGTGCCATGCACCCTCCCCTATCCAATGCAAAAAAAATAAAGCGATCTTTACAGGAGTAGAACCTGTGACCTATAGCTTACCAATGAAGCATTCAAACCACCGCGCCACTCACGATTTTTTATATTTCCATGTTATCTTATATTTATATATATGACCATATATTCTTATATTGAAGAAATTAATTATATATATATATTCATATATTAATATATTTATGTCTATATTTCATATTTTATGTTCATATATACATAAATATATATATATATATATATTCATATTTTATTATATATATTTGTGTGTGTGTGTGTATAAATATATGTGTGTATGTATAAATATATATATATTTATAATTAGAAACTTTAAAATAATGGTAAAAATGTCACTAAAATAGTCATGTTTTCTTAAAAACATGAGGAAATTTAAAATATTTTATTTTATTATGTTATATATATAAATATATTTCAACATTTAAAAATTAAAAATATATTTATATTTATATATTAATATTCATATATTAAGATATATATATTTACTTATATTAAGACAAATATATATGAATATACCAAGATACATATATATATTTATTTATATATTAAATTTTTTGTTTAAATATATATATATGTTTTATATTATATTCTATATATGTTTATATTTTATATTATATATATATATGTTTATATCTTATATATATATATATATGTTTATATCATAAATATATATATATGTGTGTGTTTATTATATATATATATATGTTTATATAATATATATGTGTGTGAGTTTATAATATATGTATTTACATGTTTATATTTTATGTTTATAATATATATATATATATTTGTTTGTATTTTATGTTATTTATATGTTTATATTATATATATGAATGTATATATTAATATATAAGTTTGTATAAAAATATATATAAGTTTATATATGTTTGTGTGTGTGTACAAATATATATGGGTATATATATAATAATAATTATAATTATATATATACATACATATAATTTTCCATATTTTAAAACACTGATAAACATTCCACTAAAATAGATATGTTTTCTTAAAAGCATGACAAATTTTAAAATATATATGTGTTTATATGTATATATATGTATATGTGTGTGTGTTTATATATATATATATATATTAATATCAATTAATATGTAAATAATCTATATAAATATATAAATTTTTAGCAATGTTTTCATGAACATGTTGCTAATTTAGCGACATTTTTTATGAAATGATTTTAATTTAGCGATGATTTTCCGGAAGAAATGCTAAATTAGGGATGCTTTTTGGGAAGTGTTGCAAATTTATGATAGTTTTGGGGAAGAAACACTAATTTTACGATGATTTTGGCATAGCGTGGTGAAATTGGAAACACTTTTATTGAGGAATTTTTATTTTAGTGATGTTTTTTGTGAATCATCTAAAATATAATGATGTTTTTTGGAAGCGTCGCTAATTTAGAAATGGTTTTAGGGAATCATCACCAATGTAATGAAATGTTTTAGGATTTATTTGTAAATTTGTGATGTTTTAGGTATGTGTACCAAATTTATATTTTTTTTGGGGGAAGAGTATCCAATTTAGAGATGTTTTTCGGAAACATTTCTAATTTAGAAGTATATTCTAAAAAGCATCACTAAGTTTAAAATTTAGAGTCAATTTCAAAAAATTGCTTAAAAATGTCGCTCAACTACTGGTATATTTTGTGAGATATCACTATTTAGTTGATTGGGAACAAGATCTAAGGTGGGTATTTTTATTTTCAAGCATATTTTGGGAAAGAATTGTTATGTTCTTCATTCACTCATTTTTTTGTCAATGTTGGTGGATTCAATATTGAAATATATAATTAGAAAGAGAATGCTTCAATTAAAATTTATTTAATTTCTAGAATTGAAATTTTTTATTTTTGCTCAATCTTAAGTAGAAACACCTTTTTGTGATGATTTTTTAAATTTAGTAAAAAAAATTATTGTGCAGAGTGATTTCTTTCAATATTTTAAAATGACGATTTTAAGATATGATTTTTTTGAATCATAGATAGTGTTCATAGGAATTTTTTATAGTACAAGGATTTTTTATTGAAATGGTTTACATGATTGGGTTGTAATGGGTTTGTAATTAATGGTTGGGTGTGAGTTGAATTGGATGTATAATGGTCATGAAATACCATCATAAAATGGAAAAAGTATTGATGCGAATTTCCTCCAACAATGGTAACACCAAGAATGAGTGTTTGTTTGTGTGTGGTTATGTGTGTGGACACAAAATGTGTCAACTCGAAATAGAATAGACAATGGGTTTTAAAGAGTTGTTAGGTAATTTTCCAAGATATTGATTTGTTATAGAAAATGGTTTTTTTGTGGAGTTTGTTTTGAATCTTGAAATAATGTTTTTAAATTGTTTTAAACTATATTATATTAAGGTGCTAAATTATTCTATCATAGTGGAGTATGTATGGAATTAATTTGTGGAAAACATATTATTCTCACCCCCTCCTCGGTTATAGTGGTGTGTTTGTAGATAATTTCTATTGAGACACATGTAAATGAAAAATAACTTATTTATTTTGTGATATATCATGAAACATTAGTAATGGTTTATAGATTCAGGTCATAGAGCATGTTGGTAGATGTGGTGTTTTTGTCTTTGGATTCTTTTTGTTTTTTGGTTTTTTCTTCTGCTTTATATTCTTGATATTTTTATTTCTTTTAAAATGGTTTTATTTTTAGTTGGTATGACATTGGGTTGTAATAAATTATACTCAATCATATTATAACAATTTTTTGGTTATGATTATCTAGGTTGGGTTGTTTTCTTTAAAAAGGAAAAATAATCACCCAAATGGCTCTCAATCCCTTGGAATTTTTTGTTGACCATTATTATCTCAAGGAGGCAACCCGAGGCCTTGTAATGTCACACCCTCTTCCAAAGATAATGATGAAGGTTTTGATGTTACATGTAATAACCTTGAAGAGATCACATTAAGATTGGATGGCTCGTCACTTGGTGCATGTAAATAGTCCTTGGTGCACACATGGTCTGGCACTCATGTGAGATATGATTTTCAAATTCACAAAATAATTATGATCCACCATGTAGTATTTGAATAATGACCCTAAATTAATTATATTAATCCTATGGTGTCATATATTTAATAGAATGTTTCATGAATCCAATATTCTATAACTAAATTTTTAGGATTATATGGTTCTAAACAATAATTATAATTTAAAAAAAATTATTTTTTTAGAAAATGACTCAAACCCAAATAAATCATGTGAACAACCAATGTGATGGTAAATTAATTGACCACCTCCTTGATAATCCAAATTGATTATAATTAGGGATTTAATATTTTTTTGACAATTCTCACTCAACTAGAGCAAGATATAAGTTCAAAAATGAGTCATAATGAACTTTTAAATTTACCAAGGTTATAGAAATATTACATTGAAAATTTCTTGTGATAATTACCACCCTCCGTATTTGGGAAAAAATTCACAGGATTTTAATATATGCATTAATTAAATGAAAAAAGATATTTTTAGTTATTCAGTGATCAGACCCTAGAAATGTTGTGCTAGTTTCTTATCTTTTGGAAGGAGAATTTTATAAATTGTGGAGTATTATTTATAATAGAATTCATGTGGATTTAATTAAATTCATGGTGTGGGATGAGATTAATAGTTATTTTTCTGTGAGAACAAACATCATATTCAATGTACAAATTTGGGGAAGGACTTACCTCAACATATGTATAATGATGGTGAATCCATTCCTACATATGAGGCTAATTTTACAAGACCTTTAATATTTTTTTGGGTTTATTAATTATCCCTAAAATATAAATTTACTGATTCTTTAATGTTTTGAATCAAAATATCCAAAATACATTCTCTATTAGGTATATTAGAATCGATAAAGAAATCGTGTAACATCCCGGTTCCGGAAGCCACCCAGAGGCACCTCATACCCGGTTGGTCACATGACCTCAAGCACATTTCCACAAATGCCAGAGGCTACCGACTAGCAGTAATGGCCTTGGGTGTGATAGTGGGGAAATTATGCCCTCATTGGCAGAGTACATAGTTGAAGAGAAAACAAATAACATCAATCGCCGAAACAATAGACATCCATAAAAGAGTAAACAGCGGAAGACTGATAAATAAACAATTTAAGAAGAAATATATGTAAATGATGCATGGTACACATATGTCTAGAAAACATCCAAACAAGTCACAATGCTGAATACAGTACTAAACCAAAGTACAAAAGAAAAACAGGTGAGAAAATCCTCAGCATTACAAGCCTTGGATCGGTTCCTTGCCCTCTATCTCCCATGTAATCAAGAACCTGAAGTAGAAGGGCACTTTCCTTTATCTATACCTACAAAAATATAATCTGTTTGGGCTGAAAAGCATGACCCAAATAGTGTGTGTGAAAAAGTCTCAATAGGCATCCACCCAAAGATCTGTGCTTAACAGTCAGTGAATATATGGTAGGTAAAGTACAGTAAGTAGTAAACAATAAGCAGGAAACAGGATAGTGCACAACAGTAACAATCCTCAGATTCTAGCATACATTCTACAACCAAGAAACAGCTACTCAAGCAAGTAGAATAAAAGGTAACCTCTGGGTATTTCTCACAGTCTTACCCCTAAGGTTCAACCTACATGAACTAGAAACCCTCTGGGAGTCACACATAGTCTCACCCCTTTGGTTAATCTAAATAATTAATAGACTCTTTGGGGAAGCACAAATCATCAATTCCCCCTATATTCTCATATCGTACTAAAGGCTCTCTGGGGAAGCACTCAATGTCAATTCCCCCTGTGGCCCGCATCGAGGAACTACAGACTCTTTGGGGAAGCACTCAACATCAATTCCCCCTGTGGTCTCGCATCGTAATTAAAGACTCTCTGGAGATGCCCTTCCGTCCATTCTCTCTATGGTCCACTACAATAGGTTCTCGCCGCCCTGTATAAAATAAACATGCATAGCGCGCATGTATCATCCAAGTAAACCTCAAGAACTACTTGGCTATCATTCTAAGGCTCAACAACATAACAAAGCAACATTTACACTATCATACAATTAGGCATGGAAACCGAAAAACATCGAACAAGAAAAAAAGCATGTAAAATCATCGAGAACACAACAAAATTTACCCTATTCAAAAGCAATGACCACTACACAGGTATATCAGCAAGGCAAGAAAACAACAAGGGTAAATTGGGAACATGCAATACCCCGTTCAAGGGAATTGGTGGAAATTGCACATATTATTCAATGAATTCTTACAGAAAGGAACAAAACACCTACCTCGATCATAGGAGATCTATATACATGAAAAACGATGACAGATTCTCCTTAGAACATTGTAGATTTGAGAAAATGTCTGAAACCCATAAACCACGATAACTTGAGAAAGGGGAGGAATTGGAAAACAAGGCTCAAGCAGAAGGGATAACTCACCACTGTGATTCCAATGCAATCAACAGTGCTCGAATCAGAGAACAGACAGAGAGGCAGAGGCTCGTCGAAGATTCGCGGAACCTCGGTGCTCTCAGATGAACAGAAACTAGAAGAAACCTTTCTGTGCATCAGGCGTGACCCCATTCCATTTAATAAAAAAATAATGTACATGGCGTGTACTAGGTTTTTCCATACTCTGCTAAAATCAGCCTCCACATCATCCCTACACACCCTGTGTGTAGCCCGGACATGACCATCAAACAAATTTGAGCAGGAAATGAGTACACTGCGTGTACTTCAAAAATTTCCAGAAACTCTATTTTTCTCAAGGACACCAGAAAAAAGGAAAGGCATACCTGAAAAGAATATCTAGTTTCTTACAAACTTCCCCACTTAAAGAAATTCATCCCCAAATTTACCTAGCGAGGCGTAGAAGGAGAAACCCCAAACAGCTCCAGCCACTGCGATTGTACATCAGACTCCCTCTCCCAAGTCTCATCCTGTACTCGTCCGTGTTGTCATTGCACCCATACCAGAGGAACAGACTACCCAAAGAGAACCTTCATACTGCGATCGACAATCCGGATGGGATTATCCTCAAACGATGCATCCACTTCGAGCTCAACTTCCTCAGGCTGAAAGAAATGAGACGGGTCTGAAAAATAACTTCATAATTGACAAACGTGGAAGACATCATGCATGGCCCGGTACCTCTGAGGTGAATGCAACCGATAGGCAGCTGGCCCAGCTCTCTCCAATACCTCATACGGCCTAACATACCATGGTGAAAGCTTACCCTACATCTGAATCATCTTGTGTCCCAATCTCAGTGCGACACAGAAGAAAAATTAACCCCTGACCTTGAACTCCAAAGGTCGTCTCTGCTGATCAGCATAACACTTATGTCGAGACTGTGCTGTAGCCATCCTCTTCTGAATCAACTCTATCTACTCTGAAGGCTCCTGAACAAGACGAGGTCCCAGAGAAGATTCATATCCTGTCTCCAACCAGCATAAGGGTGATCAGCATGGTCTACTGTAAAAAGCATCGTATGGTTCCATCTGTATAGACGCCTGAAAACGGTTGTTGTAGGCAAACTCCACCAGAGGAATATTCTTTTCCCAAGAACGACCAAAGTCTAGAATGCAATCTCAGAGCATATACACAAGCACCTGAATCATATGATCAGACTGGCCATCTGTCTGGGGATGGTATGTTGTACTCAGAAGTACATGTGTACCCACATCTTTCTGAAGCCTCTGCCAGAACCGAGAAGTAAAGCTCGCATCTCTGTCTGAAAGAATTGAATTTGGAACTCCATGCAGATGCACAATATCTCGGATGTAAATTCATCCCATATCATCGACACTGAAGGTCTCCTTGATTGGAAAGAAGTGAGAATCCTTCGTAAGTCTATCGATGACAACCCAAACAACATCATTCTCTTGAGGTGACCTCGGAAATCCAGTCACGAAGACCATCACAACATAGTTCCACTTGCACTCTGGAATGGGTAACAGCTGTAAAAGGACTTCTAGTCACTGATGCTCCACCTTCACTTGCTGACAAGTAGGACACCGCAAGACAAAACTAGCAACATGTCTCTTCATACCTAGCCACCAGTACCAGTGATGAAGATCCTGATACATCTTGGTGACACAAGGATGAACTGCCCAGACTAAGGAATGAAAATCCCACATCAGCTCCTCACGTATGTCTGTTGGCACCCATATGCATCCACGGAAACGCAAGATCTCATTCTCACCCACCTTCCATCCAGGAAGAGGGTCCTATCCTAACACACTCTCCCACAGGACTAAGCCTTATGAATCTGATAGCTGCCTCATCCATACCTGATCACGTAGTGTAGAGGTTACAGCTACATAAGATAGGAAAGTTTGTCCCTGTCTATTGTGAACCTCCAAATGTATATCATAGAATATAACCATAAGATGCCACTCACTATTGGCCTCCTGAACTGCCTGAATCTGAGTTCTCCTACTCAACGGATCTGCCACTACATTTCCCTTTCCTGACGTGTAGGTAATCTCGAAATCAAAAGACTGAAGATACTCGACCCACCTACATTGTCTCAGATTCAGATCATGCTGAGTGAATATATACTTGAGACTATTGTGGTCTGTGAAAACCACAAAGTGATCTCCCAGAAGATAATGACTCCAACAGCGTAAGGCATCCAGATCGTTTCTCGGGTAGTTCCTCTCATGTGGCCTCAACTGCCGAGACCTGTACGCAATGACTCCATCTCCCTGCTTAAGCACATCACCCAACCTGATACCTAAAGCATCACAAAAGACTGTATAGCTCTTTCCTGGATCTGGCTAGACTAGTATTGGTGCCAACGTCAACATTCCCTTCATCTCCTGAAAGTCAGAATCACAAGAATATGACCATAATAACATCTCCCCCTTCTTGGTCAGACCTGTCAATGGTGCTGATAGGCATGAAATGTCATGAATGAAGCGTTTTTAGTATCCAACTAGCCCTAGGAAACTCTGTACCTCAAAAACATTCTTTGGATGCTCCCAGGAGACTATAACTCTCACATTCCGTGAGTCCATAGATACTCCTGCCTCTGAGATGATGTGACCCAAGAAGTGAATTTGTTCCATACAAAAGTGGAACTTCAAGAGTTTAGCATACATCTGATGCTCTCTCAGTGTACTCAGAACGATATCAACATGTGTGGCATGGTCATGTCGAGTGTGAGAGTACACCAAGATATCATCCATGAATACAACGATGATGGAGTCCAAGTAAGGATGGAACACTAGATTCATCAGTGCCATGAAAATTTTAGGCGCGTTAGTTAGACAGAACGACATGACTATATTCTCTTATAGACCATACCTGCTCCTAAAGGCTTTCAGAGGTATATCTGATGGTCTAACTCGTAACTGATGATAACCGGACCTCAAGTTGATCTTCGAGAACACCCAGGCTCCTTGAAGCTGATCAAAGATATTATCTATCCTCGGCAAGGGATATCGGTTCTTGACCATCAACTGGTTCAGCTTCTGATAATCCACACAAAGATGAAGGGTACCATCTGCCTTCTTCGCAAACATTACAGGATAACCCCAATAAAGAAGTATTGGTTTGGATGAAACCCTTTTCCTGCAACTCCTCCAACTACTTCTTGAGCTCCTTCAACTCAGGTGTAGCCATCCTATAAGGAGGAATGGACACTGGTGCTGCTCCTAGCACGAGCTCAATAGAAAATTCCACCTCACGCTCTGGATGAAAACCTGAAAAGTCCTCTAGAAAGACATCCCTGAAACGATCCACCACTGGAGGAAAGTATAACTGTGAAGTCCCCTGGTCATCCAGATAAAGGCTTGTAATCTGGTATGTCACCCTTCCTAGCCCATGATGCTCAAGTCCTGCTCGACTCACCTGAACATCCCATCCACCTCTATGAAGTAAAGATTCACCCTCTGGTGAAACGAAACTCACTCTGTGGAAATAACAATCGACAACTGCCTGGAAGGGAACCAACCAGTCCATCCTGAGGATAAAATCATATCTTATCATCTCTAGGACATAAAGATCCCATAATAAATGATACCCTACATCCTCGAGAGAGAAATCTTTACACTGGCGTACACTATATGTCCTCATCCCCAAAGGTGTGTCTAGTGTCAATGAGTCAGAAGAAGAAAGGATACATAGCCCAAGGCTCTCCACAACTATAACATCCCAAGTAAGTAATGAATAATAGATATTTTTATCTATGTCTATTAATGATTAAGATAGTGTTATAGAGGCTTAAAATAAAAATAAATAAAATCTTATGCATGGAATACACTAATATTCTTAAAAGATTGTTTTACTGCCTTTTGATGGAAAACCATTTTTGAATCTATATTTTGAAAATTTTATAAACTATTTTTGTCAAAATAAACTTATCCTTTATGATTGCGACATCAAAATTTACCTTGTGTGAATTTTTGGTATTTTTCTGACAATGTTCATTTTTTAATGAATAGTGAAAAATATTGCATTTTACATCAAAACTGCTTTTTAATCTAATTTATTCATATGATTAGATTATGTTTTGAATTGGTTTTGAAGTGAAATTAGAATATATTTTTACCATTTTATCCAATGGTGGTCATTGGAATCAATTTCACTTTGAAATTAGACTTAAACTGGTGTCAATCTTTTGATACTTATTGTTTTGTAAAAACACGCTTTTTGCTCTGGCAGTGGGAATTAATTATTAAATTAATTAATGTGACTTATATGATTTGAATTTTGTAAAAAAGACTTCATTTTTGAATTCAGAATATCAAATATAGCTTAGGGTGAATTTTTGGTAATTTTCTGAAAAACTTCAATTTTTGATGAATAGTGAAACCACTAAGTGGTAATCAAGCAAACTGATTTTTCAGTTAAATGAAATTTTACCACTAATGTGTATTGAATATTTAAAAACCGACATACATGGTTTTCATTAAGAAGTAAAATGTTGTTCAATGAGATTAAAATAATTTTTTGGTGAATAGTAACTTATTAAGTTTTTAATCGCGATTAGTGGTAATTAGTGTAGTTTAAGGTATAAATAATGCTTTAATAATATGAAATGACCTAGAAACATGTCCCAACATTATTGGTTGTGTCATGGCCGACCAAGACAAGCCATGGGTCAACTTGGGGACCCCATGGAGACATTTTTGTTGGGAAATGACATAAATAACTTTTTATTTAATGTAAAAGTAAAAATGACACAAACATAATATGTTTTACGAAAACAATTTTTAAATGGGGTTATAAAGATCAGATATTTGATTATAAATAGTCATTGGAAAGCTAAAAAGATTTCCTACATCATTGTATTTTTTTATGATTTTTAGACATTAAATAAATTAAATTATTTATGACATAATAATGATGCAGTGATGACATCATTATTTGATGATTTAGATAAAATGGACAGACAATGTAAAATCTATGAACTACACATGGAAAAAACCAATTGGATGAGTGGATTTCGAACCCTTATCACCTTATCCACGAATTATAGCAATGTGGGACCTTTTAAAACCGAAAAACATTTTCAAATAAAGTAATATTTCTTTACATTCCAAAAGTGACCCTCCTCTCCTCTTATAAAAGGCCCCCACCTCTACCTCATTTCACACACTACTAAAGCATTTGGCTCAGCCAAACCCTACCCATTTACTCTCTACACATCCCAATACTCGTCCTAGAGGATTACCTTTGGGCAGAATACTTTCAAAGGAATCCTTTAGGCTCAAATCAAAAGGAGTTACACTTTTTAAGGTAATTCATTCTCTCATGTTCATTTGTTTTATTTTTCTTATCCAACCCCCTAAACTCTTTTTATTTACTTATTTTGTAACAAAACCAGTATCTTCAATATAATAGGATGTTTTTATAAGATATATTTGATCTAAACACTCACACAACTACATCAAATGGTTAAAGAACATACGGTTTCCGTGGATGGCGAAATTCTGCCTCCCGAAACGATGATTGTTCAATACTCATTTAACACCTTCAAAGGTGGCCATTATGATGTCACTATTTTTATATATGATATATAATATGTTTATGTTTTCCTTAAGCTGCTGTTTTTTTTTTCATTTTGGGCATACCTTCATCGTTTCCGTTATGGGTAAACACGATATCTTCATTTTAGGAAGTGCAGACTACTGCCCCCAGAAAGTGATTTGATTCGTTAAATACGATATGTGGGACATATAAAGGATGGAACTATGATATTATATATGTTATTATACTGGAATTACAATATACTCTTATATCATTATGATTCCATTCCAGAAATACGAAATAGAAATGGAAGTAGCGTTCATTCGTACGTACGGCTTACCGTCTCCATGAACGGTGCATTTCATTTCTTACCTCTAAATGTGATGTAATATTATAAATACTTGTATATGATGAATATATATGATATATATGTTATCCAAATCATTAATATCACTCTGGATATAATGATCCTTTGACCAAATTAACAACATGTAAGTGTAAGAAGTCTATTTTTGACTTAAGAACCAAATACCGACAAAATGAACATTATTAACTTAACCGATTACATGATGTTCATAACATAGTATAAAAGGAATAATGAACTTGAAAAAAGATTAATAAGCAAGTATATATTAACTCAAGTTTATTATTCAGGAGATTAAAGAACGGTCGGGTCAATTCGGATACGAGGTATGGGACTTCGTCTCAATCTCCTTTCATTGAGGAATATTTTATTTTATACACAGCTTTCTTTTATACGGTGTATAAACCCCTTTGACTTTTACATTTATTCAAAAGGAATCTTTTTTATACAAAGAATTTACTAAACGACAAAAGGGAATGTTTTTGTCGTACGTATGCGGCGACAACGACTTCTCCACCGTCGTGACTATTATTTGAGTTTCGGCTTCCTCTACAAGCCATACCTTCTTTTTAAAAGAAAAATAAATACCATGTTTTACTTTTATTTTATTTTAGTATTGAAAATGGTTTTCATAATGTTTTTATATCAATGTGTTGTATTGATATCTCGTTATTGAAATGTGGAAATTTTATGTTTCCTTTATGCATGTTTTATGTGATATGATTATGTTATGGTTCTTGGGAATTATTATGAAGACGGGTGGTTCCATGATAAACGAAGGGCGGGTGAGCCCGTTATAGCTCTCCAATGCATTGGCTAACGCGAAGGAGTGAAACGTTAAGGTTTCTCCGAAGAGATTTTAGGGAATATACTGTGATGGGTATTCCAAACGTAACCAAGAGGGTTACTCCCTACATAAGAATGTTATGAATGTCTCAAGTTACCTTTATGTCTTATGATTTCTATGATTTATTCATGATTTTATGAGGTATGTTAAAGTGCCTATGTTTTATGGGTAAAGTATGATTTCATTCATATGTATATATGAACTCAAGTTTCCTTTCCATGTTTTTTTATAACCCATACTGAGTTTTTATGCTCATCCCATGTTTTTGAAATGTTTTTCACAGGTCAAGGGAAAGGTACATGATAAGATGATAGAGTCAAGGATGTGTCAAGAAATAATCCATGTTTTATTTTAAATGTGTTTCCATTGATGGGAATGAAGAATACTATCTTTATGTAACCACTTTGTTTATATGTGGAATGTAATGCAAGTTTTGCGATCTAATTCTCTAAAACTCTAAACCCGAAAAGATCCTCAATGTGTAATCTTGTAATAACTCAAGATTAAGTAAGGTTTAAGGCTGGGGCCTTATAGTTGGTATCAAAGGTTGGTTTAGATAACTTTAGGAGTTAGAATTCTGTTAAATGATTATCCAAAAATATTTTTTTTTCGAAATGATATAGCATTTAATGATTACCATATTGCTTCATCTAAGACATGTTTGTTCGGAATGGTTTTCCGCAGAGGAAACAGGGAAGCAGTGCTAGGAAGGAATACAGAAGGAAATAACCTTCCGAATCAGCATCCAGAAATGGTCGGAATTGGAACTGAACAGTTTGTTGCAGTAATGGCGCAGTTGACTCAGGCAATAAATGGCGGTGGTATCCATACACGAGATCAGCCAGACCAACCGCAGAGGAACATGTCAGTGGTGGAACATTTCATGAGGCAACATCCACCATCATTCAGAGGATCATCTGACCATGTGCTAGCTGAAGGGTGGATTAAAGCACTAGAGAAGATTTTTGATGTCATGGGATGTTCAGACAATCTAAAGTTTAGTCTTGCTATTTACCGTTTGGAGGGTGAAGCAGATCAGTGGTGGTCTATGGTTAAAAATATCAGGGACGCCGATGAGATTGATGCTCTTGACTGGGATGAATTCAAAGGTATGTTTCTTGAGAAGTATTTTCCTAAGGCTGTTCGACTTAGGATGGAAAAGAAATTCTTGGAATTGAGGCAAGAGGAAGACTCAGTGGCTGCCTATGAAGAAAGGTTCACTCGATTGGCAAGGTATGATCCAAATTTTATCCGGGACCTTGATAGTAAAATAAATCATTTCTACTTAGGATTAAAGCCAAGGTATCGAAGGGCATTAGCTTCTCGTGAGTTTAAAAGTTATGAAAAGCTTGTTCGATGTGCTGAGAAGGTGGAAATGGAGTTTGTCGATGACCAAGTTTTCTATAACAACAAGCAGAAGAAGAGACTGAGGTGGCAGGAGAAAGGTAAGAATTCTTCAAAAAAGTCTGATGGTAAGAGAACTAAGTTTCCAGTTTGTGATAAATGTGGCAAAAGGCATGTTGGGGAATGTCTTGTGAATTCTGGGAAGTGCTACCGATGTGGTAATATGGGACATAAGGCTCGTGATTTCACTAAAAAGGATCAAGGTGAAGGTAAGAACAAATTTGATGTACAGTTAGTGAAATGTTATAATTGCAATGAGATGGGTCACTATGCAAACGAGTGTCCGACAAGGAGCTTGAGTGATGGGAAGAAGTTAGACTACAAGCAGAAAGGGGTGGTGAAATCCTTTGCAACTACTTCAGCAGATTTCTGGCCATCAAATGAAGTTGTATCAGGTAATTTGTTTGTTTTTTCAGATTATGCCAGTGTGTTGTTTGATTCGGGGTCTACACATTCTTTCATCTCTAAAACCTTTTCTAGTAAAATGAAAATACCATCTCAAGAAATGACTCCTGAACTTTTGGTAAAAACACCTGGGGGAAGTGTCGAGGCAAAAAGAATTTATAAGAATCTTCCTATCCTTATCTGTGGAAAGAACCTACTTGCAAACCTTATTGTTCTACCTCTAGTAGAGTTTGATGTTATCATGGGTATGGATTGGCTCTCTATTTACCATGCTAAGATTGACTGTAGAGCTAAAGAAGTTTCTTTTCAGAAAGACTTTCAGTTTGTTTACAAGAATTAACCCTTACTTTTGATAACATATCAAGGGGCCGAGAAACTTGTAAAAGATGGAAATGAATGTTACCTTGCACACGTCGTTGAAAATAAAGGAACTATTCAGATTAATGATATGCCAGTGGTAAATGAGTCTCCTGATGTTTTTTCTGATGAGTTGCCTGGAATAATACTAGATCGAGAAGTTGAGTTTACTATTGACTTAGTTCCTAATGCTAAGCCAATTTCAAAACCCCCTTATCGAATGGCACAAATTGAACTTTTAGAGTTGAAGGAGCAATTAAATGATTTATTAGAGAAAGGTTTCATTAGACCTAGCACATCACCATGGGGTGCTCCTGTTTTATTTGTTAAAAATAAAGATGGTTCTATGTGAATTTGCATTGATTATAGAACCTTGAATAATATCATTGTTAAGAACAAATATCCTTTGCCTCATACCGATGATTTGTTTGATCAGCTCCAGGGAGCTCAGTTTTTTTCAAAGATTGACTTGAGATCGGGGTACCATCAGCTGAAGGTAAAGGAGGCAGATATTCCGAAGACCGCGTTCCGTACGAGATATGGCCATTATGAATTTGTAGTAATGCCTTTTGGGCTAACCAATGCACCTGCTGTATTCATGGACTTAATAAATAGAATTTTCCATGAGTTCTTGGATAAGTTTGTGGTGGTTTTCATTGATGATATTTTGGTGTTTTCTAAAAGTAAAGAGGAGCATGAAAAACATTTAAGGGTTATCTTGAAAACCTTAAAAGAAAATAAACTGTATGGGAAATTCAGCAAGTGTGAGTTTTGGTTGCAACAAATTTCTTTCCTTGGTCACATTGTTTCTAAAGACGGAATAACTGTTGATCCTGCAAAAACAAAAGTTGTGGAAGAATGGCCAATACCCACAAATCTAACCGAGATTCGTAGCTTCCTTGGTTTGGCGGGCTATTACCGAAGGTTTGTTAGAAATTTTTCACGGTTATCTAGTCCAATGACTAAGCTAACTCGGAAGGGTGTTAAGTTTATCTGGACAAAAGAATGTGATGATTTTTTTCAGGAATTGAGAAGAAGATTGGTGAATTCTCCAGTTTTGGCACTACCTTCCAGGAATGGTGAGTTTGTTATATACAGCGATGCTTCATTAAAAGGACTTGGTTGCGTCCTAATGCGGAATGATCAGGTAATTGCTTATGCTTCACGACAGTTGAAAACTCATGAGGTAAATTACCCTACACATGATTTGGAATTAGCTGCTGTTGTTTTTTCTTTAAAAATTTGGAGGCATCATTTGTATGGAGTAAAGTGTGAAATATATACCGATCACAAAAGTTTAAAGTATATATTCACTCAGAAAGAGTTAAACATGAGACAAAGGAGATGGCTGGAATTAATCAAGGATTATGATTGTACAATTCATTACCATCCGGGAAAAGCAAATAAAGTGGCTGATTCTTTGAGTCGAAAAAATAATGCTTCATTAACAATGTTGTGGTTGGAACGTGATCCTTTGGTTAACGATTTGATGAACTTTGGCATAGAAGTTGTTGGTGCAGGAAGTCCTTCTGTTTTGTTTCAGGTATTAGTGAGATCATCTCTATCAGATAGAATCAAGAAAGCACAGAAGCAAGATAGTGAGTTGCAGAAAAAGGTAGAGCTGGTTCAGAAAGGTAAGTTGCCTGAATTCAACATTGATAATGATTGCGTTTTGAGATTTGGGAAGAGATTGTGTGTGCCTTGTGATTCACAGTTGAAGAGAGAGTTGTTATGTGAAGCTCATAGTTCTCCGTTTTCAGTTCATCCGGGCAGTACTAAGATGTATAGAGACTTGCGGGAGTATTACTGGTGGGGTGGAATGAAAAGAGATATTGCTGATTTTACTGTGAAGTGTTTGACTTGTCAGCAGGTTAAAGCAGAGCGGCAGTTACCGAAAGGGATGCTTCAGCCTTTACCAGTGCCAGAGTGGAAATGGGAGAATATATCCATGGACTTTGTTGTTGGATTACTGAAGACATCTCGAGGTAATAATGCAATCTGGGTTATTGTTGATTGCTTGACCAAATCTGCTCATTTCCTTGCTATACGAGATACTTTCTCTCTTGATCAACTTTCCCCTTTGTATCTTAAAGAGATATTCAGGTTACATGGTGTTCCTCTCTCCATTGTATCGGATCGTGATCCCAGGTTTACTTCTAACTTTTGGAAAGGTCTTCAGAAGTCGTTGGGTACTGAATTAAATTTTAGTACAGCTTTTCATCCTCAATCAGATGGGCAGTCAGAACGAACAATTCAGACATTGGAGGATATGCTACGAGCTTGTTCTATGGATTATCAGGGAAGTTGGGACCAACATCTTTCTTTGGTTGAGTTTTCATATAATAACAGTTTTCATTCCAGTATACAGATGGCACCATTTCAGGCATTATATGGGAAGCGGTGTCGAACTCCAGCTTTCTGGGATGAAGTGGGTGAAAGAAAGTTGATGGGACCAGAATTGGTAGAAGAGATGGCAGAAACTGTTCAGCTGATTCAGAAACACATGAGAACAGCTCAGAGCAGGCAGAAGAGTTATGCGGATAACCGGAGGAAGGATCTATCTTTCGAGGTAGGTGATCATGTTTTTCTCAAGGTTTCTCCTTGGAAAAGTGTGATGAGATTTGGTAAGAAAGGAAAGTTGAGTCCAAGGTTCATTGGACCATACGAAATTCTGGAGAGAGTTGGATCAGTTGCATACCGAGTGGCTTTACCTCCGAGTTTATCTCAGGTACACAATGTTTTTCACATTTCGATGTTGAGAAAGTATATGCCAGATCCATCTCATGTTTTGAGTCCAGAGGTAGTTCAGCTGGAAGAGAACCTATCTTTTGAGGAACAACTGGTCCAGATTCTTGACCACAGGGAGCAAGTGTTACGGAATAAGGTGATTCATCAGGTAAAGGTTTTGTGGAAAAACCACATGATTGAAGAGGCAACATGGGAATCTGAAAATGCAATGAGGGATAAGTACCCCCATTTATTCGATAAGCAAATAAATTGCGGGGACGCAATTTTCTAAAGGGGGGAAGGATGTAAAATCCCAAGTAAGTAATGAATAATAGCTATTTTTATCTATGTCTATTAATGATTAAGATAGTGTTATAGAGGCTTTAAATGAAAATAAATACAATCTTATGCATGGAATACACTAATATTCTTAAAAGATTGTTTTACTGCCTTTTGATGGAAACCATTTTTGAATCTATATTTTGACAATTTTATAAACTATGTTTGTCAAAATAAACTTATCCTTTATGATTGCAACATCAAAATTTACCTTGTGTGAATTTTTGGTATTTTTCTAACAATGTTCATTTTTTAATGAATAGTGAAAAATACTGCATTTTACATCAAAACTGCTTTTTAATCTAATTTATTTATATGATTAGTTTATGTTTTGAATTGGTTTTGAAGTGAAATTAGAATATATTTTTACCATTTTATCCAATGGTGGTCATTGGAATCAATTTCACTTTGAAATTAGACTTAAACTGGTGTCAATCTTTTGATACTTATTGTTTTGTAAAAACACGCTATTTGCTCTGGCAGCAGGAATTAATTATTAAATTAATTAATGTGACTTATATGATTTGAATTTTGTAAAAAAGACTTCATTTTTGAATTCAGAATATCAAATATAGCTTAGGGTGAATTTTTGGTAATTTTCTGAAAAACTTCAATTTTTTATGAATAGTGAAACCACTAAGTGGTAATCAAGCAAACTGATTTTTCAGTTAAATGAAATTTTATCACTAATGTGTATTGAATTTTGAAAATCTGACATACATGGTTGTCATTAAGAAGTAAAATTTGGTTCAATGTGATTAAAATAATATTTTGGTGAATAGTAACTTATTAAGTTTTTAATCGCGATTAGTGGTAATTAGTGTAGTTTAAGGTATAAATAATGCTTTAATAATATGAAATGACCTAGACACATGTCCCAACATTATTGGTTGTGTCATGGCCTACCAATAAAATCCATGGGTCAACTTGGGGACCCCATGGAGACATTTTGGTTGGGAAATGACATAAATAACTTTTTATTTAATGTAAAAGTAAAAATGACACAAACATAATATGTTTTACGAAAACAATTTTTAAATGGGGTTATAAAGATAATATATTTGATTATAAATATTAATTGGAAAGCTAAAAAGATTTCCTACATCATAGTAGTTTTTTTATGATTTTTATACATTAAATAAATTAAATTATTTATGACATAATAATGATGCAGTGATGACATCATTATTTCACGATTTAGATAAAATGGAAAGACAATGTAAAATCTATGAACTACGCATGGCCAAAACCAATTGGATGAGTGGATTTCGAACCCTTATCACCTTATCCACGAATTATATCAATGTGGGACCTTTTAAAACCGAAAAACATTTTCAAATAAAGTAATATTTCTTTACTTTCCAAAAGTGCCCCTCCTCTCCTCTTATAAAAGGCCCCCACCTCTACCTCATTTCACACACTACTCAAGCCTTTGGCTCGGCCAACCCCTGCCCATTTACTCTCTCCACATCCCTCTCCTAGTCCTAGTGGATTCCCTTTGGGCAAAATCCTTTCAAAGGAAGCCTTTAGTCTCAAATCAAAAGGAGTTACACTTTTTAAGGTAATTCATTCTCTCTTGTTCATTTGTTTTATTTTGCTTCTCCAACCCCCTAAACTCTTTTTATTTACTTCTTTTGTAACAACACCAGTATATTCAATATAATAGGATGTTGTTATAAGATATATTTGAGCTACACACTCACACAACTACATCAAATGGTTAAAGAACATACGGTTTCCGTGGATGGCGAAATTCTGCCTCCCGAAACGATGATTGTTCAATACTCATTTAACACCTTCAAAGGTGGCCATTATGATGTCACTATTTTTATATATGATATATAATATGTTTATGTTTTCCTTAAGCTGCTGTTTTTTTTCATTTTGGGCATACCTTCATGGTTTCCGTTATGGGTAAACACGATATCTTCATTTTAGGAAGTGCAGACTACCGCCCCCTGAAAGTGATTTGATTCGTTAAATACCATATGTGGGACATATAAAGGATGGAACTATGATATTATATATGTTATTATACTGGAATTACAATATACTCTTATATAATTATGATTCCATTCCAGAAATACGAAATAGAAATGGAAGTAGCGTTCATGCGTACGTACGGCTTACCGTCTCCATGAACGGTGCATTTCATTTCTTACCTCTAAATGTGATGTAATATTATAAATACATGTATATGATGAATATATATTATATATATGTTATCCAAATCATTAATATCACTCTGGATATAATGAACCTTTGACCTAATTAACAACATGTAAGTGTAAGAAGTCTATTTTTGACTTAAGAACCAAATACCGACAAAATGAACATTATTAACTTAACCGATTACATGATGTTCATAACATGGTATAAAAGGAATAATGAACATGAAAAAATATTCATAAGCAAGTATAGATTAACTCAAGTTTATTATTCAGGAGATTAAAGAACGGTCGGGTCAAGTCGGATACGAGGTATGGGACTTCGTCTCAATCTCCTTTCATTGAGGCATATTTTATTTTATACACAACTTTCTTTTATACGGTGTATAAAACCCTTTGACTTTTATGTTTATTCAAAAGGAATATTTTTTATAAAAAGAATTTACTAAACAACAAAAGGGAATGTTTTTGTCGTACGTATGCGGTGACAACGACTTCTCCGCCGTCGTGACTGTTATTTGAGTTTCGGCTTCCTCTACAATCCATACCTTCTTTTTAAAAGAAAAATAAATACCATGTTTTACTTTTCTATTATTTTAGTATTGAAAATGGTTTTCATAATGTTTTTATATCAATGTGTTGTATTGATATATCGTGATTGAAATGTGGAAATTTTATGTTTCCTTTATGCATGTTTTATGTGATATGATTATGTTATGGTTCTTGGGCATTATTATGAAGACGAGTGGTTCCGTGATAAACTAAGGGCGGGTGAGCCCGTTATAGCTCTCCAATGCATTGGCTAACGCGAAGGAGTGAAACGTTAAGGTTTCTCCAAATAGATTTTAGGGAATATACTGTGATGGGTATTCCAAACGTAACCAAGAGGGTTACTCCCTACGTAAGAATGTTATGAATGCCTCAAGTTACCTTTATGTCTTATGATTTCTATGATTTATTCATGATTTTATGAGGTATGTTAAAGTGCCTATGTTTTATGGGTAAAGTATGATTTCATTCTTATGTATATATGAACTCATGTTTCCTTTCCATGTTTTTTTTATAACCCATACTGAGTTTTTATGCTCATCCCATGTTTTTGGAATGTTTTTCACAGGTCAAGGGAAAGGTACATGATAAGATGATAGAGTCAAGGATGTGTCAAGAAATAATCCATGTTTTATTTTAAATGTGTTTCCATTGATGGGAATGAAGAATACTATCTTTATGTAACCACTTTGTTTATATGTGGAATGTAATGCAAGTTTTGTTATCTAATTCTCTAAAACTATAAACCCGAAAAGATCCTCAATGTGTAATCTTGTAATAACTCAAGATTAAGTAAGGTTTATGGCTGGGGCCTTATAACAACAGCAACAGAGATAAAGCTATGTGAAGCAGTAGTATCGAAAAGAGATGAAGATAAAACTAAGACTACTAAAATCATACCTCGAACTGTAGAAGGTCTTGGATCCTGCTCCTGGCAGGTCTGACTACAGAAAAAGTCTGGCCTACCCCCACGGCCCTGTGACCCTGCGTGACCACTCTAAGCTGAACATCCCTATTGGCACTGAGGGACTGGTGACTGACTGCCACGACCTCGACCTCCACCTCATCCTGAATGGCCGGAATAACTCTAGTTCCCTGACTGATGTGAAATTGGTGGTGCTGCTCCTGAATGAGGTGTCATGGAAGAACCCTCATCACCAGAAACTGGTGAGAAAACCTGGCAGAAACGCTGAAGGTGACCCATATTGCCGCATGATCAGCACTCCACTGGGTCTCTCTGAAACTTCAGCCTCGTGTTACCTACCCTTCCACACTGGTATCATACATTCTGGATACCTGAAGATGTGTCTCGCCTCGTTTGATCACTACGCGTAGGCTCCCTACGATGCTTCCTGCTGTCAACTGAAGGAAAACTAGATCTAGAAGCAGAACCGCCCTGGCTCGCAGCTCCAGAGTCTCCCAGATTTCGCTCCACAATCAGTGCCTGGTTGACGATGGATTTTATGGAAGTCAACTAGAAGATATTCACCAATGATTGGATCTCCCGCCTGAGACCATCCTCAATCTTCCTTGCTAAGAACACCCCACTTCCACCATGGAGGGGTGTGAAATGCTGCAGCTCAGTGAAACGAGAGGAGTAATCCATGACAGAAAGTGTACCCTACTCTAGAATCATGAACTCCCGCGCTCGATCGGCCCTCAGGGTATCCGGGTAGAAGTAGTCATAGAACACGTGCTGGAACTCCTCCCAAGCCATAACCTAGTGATGACCCACCTGTGAGATCATGTACCACCATCTCTTTGCGGAGTGTTAGAGAATGTAGGTAGTGAGATTGACCCGCCTCTCTAGAGGTTTCTCCAGATGCTCGAAGATAGTCAGCATGGCTTCCATCCATGAATTTTCATCCTGTGGTCCTCCTTCCCCTGAGAAAGTAGGAGGATGAAGTTGCTGGAAAACCCACGTCAAGTCTGTCATAGACGTGGAAGGAGGTGGTGCTCACTGAAAGGTCTGAATTATCCACATAAAACCCTCCCTGAACTGCGCATCAGCGCCTACAACTGGTACGACAGCGGGTGCCAAGGCTGGCCTGACTAGAGGATCGGTAGGAAGTCCCTGATCAGCCATATCTGGAGTCAGATCACATCCTTACAACTGACGTACAACCAGAGGATGTCTCAGAGGCATATCTCTGAAAGATCAAAATCACACCTTATATTAGGAAAACAAGGATAGAGAACACAAGAGTACAAAACATGAACAAGGGAAGGAAAAAACACAAGTTTTCTAAACATGACTACACGGTGTGTATAAAAACTACACGGAGGGTCTTCCTAAGCCACTAACATGTGTGTGTAACCACACCCTACAAGTTTTGTAATACCTCAAACTACACAGAGTGTTGACCCACACAAGGCGTGTACTTGAAAACTATTCCCCTACCTGATTCTATTTACATGACTAACCCACAAGGTCCGACTCAACCCGAGACAACACGACGTGTTCCCGAGCGACCCGACGTGTACTAGACATGGTCTCGGCGGCCCGTGTTGTTGGATACACGGCTATATACATGGTTGGAACATACATGGCATGTTCTGAACAAACACGACGTGTATAAGAGAAGGTGAAATCATCTCATGTTGTTCATGACACGGTCGGGTACCTAAACAAGACTACACAGCGTGTTCTGAAAACAACACGGTGTGTCTAAGAGAAGGTAACGCCGACCCAGGTTGTTCGTGACACGGCGGGGTACCTGGACAAGACTACATGACGTGTTCTGAAAACAACACTGCGTGTCTAAGAGAAGGTAACGCCGACCCGTGTTGTTCGTGACACGGCCGGGTTCCTGGAGAGGACTACACTGTGTGTTCCTTTACAACACGGCGTGTTCTACGCGAGTTTCCCCGACCCCTGTTATTAGTGACACGGCTCCAAACTACATGGCATGCACCTACCGTACACAGCATGTTCCCGAAGTTTAATTCTACAACACCATGTTCCTGCACACACAGTCAGTAACACGGCCTGAAAACTACACATCATGTAACCATAAAGTACACGCCGTGTATTCTGGGTTTTTCTATGCAGTAGCTCAAAAACTGCACAAAAGCCCAGAAACACTGAAAACAAGGCAAATAGGTGCAAAATTCCAATCCGTGAGGGACCATACTCCCCACGAATCAAATCTTGGAATCTCCTACAGTTATAGAAAAGAGAAAAATGGATCATGATCCACCAATTTCCGATTCAAGAGAACCCACAACACCTCAAAAATCAAAATTTGGCGTTCATTTAAGAAAAGTATAATACAAAAAATACTTTAACAAAGAAGCAGAGATTCTATCAAGAATCTATCACAACAGCATGCATAATCTACAAAAAGTCTATCACAACAGCAAGCAATCACTACTTCACCCTAGACGGCATGGAAAGAATGCATGGCATGTGATTTCTACAAGTGCCTATATGATGCATGAGATGGCATACCCTCATCTCATCGAGTTGCGATAGAAATAGAACCACAATAGTCAAGACAATAACAACACAAAGCATGTGAATCACTCTAGGTGAAATCATATCAACCGTAAAATCTCAAAACTAGAAAACTGCAATTTACGATATAGTATGGATTTTCCCTATACATGGGTTAGCTACCCCCAAACACATCTTAATACCAAATATCGAATCCATCATATTCTTGGATAAAGGCTCAAAATAGTAAATCATGAGAAAAAAACTCCTCTAATACCAAATGTGACAACTGGGCCACACCCACCAGTTGCCCCGCAGACACGTGGTCCCCACACTGGGGCCCACCCACATGCCCAAACGGTTCATATGACTAATTATTGTTCCCACAGGCCAACACATGTCCTCTCCGGTGTTCTTTTTCCTCACTCACACACACCCTGGGAATATTCCCATAAGGTCATCCATTCGGATCACTACTCCAGTCCAAGCACACTTAACTGTGGATTTTTAATCAGACATGCTCCCGAAAAGGAAGGTGCACCTTGTTGAAATGAGTCATATCATTTAGTCATTTAACCCTTTATCATTTGGGGGTGTTAAAATCACACCATGCCCCTTTAGAGCACAACATCCTCGTTGTGGACCCTATATCTCAACCCAGGATGTGCACCGCACTTAATGTTGGGTTCCTCCTTTGATACAACTTTGTAACGTTCCAGTTCCGGAAGCCTCCTAGAGGCGCCCCATACCCGGTTGGTCACATAACCTCCAGCACATTTCCCCAAACTTTAGAGGCTTCCAACTAGCAGCGAGGGCCTTGGGTGTGATAGTGGGGAAACTATTACCTCATTTGAAGAGTACACAGTGGAATAGAAAACAAATAACAACAATCGTGGAAATAGAAGACATCAATACAAGAGTAAACAACGGAAGACTGATAAATAAAAAACTGAAGCATAAATATATGTAAATGATACATGGTACACATATGTCTAGAAAACATCCAAACAAGTCACAATTCTGAATAAAGTACTAAACAAAAGTTCAAAAGAAAAACAGGTGAGAAACTCCTCAGCATCACAAGCCTCGGCTCGGTCCCATGCCCTTTAGCTTTAGTGCAATAATGATCCTGAAGTAGAAGGGAGTTTTCCCTTATATATACCTGCAAAAATATAATTTGTTTGGGCCCAAAAGAATGACACAAACAGGGTGTGAGATAAAGTCTCAATCGACATCCACCCAAAGATCTGTGCCTAACAGTCAGTGAATATATGGCAGGTAATGTACAGTAAGAAGTAAACAGTAAGAAGGAAATAGGATAATGCACAGTAGTAATAATCCACAGATTCTAGAATACAATATACAACCAAGAAATAGCTACTCAATAAAGTAGAACAAAATGTAACCTCTGGGTAGTTCTAACAGTCTAACCCCTAAGGTTCAACCTACAAGAACTAGCAACCCTCTAGGAGGCACACAAAGTCTCACCTCTCTGGTTAAGCTAAAGAATTAATAGACTCTTGGGGGAATCAATCACTGTCAATTCCCCCTATAGTATAGTATCGTACTAAAGGCTCTCTGGGGAAGCACTCAACGTCAGTTCCCCTTGTGTCCCACGTCGAGGAACTACACACCCTCTGAGGAAGCACTCAAAGTCAATTCCCCCTGTGGTCACACATCGTAATTAAATACACTCTGGAGAATCCCTTCCGTCCATTCTCCCTATGGTCCACTACACTAGGTTCTCGTAGACCTGTGTAAAATAAACATGCATAGCGCATGTGTATCCTCCAAGTAAACCTTAAGAACTACATGGCTATCATTATAAGGCTCAACAGCATTGAAAAGAAACAATTGCACTATCCTACATCTAGGTATGGCAACCAGAAAACACCGAACAAGTAAACAAGTATGGAAAAACATCCAGAACACAGCACAATTTACCATATTTACAAGCAATGACCACTACACAGGCATATCAGCAAGGCAAGAAAACAACAAGGGTAAAACTGGAACACACAATATCCCGTTCAAGGGTATTGGTAGAATTTTCACATAATATTCAACAACATCCTACAGAAAGGAAAAAACCACCTACCTCAATCCTAGAAGATCGATATTCATGAACAACGACGACAGATTCTCCTTAGAATGTCGTAGATCCGAGAAAACGTCTGAAATACATAAACCACGATAACTTGAGAAAGGGGAGGAATTGGAAAACAAGGATCAAGCAAAAGGGAGAAAACACCACTTCAATTCCAACACAATCAACAATGCTCGAATCAGAGAACAGAAAAAGAGGCAGAGGCTCGTCGAAGATTCACAGATCCTCGGCGCTCCCGGATGAACGAAACCTAGAAGAAGACCTTTCTGTGCGTCAGGCGCAACCCTGATCCATTTAATAAAAAAATAAAGTACACTGCGTATACTCTCAGAGTACATGGAATGTACTAGGTTTTTCCATACCCCACTAAAATTGGCCTCCACATCATCCCTACACACCATGTGTGTGTCCTGGACACGTCCAGCACACGGCTTCAAGCAGGAAAAGAGTACACGGTGTGTACTTTGAAAATTTCCAAAAACTACTTTTTTCTCAAAAACTCTAGAAAAAGGAAAGGTGTACCTGAAAAGAAGATCTAGGTTCTTACAAATTTCTCAATGAAAACTCAAAGTGGAAAATGAAGTTTGAAACCAATATGGTTCTCCTAATAAAAAATGAAGTATGTTGTATCATTAACATACTGGTTGAATATCACCTCGAGGGATGAAAATAATTCATCCTCTTATTTTTTAAAAACTATGGGATGAAATACTCAGGTGAATTATTAAACGTAATCTAAATATGTTTCAAGTCTAACAAAACCTGTCCATTGTGAAAAATATTATCAAAATAAAGTGAAAAATCTAGTCATTGAAAGGAATGAAGAGAAAAATAAATATAATAATCAACCCATTAATTATTATTATAGATGGAACGAGTCTATGAATTATGATAATCAATGGATTATTCCAATTGAAAATGTGGACAATATTCCACAACAACCTATGAAGACAAAGGACAAAGCGAATGATTATTCAATAAAAATAGCTTATGTGAATAATGATAATCAGGGAAAACAATATCCCACACTATAGTGATAGGGATTTCATGTTGGAGTTTTTAGGAAGGATCCTAAGAACAAATTAATTTTCAATCATTATTGTAATTGTTTTGTGATTCTATTCATTGATCATCTCAATTTACATATATTCTGGAATAATAAGACAATATTTATTATTTTGAATCAACTTAAGATTGTTTATTGATGCAAGGATGAACTAAAAATCCTAATAGGAATATATTTTGTCTAATATGGGATATTACATATAAAAGAAAGGGTTTTTATTTTTTGAATCTTATATGATTTTATCATGGGTTTACAATGAAATGATTAGAGTATATTCATAATTGCATGTTAAATAATGAATAATTAAAATAATTTAATATAATTAATATTGTTCATGTGAGGATGTGAGATCAAACCATTCCAATTTTTGGGATTCAATTTTTTTCAAAAATGTTTTGGAGGATCTTATGTATAACTATTTATGAAATATGTTTTTTTTAACCTATGGTTCTATAATTGAAGTATTATAACATAATGTAATGTATTACTTTTGCTAACCATTTTGGTTTTCTAATATTTAGGGAAAATATTAAAGACTTTTTATTAGTTTGTGGATCTAATGATGTGTTAAATGAAAATTTTAGTGCTTTAGTTAAAAAAATCATCTGGGATATTCTTTTATTCATTTAAAAATGGTGTTGAAATTGATCGATGAAAAAAATTGTAATTTTTTTTCAAATATTTAAATGAATTATGTATATATATTTATTATCTTTAATATCTTCATAGTAAACAAATCCACAATTTTTTTGAAAAGTATCTTTAAATAAAATGTTATATATTTAATGCCATTTTTAATGAATTAGTGGTCTTTTCACTCTTTATGGATTTATAAATTTGTAGTGGTTGACTTTCTCTAGACCATATTTTATATAACTATCTTAATCCTTGTTGTTTTTTATTCTTATTAATATCCCCATTTTCATTCCCTTCTAATGTTCTATATTTTAGTTTCCTAGTAATCTATTATCCTAGATGACCATAGTATTTCCCATTCTATATTTTTAGAAGAATTTTTAATCAACCCATTTATATTTTTGGATTTCAGCAATCAAATTTTCATATTTCAAACTATTGATGAGATAGAGAAAGAAAAAATTGCAAGAAAACTTATTTAATGGGGTATAGATCAACAAACCTATATTTTGTGATTTTTAATATATTTAATTTATTCAATAGTTTTCCTTACATGAAAAACATAGATTTTATGAACCATATTATTATTTTATTATTATTATTTTAAAATAGTAATTATAACCTACTCGTTAAACTTAGTTGTACAAAATGGATTAAGTTTTTTTAAAATTTATATATAATTTTTATAGATAAAGGGAAAATATTGTTATAAGTTACTTAATTTTTATTTAAAAAACCTTTTAATTTAAATGTAATTTTTTATTAAAAAATAATTTTAATCAATTTTTTTCTGAAAAAAATATAAATAATTTGTTATATTTATTATAAAAATAAAAATAAATTAAGTTGATTTTTGGAATCAAAAATAAAAAATATCCATATTGAATTTTTTTGATATTCTCTAAAATAATTTTTTTTCGATATATACTGAAAACACTGATTTTATTTAAAACTACCATTTCATTTTAAGATTTTACAATCTAACATATTATATGAAAGTATTTTGAAATTATTATTAGTTAAATTATGTTATAGTTAATACAATTTGGTTCATTTTACTAAAACTCAGGTTGATATTGGAGATTAAAACATTTTGTACTTATGAAAATTGTTCTCTTTGAAAGACTGCATTTTCATCACTTCTACAATTTTATATTCAAATTAAAAATTTTCCAATTCTGTGAATGGAATATATAAAAAAATTCTATATTTATAATTACAATAATTATTATTAATTAATAATCTAAATATATTTTTATTCATAATGAATACTAAAAACATCAAAATAAAATTATTGTTGTAAAAGTTAAATTTTTATTAATGGTGGTTAAAATGAAATATACATGTATGTTTTCTAATAAATATAAACTAAATAAAACTTTATTACCAGATGATAAAAGTATAATATAATTTTTTTTGATTATATGGTAATTTTGAAGAAATTTTATCTTGGATTACTTTATCATTTTCTATTCATTTTGTAAATTCGAAAATAATTTCCAAGATAGTTCCTTTTCCCTCTAATAAGAGGGTCAATCATATCACTCCCCTATATAATGAAATACCATTATGGTTTAGACATTGCCAAAATAAAACCATTCCTTAATTTCCCCAACATAATCTAGAGGCCTTAGTTTAATAAATTAATTTTCCAAACAATTCCTTATGTATAATACTAAGGGGGTTCATTGAAAAAGAATTATAGTTCTTAATAATGAATTTTATTCTTATTTTCTATAATTAGTAATTAATATATTAATTTATTATTATGATATTATAAAATTATTATCACCCATATAATTTTAATTTATTATAATAATGGAATAACCTATATCTATCTTCTCATCCATTAAATGGGAAACGAAACTGTCGACTATGTGTATGGTAGACTACCACCCCATGAACTAATGCAAATCATTTTCCATCACTAACTCTCACATCATGATATAATGTTAGATTTGTAATTTTTATATTATATTTGTTAAATAATTGAACTTCTATAAATATATATATCATATATACCATCATACCTTCCAATATTTTTGAAAACTAAAACATCGCTCCTGCATACTTGTATGCTCCCACCTCTACGAAGAGATGTGATTCGGTTTTCATTTTATTTTAATCTAGATTGTAATATATATTTATTTGATTATTATATATGATTTATATTACATAAAGAAAATTGAATATTGATATATTTTTTTACCATTGTTCTGTTCTATATTTTGAGAAAGTGGAAACATCTTTCATGCATACATAGGACCTAACATTTTGATGAATGAGGTAATCCATTATATAAATATAATATTAATAAATTACTATACATATTTTATAATTAATATATATAATATTTATATCATGGTTAAAGATATGGTGATGATGGAATTATAATCAATGAAAAATAAGAAAAATTACTAGGCCAAAACTCATGCAAAAATTAGTCAAGGCCCGAAACCTAGTTTTAATAAGGAATTTTCAATAGACGAGTAATAATAGGTCATAAATAAATCATAAAATGTATGATATATATCATTATGGTTTTTAATAAATTTTTAATAGACAAATATTTCTTATAGTGTATATTTTAATGTGTGTGAGGCAGTTCAATACTAGAGCTAATGGATATTCGTATAACATATTTTCTTATTAGAAACATTCTATATTCACCACTTGTTTCTTTTTAATAGTATATATAATTTCCATGAATTAGTAATATTATCAATCGAATGAAAATGAGGTGATATTAATATCCATCTAACGTTCTATCTTTCATGGGGCGTGCGATAAAAAGTTTACCAATTTTGTAAATTATTTATGTTATAATCTCATTCTTTACATAGATTGTTTATTATTATGTTTTTTATGATAAATACTATGATCTAACATTCAAGATACTTATTAATATTATTCTAATATAGTTATTTTTGAAAATTAAATGTGTTACTCTCATTACCCTCTATGTTCTAACTATTTATAAAACAAAAAATAGACTTTATTTTTCTCGTTGATAGAAAATCTATTTTTTTCCCACTCCATATTTTTTTAAAATAATTGAAATAATTTCATACTATGTTAGACTAAATAAATTTTTATCCATGATTCAATTTTTTTAAAAAAATTAAATTGAATTATCATGTTTTTTCCAAAGAATGTACCTTTTAAAATTTCTTAAAAAAATGCACATGGAATATTTGTTTTAACACGTATGATTTAAAAAATATTTCCCATCATCATTATAGCAAACTAATTTATATCTACCATTACAGGTTTATATAGTTATTTTAAAATAATGATTTATTTAATTATTTTATTAATTTTTTATTTTAAATAATTTATTTACATATGTATAGATTATTTTTTCTCATGAACTGTTCCATGCGATTTTTCAAAATCATTTTCCATCTAATAGGGAAACCATTGATATAATTTAATATTTTCTGGGGAAAGTATCCAATGATATCATCCTTATTATTTTACTTTATGGATTATTATTATTATGAAAATATTTTTTTGAAACCAGTTTCTCTTCCTTGGGTTATATTTTTTTAAAATGATAATGAAAAATGTTTTTTTTCCACAGGTTATGGTATAGAAAAATGTTGATGAAACCCATTTCATTTCTTGGGTTTTGATATGATGAATTATTTATGGATGCGTGGAACATATATGAATGGTTTTTATACTTTAATGGGTGGTTCTGTTATAATTTATAGAAGGTGGTCACAATATAACCGAATACAGTGGTTACATTATAACCTATGATAGTGCTTAAATTATAACTAAGGATGAGGGTTATGTTATGTCCAAGGATGATGGTTATATTATAATTTGGGACAATGGTTATGTTATAGTAATGTAAGTTTATTACATTATAACCAAGGATGGGTGGTCATGTTATAAATTGATATGGAATTGACCTATATCTCCCTCCAATGCATTCAGTAAAGTTTTTTATGTAATGATATAAACATGTCTATAATGGGGAGTGAACCTAGTTTAGTAAGGGAATTATTCTATAAAGACTATCATGGTATTGAACCATGATTACTATGATGGTATGGGGAGTGGACATGACAATCTATGATAGTCTATGTAATGATCCTTGACTACTAGTAAATGACTTTATATGCTTATGTGAATGTGATAAATCTAAGTCTTATGACAATATTATGTTCTCATGGATTATATTATTTTATTCCGTTATGATTCATGTATTTATGATGATCATGATTTATTCCATGTCTCAGGTTAATATTATATGAAATATAGCTTACAAGTTTAAAAACAATTTCCCTTATTCTCATACCCTTATGTTCATGTAATGCTGATATCTATATTTCTTACCATTATTTAGCATATGAGATCACCATTTTTGATGTCCATATTTCCATGTATTTAAAGAATTGTAATATATATGATATTTCCATGAATATTTTTTTATGATAAAAATTGGGGTAGATGATATAGTTCCCTTATGAACCAATTGTTTGTGTAACCATGTTTCCAAATACTATAGAACAGTTTGTTTAAAAAATGGATAATTATGTTATGTAATGATTAATCATTTATTATGAGGTAATATCATGGTATGGAGAGTGTGGATTGTTATAGGATATGTTCTGGAGTATTTGTACGTATTTTGAACATTCAAAGGGTAACCATTCTATGGTAGAGAATATTGTTCTATACGTTTTGGGAATTGGGTTATTAAATAGTGGTTTTATGGTGATACTATGTGTCATAGGGAATGAAATAGATGGGATGGGAATGGTGTTTGGTGTGGAATGTTGGTAGACACCCTTTATAAAACTCAAATCCTGGAAAAAACCTCTAGGTGTCTTGCCTCTAGGTGTGGATTTATTTTAGAACCATGATTGTAAAATATCATGTTATATCTCACTAATACATGGTCTTGAAAGTGTTTATGAGAAAATTTACATTCCCATTGTTCAACACTATAGTGCTACGTGATGGAAATCATTATAGGAGCCACCATAGATTGGACAATTCCATTTCCTTAGCTATAAGTATTGTGAAATTTATTTTTTTACACATGATAAGGTGGAAAAAACCTTGATATATTCTTATATGTTTCTTAATATGGACACCATGACATAGTGGGATGTCTCTATGTCAAGTCGATTTCATTCCTGATTAACCGTTAAATAGAAAGATCAAACTTTATCATTATTTGTCCATTTCTTCTCATCTAATTATTTCTATCTCAATATCACTTTATTAATGAATGATCATATCCATTTATGATAATATCATTTTTTATCATGTATAATCATGTTCTATTGATTCAATTTACATTTAAATTATCTTTATCTATTTTTTATATCCTTTTAACCAGATGTTTGTTGTAGTGATCCCTCTATATTGGGATGTGTTCGAAGAATCGTAGGGTGTTTATTATTGAGTTTGTTTCCAATGGTTTTCTCATATTTCTTGTTAGAGTGAGAAACCATGGTTAATCTATTATGAGAATATATATCTTTGATGTGACCGATGAGGTTAGGGATTCTTCCATCACTTATTTTAAGTGAAATAGTTATTTTATCATGATTTATCTCATTGTGTAATGGTATAATAAACATTAATGAACATAAAAACATAATTGATGAATGAATTTATGTATATGGGTTATTGAAATAACTTTTTTATAAAGTGTTGACAATTTTTCTCTTGGAAAAAAAATAGTGCGGATTTCCTTATAGATGATATGGTTTATCCTGTTTTCAATTTTAATAAATTTGATAAGAAACATAATAGTATAAATTCATGAAGACTAAAAATTATATATTCAGGTTAAATTGGTTTCATTAGTCATTATAATTCAAGAAATATGATTTCATGAATGAAACACGGTTAGACAATTAATTCCCATTTACAAATAATGACATATAAATCACATTGTTTTAGAATTTTCTAATTAAATCAGCTAATTAATGATATTATTAATTTTTTTGTTTAATGAAGATATTTTTATGAAACTGAACATTAACTTTTTTTCATATAATGTATGTATTCCTAAGATTTTTTAAATATATTTATTAGTAACTATTTTTTTATCTTTCTCCCATGTTTAATTTATCATTATTTGAATCCTTTCATAAAAAATAATGTGACCATGATATGGTTGATGGTTCAAAGTGAAATGGTTAGGGTTTCCTAGAGGTATAGTAGTATTTGATTCGTAGGATGGAATGATGGACAGTGAAACTAATAGTAGGGTGGGTTGAATCTCTAAATTCATGTCACTTGTTTTCCATAAATCTAGGTTTATTTATTGTAAATGTATTTTGTTACGTCCCTTGTTTTTTAAATATATCAATTTTCAAGTGGAAATTATAATGTCCATTTATTGTATTAGACATTTTTAAAAACTAGATTAAGAATTTAAATCAGAGATTTGAAAAATATGAAATTGTTTTTTTATTTGGAGTTTAATTATCCATATATATCTCTGGTGTTCTCTTGAATTTCGGGTGCATCAGGCCCCGAAAAAATAAGTTTTGGTTGAAGAATACAACAATGAACGATTGGTGCACAATTACAGCAAACCTCACAACCCAACCGTGTAACTTAATTTTATAGGGATGTTGTTTTTTTGAGTTGTGTGGCCCTCCAAGATAAATCATGCACCCCGATCTAGTTGAGTTGGTGTGTCACATGTTTTCATCAAGATGTGTGAGAGGATGCGTATGACCGTACAAGGATGTCAATAATAACATGTTGTGGTGGGTGTGTGGGATTTGAATATATCATTAAACCATGCTCTTATCCCACACACTTAGTGCAATATAGGATGTGGAACTACATCATTAGCTCATATATATTCAAATCAAGTAGCCACATCATGTGGCTCATTAATGGGATAGAAATTATGATTTTATTTCCACTTTTTTATATTCCTTATCCTCATTTCACCCAAATATCCTCCCATTCCTAGTATCTACTCAGTATTCCCCATTGGCCTCACCTAGAATTTGATTTCTATCATTTATAAGAGCATAAAATAAATAACCATTGTGTCTGTTGGATGCATATCATTTAGGGTATGACTCCTCCTTCCTCCATTTCTGTTTATCTTTCCTTCATTATTATTATCAATAGAAAATATATTTCTCCCTATTTTTAGTGAATTTTAAGGTTTCATCAATTACTATCAAACCAAATAAAACCAAATAATGATATTGGATAAGTGGAAAATCCTTGGAATGTTGTAGGTTGTCTATGTATTTTTTCAATAATAGATTAAGGTTTATAAATTATGTCATTTTTATGTAAAACTGAATCTCCATAAATTGATTTTAAAATAACAAATATGATATATTTTCCAGGACATAGTACATTATTTCTAACTATGGTTGTGTCTTTTTAAATTTCCTTACATTACATTAATCTCATTGTCTATAGAGTGAGAATTTATCAATTAACTATTTATCTATGGTTTCTATTTCAAAATGGTCAGGTGTTTCTATCTTGAACTCTGTATATCTCAATTAATGAATGAATGTTTTGATGCCTCTTTCATGATACATTGGTAATGGCATTGAATTATCCATGACCTTCAAGATTAACTTATAAATTAAACGGCACATATGTATAATCGAATTGTGAGATGGTATGATTATTAAAATCACCTTCTATAATTTATAAAAATAAATTTAATTGAATGAACATGGTATGTAAAATATTGTGATGAATATATATATATATATCATGGTCCATGAATTAACATTAAATGTACATGTATATTTTAATATTATTATCTGTGACACACGGGCATGGAATGTTTAATGAAATTGGACTCTCGGGCATGGAATCACATAAATAACTATGATACCCGGGAAAGGTGTGTTATTTTTCTTGGGCATGAAATCCCATATATATATGGTTATGCACTGGAATGGAGTCCCATTTAGGTTATATTTGGTCATCGAAACCCATTAATATGATCTTTTCTCATGGAATCCCTTAGGCGTGAAGTCTTTATTGATTACGATATTTGGGCATGGTGTCCCTCTTGACTAACGAAACATATAAAATCCATTTAATTAATGATACATGAGAATTATTCCCCCTATGGATTATGATATTCTAGTATGGAAACCCTCAATATTCCCTGAGAGTCATACTATTATCCATGGGATCCTAAGTTATACATGGAATCTTGGATTATAGCAATATCAATATATATGGATTTTGACATCCCTACATATATATACCATATATATATACACATCTCTATTATTGTTGTTTTTTATAACTTTTGGCTTCGGCCGATGTATGTATGGTCAACCGAGTTTCCTTTTGGAACCCAATCCTGACTATTTTATATTTATTTATTTACATCATTACTAATTTATCTGTATACAATTTTATTATATTAATGGACTTGTTATAATAAGAAATCATTTATTGGGGCCTCAAAACGTAATATATCACCATGTTCAGGCCTCCATTCCAATGGGGACCTGAACATACCTCATAGTCCTAGGTTTATACAAATATATTATTATTTTCATGATATACTTATATATGTGATCTTATGAGATAATCAATGATATGGGGTCATAATGATTTTTCAGTTTCCCATTAAGGATTTTTTATTTTTGTACTTGTCTTTATTTATGTACTGTATTTATTTTTTACTTCCATGTATTGAACTGCTTCTATATTATAGCATGCTTATTCATGGATATAAATTCGTTGATTATTATTGTATTTTATTTCACAATGAATCATTTTCTTCCACAACTTACTAATTACTCAATTATGATTATACTGATGTTCTAATCTAATAATCAGGATATTTTATCCCCACCGTACACTCATCAGACCCTCATTGGTAGTTAGAATATTATGGTATATTGAGAGGTGTGGTTGTGCGTATGTGACCAACCATCTCAGGGGACTATTTTAGTGGATCGTCGGTCTGTATGTTACTATGTCATATCATAGAATTATTTTCATTATATAATAATTTGAGGATGGTAGAAATTATACTAGGAATGTCTCGACACGTTGTAAATATCTATGTCGGCATGTCAGCAACCCATGAATGAGGAAAAATCATGTAGCTTAGGATTTGAATTTTTTTCAGACTATTTGTTAATAAATTTGATTAATATTTCACCTTGACTGATTGATGTACTAACCAATTCTTAAAAATTTAATTGATTTATTTTATATGACACTTAGGATGATATAGAAAGGATTTATTGATACATACATCATTATATGAACATAGATATTCACATACCATGCATATGAAATTCTACGTAGGTTTCATTACATAGACTCCTGACAACATTATTGATGTTCTTAATTGGTTTTTCCAGCATGTTTATTTATATACTCTACAGAGGTAATTATTAATAATTCCTTCTTAAATAATATGATTCACAATATTTGTTACTTATATTATTTTTTTACTACTATGATGTCACATATCTCAATTTAATTATAATATATGATTGTTTATTAATGTGTTATCATCAATATAAAAGGTAATTTCATATATATATTAGTGGTGTTAGATTAATTAACAATTTATTACATGTTATATTCATATAACATAGGTATAATTAGTTGAAATATTTAATTTTGTGATTAAATTAATTCTCATAATAGTTTATACGGATTTCAGTCCTTTATTAATTGGGAAGGTAGAAAAAAATAATAAAACCATCAAATAAGGACCAATTATATTAACAAATAATGATAAAAACCACATTGATTCTACATGAATGGAAATTGTATATTTTAAAGGTAGGATCCATTAAAAAATTTGGAAAATTAATCCATCTAACTAATCCATAGACCATGCTAAATTTACATCCATATAAATATATGAATTCCTTTATAAAGGTATGTACCTCTATAATTTGGGCATGATGAACCATTTGACTAAATTCCTAAATGCACAATTGGCACCACTACATCTATTGGGGCATGATCTTAGGAGATAAACCCATTGAAAATATAGACAAATATTAAATTGAAAAACGTTCCCCTCATTGGAGTCCCTTGTATTTTATTGCTTATTGATTAACCCCTTTGGGTAAGTCTATTATAAATGAGATGGTTGTTTAAAGTGTCCATATCCACTTATAAGGTTCTACATATAAATTTATATTGAAATATTACTTTACAAGTTTCTTTTTTATCGATAAGATACTTATTATCTACTTTTGTCCTTTATTATTACAAGGATTTAATTAATTAATATTATCATTACAACGAAATGAGTGTTTTATTCTATAGATTGGAATAAGAATATTCATTAACTTTGTCTAATTTTGAGATCCTTATGGTTAAATAAAATAGATAAAAGGAAATTATAACATAACTTTCCTTATTTGTGATTAAATGTTAGGTAAATAATAAATTCGTGAGAGTATGTTTGGTATAACATGCCTATGTTTCCATGTGGAATTCGTTAAAATATCTACCAAATATAGTCATCTTTGATAACTGGTACATGACATCACTTAATCTAAGACTCCATAAATGTGTAATTATCATATGAGAATTGATGTTTGGTAATAAAAAAATTATAATTTCATATTTCAAGTTTCTTACATTATATATGTTTATTTAAATGTTTCCTTGAAAATTTCATTCATAATGGAACATTAGCATTTCCCCTAGGTTTCATCCCCAATTTAGTGTTCCTGAATGTTAGGTGTTAGAGCCTAATAACCTCTTTAGTAGGACCTATATATAGGGGATATGATTGCTTATTTTTTTTAAAACGATTTCCTGGTAGAGTTAAGGCCCTCATAAGCTAATTCCATACTAAATTATTTGATGATTCTTATGAGGTCATGTTGTGTTCCGGCGTTGTTGTTTAGAGTAGGAATATTTGTTTCTATAAAACCATGTTCACATGTAAGTTCTTATTTTACATTGATCATTATTAATAGAATGATCATCATGTAAGGCTCTACTTCAACTGGTTAGACGTGTATAGAAAATGATTTTACTCTTATGGAGTCATGTGAACCTTTTTAGACATAATTAACGAATGATCTGGGAGGTCACATATTTGATTAAGAGTGTTATGGGATAATACAACTATAGGATATATATTTCAAATGATCCATAAGATACTCGGATGAATAGGTCCAGCATTCCTATTGATAGTTTAAAATTATGTTTCATTGTGTAATTAAAACCCTAGGCTAGTATGCATCAATACACAGGGTACCCATCTTATTTTTAACATGTGAAATGACTTGTATGAGTTCAGAATTACTTTATTAATCATTGTATTACTATGATCTTTTTTATTCATATCCATACTATATTGACTTTCCAATTGACATAATTTGAGTTTTCATTGTGGTCGAGATGATATATTAAAAGGATTGAGGATTATAAACCTATCTATCTGTTTAGTTATTCCACATATTTCTCCTTATAATGGTCTTTGTGATCATAACTATGGATACAGTCACATGTATTTCTAGTTTAAATTAGATCTACTGTTATTTTATGTAAGGACCCTAACCCTGGTTTCCCAGATCTGGTGCCTTATTTAAGTACATTAGCATGATTACAGGTAATTTGTATCATGAAGGAAAAAATAGTTTAGTTGATTTGGAAAAAAAATATTCTTACATAAGTCCAACATTAAAACATAAAATTAAATACAATATAGAGTTTCCACTAACAATATTCATAACTCATAGGTTATCAGTGCATGCCATTCATAATAAACCTCTTCTAGTTATTGGAAAGTGAATCATAAGAAAGGGGTGAAATCAAATGATAACTATGGGTAGAAATACAAAGGAATATATCATGAAAAAAACATTAGGCATGGTGAATAACTAAAAACACATGCCTTTAAATATTATCATGAACACATTATGGAAATAATAGGAGCTGAATAAATAATGCCATCAAAAATCATAATCAACGGGGATTCCACTAGTCAAATAACAACAAGAAATTTAAATCAATAGTTTCATTATGAGGTAATTAATAATTACATACATCATAACCATAACATCAAGGCCTCATTATAACACCATAAATAACCATTTTTTCAAGGCTGTGTGCCAATACTATAAATAACCATTTTTTCAAGGCCTCATGCAAAGAGCGTAGTTTGTCTCATGAGACTGACCGATGAATCAAGGGTCTATTCTGGGCCCCAAACATCACTCAATAAGCCTATTGAATTCCTTAGAAGAAAATGTATTAACTTAAAAATAATATACAATAATATTGAAACTAATATATTACATGTAAATAACATTCTCGAACAATAAACATAAACACTAACTATTCAGAGTAATTTGGTGAATGGATTTAATATAGTAAATCCACTGTAAAACTAATAATAAAACATTAAATTATATATGGTAGACGATATCATAAAAAATTAATCCCAATAATACATAATGAATAAACATGAATATTCAAATATATGAAGAAACTTTTATAAAATTATCAAATAATTCTTGAGGTAAATACTCTTTTACTTTGAAAAGAAGGGTTCTTTGCGAAAAATCATAATATAAAACCAAAATTTTTTTAATATAGTATTATCATAACAAAATGAGTGATTTTATAAAGATAATGGTTTCTAATAATATATTATAGATTTCCCTTTAAAATAGGCATGAATTTGATAAATTCCCTAGAATCAGGCTTGTATTTTGGGAATAAGTTTTGAAAGATCCTATTAAAACAGATAACTTCCTATAAAAGAAATTTGGATTATAGTTGGTACACATATATATAAAATTCACAAATTATTTATGATGATTATATATGAATAAATAATAATTTGATTCAGGTAAGTAATGAATAAGATAAACCCGAATGAAAATGGAGGTTCGGGTTGAAAACCCTTACCTTATGTTTGATGGTGTTCTTCACTTGATCTTAGAGTCCAGGATTACCAAATTAAGTTCATTAATTAATATTAAAATAACCGATTTTTTATTTATATTATTTATTATAGCATTATTAAGTTCATTCATGGCCATCTTGATGGGCTTAAGTGGTTCAATTTTATTGTTTGGGAGATTTTTCTTCCATGGTATTTAGGGCCAGTTTAATTATATATATGAAAGGATAAGCATGTAAGATGAGAATGGTTGTCATTAATAGAAGTTGAATCTTATTTTATAACATATAGAATATTGAATATTTATAGAATTCATTTTGTTATTAGGAGTGATGAGGAATCATTATATAATTATTTTTTGATAATTGTTTGGGTTAATTGGCATTTTTGACCACAAAAATTTATTTTGATTTATAAATTATTATCATGACAAAACAAAAAGATTAAAAAATATTAAATAAGTTATAATAAATATATTATAGTCTATTTAAACCATAAAAATGGTTTTATGACATGAATTTAATATTGTAATAGAAATTGAAAACCCATCCTCATTGAATGTGATAAATTAACACATCTCAGATGGTGGTTTCATTTATAGTATTAATGAATGGAAAAAGAAACATGATGATGAATTATTACACTATCATAAAATATTATATTAAATGAAGGGTACTATTGTTATCATAAAATTTGGATGATAGGAGGTGAAGAAATAAATTGAAAATAATAGAACTCGAAATAAAAGAAATGAAAAGAGGAATTTAACTCTTGAAGTTATCTTCCATGAGATCCTCTTTAAGAGAGATATTTTGGTATTTTTTGAGACCATATCCTTTTAGACGTGTTGGATGATCTTGGGATAATATGTGATCAAAATTTATTCTAGGAAAAAGTCTTAAGAGGAGTGAAGTTAAAATGGAGTGATGGGTGGCTTTTATAGTGGAGGAGAAGAGTAATTTAACAATATATTAATCATTATTTTTTAATTTTTTCTAAAGACTATGAATAGTGTTTATTCATGTGACTCAAATAGTTATATGGGAATTTGAGTTAAAAAACATTATTAAATCATACATACATCACCTATGACTCAATAAATCATGTATTTAACATCTATCATAAATTATTGTATTTTACTATTCACAGAAAATTCACGTATTTAAGGAAAACCCCAAAAATTCAACCTAATTTTTTTATGTGTAGAATTAAAAATTGAACTCCATTTGAACAAAATAATTCACTAAATAAGATAAATTAAATTTTTAAATAAAATCATTATTTACTTGAAAGAACAGTTTTTTAAAATTATAACTCTTTTTATAATTCCCTGAAGAATTAACGAAGTCCTCATTAAATTACACCAAAACCATTGGACAAAAAATATTTATTTATGAATACTTTTTATAAAAAATGAATTATATTTTAAATTAATTTATTAATTATAAAAATTGTAAATAAATATTTATTTCTCACAAAAATACCAATACTTAATTATTAATGATTAAAATATTCACTTTATTTTATAAGGTGCCTAAATTTTATTTATAATTAAATGGGTGAGGTTACTATCCATAATGGTATATTAATATTTATAAGGGTCATGTTATTATTCCTAAGGGTATGTAACTATTCATAAGGGTACATTACTATTCAGTAAAAAAGAAGTTGATTCTATCAGAACTTAAATATCTTACTGAACGCAACAATGTATTTCCAATTATTAAAATCAAAACACATAAGTGGAAAAATAATGATTAATATATAGTTTAGAACTACAACAATGTTTTGATTCATAGTGACTCAATGTTTTCTACATATAACCTATTGAATGAATTTAAATTATTTATGTAGAAACGTATCATAAAATCTTTGGGTGTAATAATAATATTGAATATATTGACAATTTTTTTTAGTATTTATCAAAATAATTATAATATTCAATACCTATATTATAATCTATTGATAAAAAAATTTTAATAATAAAATACCATTATTCATATTAAAATATTATTTTACACAAAACAATACTATAAATTACGTTTTTTTAAAATAAATTTTTAAGCTATAAATTTGAAATATATGTTTTATTGATTAAAAAATCATTTTAAATTATTATTTTTCATAAATTAATGTATTTAAAATTATAAAAAAAAGTAACTGGGTTTTACATTATTACCCTGTCAACAGAATTACATCCTCTCAATTCGAAATTGAACTTCTAATGTTAACAGTTGATACTTGAAAATTCAATTGTGTGAAACCCATATCAAAAACAAGGTTAATAAAATATTCTCTTCATAAGGGGGAATGTGAAATGCATAGGTTACCTCAAATATATGCATTAAAATAGGATAACATTTATATAATGTGAAAATATGGACATGAATGAATAATATAACAATCATGTTCTAATGGAGAGTGATAGATAACATTTTTAGATGAAATTTGATAACTATAAAACCATAAACAATAGTAATGAAAAAGACCACTGATATCGTTAAATTTTTTTATAAAATGACAATATTTTTTAAGGAACCATTCCCAAGAGTTGAGGAGTTATTATACTCTATAGGAGTATAAATATTTGTTTTTCTTTCCTAAACAAAAACTTATACTTTTATTGAACCTTGAATTTTCTATACTTTATTACTTAGCACAGGTTGCACCATGTTGTGATATTATACATAAACCTCTAAATGATCATAAAATGATAAACTTAAACCATTAATATATGGTTAAAAATTCTATAATGATTCAACAATTTGGAAAGATGGCCTCTAAATTTCCACCATGATAGTTTCATTACCTTAATCAATAGGTAGTAGCTCTAAATTTTCACATTCCAAATATGTGAATAACTTCATCATATATCTTCTTGATATATAGTAATGGCTTGAATTACTATAAAAAACTTGTTGGAAACAATAATTATTCTATATTTCATAAGTAAGATACATGTTATTGGATACATTCCTTAAATCAGAAAGGGTTGTAAAATACTTAGATTATAACACCAAACACTAGTAGATAAATCAATAATCGTTTCCATGGTAGTTTGTATATATAAAAATGAATCACTTATTCTTCATTATCTCATCATCAAGTATACAATTAATGATTTCAATCTTTTAATGATTTTTTCCTTAAATTTTAACTTCCACTTAATATCTTTTCTAGGTACCATTCAACATATGGTCTCAAATCCTTAATGAATAAGTAATGTTTTATGATCCTCATATATTCTATAACTCCTATATCCCGAACATTGGTGATTTGTTTTTGAAATGACATGAATATTTACATGGAATATTAATCATTATAAATCATCTAAAACAACATAATAACTTTATAATCATCTAGTAACATCATTTGGGGTCTATTATAGTGATTCTTGGGACATTCATTTCCATAGTTCCACATATCCTTACAGTTGAAGCATCAAATATAGGGAAATTATTCCCCTATAATTTAATTATGAGCATGGTTCACCTTATCACCACACTTAAAGATAAATATTTTTCCAATTAAGAATATACAAAGTTGTTTCCTTCCACTAGTATCACATGTGGGAAAATATTTTTTTCCCTTCTTCCATTTATCAAACTTTTATCAACTATTCCTCTTCTTCTACTACATCTTTATGAATCTATAATAATTAGAAAAATATTTATCCTTATTATTAGGACATGATACTATCTCCTCATATACGGAAAATTTTTGAGATACTATTTCCTTTCAAAAGGATAAGTTAAATTCATAGAATAAATTATCATTATTACTCTTTGATTTATGTGTTTTATTGTAGTTCTCATTATTTTCAGTAGGTACCATTTATAAACAATGGAATACACTAGATTAGATCATAACATTATGAATAATAATGTATAAATAAAATTATTGTGATATAAATAACATAAAATAAAAAAATTTAGCACAAATATTCTCATAATAATAAATATAGGTCCATTGGGGACATATATACTTTTAAATACATCATATTGGTTTGTAAAGAACAACTGAATTATCCTAAGAATATCTGTAACAACCCAAGTAAATAAAGTATAATACATTTTCATAATTTTTAATATTTATATATTAAATATTTAATTTACTTTAAAGGGGTTTCTATGTTCGATGGCGTACATGATATGCAGCAACGTGTTTCTTGGAAATCTTACGTCACACCCAAGGCTGAGTCATACTAGAAAAATAATAATATACTATTATTATTTTAAATGGTAGTCAACTCCTATCCATTGTAAAGGAGGTAATAAATAGAACTAACTAAAATATTATTATACATTTGTTTTAAATGTTTTTACATTTATCCAATAAAAGTTAGAGGCTTAAAATTTGAATGAATCTAATTTTAAGCATAATTTAATTTAAAAGGTTGAATTACTGCCTTTTGATGGAAGACCCTGTTAAATCTTGTTTTGGTCATTTTTATATGTTCTATTTTACCAAATAAAATTTTTCTTTAGTACCGGGACATCAAAAATCACTTTGGGTAATGTTTTGGTTTTTTTCTGATAAAAATCATTTTTGATAAATAGTGAAAAATACTTTATTTTAATTCAAAACATCATTTTAATCTAATTTATTTATTTGGATAGATTATCTGTTTAATTGGTTTTAAAGTTTAATTAGATTATATTTTTACCATTTAATCAAATTTTGTTCATTAGAAGAAATTTCACTTTGAAATTGGACATAAACAAGTGTCAACCTTTTGATAGTTATTATTTCTTATAAACACGCTTTTCGTTTTGACAACGAGAATTAATTTTAAATTAATTAATTCAACTTCTATGTATTGAGTTTTGTAAAATATTAATTTTTTTTGAATTTGGAACATCAAATATATATTAGGCTAAATATTTGGTATTTTTCTTAAAAACATCAATTTTTGATGAATAGTGAAAACACTGAGTTGTAGCTAAAAAGATGAATTTTTCATTTAAATGAAATTTTACCACATATGTGAATTTAATTTAAAAAATTATACTTACACGGTTATTATTTTTATGTAAAAGTTGGTTCAATAAGATGAAAAGAGTTTTCTGTGAATAGTAACTTTTCACATTTATTTACCGCGGTTAAACATAAATAGGGTAATTCAAGGTGAAAAGAATATCATAATAACACAAATTTACCTCAAAAATTGTCCTAACCTTATTATATGAGTCATGGCCAACCATGGTAATCCTTGGGTCTATTTTGGGACCCCATGGAGCCACTTACCAGTGATAATGACACTTTATTTTAATTAACTTAATGTAAAAGAAAAAATAACATAAACAAATATCTTTTAGTAAATTAATGTTTACGTTGGGTTATATAAGTTATCTTTTCATCTATAAATATGATTTTTAAAGATAAAATGATTTCCTACATCATGTTATTTGTTTTATAATTTTTATATATCAAATAAATAAAATTATTTATGACACAATAATGATGTAGTGTTTACATCATTAATAAATAAATTAAATAAATAATATTATAAAAATTAAAACAATATCCAAAACCAGTCCAATTATTATTGGATTATTTTATTTAAACCATGACTCATCCTATATTCTACTTAAATTTGTTTTTGACCTTTAGAAATGGAATGTCATTATATAATAAAATAATATTTTTCACCCATTCTAAAGAGCCCCTCCTCCCCCTTATAAAAATCCCTCACCTCTAACCCATTCCCCCCACTTCTCAAGCCCCTTAGATTATCCAAAACCTGCCCAAATAAGCTCTCATGATCCCTCTGTTACACTTATAAGCCTTAAATTATGCAAAATGAACTTCAAGAAGTTTTTTGGTTCAAACTGAAGGGATTTACCTGATTTAAAGGTAACATATTCTTTTAATTTCTTCTGTTTTATTTTCCTTCTCCAACCAACTAAACACTTTTTATTCTTTTATTTTATAAAAAAAACAGTATAATCAATATATTATGTTATTTTATGGGAAATATTTGAACTACACTTATACCCACATCATTCTAATGGGTAAATAACATACTGTTTCTGTAGACGGCAAGCTAACGCCTCACGAAATGATGATTGTTCAATCTTCTCCAAACACCTCTTATGGTGGAAATTATAATGAAACATTATTTATATATGATATATATTATATTTATATTGTTTATATTCTACTTTATTTTTTATTTATAGAATAACTTTTTGGATTCCCTAGTAGGTAAATACAATAATCTCATTTGCGGAAGTGCGGACTACCTACCCATCAAAGTGATATGACTCATTAATGCCATATGTGGGACGTATTAAGGATAGAGTTAAAGATATTATATATGATATTATACTGGAACTATAATATACCTATGTATAATTATGTCTTAATTCTATTAAAATAAGAAATATAAATGAAAGTAGCATTCATACGTACGTACGACTTACCGTCTCAATGAATGGTGCATTTCATTTCTTACCTTCAAATGTTATGTACTGTTATAAATAAATAAATATATATATATACTAAATATATAATATATATAGGATTTATAAATAATTAATATCATTATGGAGATAATTTAATTTTTACCACATAGACAACATGTAAATATAAGGAGTTCATTTTTGACACAAGTACCAAATATCGACAAAACGACCATTATTAACTTAAATGATTACATAATCATTATAACATTGTAATATTTAATATAAAAGGAATAATAAACTTTAAAATGGTTATTAATCAAGAAATATTAACTTTAGTTTATTATTCATGAGATTAAGGAAATAACAGGTCAATTCGAACATGAGGTTGGCGACTTTGTCTCAATCTCCTTTCATTGAGGAAAATTTTGTTTTATAAACAACATTATTTTATACAGTGTATAAACCCCTATGACTTTCTATTTTATTAAAAATGAATATTTTCTCTGCTAAGTATTTTATTAAATGAAAAAAATAATTTTTCTTTTAACATACGTGGTGACAACGACATTTCCGCCACCATGATTATTATTTGATCATTGGCTTCCTTATCGAGTTGTAATGTTTTTAAATGAAAAATAAATACCGTATACTATTTTACGTATTTTGGTATTGAAAATGGTTTTGATAGTGGATTTTTTATGTCCATATATTTAAATGATATATTGTGATTGAAATGTGGAAATATTATCTTTCTTTTATGTTTGTTTCAGGAGCTATGAATATGTTATGGTTCTTGGGAATTGTTTACGTATACAGGTAGTTCAATGATAATCAAAGGGCAAGTGAGCCTGATATATCTATCCAATGAATTGGTTAACATGATGGAGGTAAACATGAATGTTTCCTCTAAGCAATTTAGGAACTATATTGTGATGAGTATTCTAAATGTAACTACCTACATAGATGTGATAGCTACACTGTAAGTATGATATGGATGCCACAAGTTACCTTTATGATTTGTGTTTACTATGTAAGTCTAATGATTCAATGAGGTATGTTAAAGAGCTTATGTAATATATCAATTGATGAAGTAATTATTTATTTCATTGTTTTATAACCCTTACTGAGCATTTTATGCTCATCGCATGTTTTAAAATATTTTCCATAGGACTTAAAGATGAATACTGTCAAGTTTGGGATCAAGGAAAAGTCAAGATGTCTAAAACATGGGACTAGAAATGACTCTTTTTTCAAGGGTTTTTATTTTATAAAAAAATGGAAAATGATTTGAAGTGTTTACCTTTTAATTTTTGAGATCTGATGTAATAGTTACGGCCTAATTCTCTAAAACTCTAAACCTAAAAATATCCTCAATGTGAATTATTCATTTAATTCAAGATTATGTAATGTTTAAGGACGGGTACTTATAATATCCACAGGGAGTGTCAAACTAGGTTTTTATAAAGGCACATTATCATGTACTAGGATACCTTGAGTCAAGCCCGAAACTCCTTTTCACAGTTTTCACTCCTAGGAACATCTATTTCCGAACCGTGTCCACTTATAGTATCATGACAAGGATGCATTTTCTAGAAATATCCACATAATAGTATTCATACCAAAATTCTAGGGCTTTATGGTGTGTTTATCCTCAAAGTCCGTCATAGGGTTTTTTTCCATAATCTACATTTTTTAAATCTATTTTCTATGTTTTCTCCTAAACTTCCTCTTAATCCAATTATAAATATCCCGACACTGGTTTCTTGTAGCTGGTTCCTTATTTCATTACATTGTAATGATTAAAATAAAGTTGTATACTAAATGAATGAATATTATAGTATATTTGGAAAACCAAATACATACATAACTTCCAAATTACAACATGAAATAAAATACAATATAGAAATTCCTTTGACAACATCCATAATAGATAGGTTATCCCGAGATGTCATTAATAATATACCACTTAATTTCTTTGTAAAATAAAACACAAGAACTGGGGGAGATTAAATTCTCAGTAAGGGTAAGAAACATAATGGTTTATATCACAATCAAAAACAATAGGCATGGTGAATAACTAAAAACAAATTCCTTTAAAATTAATACTATACACATTAGGGTAGGAATATGACGCCAATAAATAATTCCCCAATAATAAATAATCATTGATATTCTACTAGTCAAATAACTACAAGAAAATTCAATTATTAGTTTCATAATGAGGGACATCATAATATAGGAAATAATAACCATATCATCAGGGCCTCATGTAATGACCATAAATAACCATTTTGCCAAGGCCTTATGGTAAGACCATAAATGACCATTTTGTCAAGGCCTTGTGCTAAGACCATAGTTTGTCACAGGGGACCTACCAATGAATCAAGGGGCTATAATGGACCCCAAACATCACTTACTATGTAAAATTATTTCCTCATATTAATGCGGATTAAAATAAAAAATATATTCATTAATATTGAAACTAACATATGAACTGTAAATAACATTCCCCAGTCAATAAGTATAAACACTAACCCTTCAGAGTAATTTGGTGAATAGTGTTAAGATAGCACAGACATAGTCAAACTAATCATAAAACCAAAAATTAAATATGGTATGTTTTATCATAAAATATTAATCCAAATAATATATATGAATCATTAAGAGTGTTGAAAAATATGAAGATACTTTTATAAAATCATCAAGTAATTTTTTAGATAAATACTCTTTTACTTTCAATAGAAGAGTTATTTTTGAAATTTATTTGTATAAAACCAAAAGTTAAGTAATATATTATTTTAATAAAAAAATTAGTGATCTTATAAAGATAATGGTATCTAAAAAAATATTATAGAGTTCCCTGGAAAATGGGTAAGAATGTGATAAATTCCCTTGAATCAGGCTTGTATTTTGGGAAGAATCTTTAGAAGATCCTTTTAAAATATATAACTAACCATAAAGAAAATTAGGATTCGTGTTGGTAGACATATATAGAAAATTATAAAAATGTTATGAGGATTAAATATTAATAAATAATAATTTAATTTATGTAATTATTGAATAAGAGTAACCCGAATGAAAATAGAGGTTTGGATAGAAATACTGTTACATTAAGTCTGATACTGTTCTTCACTTGATCTTATTGTCATGGATAACCAAATTAAATTCTTTAATTAAAATTTATAGAACCTATTATTTATTTAATTGATTTATTATATCATTATTAAGTTCATTCATGGCCATATTGATTGGTTTAAGTGGTTCAATTTTATTATTTGGAGGTGTTTCCTTCCTTGGTATTCATGACCTGTTTACATATATACATGTAAAGATAAACATGTAACATTATAATGGATGTATATAATAGAAGAATTATTTTATTTTTTAATATCCATAATATTACATGGTTATAATATTCATTTGGTTATTGGGAGTGTAGATGAATCATTATATATAACTTTAATGTCAATTGTTTGGGTTAATTGGCGGTTTTTGACCACAATGAACTCATTTTGATTTATAAACTAATATCATGTCAAAAAAAATATTCCAGAACCCCAAATAAGTTATAATACATATATTATATTATTTTATAGCCATAGAAATGGTTTCATGACCATTATTAAAGGAAATAATAGAAATTGAAAACTCTTCATCCTTGAATGAGAGAAATTAGCACATATGTGATGGTGTTTTCATTTCTAGTATTAATGAAAGGAAAATGTGGGATGATGATGTATAACTAAATTATCATAAAAAAATTATCATATATATAATGTACTATAGTTATCATAACATTTATATGAAATTAGTAAAGGAAATAAATAGAAAATAAAGAAACATAAAATAAAATAAATGAAATCATGAATTTTCCACTTGGAGTTATCTTCCTTGAGTGCCTCTTTAGGGGAGAGTTTTAGGAAATTTTTATGAGACCAAGACATTATGGATGTGGGGGATGAACTTTATATGATATTTGAGATGAACTTTTGAAAGGAAAAAGGATTGAGAGGTGTGAAGATAAGAGGGATTGATGAGTGGCTTTTATATTGAAGGAGATGAGTTATTTCGCATTATTTTAATCATTATTTTCTTATTCTGACCAAAGACTATGAATAGTCTTGATTAATGTTACTCAAATACTAATATGTTATTATGAGTTCTAAAATAGTGTTCTTAAATCACCCTTACATCTCATAAGACTCAAAAAATGATGTATTCAGTATTTATCATAAATAACCATATTTTACTATTCACAAAAAAATCATTTATTTTTGAAGAATCCCAAAAATTAACCCTAACCATTTCTCGATGTGTGGAATTAAAAAATGAACTCAATTTTATGAAAATAAGTTTTTATATAAGATAAATTTAACATTTAAATAATTATTTACATGAAAATATTGTTTTTTAAAGTATTACTCTTTTTATAATATCCTAAAAAATTTACTAAATTATCATAAAATTAACCCAAAATCATTCTAAAATGTAATATGGACTCATGAATACATTTTTCATGAAAAAATGGAATATATTTTAAATCAATTTATTAATTAGAAAATTTTAAATATATATTAATTTCCCACAAAAATACCAATACATAATTATTAATGTTTAAAATATTCACATTCATTTATAAGGTGCCTAAATATTATTTATAAATAAATGAGTGATGTTACTATTCTTAAGGGTATATTACTATTCATAGGGGTCATGTTACTATTAATAATGGTATGCCACAATTTATTAGGGTAATTTACTATTCACCAAAAAATAAGTTGATTCTAACGGACTATAAATATCATATTGAACACAATCATGTATGTCCATTTTTTAAAATTCAAAACACAGAAATGGAAAAATTCAGTTTAACACCTATGTTAAAACTAAAAAAATGTCCTATTACACAGAGACTCAGTGTTTTCTACATAAAATATATCTAATGAATTTATATTATTTATACAGAAACATACCATAAAATCATGGGGTGTCATAATAATAATTAGTATATTCATAAAATATTTTTAGTATATATCAAAATAATTATAATACTAAATATATATATTATAATGTATATATAAAAATGAATTTTTTAATAATAAAATAAACATATTCATATTTATATATTCTTTTATGAAAAATAATACTGCAAAACTATTATTTTTTAAATTAATTTGATGGCTATAGATTTGAACTTTTAGTATTATTAATTAAAATGTTTAATTTTAAAATATTATTATTTAAAAATTAATGTATTTAATATTATTTAATAAATTACTAGGTCTTTACATTATATGATATGGGATACCTATCCTTTTCTTTTTATGAATAGTAAGAAGAACATTGGTAATTTCAAAGCCTTTTTGGGGGTGGATCGAACATGGGCTATACAAAAGTCTCTATTCTCAATAAATGATGACTAGATCAATCCTAATATGGGGATCATCATGTCAACTATGTTGATAGATTCCTTCTTATAAGGGGGAGGGAAATAGAAAAATATCATTCATAAATCATCATATTTATTCTTGAAATCCTAGTGGATAGTATGGTTTGAGCTTTGGGGTCACTAAGATAATGATCACTATAATACGTGGTTATAGTTTGGAATGAGTCAAGGAACTATATTTAGGCTCGAGGAAGATGGCCGACCTCAATATTATAATTCCTCTAACTCATTTTAGTTTTTTCAAGGAAGCAATACAATGAAAATGTATAGTTTTTACACATATTTTTTAAATATTATGAGTAGAGAGAGGATTTTCCAGGTATTTCATGAAATATTAATGCAATTTCATGATGGTGATGGCATAATTATCAGTTAGTGACAATTAATCCACTAGTGAAACAAATATTTTCAAATTAAATCATCCAGTGGTGGTTTAAAAATCCATTTTATCAGTAACTAGATATGTTTGGTCATAAACCATATTAGGTACTTCATCCTAGATATGATGGGAGTAACTCATAACTTATTATTAATAATTAATATCAAATTATTATACTCCAAACATAGTGATGATAATTCATTTATCATTAAATCATCTAGTTTATAGTAAAGGAGTGTCGGTAATATGCAGAGCTAGTAATATAAATAATTAATTGTGTTGTTGGATTGATAAATAGGCTTTTTAGAGTTTCACTTTGGTAGTGTGGATTATTTTAGAGGCATGGAATATCTAAAGTGAAAATTGAATTCCCATGTGGGAAGACATTAAGTAGAATTATTTACATCAAATAATTACTTGACTCGATATCCTAGAGAGATACTATTGTTAGTATTAGTCAGTGTTCTTGATATGTGGATTTCATGCCTATATACTGAAATCTAACTTTCAAAATACTTGGAATGGAATACCATATATGAGAATTATGGAAACTTGTGATTAATTATAAGGTTTTACTATATAGTAGTCGATATTAGATTATATAATTTTATTTTGATGATTTAATGGTGCTAGATCCAACCAAAACCTATGTTCGTTCTATGGAACGATGACAGGAATGTGAAATTCAATATAAAACATCACTGGAAGCTTGTTTCTGAATTCCGTGATTGTGATTAAGATATATTTGGTGTATATTTTATTGGAGGCATTGTAAATAGTTTTTTTGATATATTTCATTATAAATCAAAATTATTTGGAACGTATTATACCAGTACTATCTTGGATTTCCATCATATGGTATTTTTGAATGACCTTAAGAAGAAATCACCATAGGCTCATCATTGGGTGATATGAAATCTATGATAAGGTAGGCCTAAGATTTTATTTGTAAAAGCCATCATGAGAAAACAAAATGGGATTGATTGGTAAACAACTATTTGATCAATTGAATGTGGATCTAGGATCGTCATTAGAATATAAAGGGCATGATTACATAGCCATTTTTAACAATGGATGAACCATGTCTCAAAATAAGTTGTTTAAGCATGAACATGTAGATGGTATAAGGATGGTTTGGGTGATTAAATAGATGATTTTGTAATCATGTCATGGTTTAATTGAGCCCATGTTACCACTATATAGATGTCAAATTTTGAATATGAGGTTTAAATTTAGTTTTAATTCCTTGTGTACCATACCCATAAAGGTGGTTCCTATAGGTCAATTGGGCATTTAAAGTGAATCAAGACCATTTTAGCTGAACTCTCACAACCTATTTATGTTGTATGCTATATTTTAATTTCTCCAAGGCTACTCAAGGATGATATTTACTATGGTGGTGATGTCTTTACTACCCTTGTTTTTGAACCATGGAAAGTTTTAATAGTAATTTGAAATTTCTTTTTCATGGACAATAATTTTTCAACACACAATTCTTGAATTTATATATATGCATCTAAACACTTAAAAGATTAATTTTTATATTGGGTTAAATTACTGAGAGGAGTAATAGGTATTAATATGAGTTTTGGGGGCATCATACTAGGAAAAAAACAGTTTTGGTGGATAAATATAAGTTCACAATATTGGTGAAAAGTTAGTGATAACTGTGAGGCACAACCGTGTGTAATATTTTTTATTGGGGAATGTTTTGTTCAAACTAGGAATCCCTCAATGATAAATCATGAATATTTGTCCAAGTTAGATCAGGTGTCACACAGCTTATTGTAACCATGTTTGAGGGGGTGCACAATGGTGTGAGTGTTTCTACAATAAAATTCATAGGATAACACATGGGTTGCATTTGGTTTGAAAATCTATGTTCTTATCCCACACCTTTAGCATCACATAGAAAGTGGGATCATATAATTGGAACAAAATTTGTCAATATACCTAGCTAAATCATGCGAATCATATGTGGGATAGAAATTATTGTTTTTATATACCACCTTTTCTCCACATCTCATACTTGTTTCCAAATGTTTTCCCATATCTGAAATCCACTCGATATAAAAATATGTAATCTCCTATGGTGTTATTGTTCTTTGACTTAAAACATTGAATCATTGACTAACATATGTCTAGTATGTGTATATATTAGTGAAGGAACATCAATTTTATTTTCATCATTTATCATTCCATCTTCAATTCTATCTTCATGAAATGTTAATTCTCTTTAAATGTGGAATAACCAAAAATTAACCATCACCTAGAACACTCATTAGACACTTTCACATTATTGGAGTTCTATGACATGAACATGGTCTACACATAGGTCACACATTATTAATTAACCTTATTAGGAATTTATGTAATTAGATATAGAGTGATAATTTATTATTTAATGATAAATAAATTGTAAAAAAATTAAAATTTTAATTTGTTCAGGTCTAGATCAAAATTATTACATGTATTTAAATGAATTATTTCCATGGTTGAATGGACTACCTTTGAAATGAATAGTTACAATAGAATAATATTTTAACATTTATGATCTACACAAGATACTTGAGTAGTGGAATAGACAATTATATGACCTTATAAAATTAAATATAACTTGATTTTACCCAATTATATTATCAATTAATAGGATTTAATGCTTAATGAAATGTCCTTAGTTTTTAAAATGAGATTGAGTTTAATGAACATGATAAGTTTTATTTTTACAGGGATATAAATATATATATCATAGGCCATAATTTTTTATTAAATGTGAATTAAAGTTTTTTATTATTTTCCTTGCCAATCAGTGATAAAATCCTTTAATTAAGTGTCATAGTTGAGCATGTTGTCCATAAATAATTAAGATAATTGGGAAATGTGTCTTTATTTATTCTCAGGCATCATATCACATACATTTATTAGTATAATTTGACAAGGAATCCCTACTTATTATTGGGAAATTATTATTTTATATATATTTTGGTACTTGAGGATGGAATTCCATTAATATGATATTTGGGAGTGGAATCCCATTAATTTTCTTAATTGTCATTGAATCCCTCAGGAATAGGGTCCCTAATTGATTTCAATATTATATAATTTCATACCTCTTGACTAATTTTATACAGAAATAAAATCCCAATTGATTTATTATCTATGAACATGATGTCCCCTATCAGTTATTATTTTTAGTAATAGAGCTCCTAGACATTCTATGAGACCTATTCTACTATAACTAGATTTCTAGGTTATGACTCAAGTCCTAGATAGTATTTGTATCTATACATATGGTTATAAAAATCACTAGGTATATAGACCATATATATACAAACACACTTCTCTATACATTTCTCTACTAGTTTAGAGATCATTTATCTTACGTCAAAGAATGAATGGTTGATCAAGGTGTCCTTGAAGAATCAGAGCTTGACATATTTAATTAATTAATTTACTAGCTTATTGATATAGATGTACATTAATTTTAGTTTATATTTGTTGAACTGAAAACATTAGAAGTCATTTATGGAGGCCACTATTTCACTTTGGTACATAAAAATAAATCCAAGTAGCATATTTAGGTCCAATGTATTATATTTTTGATAGTATACATGTACATGGGATCTTATGAGAAGAAAAATATATTAGGATCCGGATTCTTGTGTAGTTATCTCTTGAGTATTTTAGATTTTTTTTATATTTTTCATTATTTATGTATGTTTTCTGGTTGTATGATACCATGTATTTTGTTTTATGTACATTATAGAATGTTCAAGAATGTATATAAACTATTTGTTTATTATTATATTCCATTTCTCTATTAATCAACCTCTTATATTATTTATTTATTACTTTATTATGCGTCATCCTCTATGTCACTATAATCATGGGGGTATAATATACCCACCATACCATCATTGGAACAATATTTATATTCATCAGATTCTAGAATACATGGAGATAGACTTGATTCATTGTGAAAAACTATCTCTAGGAACTATTCTAGTATCTATGAGTGGGAAGGATAATAATTAACTATATGGAGGGTGGATATACGAGTTTAAATCTCATAAATTCTATAGTCCACAACATAATAATTGTTTTTATGTTCGATGTGTTTATCTTTTATTTATCATAGGAGGAGTCGTAGGGAACTTATAATTTTTGAATAGTGATGAATGTTAAATGATTTAACCCAAGGGGGTTGGGAGTTCGATAATTGACTATAATATTTGGTATGTAATTATGGAATGTTTAACTCAAGAATGAATTGAATGTATCTAGATTTTTTTTTTATGGAAATAGGATATTTAGTCATTGGTGATGAAAACTAGTATTCTAAGAGGTGATAAAAAATTTTGAGGATAAGGAAATGTAGTTTTACTTATTGTGGTTTTGTGATATATATATATACATACACCTTATGATTTGTGATCTAAAATGTTATCCCATATTTTTGGGTAGGTTGACCGACAACTGGTGGACTCTAAGGGTTGTTTTCCCAAAAATTTATGTTAGAGTATATGGATGGTTGATTACCCATCTATCATACACTATTCTATATGTAGTAATACATAGAGGTATTTAAATAGGTTACCTTACTATATGTGTGTTTATAGGGTGTTAATTACTTGTGGTTATTTCAAACACAAGTATCTACAGATATAGTATCCAATGAATAATTATTGTTATTCTCCATTTGAGAAGTGATTTGTTGTGGTATAGTGAAACATGAAAATGTTATTGTAGCTCTAGTTAAACTAGATTATTAATACTTAATGGTCTCTATAACGACCCATACATTACATACATTGTTAATACTTCGAAATTGAAGCACACTTATTACAACATATGACAAAACCACAAAGGACCGTATAGGTATAGTGTCTTTAGAAACTGGGAAACATAAACAACTGGTTCATAAATCTTCTACAGTGTCTCCCATTTATTTCATCATATCTAGGGTCCCTTTTAGCATATTCTACTTAATATCCATCTTCCTGACCTGGGGAAAAGAAAACATAAAAGGGTGAGCTCAAATGCTCAGCAAGGGCAAATAAAGGAAATAAAAATCATATCATATCTTTATGAAAATCAAAACCTGCAAAAGAGATCATAATATCTTAACATGGAATAAATCATAGAAGTGAAAATGAGATCCCCATAATCATAACATAAAACTTGAAACTTTGTGGCATGCACACATAATCATAGAGAATCATTTCTTGTTAGTCAAGACTCATTGCCAAGACTATCTTAGTGGACAAAGTCCCTTTCCGAATCGAGTAACCCTCGTTTCAGTCCTGTTTCACTGAACCGGTATAACCTACCATTCCAGCCATGTCTATCTCATGAGATATAAAATCATTACCCAATGCATTGGAGGGAGATATAGGTCCCACCCATCTTATAATGAATCCTTTCTTATGTGTGCCACATAATCATAAAACATACATCATCGCATAACACATGTAACAAAAATGGGATTCTTGAAACATCATGACATCATAAATAAATTCATATAAGATAAAGGAATTCATAAAAATAATTCCATCACAACATAGTCAAATCAATGTAAAAATATGGATAGAAACAGAACCCTTTATTATCTTAGATGGAAAATAATTTTGATAAAACACTTGAATTGAATTCTTGAGGAAAATATCCTTTCTTCTTTAAAAAACTTTTTCCTTTCTTAACATGTCATAAAACATTAAATTAAAAGAAGTTGATTAAAAATAAACTTGAAAACTTGTAAAGTAAGATTCTTGGAAATAATGTTTTAAAAATCCATTCATGCCATATACGTTAAAAAAACATTCTTCGTACTTTTGTCGGAAAAGTCAAAAAATCACCTCGTACGAAAAAGCGACAAAATATTCCTTTCATATTCTTTACTAAAAACTCACCGAAGGGTAAAAATGGATTTAAACAATTTTAGGTGGATGGAAATAATATTACATATTGATGAAACATGGATGTGGATGATAAAATACACCCCAGTAAATACTTACGAATAAACAATCTCGGATAAAAATGAGATTGTGATATTTCCCTTACCTTAGGTCCGATTTGCTTTGTACGTGTCCGAAGCTCCTGTATAATGGTTTAAATAATGTTATTGAATTATTCCAGAATCATACATATTGATATGATATCATATATGGTCATATTATTAGCTTCTTGTTAGTAATATTTCATTGTTACTTGTTACTCGGGTCTTTATAACTTTTTGTTCTTATGCGTGTTTTGTCGAATAAATTCTTATTCTTATCTTTAGGTTATAGATAATTCATTTACAGAATGGTATTAGTGTAGTATATACCATATTCATTCATTTAATTCATTTATATAATCATTATGAAATGAAGTTCATGTAGAACGAGTCGCATCACATCGTGGAGACGGTATTCCGTACGTACGCACGAGTGATGATATCGTTCCTATGATCGTGGAATTGTATTGGAGTATATATATATTATTTAAGTATCAATATTACTTCATAATAATCATATATAGTTACTCATTACACCATTATAACCATCCTTGTAAGGTGATGGTGGAAAAATAGATTACACCACGGCGTGGAGACGGTATTCTGTACGTACGCACGCGCGATGATTTCATTTTTCCGTAGGATGGATAGAAGGTGAATTAGGGTTGTTTCATATTTATAATAACATATCAGTATGTAAGTAATAATTATGTTATTACTTTATCATGAAACAACTAAAGAAGAAGAAGTTGAAGAAGAAAGAAATTGAAAAGATCGGTAATGGATATTACCTCTTCTTTGGAACGCCTCTTTGAATCCTCCACTTAAGGAACTAATATTGGTCTTTGGAGAAGACCAGGACCTCTAGGATTATTCTAGGGAAGTGTAGAGGAGAAAATGGCAGGGTTTGGCCGAGCTTGAGTGCTCAAATTGGTGTGAGGAGGAGGGGGAGGAGGTGCCCTTTTATAAGGGAGGAGAGGGGCACCTTAGGAATATCTCAAAATATTATTTTATATTAAAGTCAAAATCGGTTTATAATGGTTCCAAAGGGTCTTATTTCGAAGCTAAAGTGGAGATGGGTCGAAATCCTATCAACCAATAGGATTTAGACATGTTTAGGGTATTATTTTAATCTTATCAATTAGATTTAACTCTAAGTTAATTAATTTAACTTTTACCGTGTCTTTTTGTTTTCTTTCACTATATGGTTAATACACTTACTATAACATGCCAAACGAACCCCAAATTGTTTATTATTAATATATATATCCTTATATAAGTCATTTGGCCGAACCTTAGATTTTTAGGAATACAATAACAATTAATAATATAATATTTGATTTAAAAACTATTTTGTGTCAATTTTGACACTATTTGATATATGATTTTTGTGAAAGTCATAACAGAATTATATGTTCGAACCAAGTTGATTACATCAACATTAATATATCATAGTAACCTATAAAATTAGTGGAATTCATAAAAAGTCTTAAATTACATTTATTTTGGTATTTATATTATCAATTTTGTCAATATTTCATTAATAAGATAATTACTGCATCATCTTTGTGTCATAAATAAATTAAATTATTTGATGTCTAAAAATTACAAATAAAATATCATCATGTAGGAAATCTTTTTATCTTTCTAATTAATATTTACAATTGAATTTATCTTATGTATAACCCCATATTAAAAATGATTTACTTATTAAACTTTGATTTTAACTATTTTAACCCTTCTTTAAATAAATTAATAATAAATGTCCTAATCTAATCCAAGTGGGCCTAAATGGTCATATTTTATTCCTAAGTTTGTTTTTGGTCGAATTTCACTTGTCCAATAGAATTAGGACATGTGTTAGGGTAATATTAATATCATATTTACCCTTAGTTACCCTATTTACTATTAACCGCGGTAAAAAAAAGTAAAAAGTTACTATTCACCAAAAAATTATTTTTATCTCATTGAACCACATTTTACTTACTGATATCAACCATGTCTGTCGGATTTTCGAAATTCCATTCACAGAAGCGGTAAAATTAAGTTTTATGCAAAATTCAGTTTTTAACCTACCACTTAGTGGTTTCACTATTCATCAAAAATTGAAAGTTTTCAGAAAAATACCAAAATTTCACCCTAGGATAATTTCGATATTCTGAGTCCAAAAATGAAGTCCATTTTGAAAAATAAAATTTATAAAATTTCAAAAAGTGGTTATTACTATTCATAACGGCTAGTTTTAATAGCATATTGTTGTTTAGTGAAACTCGGTATTGCGTACGACGCAAGCTATCGAGGAAGGTCGCGATTGCGTGTAAAGCAAGACAAGAAAGTGTTGTGTAGAAAAAGATCCCTTTGATGATTTATATAACATAAAAGTCTCAGGTGTTACATTCTACCCCCCTTAAAAAGAATTTCGCCCTCGAAATTCGTCACTTTGCAACAAACAGATGAGGATACTTCTCCCTCATCATATCCTCAAGCTCCCATGTAGCTTCTTCAAGTTGGTGGTTTCTCCATAAAACTTTCACCAAGTGAGTGGTCTTGTTTCGTAGGACTTTTTCGCTACGATCCAGAATCTCTATCGGCTGTTCTTCATAACAAAGATCTTGCTCCAGCGGTACAACTTCTGAGCTGAGTACATGTGAAGGATCTGGTATGTACTTTCTCAGGAGAGATACATGGAACACATCGTGAACTTGAGAGAGATTCGGTGGAAGCGCCAATCGGTAAGCTACCATCCCAACACGATCCAGTATTTCAAAAGGACCGATATATCTAGGGCTCAACTTCCCCTTCTTTCCAAATCTCATAACCCTCTTCCTGGGAGATATTCGTAAGAACACTTTATCGCCCACTTCAAACTCTAGGTCTTTTCTTCGGTTGTCGGCATAACTTTTCTGTCGACTCTGAGCTGCTCTTATGTGTTGTTGAATAGATCTGACCTTTTCTGCCATTTCATCAACGAGATCAGGTCCAAATAGCTTTCTTTCCCCAACTTCATCCCAGCAAGTTGGAGTCCTGCATTTCTTTCCATAGAGAGCTTCATAAGGAGCCATCTGAATACTGGAGTGAAAGCTATTATTATAAGAAAATTCCACCAAAGGTAGGTGTTGATCCCAACCTCCTTTGAAATCCATAGAGCAAGCTCTCAACATATCTTCTAGGGTTTGAATTGTTCTCTCAGACTGACCGTCTGTCTGGGGATGATAAGCAGTGCTGAAACTCAACTCTGTATCCAGAGTATGCTGAAGACTTCGCCAGAACTTCGAGGTAAATCTCGGATCTCGATCAGATATAATAGAAAGTGGTACTCCATGCAATCTTACCACTTCCTTTATATATATCCTGGCAAGCTGATCTAGAGATAAATCCTCTCTAATAGCAATGAAGTGTGCAGACTTTGTAAGACAATCAACTATGACCCAGATAGCATTATTGCCTTTGGATGTTTTAGGAAGTCCTGTGACAAAGTCCATAGTGATGTTTTCCCATTTCCATTCGGGTATGGGTAATGGTTGTAACATCCCCTTAGACTTCTGTCTCTCAGCTTTAACTTGTTGACAAACCAAGCATCGAGAGACATATTCAGCAACATCTCTTTTCATGCCATCCCACCAGAAGTACTCTTCCAGGTACCTATACATCTTCGTGCTTCCAGGATGAATAGAGAATGATAAACTATGAGCCTCATCCAGCAGCTCATTCTTTAATTCGGGGATGGGAGGAACGCAAACCCGATTCCTGAACTTTATTATCCCATCACAATCAAGGTTGAATTCAGGAACATTTCTCACCTTCTTTTGTAACTCGACATCTTCTTTCTGTGCCTCTTTAATCTTCACATGTATAGATGGTTGAACATTCATTTGAGAAAGATAAGATTTTTCCCCTTCCATTATAATTCCAAGATCCATCCTTTGTAAATCCATAAATATTGGATCTTTTGTGATCCTCATCATGGATAAACTAGCATGGTCTTGTCGACTTAATGCATCTGCCACCTTGTTTGCTTTCCCAGGGTGGTAATGGATTGAGCAGTCATAATCCTTAATCAGCTCCAACCATCTTCTTTGACGCATATTCAACTCCTTTTGTGTGAAAATATACTTTAAACTTTTATGATCAGTATAAATATCACACCTTTCACCATAAAGGTAATGCCTCCAAATCTTTAATGCAAAGATTACCGCAGCCAACTCCAAATCATGTGTTGGGTAATTTTGCTCATGTATTTTCAACTGTCGTGAGGCAAAAGCTATCACCATATCATTTTGCATAAGAACACACCCCAATCCCTTCTTGGATGCATCACTGTAGATCACAAACCTTTCTCCACTACAAGGCAGTGTGAGCACAGGTGCACTGGATAACCTTCTTTTCAACTCATTGAAATTCTCTTCACATTCCTCTGTCCAGACAAACTTAACTCCCTTCCGAGTCAACTTGGTGATTGGATTAGATAATCGTGAAAAATCTTTTACAAAACGTCGATAATATCCAGCCAAACCAAGAAAACTTCGGATCTCAGTTACTGTTGTTGGTCTTGACCATCTTTCGATAACCTCTGTTTTTGCTGGATCCACAGATATCCCCTCTTTTGAGATTATATGACCCAAAAATGCAACTTTTTGAAGCCAAAATTCACACTTGGTAAATTTGGCATAAAGCTTCTCCTTTCTCAGGGTCTTCAATATAATTCTCAAGTGATCTTCATGCTCTTCCTTGCTCTTTGAATAGACAAGAATATCATCTATAAAGACTGCCACAAATTGATCAAGATAGTCTCTAAAGACTCTATTCATTAGATCCATGAAGATAGCAGGGGCATTAGTAAGACCAAATGGCATCACTATAAATTCATAGTTTCCATACCTTGTACGGAAAGCCGTCTTTGGTATATCCTCCCTTTTGACCCTTAATTGATGATACCCTGAACGAAGATCAATCTTGGAAAAGTATTGAGCTCCGCGTAGTTGGTAAAATAAGTCATCAATGCGTGGGAGAGGATATTTGTTCTTGATAGTGATCTTGTTAAGTTCTCGATAATCAATGCAAAGTCTCATTGATCCATCTTTCTTCTTAACAAATAGAACAGGTGCTCCCCAAGGTGACGCACTAGGGCGTATGAATCCCTTATCAAGATTCTCTTGGAGTTGCTTCTTCAATTCCTGCAACTCAATTGGGGCCATTCTATAAGGTGTCTTTGAAATAGGCAAAGCACCCGGTACGAGTTCTATTGAAAACTCAACATCACGATTTGGTGGAAGACCCGGCAATTCCTCCGGAAAGACATCATCAAACACCCGTACAATGGGAATATTATTAATCGTGAGTTTCTCACCAACCATTTGAGATAAATAACCTTCATTTAGTGGAATCAATACCCATAAGATGGAAGAAATTTCCACTGGAAGGTTATGTTCATCCTTGCATTGATAGACGATCGTAGATTGATCTGGAATATGAAATGTGACTTCCCTTCTTTGGAAATCGATATGAGCTCCATGTAGAGAAAGCCAATCCATGCCAAGAATCACATCAAATTCCACTAAAGGAAGGATCACAAGATTTGCCGGAAGCACATTCCCACAAACTTCGATCGGAGAAGAATTATAAACTTTTGATGCGATTGATGTGCCATTAGGTGTTGTCACAGCTAACTCAACATCTAATTGTTGAGGTAATACGGTGATACCCTTAGAAAAGTCTTCAGAAATAAAAGAGTGGGTGGATCCAGAATCAAATAAAACATTTTCTACTTTAGAGTGGATGGTAAGTGTACCTTTCACCACATCGTTATCGTACTCCACATCGCTGATAGAAATTGCATGTGACTTTCCTTTGTCTTTAGCCTTAAGAGTTTGTTGACGTCGACCATCATCATCAACCCTTGGATTTGGGCATTGATTGGCATAATGCCCCATCTCCTTGCACATGAAACATTGAAGTGTAGTAGGTTCATTCTGTGTATCCCTTCCTTTGTTTGCGTCATTAGACATCTTCTTCCCATTATCACGGCATTCAAATGCCCGATGAAATTCTTTTCCACATTTAAAACATTTACTTGTCCCTTTAAGACAACTCCCTCCATGTTTCTTTCCACACTTTGAGCATAAGGGAAAGTTCATCTTATTTTCAGTGTGCTCTTTAGAGTTTCCTTTGAATTCCATCTTCCTCTTCTTATCAAACCCATGCGACTGATGGGTTACTCCAATCTCCATCTCGACTTTGAGAGCACATCGAACGATTTCCTCGTAGCTATTGAAGTCCCTTATGGCTAACGCCCTTCGAAGACTTGGTTTTAAGCCACTAAAGAATCGATCGATCTTACTCTCAGGTTGGATAATAATACCAGAAGCGTACCTTGCAAGTCTTGTAAAATTTTCTTCATAGGTACCAATAGATTCATCATCCCTTTGCTTCAGTTCAAGAAACTCTTTCTCCATCTTTGTTCGGAGAATACGAGGGAAGTACTTATTGAAAAATAAGTTCTTGAACTCGTCCCATTCCAAAGACTCAATTTCATCCCTTTGCCTCGTATTCTTAACAAGATTCCACCATTGATCAGCATCTCCTTCCAAACGATACACTGCTAGGATGACTTTATCATGTTCAGAACATTGAAGAACTGAAAATATCTTTTCAGTAGTACTAATCCATTGTTCAGCAACTAATGGTTCAGTAGACCCGCTGAAAGAAGGTGGACGCTGCCTCATGAAGGATTCAACAGAATGTTGCTCCCTCCTTTGCTCATTTGGAAATCCTGCATGATTCATTGCTTGAGAAAGTTGTGTGAGCATGGCTACAAGATTTTGCATTCCAGCTCCCATATCGTTTGGTTGCTCAGGGGGACAATCATTGCATTGCCCATCGCATTCCGCATTAACACGGTTCCTTCGGGTTCCAGCCATTGACTAAAACCAAGAAGAATAGTGTGAGCAACACTAATTATAATAGGAAACCACATAATTCAAGAATAAAATTTTCATGCTTAAGGTCTTATCCTAGGTTATTCAAGGCCATTTCTAAAACACTAAGATTGTGTTCTATGCTTAGACTTATCCTTAGGGTTCTTACTAAGGCTTTCACATCCTAGTTTCCAAAGGTTGACTATACCTTTCCTCTGATACCAACTATAACGACCCATACTTTACATACATTGTTAATACTTCGAAATTGAAGCACACTTATTACAACATATGACAAAACCACAAAGGACCGTATAGGTATAGTGTCTTTAGAAACTGGGAAACATAAACAACTGGTTCATAAATCTTCTACAGTGTATCCCATTTATTTCATCATATCTAGGGTCCCTTTTAGCATATTCTACTTAATATCCATCTTCCTGACCTAGGGAAAAGAAAACATAAAAGGGTGAGCTCAAATGCTCAGCAAGGGCAAATAAAGGAAATAAAAATCATATCATATCTTTATGAAAATCAAAACCTGCAAAAGAGATCATAATATCTTAACATGGAATAAATCATAGAAGTGAAAATGAGATCCCCATAATCATAACATAAAACTTGAAACTTTGTGGCATGCACACATAATAAAAGATAATCATTTCTTGTTAGTCAAGACTCATTGCCAAGACTATCTTAGTGTACAAAGTCCCTTTCTGAATCGAGTAACCCTCGTTTCAGTCCTGTTTCACTGAACCGGTATAACCGACCATTCAATCCATGTCTATCTCATGAGATATAAAATCATTACCCAATGCATTGGAGGGAGATATAGGTCCCACCCATCTTATAATGAATCCTTTCTTATGTGTGCCACATAATCATAAAACATACATCATCGCATAACACATGTAACAAAAATGGGATTCTTAAAACATCATGACATCATAAATCAATTCATATAAGATAAAGGAATTCATAAACATAATTCCATCACAACATAGTCAAATCAATGTAAAAATATGGATAGAAACAGAACCCTTTATTATCTTAGATGGAAAATAATTTTGATAAAACACTTGAATTGAATTCTTGAGGAAAATATCCTTTCTTCTTTAAAAACATTTTTCCTTTCTTAACATGTCATAAAACTTTAAATTAAAAGAAGTTGATTAAAAATAAACTTGAAAACTTGTAAAGTAAGATTCTTGGAAATAATGTTTTAAAAATCCATTCATGCCGTATACGTTAAAAAAAACATTCTTCGTACTTTTGTCGGAAAAGTCAAAAAATCACCTCGTACGAAAAAGCGACAAAAGATTCCTTTCATATTCTTTACTAAAAACTCACCGAAGGGTAAAAATGGATTTAAACAATTGTAGGTGGATGGAAATAATATTACATATTGATGAAACATGGATGTGGATGATAAAATACACCCCAGTAAATACTTACGAATAAATAATCTCGGATAAAAATGAGATTGTGATATTTCCCTTACCTTAGGTCTGATTTGCTTTGTACATGTCCGAAGCTCCTGTATAATGGTTTAAATAATGTTATTGACTTATTCAAGAATCATACATATTGATATGATATCATATATGGTCATATTATTAGCTTCTTGTTAGTAATATTTCATTGTTACTTGTTACTCGGGTCTTTATAACTTTTTGTTCTTATGCGTGTTTTGTCAAATAAATTCTTATTCTTATCTTTAGGTTATAGATAATTCATTTACAGAATGGTATTAGTGTATTATATACCATATTCATTCATTTAATTCATTTATATAATCATTATGAAATGAAGATCATGTAGAACGAGTCGCATCACATCGTGGAGACGGTATTCCGTACGTACGCACGAGTGATGATATCGTTCCTATGATCGTGGAATTGTATTGGAGTATATATATATATTATTTCAGAATCAATATTACTTCATAATAATCATATATAGTTACTCATTACACCATTATAACCATCCTTGTAAGGTGATGGTGGAAAAATAGATTACACCACGGCGTGGAGACGGTATTCCGTACGTACGCAGGCGCGGTGATTTCATTTTTCCGTAGGATGGATAGAAGGTGAATTAGGGTTGTTTCATATTTATAATAACATATCAGTATGTAAGTAATACTGATGTTATTACTTTATCATGAAAAAACTAAAGAATAAGAAGTTGAAGAAGAAAGAAATTGAAAAGATCGGTAATGGATATTACCTCTTCTTTGGAATGCCTCTTTGAATCCTCCACTTAAGGAACTACGATTGGTCTTTGGAGAAGACCAGGACCTCTAGGATTATTCTAGGGAAGTGTAGAGGAGAAAATGGCAGGGGTTGGCCGAGCTTGAGTGCTCAAATTGGTGTGAGGAGGAGGGGGAGGAGGTGCCCTTTTATAAGGGAGGAGAGGGGCACCTTAGGAATATCTCAAAATATTATTTTATATTAAAGTAAAAATCGGTTTATAATGGTTCCAAAGGGTCTTATTTCGAAGCTAAAGTGGGGATGGGTCGAAATCCTATCAACCAATAGGATTTAGACAAGTTTAGGGTATTATTTTGACCTTATCAATTAGATTTAACTCTAAGTTAATTAATTTAACTTTTACCGTGTCTTTTTGTTTTCTTTCACTATATGGTTAATACACTTACTATAACATGCCAAAAGAACCCCAAATTGTTTATTATTAATATATATATCCTTATCTAAGTCATTTGGCCGAACCTTAGATTTTTAGGAATACAATAACAATTAATAATATAATATTTGATTTAAAAACTATTTTGTGTCAATTTTGACACTATTTGATATATGATTTTTGTGAAAGTCATAACAGAATTATATGTTCTAAAAAAGTTGATTAAATCAACATTAATATATCATAGTAACCTAGAAAATTAGTGGAATTCATAGAAAGTCTTAAATTACATTTATTTTGGTATTTATATTATCAATTTTGTCAATATTTCATTAATAAGATAATTACTGCATCATCTTTGTGTCATAAATAAATTACATTATTTGATGTCTAAAAATTACAAATAAAATATCATCATGTAGGAAATCTTTTTATCTTTCTAATGAATATTTACAATTGAATTTATCTTATGTATAACCCCATATTAAAAATTATTTACTTATTAAACTTTGATTTTAACTATTTTAACCCTTCTTTAAATAAATTAATAATAAATGTCCTAATCTAATCTAAGTGGGCCTAAATGGTCATATTTTATTCCTAAGTTTTTTTTTGGTCGAATTACACTTGTCCAATAGAATTAGGACATGTGTTAGGGTAATATTAATATCATATTTACCCTTAGTTACCCTATTTACTATTAACCGCGGTAAAAAAAAAGTAAAAAGTCACTATTCGCCAAAAAATTATTTTTATCTCATTGAACCACATTTTACTTACTGATATCAACCATGTCTGTCGGATTTTCAAAATTCCATTCACAGAAGCGGTAAAATTAAGTTTTATGCAAAATTCAGTTTTTAACCTACCACTTAGTGGTTTCACTATTCATCAAAAATTGAAAGTTTTCAGAAAAATACCAAAATTTAACCCTAGGCTAATTTCGATATTCTGAGTCCAAAAATGAAGTCCATTTTGAAAAATAAAATTTATAAAATTTCAAAAAGTGGTTATTACTATTCATAACGGCTAGTTTTAATAGCATATTGTTGTTTAGTGAAACTCAGTATTGCGTACGACGCAAGCTATCGAGGAAGGTCGCGATTGCGTGTAAAGCAAGCCAAGCAAGTGTTGTGTAGAAAAAGATCCCTTTGATGATTTATATAACATAAAAGTCTCGGGTGTTATAGTCTCTATGAATGTGGGATTATGTGATGTATTATGGGTGTGTTATTATACTGATTCCTTTAATGAATAAAAATTATTGGTGATAGATGGACTAGGACGTGCAATGTTTGGGAAAAGTGGAAAACCTATAAGGAAGTGTTGGAATGGTATATTAAAAATTATAAATTATTGGATATTATACAATTTCATGTATATGATATATGGTGGGGTATCCATTATGATTCTAGGAACAATGAATACCAAATTAGGTCACCAATTAGTTACATTTCTTATTAACCACTATTTATTATTATTTCATCACATTTTCAAGAGAGGATCCTAGAAGGATCTGATTGAGTATACATGTTACTCTCTCCCTATTATGTATAAACTATTTTTCAGGACCTCATGATCTCACAGAAAATATAATTTGACAATAATAGATTGTGGAGTTGGTTTTGAGATGTTTGGTCATTGAGGTTACCACAGAGGATTTTAATTTTGAACTTTTACCTTACTTTTTATCATATGTTCCTATTATGTGACAGTATATTAATGTGTTTTTATATTTCATTTATTATGACTATGATTTATTGTTTCCATATGTTATATATTTTTTCTCACTATGTTATAAGGGAATTCCTCCCCTTTGTGTGTACTATACACCCTCATTACATGGAAAAATCCAACTAACATTTAATGGAAGGGTTTTGATGTAATTATCACTCTCCATTATTATCGGACTGAGAGGGAAACCTATGAAGTGAGGTAGTATTTATTGAGTGTTTACAGGGTCTAGTTGGTGGATAAGATGGAGTTTGGAGGTAGGAACTATTCAGGACTATATATAATGGTAGGGAAATAATGTCTGATGATCCTAGTATGTGATTAAAATAAGGGAAACATGTAAGGACATGGTTATATAGGGAGACATTTTATATAATTTTTAAATAATTATGTTTTTAAAAAATAATAAGAAGAATGAAATTTTATGGGCTATAAAATACTAGGAAAAGACCATGAATCATTCTTTTTTTGTAAATGTGTTCCAACGGGAATACTATGGGGTTATGATGAAACATAATTAAAAAATATTAAATATACTATATTATAGGTTTTATATACACTATATGTTTTTTATTTTGTAGTTTTTATATAGTTTGACACACTCATCTGATTAATACAAAATATTTTTAGAAAGATGTAACATTATATGGTATATGGTCGTGGTAAATGATGATGAAACATGGATGATGATACATAGTGAGTTTCAATGCTAGAGTCTATAGACAAAAAAGGGATATAATTTGTATGGGATGATAGAGGACCAGTTGTATGAGTTGGATATATCCTTAAAATGGATTCATGAAAGGATGAGTCACTATGTTTTTTCTGTAGTGACAATGCTTCATGGGGAAGCTAAGGAGTTGTGGTTCTTATTCTCAAAAGACCATAGAGAGTCAAAAGAATCATGGGAATTATTTTGAGAATAATAACATGAATAGTTTCAATTGTTTACTGAATAGAATTCCATTCAACTGTGTATCCTTATCTATTAATAGGGAAGATCCATCATGAAAGAGTTCATGATTAATTTTAGAAATACTCATCAGTATACATCAGTCATACTTTCTAATGTGAAGTTCGATGGGTCATTTATATTATGTTTACATCTTGACATATAGTTCCATGTATCCATATTTATACTACATATGGATAAACATATAATAAAAATAGAATTGACAAACAGGTTAGTTTTTTTAGGATTTAACCAACCCAATCAGGGATTAATTCATATTCTCCACATAGTCGAGCTATTGTCTATAGTTGTTAGTTTACTAGATAAATAGGTTTTTTAATTTCTTGGGTAGGACCCATCGTTATTAATTTTTTCCTTAGGGAAGGAAGCACCGAATCCACATCTAAGGGATCATATTATTATATTTATTATGGAGGGTGTGGCCATCAATGATGATATTCACCTACCATTATGAGATAATATCATGTGGGGAGTGTTCCCCTTCATATTTTAAATTTTCTTCTTATTCATCCCAGGAATTAATAGCTGGGTGATCCTACATATAATTATAAAAGGGATCAAGAGGAAGTAATATGATAGCTCTGTGACAATATTTATACTTAGAGAGTTGTGTTAGAAAGGAGGTGGTCATCAGTAAGTTTCAATAAGAAAACTTTAGGTCATGTTGAGATGAATTTTCTATGTTTTCTACCACCAGGTGGCCATATTGTAATTTGATGTACCATTGTATTATTTAACACTTGGGTTCATACATTGATTGATTTATGAAATATTCCCTACTTAATTTCACCTTACATGGTCTGGGTTTTGGGACTTGAGGTGGAGGTGCTTCGAGTTCCCATTAAGATTTCAACACTTGTTTATGGTTGAGATACTTTCTGTGCCATTTATATAGGCTACACGCTAGTGGTAGGGAAATAATTCTCTTGGTGATACTTCAAATATTAACAGATATGATATACAACATCATCCAATGTATGGAATTATTGTCTTCATTATAGGATATCAGGGATTTATTTTGGGGGATGAATTTATAATATAATTATAATAGAGATTATTTATATTAATTGGTGAGAAAAACCATCAAATGTGTCAATGGAATTCAATTCATTGACCTCCATGATGGCCATGTTTGTGGTTTGTACATCAGAGGTTTAATCAATATTATTTTCCTTGTATTTTGGTGGTTTTATTTGATATATTTCTTGAAAAGGTTGTGAAACTACCCTAGGATAGAAGATGAAGTTCAATATAGAGAAACAATTGGCCGATTCTCCATTTTCATGTTTTATTTATTGGATGCTTCCTTTTGATATGTGATCGATATGGATTTAGATTTATGTTATCATTCCAAAATATTTTATTCAGTTGAGAGTAACCTATTGATATTATTTATATTTTTAAAAAAATTATTTAATAGATTTCTATATCTCTATATCTATTATTATCAATTAAATCATGTGATATTAAATGATCACTACATTCATTCATGATACGATGATTTGCTCTATCTTCTGAATAGAGTCACTTTGTTATTTAAAATAATTCTATAGTAGATATATTACTTGATGTTTGTAAAGGATGAGATATTTTAAAAGTCTTAATTCCAAATTCATTAGGGTTATTATGAGCTCATTGTGATACTTTTTTGTGTGATGAATGCTCTAGTTATATTTAAGGGATGTATGAATGCATTGTAATATGTTTTTCTAGAATGGTCCTTGGTTGCATTTATAAATGAAATCCAAGTGTAATACACATCATTGGATAAACACAATTAGTACTGGTAAACAAACATTGGAGTTCTTCTCTTTCTATGGCTGTTATGACCTGGTATTTTTGTGAATTTTATTTTTCAAATTAATTAAATATTTATGATATTTTTCATTTCATGCGTCACTAAATATAACTTTTGTTATATGAAATCTCAAAGTTTTTATTTCATTATATGAAACACCATATCAATATTTCACTACATACACTTTTCGATTATCTTTTGGTATATGTTACACTATTTTTGGATTGTGTTATATATAATTCCTAGGTCCTTCGATTCATTATTTTCATGCAAGACCAATTTTTACTAAACTATAATATACAATTAGTATTATTATTAAAATATTTTTATACTTCTCACTATTATTTTTTTGAAATGACGGTATTAATAAGATTAAATATATTTTGAAAATATATTTTACACATTTATGAAAAATGAATCTTTGGTTATCAATTATCAAGAAATGACTGTAAGAACTATTTGAAAAATAAAGAAATTACTTTTTAAAGAAAACAATTTTTCATTTTACAAATATGTTTTTTATTAGTAAATAACACAAAAAATTTCTGATTAATGTTTTTAATAAAATTTATATATTATTAAGTCTAATAATTTTTTGTACATTCATCCAATACGTTTTATAGCCTTAAAATAAGAACAAATCATTTGTTTGTTATAAAAAGATGTATTATTCTAAAAGGCTTGTTTACCGCTTATTAATGGAAGAATTGTTTTAAAACAAAATTTTGATACTTTTATAATGTTAATTTCATAATTTAATAATTATATTTTCATTATTAATATCAAAATTAACATTGTATGGATTTTTTTTTATTTTTCTGAGAACATTCATTTTTTTATGAATATTGAAAATAGTGATTTTTAATTGAGAACCACATTTTCATCTAATTTAAATATATAGATAAATTTTATTTTTCATTTGGTTTTAAATGAATTAAGATAATTTATAAATAAATTAACAAATTTCAGGCAATTAGAATCAATTTAATGTTGAAATTAGATATGAAAACATTTCAAACTTTTGATGATATTCACTTTAAAAACACGTTGTTTCATCCCATATATGGGATTAATTTATAATTAATTACATAAAATTCTATTTTTTTAATTTGGTAAAATTTATTACATATTTTGGATAATAATAATTTATAATTAATATGATGTATAACAGTTTTTTACCATAATGACTAGTGAATGTAGTGAAAATTATTTTCCATGATTGATGTAAAAAAGAAGTTTACATAGTGGTTAAACTATAACTTATGGTGTCAAATAAAAAAGACACATGTCCAGAAACCATTCGATGGAAAAATTTGACAATATTATCCATTGTGGTGAAATTGGGCCATTATTAGAGGCATATTATTTAAAGGATACATCTCAACATTGTTTACCTATGATTTTTATAAGAAGCCCACTCATCCACTATAAAAGGACAGTCACCCAATCCCCCCACCTCACTTCTTCACACCTCTCATGACCTTTCTTTAACATCCCATGTTTTAAAAGGAATCAGTTTGTTAGATAGATTATATAAGGTTTCACATTGAGCTAAAGATAATAACTTAATATTATTATATAAATTTTACCATTATAACACATCCATTAGTGCAATACCCAGATATTTTAATAAATCATTCTCTTTAAATAATTTTAATTCTTCAAAATCATGTATTGCATGAAACCAAGAGTTTAAATGAAATCAAAAGGTGCTATTAATAAAAAATTTATATAATATTAGAACTATTCAATTATAATGAATAAATATGAATAAAAAATTTTAAAAAAATATGCTGAATTCATTGGTTACAATTTAATTATAAATGAAAATATAAACCAATTGAATGTAAAAAATATGTCAATTTTTATGCTCCCAAAAGAGTTTTCTCTAAAAATATTAAATTAATTATAATTACAGAATGTTATTAATGAAATATATATGTTATATATTCAATAAAATATTTTTGATAACTATTTAATAGATTTTATATTAATAAGATATGAAGAAGCACAATTTTATTCACAAAATCATATATTTTTCTAAAGTCAATTTTACCGCCTTTTATTGGAGAACGTATTTATAATATAAATTTAATATTTAATATTTTATACTCTAAAAATAAAATTATTCTTTTATATATGAATATAAAATTTACTTTTTTATGTTATTTTATGTTTTTGATAAGTTTCATTTTTTGATGAATAATTAAATAATAATAACTTTTAATTGAAGTCATCTTTTTTAATCAAAATAATTCATATGATAAAATTATATTTTTGTTATTTATTTTAATGTATAATTAGATTCATATTTTACCAGTTAATCTAATTTCAGTAATTGAAATCAATTTTTCATTTCATGTAGATATAAAAACATTTCAATCATTTGCATGTTTTAACATTAATAACCAATTTTATCAAAACATAAATTGGATTTATTTGATATTAATTACTACAAATTATGACCTTTTAATTTTGTAAAGTGGGTTCTATATTTTAAATTGGTGGGTACACATTATATAAAAAGTTTTTTTTTCAGTCATTATGAGTACAAACCTTAATAAAATTTTTTTAATACACTAAAATGATTTCAAGTAATTAAGGGTAAAAATAATATTACAAAGTTACCCTAACACTTTTATAAATTTCATTAGATGCGTTTATCTGACCATAAACATACTTGGGTAAATATAATATCATTTGGAAATGACTTGGATGAGAGTTTAACATTTATTGTATTTTATTTAATGAAAATATAATGATTTCATATTCATATTTTCTATAACATTATAATTTTTCATATGATGTAATATAAATAATAAATTATAATATTAATAGTTATATCAAAGATAAATTTTTTATTTCTATCGTCATTATTTAGTTATAAATTTTGAGAAATTAAAAACATCATAAAATGTTTATACAATTATAAAATAATTATTATTTTATAATTGAAAATATCAAAAAACTTATTTTAAAAATGTTAAAAATAATCAATTTGAGATAATTAATGTGATCAAAGAATTTATTAGAAGACCCTAACCTATTATAGATATAATAAAATATATTTTTTTATTTTAAATTTATTTCTTGATTCATTTAAGAATAGAATAATTGAATATTGAATAAACTGACACTATTGGTATTTTATCAAAATAATGAATTATTATATTACTTAAAAATCAGAAAAAATTCATTAAAATAATAAATAATTATTATAAGGTTAAAAAGGTTCAAAATTGTTCATTTATTATCTAATTTACACCTTATAAATAAAAATTACACTCTTATAATATTGTAAAATTAGTTACCATAGTTAAAATTGAAATATTTTAACTAATAGTTAATCAAAATGATATGGTTTATAACACAAAAAATGAAAAACAAAATGTTTTGGTTTGTGTAATTACAAAATTATTTCATCTTATATTCAATTATAAGGTATTTTGATGTATTTTTATTGAGATTTAATTAATTTTAAATTAGTATTTTTTTTGAAATTCAAATAGTTCCCTTTACCTCAATTATAAAAGGGAACATCCGCCCCCACTTCTTCACATCAAATTGATCCTTAAAGATAGGACATTACCATAACATTTCCATTAAAAACATCTATATTCTCATTATACAGGCTATTTTATTCTCATAATACCAACTCTAGTGTTCCCAAAAGAAGATATAGAAGCAGCTCGCTGAAGAAGAGGTAATCTCATTTATTGCCCCTCTTAATTGTATTTCTTCTTCTATATCATCATCATATGCTTTATCCATTGTAAAATAATAAAATAATATCACAAAAAATTTGTTATTTTATTATGATTATATAATATTCATATTCTAACTTTTATCCATACTATAATAAATGAAATCATTACACGTACATATGTACGTATGACCTACCATCTCCACTCCATGGGGTAATCTATTTTTCATAACCACATTATATTAATATGTAAAATTATGGAAATAATGAATACATATAATTATTATGACATTAAATTTATTATATATAAAATAGATACCCTACTCAATTCTATATCATTTCACAATTAAGGGAATGATATTGCTTCTCATGCGTACGTACGACCTACAGTCTATATGACGCGATACGATTCATTATCTATGATAAAAGTAAAATAATGACTATATAAATGTATATAATGAATACTATGATATATTTTATCTTTATATAGATATTAAAATAATAGAGCTATATTATATATGTAATAACTGGGACTTATATGATAAAACTGGAATTAGAAAAGGAAGCACTTAACACATGAAAGAAGAGTACTAAAGAAATATTATTAACTGAATGGTGATAATATGGATATATATGACCACATAATTATGAATATGGTTTCATAATAACTTAATAACACTCCATAATCTATTATACATATGTTTAACATTTATATGAAGGAAACCATAGATACAGTAATGGTTAATTTCACAATCTCATTTTTATGAAAGTCTGTTTATATATAAGTATTTACTGAAATATATTTAACATAAATATCATTGAATCATTAAAATTTAATAAAAATTACTATTCTTTTATAGTTGATTAATTTAATTTTTACACATGATTTAATTTTTAATAAATGTATTTAAGGGAATATATTTATCGTTCTCCTAATGATGTAATTTTGGAATTTTCCAGGAACATTACGAGATGATTTTTTAAAAACTAATATGCAATGAATGTATTTTTCCAATTTCATAAAATCTTGTAGAATGAATATTTCAATACAATCATTCAATTTTATAAAGAATTTTTTTCTTTAATTGTTTTTGTCTTTTTAATAAAATTAATCATTTTAAAAGAATAAATGAAAATTTTCTAACTTATTATTTCAATATTACATTTAAAAAAAATTTCCATCTACGACGACATTCTCTAAACTTACTTTTCCTTTTATGGGTATATTTTTCAATTATAATATCCTTATTATTCCTATGTTTGGATGATGTTTATAATGTAACGATATTTATGAAATATATTCATTGATGATATTGTACATTATATCATCTTATATTCAAATCCATGTTCTTTTTCGGTTATATGAATTTAAATTTAATTTATTTCAAAATAATAATTTTTTTATATTCCAATTGTTCCCCTCACCTCAACTACAAAGGGAACCATTTCCTTCACCTATTCACATCCAAATTATCCTCCATTCTGGGTAATAACCCAACCATTCACATTATTAACTTCCCTAGCCGCATTAGAGTGGGTTTGGTCTTCGAAGAAGACCAAATATACTGTCCCCAAGAGAAGATCTATTGGGAACATGCCGAAGAAGGCGTAATCTCTTTTGCCGACTCTCTCAAGAGTATTTATTAATGTAATTCATCATCATGTTTTTTCAATTAAAAATTAATAAATAGATTATAATATATAACTTGTGTTGTTATTATTATTATGGATCAAACATATCACACTTTTTATCTATGCTATGAAAAACAAAATCACCACGTGTCCGTATGTATGGTGTAGCATCTCTACGTCATGGGTAATATGTCATTATCTACCACTTTAATTGGATGGGTATAATGATAGAAATAATGAATATATATATAATTATTATTACATGATTTTGATTCTATAAAAATTTATACACCACAAACTATTATTCCATTTCAGAATTAAGTGAATGATATCATCGATCGTTTATACATACAGCCGACTGTCTCCACGACGCAGTGTGAATATTTCTCTGTAACCACAATTAAAAGATGATTACATAACTATATAGACTAAATGATATTATATATATTATTTTGATATCATTTTCTAAATGATAGAACTAATTTTTATATGGATGAACTGAGACTTCTATGACCAAATATGCATATGAAAAAGAAGCAGTTAACACTAAAAAGAATTGAAATAATGAAATATTATTAATAAAAAAGTTATTAAATAATCATATAAGATAGAATAAATATTAAAATATTTTTAGAATAAGTTAATAATATTTATCAATATATTATATAGTAATTTTAGATGCATATGAAATAAATTGTACTTAATGTAAGGGTTAATATTGCTATCTTATTATTATCCATGAATGTTTTTATATAACTATTTAATAGTTTATATTTATCTTCCATGTTAATGTAACCTAAAAATGTAATAAAATATTATAATATTATAATAAATTTTTTAATGTCATATTTACCCATATTTGACTTTTTACTAAACAGTTTTATGGGAATAATTTTTTCATCTTCAAAACAGTGTAATTTTTGACTTTTCTGGAAACACATTGAGAAAATTTTATCTCATAAAAAACTAATATATTTCTTCAACTTTAGTGAAATACTTATTCTTCAATATTACATCATAATATTTCAAGAATATTTTTAAATAAAATTATTTATTTTAATATTGTGTGATATTTTAATAATTTGAATAATTTTCAAAGAAGAAAGGATATTTTCTTTAAGAGTTAGTTTCAAGTGATATCTCAAAAAAATTACATATACACTAACTTTTTTTAATGTTAATTAGGCTTTAATGGGGATATTTTTAAAGTATAATATCCATATTATTTATATTTTTGGATAATCATTATATTGTAATGATATTGATGAAACCAATTTCTTTACTATGGGATACATTATGTTTGAATGATGTTTAGGAAACCCATTTCATTCCATCAATTATGTTATGATGAATGATTATATTATTTTAGAATACATATGTATGTTTTTAATTATGTCAGGTGCAGGACCTATATCTCACTAAATTTCATTGGGAAAAGATTTATGTTGCATCATATAGATGGGACTGAGACGTGAAATGATATCAATTCAGTAATACAGGTTTAAAAGGAGAAGTAAACCTTTTTCAATAAAAATTACTGAAATGAGGAGTGATATCAATTCAATAAAATAATTTTTAGACTATTATGGTCTTAGAAATAATCCTCGACTAATATGGTAATAATTTTCTCTACTTATGGGAATTCCATAAATTCCTTGTCTTATGTTATGATCTCAATGAATATATTCATTGATGAAATTATATGATTTAACAAATGAAATGATATCATGATATACGATATACATGATTTTATTTCAAAATTTTATGTTTTTGTAATTATGTATTATGATAATGATATGATTGATATCCCCTAGTTTAACCCTTACTGAGCATCTGAACTCACCCTTTCTTATATTTGTTTTCTCTAGGATATATTGAATGGTATTAAGTAAGAGATGTAAAAAAAGGATTCTATAAATAATGCAATAATATAGAGATTACATAGAGTATTTATAAACTTTTTGTTTTTTTTTCATAGTTTCTAATGAAACTAAACCAATACGGCAATGTCATGGTTTTGTTGTTATATGTAATGAATGTTCTTATTTTTGGAAGTAATCTATATATTTGTAATGCATTGGATATTATAGTTTGAATGGAAGGTATGAACATGATTGACTGATTTATGAAAATATGGTTTATACATATATATATAAATAATTAATATGTGACAAATTAATTATTAGTGAAAGAAAACCCTTTTGAAAAGAATACATTTTAATAGAAAACTATTTAAATTGGAAAAAATCTATTATTAAATTAGTAAACTAAATATTTTGGGATTATATTAATGATATATATATATATAGTATATTTAATATAATTTTTAACATTAATATATTTTTTTATATACTTTATATTAGAAAAAATCCAATTTTTTGCACAAAAAAAGTATTTTTCAAAAAAGGATATTTTGCCACAGTTTGATGGAGGACTAGTACGATATAAAATTTATTAAACTTTCATGAATTATATTTTACATAAAAACATATTATTTTAAGGTAGAATTTTAAAATTTTCTTTTGTAGGATTTTTTGTATTTTTTAATAATTTTCATGTTTTAATGAATACTTAAAAAAATATAGCAATGTAATAGAAATCATAAATTTCATCCAATTAACATATATTGTTTAATTATATATTTGAATTGTTTTAAATTTTAAATAGATCCTAATTTTATCAGTTAATCTAATTTTTATCATTGAAATAAATTTCACATTGAATTTGGTTATAAAAACATTTTGATATTTTGAAAAAATTTACTTTAAAAATGTGTTTTATCATTGTGTCATCAGAAATAATTTTATAATTAATTTATATAATTACATGTCTTGAATAATTAAAAAAATGTTCCTTATTTTAAATCACATGTTCCATATTTACTAAATAGGTTACTTTTATTTTTGGACAATATGAATAATTTCTTTAGTAATATTATTTGTTAAAAATTTAAAGGGTAAGTCTGGTAATTAATAGTGAAAATAATATTAATTTTTTTTATAAATGTACACTAAAACATGTTTTAATTTTATTATATGACTTATTTTAAACTAAAACAATCCATGGGACTATTCTTTTAATCCTCGAGCAACATGTATGACATTGGGCTATTTATAGTTTTTCATTCAAAGAAATATGAATTTTGTCAAACATTTGTTTTTTTACAAGAGTATAATTATTAATATACAGATATATAAGGAATATGTTTTTCTATAAATATTATTTTGATAATTATATTTTTTATATTAATCTAGATGACATTTTTTAGTTTTTAGGGGGAATATTATTAAATTAAAGTCTTATATAATGATAATGTATTAATTGATTAATTAATAGATATATAAAATAAACGATATTAAATATATTATTATAAATATAATTTGATAGAATTATTTTCATACTAAAATTTTATATATTTAGTTGACATTTTTGTGATTACTTAAAAGTTTTTTTCTAAAATAACATGTTATTATGATTTTTTAATATTCAACTAATAAATAATGTCACAATTTTCATTAATGATATTTTGAAATGAATAATATATTATTAAATTATATAATATTTTAAAATATAAAATATTGTTCAAAATTATTGGTATATGTCTGATAATGTTATCAAGGACTCGTTTATTGGAATTCTGATATTTTATTGGATTTATATTCACCACCAAGTGTAAATTACATGATATCAGTGAAGAAGATAAAAGGGTAAACTAAGGTTTATAAAAAATATAAGGATTAATAAATTTCTAAAACATTTATATTTCTCATTTTATGAATTTATTTTGACCCATAATCACCCCGTCTTCAAAATTAGTCATTTCGGAAGCATTTGGCATATAAAACGTATTTATATTAATTTATAATTTTATATAATTCCAAGAGTTCCCCTCCCATCTCTTATAAAATGGAACCCATTATTCTATTTTATTCAAGAGTAAAAGAAAACTTGGTTTTGAAAATATCTACAAAAATACCTTTATAGTGTCCCTCCCCACATTCTAGAGATCTTATATTAAGCCGACCACATTTCTTAGAGGTGTTATGTTGTTAATCAAAGAAGATTGTTCAAAGAAAAAGTATCATTTTGAATTAAGTGTTTTTTATTCTTCTTCCTCTTTTATAAAATAATATTAAACCCTGATTAAATAAGAAATAAATTATGATATCTATACCAGGATGTTATTATCCTAACATCATCACCAAAATTCATATTCAATTAAGTCAAATTGGGAAATAATTAATCATTTGTGCGAAAGAGAGACTACCGACTTTTGAGATTATATAATTTTGTTTCCTTCACCGTCTATAATGATTCCTTATAATGATATAATAAATATTTATATATGATATTAATGTCATATTTATAAATATTTTGAAAAAATATATCATTTATGTTAGTATTGTTCTATTTAAATTAAAATTATAGCATCGTTTGTGAGTACGTATGAACTATCACCACCACAAAGCGATGTGATCTTTTTTAATCACCAAATACCTTGGTGGTATATATATAAAAATATGTAATATTATATTAATTATATTATTATCAATTTTTAAAAATAATATAATACTTATCTTCTTTCATTAATGATATTTGAAAAATGGAAATGTTACCCATGCGTATGTATGACTTACCATCTCCATGATTGTAAAATTATTCAATTTTTATATCCATATATATTGGATGGATTGGAAATTATAATATATATCTAAAAATTATAATTATGTAAGTTTTATCATTCTGGATATAACAGAATAATGAAAATATTGACTATTTCCATCATACCAAATTTATTTTAGACTCAATTACAAAATACCAACAAAATGTGTGACATAAACATAAAAAATTAAGTAATTGTTATAACATGATAATAACAGATATAAAAGGAATAAAAATGATTTAAAAGTTTATAAAGAAATTAATTATTTAATATATTTTTATTATTCATGATTATTAAAATTTTTCATAATGAGTTTGATTCAATGTGAGGGGTATCGTCTCAATTATCTTTCATCAAGACATATTTTTATTTTATGAACCTATATAAATTTTTAAGTGTATATAACTCCCCATTGACATGTTATATAATGAATTTATTTATTATAATATATTTAATGTTTTCATAATTTATACTCTTTCATTTCACATATGTTTTGATAGATTTCTAAGTAATAAGGGTACTATTAAAACAATTTCCATGTTTTAGGTTAAAATGATACTTCTTTATTATGTTGTGATAATATAATATGTAAATTGAAATATAAATATATTGAAATATAAATCCATTTTTTTATTTGTATTTATATTTAATATAATTAATCAATTTATTTTATTAATTATCTTTTCAATTATATGAACTTTATAAGGTACTCCTTAACGAAAAAATCATTTAAAATTTTTTAAGGATATATTATTCTATAGAGTTACCTTTCATATAATTTTATTCATAGTGGTATTATGGATATATTGAAATGGAAAAAAATGTTTGAAGATTTTAATTTTAATATTTCCCTCAAACGTTTCAAAATGGATGGGGACACATTCATTTAAAATATATTTTTAAAATTTTTAAATCTGATTTATAAATGGATAGGTTATTTGTATAACATGAAATGTTTTATTATAAGTGATAATTAAATTTTAATTTATATATTTCGATAATTGTTTGATATTTTTTGTTTTCATTATATGATTGTTCTTGGACATTTGATCAGTGGTCATGTGATAAACCCATGATGAGTGGTTTGTGAAAAACCAATGATGTGTGTTTTGTGATAAACCATGGATGGGTGGTTATGTAATAACCTCAAATTAATTTTGGTATTAATTTTGGATTAATGGCTATTCTATTTTTAGTAGTGAGATGTATGGAAGTCTCCCACACAATTATTCTATTGGATTATAATAATTTCTCATGATACATATTTTATGATGATATGATTTATTATGATTTTTCATGAAAATAATTTTATTTTCAAAAGGTAATAATGTGCTATTTTTTAAAATAATGATATCATTTTCAAGGTATAATTATATCGTTTAAGGAAATATTTTATGGTTTTTCACTGGACAAATGGTTTGTTTTCTTTTAATTTTTTATTCAACTTTTTCTTATATCATGTTTTAAAATGTATTTTCTGGGTTTTAGGAAATGTTGGGACAATGATGAGATCAATGGAAAATCATAAAGGTATATCATTATAATAAATCATGATTTATCTTAAATATTTTTTTATTTTTTGATTAAATGGATAATGAGTACAATTTTAAACTTCTAATTTATTGGTTTACTATGTAAGATTTTTTACAAAATCAATAAATCTCTAAATCATAATGAACTTTGGGAAATTAATTTGATTTATTGTTTAAAAATAACTATAATATGTAATTATTAATTATGTTTACTTACAGCTGGTAATAGAACATGGTTTAGAAAACATTAGAAAATTGGATGTTATCTTAAGAGTAATGGGTATCATCATGAGAATATAATTTTAAGGATGAACATAATTTCAAAGTCTTATAAATCCTTTTTTAGGTTTTATGTTAAGAAATTTTAAGGTGAGTAACAATAGTTTTTGGAGACCTTCATTTTAGAGATAATAATGGGTTATTACATTTTGGGTGGGAAAATAAAAGGTATGAGATAACCTTTGAGGTAAAAACATTTTATAGTTATTTGTTTTGATTTTATCATATTAAGGGAATTTTGGACGAATTATATAGTTTTTAAAAAATTAAAACCCGATGAATGGGTGAAGAACCATCTCATCCAGAAAGGCCATATGAATCGAACCCTAAGCCAAAGGGAGAAAAGGTGAATCATCTACAACTATCCTATGAGAATTCATGGTTAGTATTAATTATAATTTTAGTTAAGTGATTTTATGTATGAAGAATAATTTTATATTGGGAGCATATGTTTTTCTCTAATAGTTTACCCCAGTATTAGAAAATGATTCAGTTATTAAAGTATTTATGTTATTTCAAAAGACATTCACCATTTTGGGAACCCTATATGATTAAAGTAAAAAATACCCTGGGATTGTTTCTATGGAATAAAATATGAATTATATTTTTGATTGATATGTGATTTTATTATAAACTAAAGGTGATTTAGGCTATTTATGGAAATTATTATCTTATCTTATAGATTATGTGGTATAGGAAATTACATTATTTGGTATGAGACATGAAGAATGATTTATGTTGTTGGATGAAAAAGTATAATATTATCTAAGAATATTATGAGATCAAATAATTTTTGTGTTTCAATAGTAATATAGAATATATATTTTATATTTTGAAGGTTTTTTTCTTATTAAAGGATCTATGTTGAACTGTGAGTATTACAGTTTAATTTTAGAGAATAAATGATTTTTTACTATATAAGGATTATTTGTTTGGGGAATTATCTTATAATGTACTATCACTTTTGGTTTTGGTTACATTTTAATGATATTTGAAATCGATAGTTAATATATTGTAGATTATTTGACTCAATAAATGTTTATTCTAGTGCTTCATTCATGAAAAAAATAATCTATAATACACATCATTTGGAGAAAAAGATGAGTTTGTTGTGGGAATTTATTAAAGGGCGAGACTTTACTATTCAAATAAGTATATTTCCTTATTTTCTTGGTCCCTACATTTAAATAATTCTTCACCTCTTTAAAAATAACATTGAAACATGAAAAGTTATCTATTTACAGTTACTATAAAGTAATCAATTACCTTTTAACCTATTATGGATTTATGGGTTTCGTATTTCGAAAATTCTAATGAAAAGGTTCTCTAAGAATATTTAGTTGAACTTGATAGTTACTTTTAAATTTTATGACCATGTTTGCTTATATCGAACCCTAGAATGAGTTTTCTCATATGACATTTATACTTCTTTTTCTTTGTTATAATGTTGAAGTTTTATTAAACCCTTTTATAATGTGGGGTTTCAATAAAGGTATTTGGAGATGCGAAACATTATTTTCCAAGACAAAACAGAAAATTGAGATGAAGATTTTTCAAAAAGGGGAATAATATAAAATTTTGTGTTTTAAAAAGGAAACAATATTATCAATAATATAGATGATACACCGCATCAGGCTTATGGGAACAAATAAATATTATTGCTATTTAAAAATTACTATTATAAAAAATCCATTATAGTGGAGGGTATGATCATGATCAAATGAATTTTGAATTTTTTTTTAATATGTATATATAATTAATTTGTTAGTGACTAATTAATTAAAAATTAATTAAAATACTTTTGAAAAAGAGATCATTTTCTTAAAAACAATTTAAATGTGGAAAATTCTGTTTATTAAATAATCAAATCAATATTTTTAAATAATAGTAATGTTATGTATATATATTTTATATTTATTTTTTAACATTCATCTAATTATTTTCTCTACATGATATAATATTAAGTCCAATTTTATGTAAAAAATTTGTGTTTTCCTAAAAAGGTAATTTTGTCACCTTTGATGACATAATTGTTTTAAGTAGATATTTATACGAGTTTATAATTTTTTCCCTATATAAACTTATTCTTATAAATATGAACATAGAAAAAATAGTTTTCTTTAATCTATGATGTTTTTTTATAAGTTCCAAAATTTGATCAACAGTGAAAAAATATTGTATTTTAATTGAATACACCTTTTTTTCTAAATAAATTTCAGGGATAAATTATATATATAATTAGTTTTCAATTATAATTAGAAAAATATTTTATCTATTAATCCAATGTATGTAAAATTAATTAATTTCACACTAAATTTGGATATAAAAACATTTGAATCTTTCAAACTTTTTTACTTTAAAAGCCAGTTTTTTCAGTCAGTCAACTAGATTAATATTAAATTAATTTTATATAATTGTGTGATTTGAATTGTTAAAATAAATTCAATAATTTAAATCATAATTTATAAATTTATTAAATATGGTCATTATATTTTATTACAATATGAATAGTAACTTTAGTAATATTTTTTATTACCAAAGATAAGGGTAAATCTGGTAATTAAAGGTAAAAATTTTATAATAAATTTTTGAAAATTACCTTAAAATATATCCTAATATTATTGGATGAGTTACATTAAACCAAAATCATCTTTGGGATGGTTTTTATGAGCTCCTAGAATAACATGCATGACTTTAATCAATTTATAGTATTTTATTCATAGAAAAGTAAATTTCTTCATACATTGTTTTCAAGAGAAATATTTATAATATGGGGTAATATAAATGACACATTAAAATATATATATTTGTTTTAAAGATAATTTATTTATAATCATCATGATATTTTATTTTTTATTTTTAGTGAAGAAATAATTAAATTAATCCTTACCCAATGATGATGTAGTATTTGTTTAAATAATAGAAATATATGTAAATGATATTAAAAATATTAAAATAAATATAACATTGTAGAATTAATGTCATCCAAGAATAATTTGGATACTTTTGACATGATAGTGATTATTTAAAATATATGGTGTTAATATAACATATTTTTATGATATTTTTAAGAAATCATATAATCACTTGTGTCAACATTGTTAGTAAAGCTAATTTAAAAAAATTAATATTTCCTTAAAATATATACATTTTAAAAAATAAAATTAAGTAAAATGATTTGTATATTAAATAAAATGACATCAATGACTCATTTATTGTTTGTTTATGATTTTATAGAAATTATACTAACCCTAAAATTATAAATTGCATGACATCATGGTAAGAGTTAAAAGGTTAAAATAAGGGTTATAACATAAGGATAATGATTAAAAAATAAAACAAACCTGTAAAATTTTCATTAGAGGAATTGATATATAACCACACACATCCATTTAAAAAATATTTCAATTTCGAGGAATTATATATATATAATTAATTTAAATTTATCTAATATTTGTAAATAATCCATGTGTTCCCCTCCCCTCTATTATAAAAGGGAAGACAGTCTTCTCTTTTCTTCACACTTAAAAATATATAATTTTTGGTATTTATATTCCCATATACCATATTATAATCACTTAAACATTATAAAACTCTTATTTTAGTCATAACACCCTCTTTTGAGATGTTAAGGTGTTAATCAATGTAGATTTTACAAATAAAATGAATCATTTTTAATTATTTGTTTCTATATAGTTTCTTCATCAAATTCCTTAAAAATATATTAACAAATGATCCAATATTTACCATAGTATCATAAATTTACTGATAAGTTATTGTGATAACATTATCACCAAATTCATCTCCACTTCCATCAAATTGGAAAAGAATTAATAGTTCATGCGTACGGTAGACTACCACCTTACAAATCGATATAATTCGATTTCCATCACTATCTCTCAAGAATGGCTATAATGGTAGAATTATTATTTATATATGATAATAATGAAATATATTTCATAATTTAAAAATAATATATCATTTATTTTGTATCCTTTCAGTGTATTTAAAAATTATAATGTAATTCATGCATCTTTGTGAACTATTACCTCCATGAAGTGATGTCATTCAATTTTTATCAAAACATCACAAGGATGATATATATAAAAGTATATTCAAATAATTAGTAAGATATTAATGATATTGTGATAATTATGGAATGAAAAAATAATACTTACCTTTTATACATAATGATCATTGAAAAATAATAGCATTAATCATTCATATGTATGGATTACTGTCTCCATGAATATTATGTTGTTAATTTTTCATAACCATATGAATTATATTGATTAAAAATTATAATTGATATATAAAAAATACATTTATTTAATTATTATTATTATTGATAAAATGGTATAATGACCATTTTGACTATTGATTTCATACCAAATTCATTTTTGGAATCAAGTACCGAATATCGAAAAAATGTCTCACATGAAATTAAGTAATTAAGTAATTGCTATAACATGATAATAAGTGATTTAAAATGAATAATAAAAAATAAAAATGTTGTAATGAATTGGAATAATTAAACTATTTTTATTATTTTGGAATATAAATATTTTATATGAAGAATCATAATATATTTAATGTACATCATCACAATTTTATTTTATTAATCTATATTTAGATTTTCTGCACCTATATTATTTTTTTAGGTGTAAAAATAGTCCTTTGAAAAGTTATATCATGAATTTATTTATTCTAAATATATTTAATGTTCTTTAAATGATATTGTTCTGTGTGACATTTGATTCTATGGGTTACAAAGTAATAAGGTAATTCTTGACCCAATTTCCTTTTTTTGTTAATTTGTTTACTTCTTAATTATGTTGTTCAATGTTTTCATGTGAAATGAATTTTGAATATATTATGATTTATTTAAAATTGTTTTACTAGTATATATAATTAATACACATAATAGATTAATTTTATAAATTCATACTTTAAAGATATTATCTTTTTAATTGTATGTATTACTAAATCATCATTTTATATTTTTTAAATATTTAATCTTTTAATATTTTCCTTTCATGCACGTGTTTTAAAAATATTTTTTATGTATTTTATATATGTACATGAATATTTATAAATGTTTATTTTATAATTTTAATCAATTAATTCAATGTTTTATTAGACTCATTTATTTTAAAATCATTTTTTAAATGTTTTAAATGGGTAATCAAAATGGATAAGTTATTTTGTATAACATGAAATGTTTTATTATGAGTGAAAATTAAATTTTAAAATAGAAATGATGAAAATTTAAATCTATTCTGAGTTGTGATAATATAATAGTACTTGTAAATTTGATGGGTCCTTAAATGAAATCTAATGACCTGTGGTTTTGTGATAAACAAAGGAAGGTTGGTTATGTTATAACCTCCATATCATTGGGCATGTATGTCAATTATATGACTATTACTTTTTTAAGTGTTAAATGAAATTAATTCAGTACAAGGTTATTCCAAGTGAGTATAAAAATTTTCCATGTTACATAATTATCTTAGATATTCTTTCTTACGAGTTTTCATGAAAATATTTTTATTTTCAAAAGACGGGTTATTGATATTTTTGAAATGATGATCTATTTTTTCGGTTAAAAATCTATGTTTTAAGGAATTGTTTTATGGATTTTTCCTGCACAAAGGATTTATTTTCTTCTAAGTTCCATATTGAGAATTGGTGATCATAACATTTTTTGATTATTTTATATTGTTTATCTTAATTTTAAGAATAAGATGGGATCGATGGAAATTTGTGAAGATATATTTTCATATGAACTCATATGTTATTATAAATAATTTTCTATGGAAAATGGATATTGATTATATGTAAAGGCTTGTAATGTAATGTTTTTTATGTAAGAGTTATTATTAATTATAAGCAAATCTAAAACAAAAAGATTATTCGGAAATAATTTTGTTTTATTGTTTTAAAATTAATATAATATGTAATGTTTGTGTTTGTGTCCTTATAGTTTTGTTTAATGATCGTATGTCGATTAAATATTTATTTCCACCCTTACACCACTATTTTAAAATGGTTTTGTAATGAATATTCCAAATATAATAATAAATTTAACATAATCTATGATAAAATGAATTATGTTTCATCACTATTTAATAGATAAATTTTACTTATTTCAGTGTTTTCATTGTTGGAGGAGGTGATTTTGAGAGTCCATGATGGAATTCCTAATAAATGGGTCAAATTGTGGGAGAGCCCATGCGTTAACATGGGCATAAATAAGTATTGTGGATAATTTATTCCTCTAATTGGGATAAATATGTGTGTATGAATAAAAAATCATGCTAGAAACATTTTTTTAGAAGACCATGGATCCCAATTCATCCATTTGGAGGTCCAAAATATGCCCATAATGTGAATAAATTCAAGGCGGGCCAGATTTGACCACCCTTCGGTATTTGTTCCATAACTCAGGGTTCATAACTCTATTGGGGTTGATTCTACATCCAATGGAAAACAAACTCTATATACCCCCTATTCAAGGAATTTTAATTCATTTTCCATCGTTTTGGTTAGTCAACCATCCAAATAAAGGAGGAAGAAGAATACCATGAATAGTAACATCATCTCTTGGGAACTTGACATATTCTGTGGAATGTGTGATGTATTTGTCCATAAAATCACCCATCACCCTCATTATCTCATGTTTCACGACAAGGGATGGTGGTGAGTCAAACATGAGATCTCTCTTCACCCATTTATTCCTCTTATCTATCACGTACCTCTAAACATATAATAATCAATTTGGGGGTGTTCCTTATTGTAATCTTGAGCCCCCACCTGTAATCTTTTGTCGATAATTGTATTTATTGGTTTTTAAACTGTTTTCTGCTATTTTACCTTTTTATTTTTTGTTTATTCTAGTATGATAATGTAAAAATAAGAGGAAACATAATCTTGATGCTTCTATGAATAACTTATATATTGTGATGATTTGAGTGTTGTTGCCTCTTTTTTAACCCCATTCCTTTAATGAGTGTAAGAAAGGATTATGTCTTTTTAAGAATTCCATGAACCCGAATCCATGAAAATTCATGTTATTTTATTGTGGAATATTTTATCATTGACACAAATATATACATCTCCCCTGTAAAGACTCGGAATATACATGTAATTTTTTTAAATTAAATGTGAATTTTACGGGTCCGTGAAATCTGAAGGTGCGTGACATTGAGGCTCGGAGTGCCTAGAATGATCCGTCGAAGTTTTTTTAAGCTTAAGTTAATGCGTGTAAGCATTTTTCCTGAAAAAGTGGAATAAATCATAAATGATAACATTGATCAGAAATTTGAGGTCACCATTGTGCTTAGGATGGCGGGTTTACCCTAGACGTGACTTAATTTTAGTCGGTGCGAGCCTCCTGTGAGAAAACTGGAAATGGAATAACCGTAAATAAAATAATTAAATAATGTTATTTTATTTTTCATATGCTTATAACTAAAAAATGGTAGCTTGAATTAAAAATATGAGACCACCGCTGAAATCGTGAGGGCATGCTGTATTTATGAAGATAATAACTTTGGCTGGTGCAGGTCACCAAAAAAAGTTAGTTTTTGACCGCAAATAAAATAATTAAGTAACAATTATTTTATTGTAAAATTCATAACTTCTAAAAGGTAACTCAGATTGAAAATCCAAGAGTACCATTGGGTTATATGGTTTGTTTTTTCACCTAGTAAGATCTTAACCTCGACCGAAACTGATCAATGGTGAATGATAATAATTTTCCGAACTTATTTTCGGGTACGTTCAGTAAACGCATGAGCGACGTTTTATAAATTTTGAACCAGTGCTCAGAATTGATATCTTAGGGCACCGTTGAACTCACAGCGTCGATGAATTCTTAGGGATACCTTCACCACAGTTGCGTTCTAACGAGAATAGAAGTTAGATTTTGGGGTTTCTTAATTAAATTATATATAAATAAAGTGTTAATTTATTTTTATTTGAGGTGGTTAAAACCTCCAAGTGGAGGTTAGAGGTGGGTTCCACAATCACATACCCTCCCTTGAGTGGATATTATTAGTTGGGGCTCACCTAAAGTTTAAACATCTCTTGCAATCAAAGTGGGGGGGACCACATGGGCTTTAAACCCTTGAACTCCCCATAAGTGGGTGAAAACTCTTGAGCTCCCTTCATTAAGGTTTTACTCCACATTAATTAATTAATGGTTCATTAATTAATTTATTTTATTTCCTTATGCCAAAATTATAATAAGAAGTGATATTTTATTATTGTGGGGGTTGGAATAATCTTTTCTTGGGAGAATTTAAGAGAAGAGTATCTTTTGGAGAACTTAATCCTCTCAACGAAGAACGCGAAAAATGCCTCTTCATCGTCCACTGAAGATTGAAGAACTCCTTCATCGATCTTCAACCATGCAAAAAGAGAAAGAGATGCCCACGAAGAACGCTGATGTCATCTTTAACTTCTTCACCTCTGAATGCTCGTCCGCCAATGACAAGTACCCTTAATCCTTTTTTGACATTGACGAATCGACACCGGATTTCCACGACTACGTCAACGATCGTTGGTAATTGAGGTGGGGGGATTTTAGTTGATTTATTATCCCCGTCCTAAATTGTTGAATGTATGAAATGTGTATTTCCATTTGATAATTCCATAACGAGGAGGGATCAGACTGTACGAAGACGGCCTGACCCACCCCCTTTGATATTTTCTTTTTTTGACGACGGTGGCGGCCCATCGGTGCCGTCGGAAAGAATATCGTAATGGAGAAACGGGTTGTGACCAACAGGCCGCGACGAAATAGGTGTTGACCAGCACTTAGACTGCCATTGAAGAATCTGGTGGTGCAAGGGACGTTGGGCCGCTGATGGGGTGCGGTGCCTTCATGCCATGAAATAAACCGGGCCGTGCCCAGGTGGGCCGCGGCGGTGCCGGAGGGGCGCGGTGCCATCGCACCACTACCGAAGAAAGATCCGCTGCCAAGCAGGCCGTGGCGGTTGGACGAGCTAGGTGTGGCGTCGTCACACCACTCTAGAGAAGAATCGCGACCATAGTCCGCAGTGGACAGAGGAGGGAGGCCGGTTGTGCCGCCAACTGGTCCGCGCTACATGCGGGACCCGAAGGGTCCCACTTTGACCTGGACCGGCGCCACCTGGCACTGGTTTGTGATCCTACCCGAATAGATTTTTTGTTTAGGAGCCAGGGGGCGTGCATTTCTACCCTGGTCGCGACAAAGGCAGACCCCTGCTGGGTTGCTGGTTCGTCAGGCCGACTGGGATGCCAGGCCGACCGGGCCTCAATGCCGACCGGATTGGGCCGCCCCATCGGGTCAGGTCACCGCTAGGTCGGGCCGCCAGCTGGGCCGGGCTACCCCACCGTGCTGGGCCACCAATGGGTCGGGCCTCCCCCTTGGGTCGGGCTGACCCCTAGGGCCGGGTCAAAACCGTGGACCCAGTCGGAACCGCGGACCCGGTCGGACCCCAGTCCAGACCCGTTTCACCTGAAATCACTTATTCGACCATATCATGGTCTACGGTTGTCCGATCGACTAACGCTCGACGATGGAAGAAATATTAGAGCGAGACAGTTATTTTGGCATACCCCACATGAGGTTTGGACACAGTTGGGGTATGGTCGGGTTGGATGGAACCTAAAATCCAACATGACCCCCGGATCAAAAATGGCAATAACTCACAGACTGGACGTCTGATTGACATTCCATCTATCGCGTTGAGTATCTTATAATGAGAAAGATATATGGGATACATCAAATCAAGACTTCATGGTAGTTTATGTATCGACACTTGGCTCGAGGAGCAGACACTACTGGAATCGAGCATGCTGTGTGCGGGAACCCTATGACTAGCTGCGACTGAGATGATAGGATCCTATGTGGACCTACTAATGTACCAGGATCCTCTATGGGTTCGACAGTGATGATACTATACCAAGAAAATCTGTGGGTTTGACAGTGATGAATTCGGTACCGCGATCCTCCATGGGATCGACAGCGATGACTTCTGTACCGGGATCCTCCGTGGGTTCGACAACACTAATACTGTTCTAGGATCCTACGTGGTATTGCCAGAGGAGATAAATTAGTGGCTACATCTAATAATTTCTACCCCTCTACATGATTTGTATACCTGTGTGAGTGGAGTCTTGACTTATAGTTGTTATCATCGAAATGATTGACTTTACTTCCTTTGTGGAATGATTTGAGATTAACCTCGAGTGTTAGAGTCGGACTGTGATTAGTAACTTAGGTATATGTTGGGGAATATACCTAAGTAGGGATGGTTGATACATTGTTATTGTATCTTACTATTGTGGTTTATCCTTAGTGGATTCTGGGAGTCTTTCAGGGGTCTTGGTGTCCCATAATGAGTATTGTAATACTCACCCATGCAAGGGCTTTGCCCGCACCTTGTTATGTTATGTACAGACCGTTGTTAGCAGTGATTGAGGCTGAGGGTGACGGACAGGAAGCTGCTCGGAGCTGTACTAGACGGGACGTACCTTAGGAATGAGTTGTTCGAGTTCTGTACCTACCCTATAAGAAGTATTACTTGGTGGATGATCCAGGAGCTGTATTACCTTTTTTACTTGTACTTGTACTTGTTGTTCAGTTGAGTCTGTATACTAGCCCACATACTTTCAGCACACCTTTGTTTTCTATATTAGTAATTGTTGATTTTACTCCTTGTGTTCAGACTGTGTGTGTTACAGGTTTAGAGTCAATCTCTTCTAAGTTAAGGGATTTACGCCTTTGGTTCTAGTCACCAGCCCCTAGACAATGGAAGGCGGGCTTGGGGTAGTGACGATACGGGCCCGGGGGACGGGTCATGACAAATTGGTATTAGAGGAGTTAGTTGTACCGTAGAACTTAGGACTCTAATATGTCTTTCTGTAAAGCAATAATGTTAAGAGTATTGATTATGGTTTTCAATCCAGGTAATCCAGTGTTAGTGCAGTGGCCGATGTATCCATAAAATAGGACCCTGACCTCTAATTTCCAACTCAGTTCACAAAAACACTGATTTCAAGTGTGTTTTCAAGAGTCTTCTTTGTGTACTCTTGGAGTAAGCTCACCAAGTATAAATTATTGAATGTGGCACACATATTCCTTATCAGGATTATACTGTGTATACAACTAGCTAGGGTTTCTGAGAGAGTACACGATGATGGCCCACCGAGCAACGAGCCTCTGATTTAGGGCCCTCTTCCAATGTTGGCACCATCGGGTGGTGTAACCGCAGCACCACCACCCATAGGGAATCTAACATCCCTAGCCGAACTGGTGGACAGTGCATTCCGACAAAGAACGTTTTATGTGTTCCAGTAGTAGAGGCCTCTAAGGTTTCGATGTGAGACAGATTCCCACGTAGCTGAGGGTTAGCTGGAGGTGATTGATAGAGTTTTCTGCCTAGTTGAGACACTAGTAGAGCGGATAGTGATCTTAGCTACTTGAATTTTTCAGTGAGTGACCATGAAGATGTTCCGTATAGTGATGAGGCCTTAGTATGTGGACCATTACCTGAGATAGTACCTCTGGGTAGTGTGTCAGCTATATCACTTCCTGTTGGTCAGCAGTTGCAACCGTCGGTACCCGTAGAGGACACTTGTAGGCTTAGTGCCTTACACGTGTTTCAGCATCAGATACCCCTCAGGTTCTGAGGAGATCCAGACTCACTAGCGGTTGAGGATTGGATTGAGGAGGTGTCTGAGAGTTTTCTAGAGCTTATACAGCTTCGAAAGGACGACATGTCGGTAGCTGAGTATTAATCGAGGCATAATGATCTTCCCTGTTACTCGATGAATATGATACAATCAGTGTTGTATAGATCGGACCTCTGAGTGAGGTGTTTTTAAGGATATCTGAGCCAACACATTTTCCTCTATGAATTCCTACTTATGATAGGGTGTTAGAGAGAATCCTTGTGGTTGAATGTTTATTAGTTGAGCGGATATAGCTAGTGAATGTTAGCAGTTGGAAAGCAAGAAACCGGCACCATTCTCAAAGACTTGAGCATGTAAAATGTATCAAGAAGAGGAAGTGTTTTGGACAGATGAATTTTTAGGGCAGTAGATGTGGAAGAAGATATTGGAGAGCAGCATGAGGTGGGAACATTTTGACATGTTACAAACACCCGCCTTTGTAGTCCCCTCTAGGCTCAGGGAGCCAGAGGGCATGGGAAGAGAGTAGCTGCATGCGGTCAAGGAGTGTGGCACAAGGGCTCTAGGAATGATTTGAGGTATGGTATGTGTATACTACTAGCTACCATATCAATAGAAATAGGTACCAATATTTCCATTCATCCATGAATCTTGTCCCAGACCTAGAGTTTCTGGTTAAACTATTGACTTGACCCACATGTCTGGGGATACATTTGGGAGGAGACTCGATAATAACACATACGCCGATAGTTTGATCTGACCCTTGAGGTGAGATTCTCGGTTAGAACCTCTTGGTGGCAGCGTCAAGGCCTTACGATGTTATTTTGGGTATGGAATGGGAAACCACAGTTTATACACAAATTGACTGTTTTAGGAAAAAAAATTGTGGTTTATCAACAACGTTGGGATGGGGTTTTCATTGGTTGAAGAAAATGAAAAACTAGGAAGCACATGATATAATCATGCATAAGAGGGTGCAGTCGATCACTCATGAGTCAACCAGACGTACCTTTATGCCAGACTTCTCCAGAATTCCAACACCACTATCAGCTTTGGAAAATATAGGGCAACCCTCCGTGTGGTCGTAGAGATGCCAGCAGAGCTTTTAGGAGTAGAGGTAGAGGCTGACTAGTGCCCCAATGTTGAGGCTTCCAGAGGAAGGTTTAGGGTACGTAGTTTGTTGTGATGCATCAGGGACCGAACTTGGATCTGTCCCAATGCAGAAGTGAGCAATGATCGCATATGGTTCTCAGTAGCAGAGACAACACAAGAAAAACTACGCTACCCATGACCGGGTGTTAGCAGTAGTGGTCTTCACTTTGAATATGTGGTGTCACTATCTTATGGGAGAATGTTTTAATATATACTCAGATCATAAGAGTCTCATGTATATCTTCTTTCATGAGGACCTGAACCTGAGACATCGACGTTGGCTCGGGTTCCTTCATGACTATGACTTCGAGATAGTCTATACTCTTGGGAATGGGAACATTGTAGGAGATGCACTCAGTTGGAGATATTCTATATAGCTACTAGGAGAGGCGACATAGTAGCCGGCTGCTTTACAAATAACATTTGTTGATAGAGAGGGATCATCCTTTCTTCAGTCTCATACTGTCACTCCCCCACTTCTTCAGCGAGTCAGGGAGGCGCAACATGGGGATGATGACTGTGAGACATGACCTGCTCAGATATCCACAGGACATTCACCTGATTTATTTTCTGATGGTGGGGAGCACTTCATCCTCTTCGAAGAATGTACTATGGTTTCATTGTCACTTCAAGAGGAAGTTTTGAGGGAGTTTCACACATTCAGATTTTTTTGACAACAGAACTGGTGGCCAGGTATGAAGAAGGCGGTATCGGATTTTTTCTCTCGAGGACTCACTTGTCAGCAAGTGAAGGTGGAGAATCAGGTACCAGTAGGCTTGGTGCAGCCTTTATAGGTCCCAAAGTGGAAGAGGGATGAGATATCCATGGACTTTGTGACGGGTCTTCCACGTACGTCCAGGGTACATGACTCTATTTCGGTGATCGTTGACTGACTCACCAAGTCGACTAACTTCATACTGACCATAGATGGTAAGAGCTACCACAGAGAAGGTGCAGGTCATCCTGGAGTGGATGAAGACTATGCAGAGTAGAAAAAATCCATATGTTGATAGGAGACGGAGACCTCTATAGTTCGAGGATGGTGACCACGTCTTTCTACGGGTCACATCTCAACGAGGTCTATGGAGGTTTGGCCAAGGCAACAATTTATCTCCGCAATTCATCAGACCTTTCCAGGTCATCAGCAGAGTAGTCAAGGTAATTTACCACTAAACTCTTCCCTCTCAGTTGCACCGGGGTCACGACGTCTTCCACATATCTCAGCTAAGGAGTTACGTGCATGACCCTTCTCACATCATTGATCATGGGGAAATGGACGTCAAAGATGGGGAGACATTCATAGAGGTTCTATTAGAAATGGAAGATCGACAAGAGATGGTCTTTCGTGGACAATTGATACCTCTGGTGCACATTCTCTAGAAGCACGGTAACCTACAGGAGAGCACATGGGGATCGGGAGGCTCAGATGCATTCTCTGTACCCCCACTTGTTTCCTTATTCGTGAGTTTTGGCTTACGGGGACGTAGAGCCCTGAGGTGGGGAGAATGTAAAGACCCTGAATTTCAATGTAATTTTTTTTAATTAAATGGGAATTATACGGGTCTGTAAAATCTAACGGCGTGCAATTCTGAGGCCCAGAGTTCTTGGAATGATCCGCCTAATTTTTTGTTAAGCTTAAGTTAACGCGCAAAAGTAGTTTTCCTGAAAAAGTGTAATAACTCTTAAACGGTAACTCGGATCCGAAATCTGAGGGAATCATTGCGCTCAGGATGGACGGTTTACCCTAGGGGTGACTTAAGTTTAGTCGGTGTGAACCTCCTATGAGAAAACCCAAAAGCTGCATAACCATAAATAAAAAAATTAAATAAATTTATTTTATTATTCATATGCTTATTACTCAAAAATGGTAGTTTGGTTTGAAAATCTGAGATAACCATTGAACTCGTGGGGGCATAATTTATTTAAGCAGATACTAACTTTTTCTAGAACGGGACACTAGAAAAAGGTAGTTTTTTGGCCGAAAATAAAATAGTCAAGTGACAATTATTTTATTGTAAAATTCATAACTTCTAAAAAGTAACTCAGATTGAAAATCTGAGAGTACTGTTGGGTTTTTTGGGGTGTTTTTCACCCAGTCATATCCTAACCTCAACCGGCATGGGTCTCGGGTGACTGATAATAATTTTCCAAACTTTTTCTCAGGTATGTTCAGTAAACCCATGAGTGGAATTTAATAACATTTGAACTGGTGCTTGGAATTGAAATCTAAGGGCACCGCTAAACTTGTAGCGTCGATAATTGCTTAGTGAGACATTCACCGCAGTTGCGTTCTAACAAAAATCAAAGATTGATTTTGGGGATTCATTACTAAATTAGATAAAAATAAAGTGTTAATTTATTTTTATTTGAGGTGGTTAAAACCTCCAAGTGGAGGTTAGAGGTGGGGCCCACCCGAAGTTTAAATATCTCTAGTAATCCAAGAGGTGGTGTAACACCCCAGGTAAAAAAAGAATATGACATTTTCAAATTTATCCATATTTTTGAATAAAATATTAATATTACTTTACAGGGAATTCTATGGTCGAGGGCGTACCCAATACACAACAACGAGTTTCTTTGAAATATTATGTTGCACTCTAATAATAAAATAAAATTATTTTAGAAGGTAGTTAACGACTAGCTGTTGTCATGGAGGGAATGAACGGAACTAACTACAAAATGATTATATATGTTTGTCAAGTATTTTTACTTTTATCCAATAAATTTTGGAGGCTTAAAATGCAAATGAATCCAATTTTAAGCATAAATCTTCTAATATTCTTTAAAAGGTCGATTAGCCGCCTTTTGAGGGAGAACCCTTTTAAAATATACTTTTGACAATTTTATATGTTGTATTTGAAAAAAAAAATCCTTCTTTAGAATCTGGACATCAAAATTTACTTTGTGTAAAATTTTGTTATTTTTCCGATAAAGGTCATTTTTATTGAAAATGTTGCATTTTAATTCAAAACCACTTTTTAATATGATTTATTTATATGGATAGATTATATTTTTAATTTATATTAGAGTTTATTTAGAATATATTTTTACCATTAAATCTAATTGTGGTCATTGGAATTAATTTCACTTTGAAATTGGACTTAAACTAGTGTCAATCTTTTAATAGATATTGTTTCTTAAAAACATGCTATTTGTTTTGACAGTGGGAATTAATTATTAAATTAATTAATGAAACATATATGTTTGGAATTTTGTAAAATAGAAATCATTTTTGAATTCAGGATATCAAATATAGCTTAGGGTGAATTTTTGGTAGTTTTTCTGAAAAACGTCAATTATTGATGAATAGTGAAACCACTAAGTGGTAGTTAAAAAACTGATTTTTCGTTTAAATGAAACTTTACCACTTCTGTGATTTGAATTTAAAAAATCAAACATAAATTGTTTTCATTAGGATGTAAAATGTGGTTCAATAGGATTAAAATAATTTTTTGGTGAATAGTAACTTTTAAGTTATTAATCGCGATTATAGGTAATTAGTGTAATTTAAGGTAAAAATAATGTTTTAATAATATGAAATGACCTAGACACATGTCCTACCCTCATTGGATGTGTCATGGCCGAACAAGAAAATCCATGGGTTATATTGGGGACCCCATGGATCCACATTGGTTGGAAAATGACATAAATAACTTTTTATTTAAAGTTAAAATAAAAATGTCACAAGCATGAGTTGTTTTACAAAAACAATTTTTAAATGGCGTTATACAAGTCATACTTTTTACTATAAATATTAATTAGAAAGCTAAAACTATTTCCTAAATCATGAGAGTTTTTTTATAATTTTTATACCTTAAATAAATTAAATTACTTATGACATCATGATGATGCAGCAATTACCTTATTAATAAGGTATTTAAATAAAATGAAAATATAATGTTAAAACTATAACATAAACTTGTCAAAGACCTATTGGATGAGTATATTTAGAACCCTTACCACCTTATCCTCGAAATACATCAGTTTGGGACCTTTAAAATCCGAAACTCATTTGAAAATAAGTAACATTTTGTAACTTTCCAAGAGTACCCCTCCTCTCCTCTTATAAAAGGCCCCCACCTCTACCACCTTACCCACACCTCTAAAGCCTTTGGCTCGGCCAAACCCTTTTCATTTTGTCTCTCCACATCCTCTATTACTCCTAGAAGCCACACTTTGGGCATAAGTCTTCCCAAGGAAGCATTTTAGCTCAAATCAAAGAGAGATACCTGATTTTAAGAAAATGTCTTCACTTGTGTTCTTTTGATTTATTTTTCTTCTCTAACCCCCTAAACTATTTTTTTTCATTTCTTTTGTAATAACTAAAGTATCTTAAATATACTAGGATGTTGTTATAATATGTATTTGAGCTACACTTAAACACACCTACATCTAATGGTTAAAGAACATACTGTTTCTGTGGATGGTGAATATCTGCCTCACGAAACGATGATTGTTCAATATTCTTTTAACACCCTCAAAGGTGGCCATTAAGATGTCACTATATTTATATATGATATATAATATGTTTATTTTTTACTTAATCTTCTGTATTTTTCATTTATGGCATACCTTTATGGTTTCCATTATGGTTAAACGTGATATCTTCATTTTAGGAAATGCGGACAACCGCCCCCTCAAAGTGATTTTATTCGTTAATACCATATGTGGTACATATAAAGGATATATGTAATGATATTATATATGATACCATACTGTAATTATAATACTATTATGTATCATTATGTTTTAATTCCATTAAATAATAAATAGAAATGGAAATAGCGTTCATGCGTACGTACGGCTTACCGTCTCCATGAACAGTGCATTTCATTTCTTACCTCTAAATGTTATGTAAAATTATAAATGCATGTATATAATGGATATATATGATATATATGATATCTAAATAATGAATATAATTCTGTATATAATATACATTTTACCACATGAACAACTTGTAATTATAAAGAGTTTATTTTTTGACTCAAGTAGCAATGATCTACAAAACGACCATTATTAACTTAAATAATTACATAGTGTTCATAACATGGTAGTAAGTGATATAAAAGGAATAATGAACTTGAAAAATTTTCTTAAGAAATTATAAATTAACTCATGTTTATTATTCATGAGGTTAAAGAACGATCGAGTCAAGTCGGACCCGAGGTAAGGGATCCTACCTCTCTCTTTCTTTTTAAGTACACTCTTTTATGTCATTGCTTTTAAGCTCATCATTCTTATGATTGGGATGTTCTTTTATATTACTATTACTGTAAATTTTATGTTTATTTTATTATAGAACCTATTTTCTCTCATCAATCCATTTTGGAAGTCTTAATTGGCGTCGTTAGGTTGTTGAAATTTTCGTAAGGGGCATTTTATCTCACTTTGTGTTTTCGTGAGATTCATGCTAGATTTGCCAATATTTCCTTTTGAGTGGTGTATGTACTATCCATTATTCTAATATTTGTGTATCATACATTAATTTATGAGTATTTACATCAATTTTGTATAGTCCTTCTTTCATGGGGTGTACGTTTCGAAAGTTACCCAAATCTGTAAGGTAACCTTTCACCCTCCTCTTTTTAAAAGACTTATTTTGTTATGTCTTTTAATTTTCATCTTATTATATGGGGATATTTTCTTATATATCCTTAATTCCGTAAATTTTATGTCCAAGAGATGGGATACCCTTTATCTCTCTCATCAACTCTTTTTCTAAAATTTGATGTGACGCCGTTAGGCTGTCAAGGGAACTTCTTAACCCAATTTTGATTTCTTTGGGTTCAACATGTAGTTATTGAATATGTAATCCTTTTAATATGTGTGAATGAACTTTGATTATTTTACTCTTAATATCAACTTATATTGGGTGTATTTATATTTTTCGCACATAATTATGAGATTGATTTATCCTTAATTTAAGGATACCGTCTTTATAATGGATTTCATCTCAATTTACATTTCCACTGATACTTCATTGTTGTTATGAACCGATTCACTCTTATATGTTGTATATACTATCCTTTTGGAATATTATATCATGAATCCCTATATTCTCATGATATTATAAAGTTTTGATTAAATGTTATTCCTCAATTATTATATTCAAGTGTCTCTCATTTTGTTAAAAACCCTTTAACTAAAATATCATTTTAAATGTTTTAATGATTTAATCTTATAAATATTTCTCATTAATATCCATGTTTTCAAAATGGTTTTAAGGATTTATTTATATGGATATTAATGGTTTAAAATTTTAAAATCTTCAATGTGGTATGGGACACTTTTATTTAAAAATCTCTTTTTTAAATGTTTTATATGGTTTTGAAAATGGTTTTTAGAATGGATTCATTATTCCAATATATTAAAATGTTATATTGTTATTTCATTGTGGGAATGTTATCTTTCCTTTATGCTTAAGTTATGTTCTATGATTATGTTATGGTTATTGGGCATTGTTTATGAAGACGGGTGGTTCCGTGATAAACTAAGGGTGGGTGAGCCCGATATAGATCTCCAATGCATTGGGTAACGCGAAGGAGTTAAAACGCTAAGGTTTCTCCGAAGAGATTTAGGAAATATACTGTTATGGGTATTCCAAACCTAACCAATAGGGTTACTCCCTATGTAATAATGTTATGAATGCCTCAAGTTACCTTTATGTCTTATGATTTCTATGATTTATTCATGATTTTATGAGGTATGTTAAATTGCTTATGTTTTATAGGTAAAGTATGATTTCATTCTTATGTATATATGTACTCATGTTTCCTTTCCATACTTTTTATAATCCTTACTAAGCTTTTTATGATCATCCCATGTTTTTGAAATGTTTTTCATAGGTCAAGGGAATGGCACATGATATGATGGTAGTGTCAAGAAAGTGTCAAGAAAGAATCCATGTTTTATTTTAAATATGTTTTCGTTGATGGGAAAAATGAATATTATCTTTTATGTAACCACTTTGTTTAAATGTGGAATGTAATGCCATTTTTATGATCTAATTCTCTAAAACTCTAAACCTGAAAAGATCCTCAATGTGTAATCTTGTAATGACCCATGATTAAGTAAGGTTTAAGGCTGGGGCCTTATAGTTGGTATCAGAGTTCGGTTTAGATAACTTTAGAGGTTAGAGTTTTGTTTAAGAAAAAGTGACAAGTTGTGTATAACCACAATGGTTAGTATATTAGATGGATTCATCGTTTTTTTAATGTTAGAATTAATTTGAGATAACTTGGATAAGTATATCTTGGTGTTTATCTTCCTTTTTTTTATTTTATGATTTTACTGATATACTCACATTGACCTTTTTGGTTTTAGTAAATGGCTGGATCTAGAAGGCACCAATGTAACAATGGATTTGAAGAAAACTGTGACAGTTTTATGAAAGAACTACTGAATGATATGAGTGCTGCAATGAGAACTCTTGTGGTTATCCTCAACCAACTATATGGAGTCATGATTGACCACCTCAACCTTAGTGATTTTTATAAGGCATCGTATATGCGAGAAACAAATCCCTACGGATGTTCAGGTAATAATAATAAAGGTAAGTATGTTCAAAAACCTATGTGTCAAATATGTGGAAAGAAACACATAGGAAAATGTTTCAAAGGGATAGAAAGATTATATAGATGTGGAAATGAAGGTCATAAAGCAAGAACCTTCCATGGAAAAAGAAATCATCTAGTTGACTCTAGGAAAGAGAAAGAAGTTCTTTCTGAAGGATCAATTGAATGTTTTAAATGTTGTGTGCATGGTCATTATGAAAACACATGTCCTACGAAGTTGTTTCGGGAATGGGGTCACCATGATCAAACAAATATTCATTTACCAATACCTAATGCCATTCCTATTGAGGATTAAGAAACTGACAATGAAGAATGAAAGGTATGGATTATTTCTTAACAAATGTTTTCCTATTATTGGAATCTTAGGATATGATTCATGATTTTGTTTGTAGGAAATAATTATTTCAGAATAAGTTGAAAAGGAATGGCTAATGGATCATGAAGAATGTTGAATGAGTAAGAAGTTATCATATAAGGGATTCAAGAGTTATGGTAGATTTTAGGATGGTGAAATTCTTAGATGTATTAAGTCTCTCTTGATTATGGGGTTACATTAGAATACATTTTATTGTAACCCTGATGTTTGATATACAAAAATTTTATTCAAGGAATAATTATCCTTTCTTTTGTGGATATAGTTATAAAGAATCATTTGGGTTTATATGATCCTTGAATTTGAGGCAATTACTGGTTAATACATTTTGGGTTTCAAAATGGAAGTTATCAGATAACCTTTGTGGTTAAAATATGTTATGGTTATTTTTGATGAATTTATCTCTTTTTGAGGAATGTTATAAAATTATATAGTTTTCGAAAAGGTACAACACGCAGACCATGTGACAACCCGTCACGTCAGACGAAGCTGTGGGAATCGAACCCACAACCAAAGTGCAGCTAGTATTTATCACCTACCACTGGACTACGTGAAGTCCCTGGTTAGTTTGAATGATTCTTTTTAGTAAGATGATTTTATGAATTAAGAGTAAGTTGTTTTTTTGGTTATCAATGGAAATTATTAGCCTATCATGGAGGATATGGGATTAGGTTAATTACTTTTTAGTATGATACAGTAAGAGTATCTGATGTTATTTTGGAGAAAAATGTTAAAATTTATCTTAGGAGACTATGTGATTAAATCCTTCAGAGAATTGGGTTTCAATCTTAGTTTGGTTTACTCTATAGAATTTTTTGGATAGATGTTTATTGAATGGTATTTGTTGAACTTTGGGTTTTATTTTTGGTTAAGGTCTAAAGACATGGGAAGTATATAGTTCTCTTTTGTGGATTAGGTGATTCTCTAGAAGTTGATTATAGCTCTCTTAATGTGAACAAGTCATCCTAAATACTCGTCTTTTAGAGAAAATATGAGTTCGTGTAAGAAATATAGTAAAAGTTGAAAGTCAACATGACAATTAAATAAGATTCCTAATGTTTTAGTTAAGCTCATAAATAAATTACTCAATGAAAATTAACTTAAAACAAAAATGTTGTCTGTTAATTTTTCCTACCGGTGAATCATATACCGTTTATCCCATCACAAGTTTGTGATTTTCTTGTTGTTAACTTTCTCCTAGACATGTTTACTATCACTCTCCATCAGAACATGACCCTTTGTTTTCTCTTCCATGTCCATATTTTCATACCTGGAATCCTAGTATGGGTTAACTTGGGTGACATTTTTACTTCTCTTCCATTCTTTTAAAGTGATAGTTTTACTGACTCTTGTTCCGATGTGGGATTTTCAATGAAGCTTCCAAGCCCAATTTTGAAATTGTGAGGACGCAATTCCCAAAAGGGGGAAGGATGTAACACCCCAAGTAAATAAATAATATGACATTTTCATATTTATCTATATTTTTGAATAAAATATTAATATTACTTTAAAGGGAATTCTATGCTCAAGGGCGTAGCCAATACACAACAACGAGTTTCTTTGAAATATTACGTTGCACTCTAATAATAAAATAATATTATTTTAAAAGGTAGTTAACGCCTAGCTGTTTTAATGGTAGGAATTAACAGAACTAACTAAAAAATTATTATATATGTTTGTCAAATATTTTTACTTTTATCCAATAAATGTTGGAGGCTTAAAATGCAAATGAATCCAATTTTAAGCATAAATCTTCTAATATTCTTTAAAAGGTCGATTAACCACCTTTTGAGGGAGAACCCTTTTTAAATATACTTTTGACAATTTTATATGTTGTATTTTACAAAATAAAATCCTTCTTTAGAATCTGGACATCAACATTTACTTTGGGTAAAATTTTGTTATTTTTCCGATAATGATCATTTTTATTGAAAATGTTCCATTTTAATTCGAAACCTCTTTTTAATATGATTTATTTATATGGATAGATTATATTTTTAATTTATATTAGAGTTTATTTAGAATATATTTTTACCATTTAATCTAATGGTGGTCATTGGAATTAATTTCACTTTGAAATTGGACTTAAACTAGTGTCAATCTTTTAATAGATATTGTTTCTTAAAAACACGCTATTTGTTTTGAAAGCGGGAATTAATTATTATATTAATTAATGCAATATATATGTTTTGAATTTTTTAAAATAGATATCAGTTTTTAATTCGGAATATCAAATATAGCTTAGGGTGAATTTTTGGTATTTTTCTTAAAAACTTCAATTTTTGATGAATGGTGAAACCACTAAGTGGTAGTTTAAAAACTGATTTTTAGTTTAAATGAAACTTTACCACTTCTGTGATTTGAATTTCAAAAATCCGACATACATGTTTGTCATTAGGATGTAAAATTTTTTTTAACGGGATTAAAATAATTTTTTGGTGAATAGTAACTTTTAAGTTTTTAATCGTGATTAGATGTAATTAGTGTAATTAAAGGTAAAAATAATGTTTTTATAATATGAAATGACCTAGACACATATCCTACCATTATTGAATGTGTCATGTCCGACCAAGAACATCCATGGGTCATCTTGGGGACCCCATGGAGCTACTTTGGTTGGAAAATGACATAAATAACTTTTTATTTAAAGTTAAAATAAAAATGTCACAAGCATGAGTTGTTTTACTAAAACAATTTTTAAATGGGGTTATACAAGTCATATTTTTTACTATAAATATTAATTAGAAATATAAAAATATTTCCTACATCATGATAGTTTTTTTTATAATTTTTATGCATTAAATAAATTAAATTTTTTATGACATCATGATGATGCAGTAATTACCTCATTAATAAAGGATTTAAATAAAATGAAAAGATAATGTTAAAACTATAACTTAAACTTGTCAAAGACCTATTTTATGAGTATATTTAGAACCCTTACCACATTATCCTCGAAATAAATCAATTTTTTGCCTTTAAAATCCGAAACGCATTTGAAAATAAAGTAACATTTTATAACTTTCCAAGAGTGCCCCTCCTCTCCTCTTATAAAAGGCCCCCACCTATACCACCTTACCCACACCTCTAAAGCCTTTGGCTCGTCCCACCCCTGCTTTTTTTGTCTCTACACATCCCTCTATTACTCCTAGAAGCCTCAATTTGTTCATAAGTCTTTCCAAGGAAGCCTTTTAGCTCAAATCAAAGAGAGATACCCAATTTTAAGGTAATGTCTTCACTTGTGTTCTCTTGTTTTATTTTGCTTCTCCAACCCCCTAAACTCTTTTTATTCATTTGTATTGTAACAAATCAAGTATCTTAAATATACTAGTATGTTGTTATAAGAATTATTATATCTACACTTAAACACACCTACATATAATGGTTAAAGAACATACTGTTTCTGTGGATGGTGAATTTCTGCCTCATGAAACGATGATTGTTCAATATTCTTTTAAAACCCTCAAATGTGGCCATTAAGATGTCACTATAATTATATATGATATATAATATGTTTATGTTTTACTTAATATTATGTATTTTTCATTTATGGAATACCTTTATGGTTTCCATTATGGTTAAACGCGATATCTTCATTTTAGGAAGTGCGGACTACCGCCCCCTCAAAGTGATTTGATTCGTTAATACCATATGTGGTACATATAAAGGATAGATTTAATGATATTATATATTATACCATACTGGAATTATAATAATATTATGTATCATTATGTTTTAATTCCATTAAATAATAAATAGAAATGGAAGTAGCGTTTATGCGTACGTACGGCTTACCGTCTCCATGAACGGTGCATTTCATTTCTTACCTCTAAATGTTATGTAACATTATAAATGCATGTATATAATGGATATATATGATATATATGATATATAAATAATGAATATAATTCTGGATATAATATATATTTTACCACATGAACAACTTGTAATTATAAATAGTTTATTTTTTTGACTCAAGTAGCAATGATCTACAAAACGACCATTATTAACTTAAATAATTACATAGTGTTCATAACATGGTAGTAAGTGATATAAAAGGAATAATTAACTTTAAAAATGTTCTTAATCAAGTAGAAATTAACTCAAGTATATTATTCAGGAGGTTAAAGAACGATCGAGTCAAGTCGGACCCGAGGTAAGGGATCCTACCTCTCTCTTTCTTTTTAATTACACTCTTTTATGTCATTCCTTTTAAGATCATATTTCTTATGATTGGGATGTTCTTTTATATTAATCTTACTGCAATTTTTATGTTCATTTGATGAGAGACCCTATTTTCTCTCATCAATCCATTTTGGAAGTTTTAATTGGCGCTGTTAGGCTGTTGAAATTTTCATAAGGGGCTTTTTATCTCACTTTGTGTTTTCATGAGATTCATGCTACATTTTCCAATATTTCCTTTTGAGTGGTGTATGTACTGTCCATTATTCTACTCTTTGTGTAACATAATTTCGTTTATGAGTATTTACATCAATTTTTTGTAGTCCTTCTTTCATGGGGTGTACGTTTCAAAAGTTACCCAAATTGGTAAGGGAACCTTTCACCCTCCTCTTTTTAAAAGACTTATTTTGTTATGTCTTTTAATTTTTATATTATTATGTGGGGATATGTTATTATATATCCTTATTTCCATAAATTTTATGTCCAAGATATGAGATACCCTTTATCTCTCTCATCATCGCTTTTTCTAAAATTTGATGTGACGCTGTTAGGCTGTCAAGGGAACATCTTAACCCAATTTCGATTTCTTTGGGTTCAACATGTAGTTATTGAATATGTCATCCTTTGAATATGTGTGAATGACCTTTGATTATTTTACACTTAATATCCACTTATATTGGGTGTATTTATATTTGTCTCACATAATTATGAGATTGATTTATCCTTAATTTAAGGGTACCATCTTTATAATGGATTTCATCTCAATTTACATTTCCATTGAGACTTCATTGTTTTTATGCACCAATTCACTCTTATATGGTGTATATACTATCCTTTGGAATATTATATCATGAATCCCTTTATTCTCATGATATTATAATGTTTTGATTAAATCTTATTCCTCAATTATTGTATTCAAGTGTCTCTCATTTTGTTAAAAACCCTTTAACTAAAATATCGTTTTAAATGTTTTAATGATTTAATATTATAAATATTTCTCATTAATATCCATGTTTTAAAAATGGTTTTAAGGATTTATATATATGGATATTAATGGTTTAAAATATTAAAAGCTTCAATGTGGTATGGGACACTTTGATTTAAAAATCTCATTATTAAATGTTTTAAATGGTTTTGAAAATGGTTTTGAGAATGGATTCATTATTTCAATATCTTAAAATGTTATATTGTTATTTCAATGTGGGAATGTTATTTTTTCATTTATTCTTATGTTATGTTCTATGATTATGTTATGGTTCTTGTGCATTGTTTATGAAGATGGGTGGTTCCATGATAAACTAAGGGCGGGTGAGCTCGATATAGCTCTCCAATGCATTGGGTAACGCGAAGGAGTTAAAACATTAAGGTTTCTCTGAAGAGATTTAGGGAATATACTATGATGGGTATTCCAAACGTAATCAAGAGGGTTACTCCCTACATAAGAATGTTATGAATTCCTCAAGTTACCTTTATGTCTTATTATTTCTATGATTTATTCATGATTTTATGAGGTATATTAATGTGCTTATGTTTTATGGGTAAAGTATGATTTCATTCTTATGTATATATGTACTCATGTTTCCTTTACATACTTTTTATAACCCTTACTGAGCTTTTTATGCTCATCCCAAGTTTTTGAAATGTTTTTTACAGGTCAAGGGAATAGTACATGATATGGTGGTAGTGTCAAGGAATTGTCAAAAAATAATCCCTGTTTTATTTTAAATATGTTACCGTTGATGGGAAAAATGAATACTATCTTTTATGTAACCACTTTGTTTAAATGTGGAATGTAATGAAAGTTTTATGATCTAAGTCTCTAAAAATCGAAACCTGAAAAGATCCTCAATGTGTAATCTTTTAATAACTCAAGATTAAGTAAGGTTTAAGGTTGGGGCCTTATAGGTGGGGACCACACAGGCTTCAAACCCTTGAACTCCCCATAAGTGGGGGAAAACTCTTGAGCTCCCCTCATGAAACTAAAGCTAGCTAAGGTGTCACCTCATGAATTTAGTGTAACTATAGTTTTTAGTAGTTTGAGATGAGATCTGGAAGGTCCCCCTAGTGACACTATGGTTTCATAGGTTGTACATGCCAGTGCAATGGTCAATGTTATTCTGGATATGCACAATGCTGACAAACTAGCTCATGTGGACATAGTTGGAGATGATTTAATAACGACTAAGGGCACAGTGTTACCAACTTCATGCACCTATGTTATGGATGTGTGTGCAGGTAACAATAAAAATCCTAAAGGGGAGATTCAACGATCTAACGGGGGTAGTTCCAGTGATGGTCAGGAGTGGGTGGAGTCAAGGCTTGTTGCATGGAGTCAGATGAATATCGAACATGGGTCAAATAAAAGGACTCTAGACTATCTCAATTTGAACAACCACTTTTATATTCCAAGTGCCTATAAAGGGGATGAATGAAACACCAATTCTTCCTATGAATAAAAGTTCAATGGAGGACAACCCTCAGATGAAATTGTAAGAGGAGGGTGGGAAAAGGCCTAGGTAGTCCAAGGAAGAAGAAGGGTAATAAAGAAAATAGGGGCTTGAAGAGCTGCACTGTCACCAAGAAGCATAAATAAAAGGGTCTCAAAGACTAATTTTATCTACCTAGGCCAATGAAGACTCAGTCGGCCAAAAAATGTGGTAAATCCAAGGAACATGAGCCCCATACAATGGAAGGTGGAAATGAGAATCAACATGTATGAGACACCGGGACCCCAGAGCACGACAAGGAGGCTACACAGACTGAGGGTACCTTGGAAGTTGTGGAAACTCCCCAAGGGGGATGCAGATGATAGGACCGAAGATCATCATATGGAGATACTACTACAATTAAAGGATGCATAGGTGGTGAAGGAGTATGCACCCTCCTAGTCAGTAGCGAGAGGCAGGGATTCCTGATGACCCTCAGCTAGACAAATCCGCGGTTCTGAATAAGAATATGGAACTTATTATACACTCGAGTGAAGAAATGGTCGAGGATGTTTTGAAAATTAAGGAGTCGAAGGAATTATTTGATCAAATTATGGGAATATTTCTCTAAGTGGACACTATCATGGAGCAATGTGAGTGGATTGACAAGAAAAACTGCATTTTGATTAGAGGATTCAACATGGAGAAGATTAAAAAAGAGGAATACATGCAAGTATGAGACTATCTTGCGTATCACTGTGAAGATATCTTAAAGGATGATCTAGACATCCATGTATGTTCTTTTATGTAGAAATTACTTAGGTACCTTTATTCCAACCGACATAAACTATTCTTTAATAAAATAAATTCTCTCAACTACATTCCCACACATGTATACCGCAAAGCGAACATGGTTTCTGATAGTCTTGTCAACAAGGGGTTCAATCATGTTATTACCTGGTTGGGTGATTTGACTAAGGATTCACTCCCTTTTTTCATTAAGGATTGTAATACGATTCTGTCTTTCAGACTTTTATAATTCCCTTTCTTTTTTGATCAATCAATTGTGCCTTGGTCTTTGACTAAGGCACCACCTCTTAAAAAAATTGATTAATTTTAATTCTTTATACCAACATTATAATAAGATGTGATATTTTATTATTGTGGGGGTTGGAATAATCCTTTTTTGGGAGAATTTAGGAGAGAAGGAGCTTTTGGAGAACTTCATCCTCTCAACGAAGAATGCGATGAATGCCTCTTCATCGTCCACCGAAGATCGACAAACTCCTTCATCGATCTTCAACCATGCCAAAAGAGAAGGAGATGCCCACGAAGAAGGCTGACATCGTCTTCGACTTTGTCACCTCTGAATGCTCGTCCGCCAATGATGAGTACCCTTTTTCCTTTTTCGACATTGACGAATCGATGCCATCATTTCGCGACTTCATCCACCATCACCGACAATTGAGGTAGGGGTTTTGAGTTGATTTATTATTCCTGGACTAAGCCATTGAATGTATAAAATGTGTATTTCTGTTTGATAACACCATAACGAGGAGGGATTGGACCGCATGAACATGGACCGACCCTCCCCCTTTGTTTTTAAATTTTTTTGACGACAGCGGAGGCACATCAGTGCCATTGGAAGAGAGAATCGCAGCGGAGAAACGGTCCACGGCCGACGGGCCGCAATGGAACATGTGATGACCAGCACCAAGCTGGCCACAGAAGAATCCGACGGCGCAAGGGCCACCGGGCAGCTGAAGGGACGTGGTGATGTCGCACCACGCAAAGAACTGGGCCGCGATGGTGCCAGAGGGGCACGGTGACATCGTACCACGCCGGAAGAAAGAGATGTGGAAAAACAGGCTATGATGGTTGGACAGGCTGGGTGCGGTGTCGTTGCACTGCACCAGAGAAGAACCATGGCAGGCCGAGGAGGGCGGCCGGCCAAGCCGGACGCCGGTTCACATTACAAGTAGGACCCGAAGGGTCCCGTGGTGACCTGGACCAGTGCCACCTAGCACTGTTTTGGGATCCAACTCGAACAGCTATTCCATTTAGGATCCAGGGGCATGTGTTTGTCCCCTGGTCGCAACTAAGATGGACCCCCACCAGGCCGACCAGGCCGCCCCACCGGGCCGGGCCGTCACGGGGATGGGTTGCCACCAGTCCGGGCCGCCACTGGGCTGGGAGACCCCCGGGTCGGAACGCCTGATGTGGTGGGCTTCCCCCTCATTCCGGGTCGGAAACGCGGACCGGGTCGGACCTACGGAATTGTTCAGACCCTCGTTTGAACCTATTCCACCTAAAATAACTTATTCAACCATATCATGGGCTACGGTTGTTTGATCGATGAACCATCTTATGGTGACATAAAGCATAGAGCAAGACAGTTATTTTGGAATACCCCACTTGAGGTTTGGACACATTTGGTGTATGGTAGGGTTGGTTTTAACCTAAAATCCAACCAGGCCACTAGAACAAAAATGCCAATAACTCACAGACCGGGCGTCCGATTAACGCTTCATCTGTCGCATTGAGTTCCTTATGATGAGATGGATCTACTGGTTACATCAACTAAAAACTTTGTGGTAGTTGATGTATTGACACTTGGCTTGAAGATCGGACCCTCCCCGAATCGAGCATGTTGTGTGCGGGAACCCTATGACTGGATACGACTGAGATGATACGATCCTACGTGGACCTACTACTGTAACAGGATCCTCTGTGGGTTTGACAGCAATGATATTGTACTTGGATCCTCCATGGATTCGACAATGATGACTTCTGTACCAGGATCCTCTGGGGGTTTGGCAACGATGACTTCTATACTGGGATCATCCCTGGGTTCGATAGTGCTGATACTATTCCAGGATCCTACGTGGGATCAACAGAGGAGATGATTTAGTGGCTACATCTAAACATCTCTATTCCTTTACATGAGTTTTATACCTGTGTGAGCTGAGTCTTGACATTCAGTTTTTTTCATCAAAATTATAGACATTACTTCCTTTGTGGAATGAGTTGTTCTTGGGCTCAAGTGATGGATACAGACTTTGACTAGTAACTTAGGTATATTTATTGGAATATACCTAAGTAGGTATGGTTTATACTTCGTGATTGTATCTTACTACTATGGTTTATCCTTAGTGGATTCTGGGAGACCTTCTGGGGGTCTCGGTGTCCCCTACTGAGTATTTTTATACTCACCTCTGCACGGGCTTCGCCCGCACCTTGTTGTGTTCTATGCAGATGGCGGTCAGCAATGATCGAGGCTGAGTGTGACGGATGAGAGGCTGCTCAGAGCAGGACTAGATGGGATATACCTCAGGGACAATTTTTTCGTGTTCTGTACCTACCCAACAAATGGGATTACCTGGTGGACTCTCTAGGAGATGTATTCCTTTTTTACATGCACTTGTACTTGTTGTTTAGTTGGGTTTGTATACTGGCCAAATTACTTTTATCACAACTTTATTTTCTATATTATTAATTATTTCTTTTATTTCTTTTGTTCAGACTGTGTGTGTTACAGGTTTAAATGAAATGCGTTCCCAGTTTTTGGATTTACGCCTTTGGTGCTAGTCGCCAGCCCCTGGACGATGGAAGACGGGCTTGGGGTAGTCACGATATGGGCCCAGGGGACGGGTGATGACATCACCATGTTCTTTATGTGATTCCATGATTGAGTTTCATTTTTAAATCAACTCAAGTTTATTAATTTTGTGTGGTCGTTGATATACAATATCATTGATCGATAAAATAATAGATGGTAACCTAGTAAGAACTGAAATTACATTACTATTTTCATTTTTTTATAAAATCGAGTAATCTATGATCCTTCCCATTCACTTGAGAGTGATGACATATTTAGCATCAATGGACACTTACAGGTGTTGATCACAATTTCTCCATCCTATTTCTATTACAAAGTAATATAGTTTTGATTTATTTTTTGAAATAAAAAACCCCATGTTTTATATCATCTAATTCCCATTTAATTTACATAATCAAAACCTTTTTCTAAATTGGATTATCTAATTCTACATCTAATGATGTCCAAGGGTTACTACTATACTATATTAATTCTAGTTATAAGAAAACATCTAATTTGATAATCTCAAAAATGCGTTAAAATTTTGGCGTCATTGTTAAGGAATCAAGATCATTTTCCCTTTTATTTTCCAATTTTCTATTTTTACTACCTTAAATATCCCCTATTACAATTTCATTATTTTTCATTTTTTCCTTTATGTTTGTTTATTGTGTGTTCTCCCTCTGTCAATCTATATATCTTCTTATCCACTCTCACTAATTATATAATATAGAATTCTATTTTAATTTATTCTATAATTATTGTTAAGTATTTTTATTTTATCCAACATTCATTATAATTGAAAAAAATAACAAAAAAAATCACAAGATATTTGCATGACCCGATCTGGAAAAGAAAAACTATTTAAATTAGAACCTAAATTTGAAAATACGCTTCACTCAAATATTAGTTCATCCAAAGTAGGATAGTAATGTAATATAGTGGAAACTATTTTTTGAACCTTATGTGGTCTAAAACCAATCATAAATGGAACCATTTCAAACCCAAAAAATCGTGGCTCTAAATAACCAGGTCTTAAAAGAACTGGCCACACTAGATGTGGAGTATCAACCTATATACATTCAATATCATAATAAGCATCTATAATTGAGGTGAGATCAATCCACATCCACCTACTTCCCAAATTCCACTTTGTTCCTAGTGAGGAACCTCAAAAACATCTCACCGAGTTTCACATCGTGTGCTCCACCATGAAGTCCCAAAATATATATGAGGTCCTAATTATGTTTAGGGACACCCCTTTCTCAATTGATGGTATATCCAAATACTGGATATACTATCTTCCTATCACAATTATGGACAGAAATGAACTAACATGGATCATTATAGTGAAATTTTTCCTTGCCTTATGATCTTCATAAATTTGAAAATAATATCTTGGAATTAGACAATCACAAGGAGAGACCTTGGTGAATATTGGGAGAGATTAAAAAGACATTGATCATGTTTCCCAACCACCATATTAGTAATAAAACTAATAAACTAATACTTTTATGGGGGAATTATCCCCACGAATCATGGATGGATTGATTCTATAGCTCATGGTTCCTCAGTTGATAAAACTCCTTCCACTGCTTGTGACATAATATCTAATATGGCTCAAAATGCACAATAATTTGGTACAAGAGCAATTCCACTAACCCGAGGAGTTCATGAGGAAATTCATTCATAACTAGAACAAAAGGTATATAATAAAATTCATTTTATGAATACACTTCTATGTAAATTATCTAAAGAAAGGGCATCTTAGATTCTTCATCAGTTCCATTACATTGTGGTATTTGTTCTGACAATATTCTTTTTTCTGAATAGTTCCCAAAATATCAGTATTCACTGGAGTCATGTGCAGCTGTATTCCATGGGTTCCCATTCTAACAAGAAAGTACCTTTAATAAAGAACCATTCATGAAAAATCCAAAACATAGGTGGCAATAAAAATCATAGTAAGGATTAGGAGGACACTCTTGCTACCCCAAACAGAATTTGTATCAATAAGGCCAAGGTAGGAAACCTTCTTATCCCTCACCTTCTCAAAACAATCCTCTTCCTAATCCAAAATCTTAACCACGCCTCAAGGATATAGTGAAAAAATGGGGGACCCGAACATCTAGTTCAAACAGACCATGGAATCAGCATTTCATGACATATGTACTCATTTGGGACAATTAAAGAACACCATCAATGTGATAATGATACAAGGTTCTAGAATATTACATTCCCAACCTATTTCCAATCAAATTGAAAAAGGTAATGATTTCTCAATCACACTTCATAGTGGAAAATAATTTTCTTCTCAAATGATTCTTTCCAACATGTATGTCCCCCTATTGAAAACACTCTTTATCCTCCCATAAAATATTCCAATGAAAAAAGGGTAATCAAATTATCATTGATGATTCAAATGAAAAATCCATTCCTCTTGAATTCCCCATGGTCACTCTAAATCTAAGAAGAATTTTGATAATGAGATGGATATTAAAATAATGAATACATTTAAAAAGGTTCATGTTAACATTCCCTAATCAGATGTTGTTAAAAAAAACCCTCGATATGCAAAATTTTAAAGATATTTTAACCTTTAGATAAAGCATGAAGGGGAATGAGAGAGTTTCCCTAGGAAATAATGTCTCATAATTGATTCAACCAGCAATGACAACCAAATTAAAAGATCTGGTCACATTTACAATATCTTGTACCATAAGGAAAAAATTATTTTTAGATTCTATTTTAGATTTAGGTACATCAATTAATGTAATTCATCACTCCATGTATACTTCTCTGCAGGTCAGGTAGCTTCAATCGATAGTCATTGCCATGAAAAATTCTAACTGAATCAATACACACCCAATGATATTGATTGAGGATATACTTTGAAGAGTGAATAATCTCTTCTTCCCTATAAATTTATACATTCTTGAAATGTAAGATACCTGATCATAAAGACATGAACCTATAACACATTTGAGGAAATACCTTAAAACATTGTAGATGATCATTGATTTTCACAATGGTATGCTTTCCATGGAGTTCATTGGATAAAGGGTTTGTTTTATCATCATTGAGGCAATGAAACAACCCATTTAATAGCACTATGCACTTCATGTATATTCAAAGGAAGTGCTCTTTAATGACACGCACACACAAAATTCATTCCACGACCCATACACTAACTCATTTTCCTTTTCGAGACCATTGTATGATTTTTGTTTTAATTTCTGTTTATAGTGTTGTGGGGGTTCTATAAAATGGAATTTTTTTGATTCAATAGATGAGTGTGTTCATTATGAGGTACTCATGATCGTTGATGATTCATCAAATTATAATTTTTAAAAATTATCTATCCTTAAAGAATAAAATTGAGTAAATATATAGTTTCATAGACCACAATGCCCCTAAATCAATACCATCAATCCAAAAACCACCTATTTTGGAACTAAATCCACATCCTTATAAATTAAAATTTTCCTTTACTAAGGGTATTAACCAATTTAACTTCATTATTTCCTATATGATATCTCCACAATAAGAATCAGAACTGAACGACCTTTTGAGAGAGAGTAAAAATGTCAAAGGATGGATGTTGGCTGATATTCATGAGATTATCCCATCTATATTTCTGTTACATATAAATTTATATGATAAGTTTAATCCTGTAAGAAAATATCAACACCAGTTTAATCCCACTCTCCATGAAGTAGTAAAATTATATGTCTCTAAATTACTTGTTATTGGGATTATTGATCTTATATCTGATAGTGAATGTGTTATCCTAGTGAAAATTGTGCCTATAAAAACTAGAATAACTTTTGTGCCAAAAGAACGCGATAAATTGGTCCAAACATGTGTGAAAAATAGACGATGAGTATGAATTGAATACCATCAACTAAATCATGCCATGAAAAATAACCACTTTCCTTTTCATTTAATTGACCAAATATTAAAATAATTGGATATAAAGTCCCATTATTATTTACTTGATGGCTATTCATGTTATTTTAAAATCTATATATCCTCTAAAGATCAAAAATTAAAAATATTTACCTATCCATTCAGTTCATTTTCATACATAATAATTCCCTTTGGTCTAAGTAATTCTACTAGCGATTTTCAAAGATGTATGATGAGTATTTTTGTTGAGTACCTTTAGAGTTGAATGGAAGTCTTTATGGATGATTTCACGGTATATGGATCATTATTTGATGACTTTTTAGAACACCTTGATTTTTTCCTCTAACACCCCATTGAAAAAGATTCTTTATTAAATTATTATAAATTTCATTTGATGGTTGAGTGAGGGATAGTTCTTGGGCATGTTATTTCAAACGAGGGAATTCATGTGGATAAATAAAAATTTAATTAATTTCAACCCTTCCATATCCAAAATGTGTTTTTCAAGTGTGATATTTCTTGTGTTAGGATGGTTTTTACCATTGAATCATTAAATACATTAGTATAATCACACTTCCATTACCCCAGTTATGAAAAAAATATTATGTGTTTGGGTAAAAAAAATTGTGAAGATGCATTAGATTCACTAAAATGAGTATCTCTTCAGCTCCAATCATCCAACCACCAATGTGGGATCTCCCCTTTGAACACATGTGTGATGCATCCAACATTGTAGATGGAAACATTTTATCATAAATGGTAGAGAAGGATCCTTTTAAAATTGTGTATTCCTCACATACCCTTGACCCAACCTAACTAAACTACAGAACCACGAAAAAAGAACTAATTTCTATTGAATTCTTATTGGAAAAGTTTCATTCATATCTTATTTGGTCAATGTCATTGTATTTTTTACCATGATTTCCTTCTTTTTCCCTTATTGAAACATGATGCTAAGGCCCACATCATATGGTGTATTCTCTTCCCCCCAGAGTTTGAACATTCTATTAGAGATAAGAGGGGAGTGTAAAATGTTGTAGAATACCACATTAATAGGATTTCTCTACCATTGTACCACTATGTTCACTCATCCATCCCCATTGGAGAGTTATTTCCTCAAGTTATCCTTTTTGTTATTGTGGACCTTACCCCTTGGTATACATACATTTATAATTTTCTAGCAACATATCGTTTCCCCACTAATTTCATCACATCAAAATCCTAGATACTTAAGAATGATTCTCGATTGTATATTTAAGATGACCCATATTTATGGAGAATTTTTTGTGACCATGTTGTTCATAGGAATATCTCTGACCATGAGTACACCTCAATTTTTATCTTTTTCAACACTTTGTATTATGGGGGCCACCTGGGTCCTCAACATTATTCTATAAAGGTCATTAAATTAGGACTTTATTTTCCAACATTGTATAGGTATTCCTTTCAATATGCTAGTCATGTAGTCATTATCAATTCACATGGAATAAATCTACCGGTAATGAAAGGCCCTAATATCCCATGTAATTCTCTGAAATCATTGATGCAAGAGGCATTAACTTTAGGGGGATTTTCCCAATTTATTTGGATTTATGCACATCCTAATATCTATGAACAAAATGTCTAAATAGGTAGAAGAAAGGGATAATAGGACCGATGAATCTCAAGTTGTTGATGATTTTCTGAGGTCCCAGAGTTTTAGTAGGTTTGGTTAGCAGAGAATGGTCCTTAGTGATCAGTGTTCCCTTTTCTTCAATCACAACATGAAACATTTTTTATATAATTTTTTGGTTGTTCATAATTTATCCCCAACATATCACCCCCAAACTATTGGACAAGTAGAAATATCAAATTTGAAATTTAAGAGAATCATGGAAAAATGGTATAGGCCGACATTAAATATTGGAGTTTGTACTCAAATAATGCTCTTTGGGTGTACCATACAACTTTTAAAACCCCAATCAGAATGTCACCATGTAAGATTACGTTTTTAATGGATTTTCTCCTCTCGGTAGAGGTATAAAACCATGCATCTTGGGCTGTTAAAGAATGTAATATGAATCTTTTAGATACCGGTGAGAATAAGAAGTTATAGATTCAAGAGTTGGAAGAAATTCAACATGATGAATATGAGAAATCCCAAATATATAAAGATAAGAAAAAGGATATCCATGATATAATGACTCAATAGGGGATGTTCCATATTAGTGAGAAGGTCCTCATGTACAATTCAAGGCTAAAGATACACCTAGGTATGCATCATTCTCGACATATCCATCCTTATAATATTATTATTGTTTACCCTTTTGGTGTAATATAGTTTTTTAATGACTAGTGTGTATGAAGTATTACCATCAATGAAAAATTACTTCAACACTTCTAGGAGGATATTCCATTCAACTCAGTGGAGGAAATCCACCTTCAAGAAGCAATATATTAGTTAAGTACACAGGGTTTTATCCTTCCTTCTCACATTATCATTTATTATATAGAGGAAAATGAACATTCTTTGTGTGTGTGGTGGGGGGGGGATAAATTCCTTAGTTCATTAGGTTTTTCATCGTCTTTCTTCTATGTTATCCTTTCCACCTTATTTACAGTATTTTAGATTTTCCCCATCTTATGGATTACATTATGATTTTCATCATCTTACATCTTTCATCTCTTTTTTGCCTTCTATATGGTATTTTTACGTTTCCCTGCTTATGGTAACCAAATCATGGATCTTACTGAAAATGCATGATGAGATTTTGGATTCCATGTTTTTTTAACATTTGATGAAAACCCATCTCTATTATAGAATGAAAAATTGTATGAATTTAACATCGAGGAGTAATATTTAGTAATTTGGTTATCTTTCAGTGATATAAATTGTTATATCTCTATGAAACCATTGAAATGATGGATTCCCCTTATAAGACTAGTTTTTGAAAAAAAATGTGTCTCTAATATCTCCATACTTTTTTGCACTATATCGGAAAGTGTGAATATTTCTACTTAATAGAAGGTAAATATATGTTAGGTTAATATTTATCATATTTATAAAATAAATTGTCCACATGTTCATTCCTTATTCGATTGGTTTCATTATTATACCGGATTGAAAAATGTGTGTGTACATGTCAGCAGACTGTTCTATGCCCTAAAAAAATGGTTGTATCTTGGATAGGTCAAAAAAATCCCCTTTTACATTTTATCTAGTTATAACTAATACATTTACTATTGTTGGGAGATCAAACCAGAGTTGATAGATGAGTGGGTGATTGGTTCCAAATGAAAATTTTGATAAAAAACTAAAATAAAAAATAAATGATAGGACTTATGAAATATATAACATATGAGGATATCTAGGTTGGGATATAAGGGTTTTAATTTTAGATATTTTAATGTGAATGGGTCATGAAATATGATTTCAAAGGATGTAGGGAAGGTTCTGTGGATAAAATTAGTTAAGATGAAAAATGTTTAAATAAACTAAATTTTTTTGATAGAAAGTAGAATGAATATAATGGAATGGTTTTCAAACACACACATATGGAGAGTTAGTGGAAAGGTTGAATATTTAATTCCATTCTCAATATGGTATCATGCATATTGTTCAATTTCATTGTTATATAATTTATGAGACATATTTTTCCATTTTCACTAAAAATAACTCCATGCTGTGGTTTGGGATTTAATATCTTTAATTTAATGATTTAAAATTTCCATGAATTTTAAATCTTCATGATGTTATGAATTACAACATGCATCATTTTTTTGATATTTGACTTTTTCTAGGAGTTCAAATGTTTTGGTGTGGGGGTGTGATCGCATAATGATTCGTTATTCATTTTCACCCTCACACTACAGTTTTAAACATGTATGGAAATGGATATTAAAAATATAATAATAAATTTAAATTCATGTTTGACTAAAGGTAATAATTTTTATCACTATTTAATATGGTAATTTTACTTGTTTCGGTGTTTTTATTGTAGGATGTGGTGATTTGAAGAGCCCGTGATGGATTTCAAGAAAAATGGGTCAAACTATTCGAGAGCCCAGGCATGAATGTGGACATAAAAATGTATTCTGGATAATACATCAATAATATGTGGTAAATATGGTTGTATGAATTAAAATCCATGTTATATACTTTTCTGTAGAAGATCATGGACCCCAATTAATCCATTTAGGGGCCAAAAAGGCCCATAATGTGAAGAAATTCTAGGCAGAACAGATTTGAACACCCTTCTATATTTGGGAAATAAATCAGGAATCAGAACTCAAATTGATCTAATTATATCGATATTGTTTAGATAGCTCAATTACCCACCTCTACAAAATAATTTATGTCATTTTCACGTGTTTTGGTTAGTCAACCAACCAAATAAATAAGAAGAATGAAGTTTTTTAGAATAATCACCTAATACCTTAGGCTCTCGACTTATTTTGGAGATAGTGTGATGTATTTTTTCATAACATCACCTCTCACCCTCGTTCTATAATTTTTAATGACCTGGGGTAAGCATGAGTAAAACTTAATATCTCTCTTCTACTATTCTATTCCTCATCTAGATCATGTACTTCTAAACATCTAGTGTTCAATTTGGGGGTGTTCCTTGTTGTAATCCTAAGCTCCACAACTGTAATCATGGGTGGGAAATTGAATTTCTTGGATTGTATTCTATTTTTATTCATGTTTTAATTTTTAATTTGTTTTTATTCTAGTACATGAAAATAAAAATCAAATGAACAAGAATCCCCATGAATAACCTGGATCTTGTGATGATTTGAGTGTGTTTTCTTCTTTTATAACCCCCTCCCTTTCATGAATGTCTAAATATATTATGTCGATTGATAAATTATTTTATCATGAACCAATGAATATTCATGTTATTTTTCATGTTTAATATTTTCTCATTGACACATATCTATTCATCTCATCATGTTGTTGATGTGATGCCTTGATGGAGTTCTATTTTTTTTTTACATAGATTCATGTTTGTTGATTTTGAGTGGTAATCGCTAATCAATATCATTGATCGATTAAGTCCATGGTGATAACCTATTAAGAACTCACATTCCATTACAGTTTTCACTGTGTATAAAATCAGGGAATCAATTATCCTTTTTATTCCATTGAGATCAATGACGAATTGAGCATCAAGAGTCTCTTGCCCGGGTTGATTACGATTTCTCCATATCGTTTCACTCACTTAGTGATATAGTTTCAATTTTTTTTTAAAATAAATAAAACCCATGTTTTATAAATTCTAATTCCCCTTTTATCTTCATAATAAAAAACACTTCATTAAATTTATGGTCAAAGGCTTTGTCGAGAGATGATCTAGGAAATATGATATACTGTAGAAATTCTAGTCAAAAATAAACATCTAATTTGACGGCCTCGAAAACACTATCATACATCCAAATATAGACCAAATAAGCTCCCAATTTCTATACCTTCATACTAGAGTCCTCACATTTGGTATAATTCTGTCACTCGAAGCCCTTCGGTGGGAATCATAAGTAGTTACCCACAACAGAGGTATCATCATTCAGTGAGAACTTTTTTTATTTCCTTTTACAGCAATTGATTTTTTATTATTAAATTACTATATAATAATCCCAATTTACTAAATATACATAGATGTTTTTATGCTAAAGTTTTTACCAACTCCTACATACACTTTCATCAAATGGGATACTCTATCACCATTCATTTGTACGACTGAAAACTCCCTCCAGTACCGATATCATTCATTCTTCCATTACCACCACTCATAGTTTGTAATAATGACAGAATTAATATTTTTTAGGTTACATATCTAATATATTATGTACTTATGCTTTTGTATTTATAATAAAACACATATATTTTTGGTGTAATTTTTTTCAAATATGATAACGTTGTTTGTGGATGTGTAGACTCCCACATAATTAAAGAAATGTGATTGATTTAGGATTAAAATTAATGTATTAAGGATGGGTTTATTATAAATATTCATGTTTTATGATATAATAAGTATAATATAATGATAATATATATACACACATCATTTTGTTTTTCATTTTATTAAAATATGACATTAAAATGGAAACTATATTCATGCATACATACGACCTACCATCTCCATGAACGGTGTATTTAATTTCATATTTTACATATTTTATATATTACTATAAATAAATATATAATGAATATATATGATATTTTTATAATTTTTTAAATTCTAGAATTAATTAAATCATGGTCCATTTAAGATGATCAAGAATAATAATTCAAAACAAATTTAAAAACAAACTGGTTACTACTTGAAACATAAAATTAACATGAAATTGTTAACAAACAGGTATTATAAAGTGATAATAAAATTTTACATTGTGTGATATCTAGGAATATTGTTCTACGGTATATTTATAATAAAATTATATTTATTATAAAGGAGGTATAAATATGTACCATGAATATTAATACTTAAGTTAAGGGTTTTCTCATCTCAATTTCATTCTCATGATATATAGGCTATTTCCACCATATAATCTTGTTGGGTGGGGTATATGTTGTACTATGACATGATATATCTCATATTTAATTAATTTAATGATATAAAATATTTTTATTGATGTTATTCTTTCACAGTTCTCTTGAATCAAATGTTACCCAAGTAGTAAGGGTATTTGTAGTCTCACATTTATTTCTATGAGACTTATACATTATTCACCACCCATTTATTTTTTAGAATGTATATACTACCCATAAATATATTATATGATTATTATCCTTATATTTATGTGTATTTAAATATACATTTTATTATCTATATTTCAGGGGGTATTGTCTTTCAAATTTTTCCAAATCGAGTAGGTAGTTTTTCCCCATTTTTCCATCGATGAGACACATGTTTTATTATATTTCTATACTATTTTACGAGGCGTATATGCTATTTTTTGACACATTATATCATGAATATACATCAATTAATTATATTCTAAGATTTATACAATTTTATTCTTTCATGGGGATTAGGAATTAGTATTGTCAGTGTGGAAAGAGTTTACTGCTATAATATCAATGTTTATCAGGATTTATTACAAGTACGATTATATTGATGAAATATTATTAACCATATCTCAATAAATATAATTAAAATTAATTTCATATGGTTATTGATGACATATTTATGTTATTGTACAATTTACACTCTTTGGTAGTTAAGATAATTATGATTATTTTTTTATAAATATCTGATTGTATTTCACTCTTTGGTGGGAAATTTGTTTTACTCAAAAACCATTTTTACAAAAAATTATTTAAAAAATGATTTTAATTATATTTTAACTAATTTTAATGGAAATGTATTTTGAAAATTTTAAATTTTTTTTTAAAAAAATTGAAAATATTTTATAGCTTCCATTATATTAATTCAAGTGTTTAAGAAGAAAAATGATTTCAAGATTTCAAAAGATTCATTTATATATTTTGAAAACTATTTTTAATAAAAGTGGGTTTAAAAAATGTTTTATGTTTCCAAAGTAATTTAAAATTATTTTCAATGCTTCCTTTATATGTTTCCTAAATTTTATTTTCCATGAAAATGATGTAAGTGATTTGAAAAATGTTTTTAAAAATGTTATATGTTCAAGATGTATTTAAAATGGGGTTTAAAGAATCCATTTTGTGCTTTCAAAATGTTATTTACAATGAAATGATATCCGAAGAGTTTTTCAAAGAATTTTTATTTTTATGAAGATATTTTAGTAAAATTTAATTCAAAATTCATTTCCATCTAAGATGAAATCTGTTAATATTACTTAAGTCTTACTAAGGATTTGATTGAAGGTTATTATTCCTATTATTTCTCTAAATGGTTTACGTTATGATGGAATGATATTTTTGAAACCCTTTTCTCTTTAAAATGTTATATGATATTGAAACATATTTCTCTTTACTTGGTTATATTCTTATGTAACACAATTATTGTTCACTGTTATAAGCTTACAAAACTCACATCTATCCATAGGTTATTCGTTGAAGAATTTATGATGAAACATTTATATTCTCTATAGGTATTGATATGATGATTTTTATGATACTCAATTCAATTGATAGTTTATGATATTATGAATTATTATGATCTTATGTCACACATATGTATTATTTTTTAATGTGATTAGTGTAACCTATATCTCCCTCAAATGCATTTATCATATATCTATAGTTAATGATATAGACATTACTGGAATGGGAAGTTAACTTAGTTTAATAAATGAATTTATCCACTAAGACTGTCTATAGTTTGATCCCTAACTACTAAGACAATATTGCAAGTGAACTATTAAAACTGAGACGGTCATGGGATTGAACCTTGACTATTAAAATTGTTTGTTAGTGAAACCATTCCACATTAAGGAAATAGAAACGACTAGGGATAGTGGTGTGTCACTCTGAGTAGGTTTGTCCCTCATGAAGTCCCTGATAAGTCATAGAAATGATTGATGGCTTATATGGAGTGATTTTACATTATTAGGTGTAGGAAATGAATTATTTTTCTTATTATATTTTTATTCTTTCAGGTATTATTCTCTTTATGGACATATGATTCAAGTATTATGACCTTCTAGTAATTAGTCCATTACACTTTATTATGATCTTAGATATGCATGGTATGATCTCCTAATGTAGTGATCATGTTATCATAACCTTATTCTCATGTTATTCTTAAATGATTCCATTGATTACCCTTACTCATCATCTTTGATAACTAATTTATTATTCTTCCTTTAACTATTTTATAAAGATTGGTTTTATGTAGGAGTACTAAAGGTGATGATTTTTAAGTAATATTTTGAAGATATTTCACCGATTTTGAATATTATGTTTCCATGATTCCAAAGACAGAAAACTATTATGGCCATCAGGAATTTTCTTTTATAATGTTTTGAATATTCATATAAAATGATGTAATATTCTTGTATGTTAGCAATTTTCCTATATATTATGTATCAATAGAAAGGAATTCTTATCTATTGTAAACTAAGATGATAATACATGTGTGACATAGCTATGGATATTTATAAGGATATTCCTTGGGATGACTATATGGGTATGTCTAAGGATGAGAAAAGTTTTATGAAAATTTCATAAAATTTTGGTTATGGAATAATAGAGTGGTTTACAAGAAATTACATCCTTGTATAAATAATATCATTGGGTTTATAAAGGGAACATGATGATGTTTTTAATAGAATGAAAAAACACAATCAACTACAATGGGAAAATGAAAAGTTCAGTTATTACAATTGATATGAATAATGGGCTCCCTAAGGTATTATCAACTGTCGAATTCTATAAATGTGGAATGTATGGGAATTAAGAATTTAAATGTATTTGGGGGAAATTACAGAAAAGAAATATATTGTTTTGTAAGAGAAATGGTATTTTTTCTTGTTATTATGTGAACTTTACTAAAAAATAAAAATTATATTCTATTATAAATATATTGTCTATAATCATCATAAAAATGAGTAGAAAATATTTATATTTCAAATTTTAGGAATGATGTATTATGGAATAATATTTTTAATCATATTTAATGTCTCATGGCATAGTTGGAATGAATAAATTATATATGTTTTGGAATTCAAAGAGTTTTTTATACGAATCATGTAATAAATATAAATATATATATTTGACATAGGATTATCATTATTAATTGAAAAGTTTATTTTTAATATTGATGATGAAATAAAAAAGTGACTTAAAATAAAGGTGATATTTTGATTACGGGAATGTAATTCTTAATGAGTTTTTAATTTTGAGAATATTGGGGCTATTTTAGATAAATAGATGATTTTTTGGGAAGAGCATTTTGGATAACATTGATGACCTTAGAAATGATATCGGATTGGTTGAGGAAGTGTTTTATGATATCATGGATGGAGATTACAACAATTTTGGATTTAAAGAATATATCTAATGATCATTAGAATCAAAAAGATAAAATATTTTCAATATATATTTAAGGTAATTTAGGTTATTTATATGTTTCAATATAATACATGATGAAGTTATACACATGTTTGGAATGTGATAACCAATAAATACTACATTATATGAGGGGGTCAATGTTAATATTATTTGGAAAAATATAGTGAACTTATTTATAATATTTTGGATTTTGATATTTTGAAAGGGTTATAAGGCTGAACATTTATGATTTTTTTTTAAAAGGATGGGGTAGAAGCCTCATTTATTATTAAAGCAAAGAAAATACCTCTTTAATTGGGTAGAGGGATACCCATTACATAGCCTGAAGTTCCAATGGATATTTAGCCCATTATATGACCCGTATGCCCATTTTTTTCCCAAATCCCATTTGGTGAATAGTACTTTTACAGTACCCGTGCTGCTATAATACTATATCGCCGCTACAGTGACCTACCGCCACTACAGTGCCCGTCGTTTCCACAGTGCCACCTCTGCTACATTACACTACAATACTCCTACAGCCCCGCGCCCAATGGGTTTTGTTACACATTGGATGAGGTTTTAGAGATTAAATTATTACACTTCTATATGCGGATTTATGCATATTGGACCACAGCTTCTAACCATTTTTATTTTATGTTTACAAATGATGTATGGAATGACTTATCATTCTATTAGTGGATTTCATGTTTTTTAGATATTTATAAATTAACAATTCTCCTTCATTTCATAAATTAAGAGATTATGTGAGAATTACTCATGGAGAAACCAAAGGATGAGATACGGCATATGGAATTGAATAAAATAAAGTAAGTATATATTATTGTAAAAAAAATTTAACTATAGGAAAATGATCTTGTAAGAGGGTTTATCCTAGTACATTCATTTTTGATGAAATAAATCATCCCTTAGATCATCACATATTTATGGTTTGGTGATCATTAACTTTCTCTAGATCGCCCACATTATTATTATCAATAATCATTATGAATCTCTATAATAAATTATGTTTTTCATCCATATAGAATCTACACTTTCTATATATTCTCTCATATGTGGAAAACTAGTTATGAGTTACTTTGGGTTACCATTATGTTTCCAACATCCCCTTTTTTAATGATGTTTTATTACTCATTTTTATGTGATGGGTTTATATGAAAGGAACATTAAAGTATTAAACCGTTGAAAAACATGATGAATTATGAGAGGAAAAAATTATTTTAATAGCGTTAGAATATAACAATACTAGATATTTTGAAATATTTTTTTCAAATTAATTTGATATTTTTGTAATTTTTTATTTCACTGAATACTAAATATGGATTGTGTTCTAGAAATTAACCAAGATATCATTCTTTTGTATTCAAAAACATTTTGATCGTGTTCTATATACATCACTTATATTATATTGTAGTATACAAAATTTTAATTTTTTATTTTTCTACAGACAATGTCATCTTCCTTAGTTATCTTTATTTCATGCAAGACCGAGTTTTACAGAAATATAATAAACAATAATTATTATTATGAGAATATTATTATATTTAACACCTAGCCTATGTGAAATAATTAACTAATAATATAATATAAATTGTAAAAAATATTGATTACAAATATATTTAAAATGAATATTATTCTTCTAAATGATCCAAATATGATAAAATGATCTATTTGAATTCAATGAAAATCATATTCGATGAAAAATATTTTTCTATGTACAAAATCATTAATATAAATTTATTAAAAACACTTTTTATTAATGTTTTAATAAAATTCATATTTTAAAAATTCAACCAAAGGTTTTTAAATTGATTTAAGAAGTTTTATAGGCCTAAAATAAGAACAAATCTAGTTTGAGGCATAAAAATGTTTTTCTATTCCAAAATGAATTTTTATAGCCTTCTAATGGAAGACTTATTTTAAAATATATTCAAATAACAATAATTTTTATTTTCAAAAAAAATAATTTTTGAAATAGGAATATCAAAATTTACATTGGTTGGATTTTTATTTTTTATTTTTATGAGATGTTTCATTTTTTTGATGAATAGTGAGAACCTAAAAATATTAATTTAAAATAGAATTTTAATCTAATTTATTTATAATGATATATTGTATTTTAAATTCATTTTAAAGAATAAGAATATAAATTATAAACTTATTAAACCCGTTTAGTAAATTTTAATCAATTTATCATTGAAATTAGATATTAAATCATTTTACACTTTTGGACATTTTCACTTCAAAACCTTGTTGTTTTGTCCCATCTAAGGGATTACATTTAATATAATTTTAGAGTTATCGATGTTTATAATTTCTAAAAATTAATTCCATTCCTGGAATAAAAATAATTTATAATATCTAATATGGTAAACATATTTTTTGGGAAAAAATATTAGGGCACATAATTCAAATTAAATACAGATATTATTGTAAAAAATTATACTCAGTGGTTAATCTTTATCTTAAGGGGATAACTAACATATAAACATTTCCAAAATACATCACATGGAGAAATATAGATCATATACACTATTTTAAATACAATTATAATTATTTTTAGAACATGATATAATTTAATCCTATCAATATTGTTTACCTTTTTATTTTTACAAAAATGTTACTCCTCCTCCACTATAAAAGGATACTCACCAACATCAGTTATTTACACCTCTAAAGAACATCGTTTCAAAAATAAATACCTGATAAACCTCCAAACTACCCTATATAAATCTTATAGGCCTCAATTGTGGTTTATTTCTTACTAAGGAAGCCCTTTGGATGAAACCAAAATAATTTACCAAAAGAATATGTAACATCCTTAAATGAGCACTTCTATTTTATTTACTTTTACAAAAAATGAATTATTCTTATTCCATGATTATATAAAATCATCAGTATCATAAATATAGTTATTTGTTTTAGTGATATGGTTTAAATCTCAATCTACAAACACTTCCACCAAATAGGATATGTAATCATTGTTCGTGTGTATAACAGACTACCACCTCATGAACCGATGTCAATCATTATTCCATTACCACCAATCATGGATGAGATTAATGATAAAAATAAATTATTATATGTTATATATAATATTTATTATTTATCTATTCTTTTGTAATTATTATACAACACATTTCATCAGTCCTATTTTTTGGGAATATGATAAACTCAATTGTGGATGTTTGGACTACTACTTTCTCAAAGTTATGTGATCCATTCACAATTTAGATAAATTGTATTATTGATGGGTTTATTAAAAATATGTGAAATTTATGATGTAATAATGATTCTATAATTATAATATACATATAAATACATCAGTTTCTATTCATTATTTTATAATAATATAAAAAAATGGAAAGAACATTCATGTGTACGTACGACCTGCCATCTACGTGAATGATGTATTTCATTTCGAATTTCAATATTCTATAGAATATTATTAATAATTAATTAATTAATATATTTGATATTTATATCATGATTTAAATTATCAAAATATTTTATTCATTATCATTTTAATAGGATAATGAATTACATATCCAAACATATACAAAAAGGAAACATTTATTACCTGAAACATAACATTGACATGAAATTGTTTAAAAGTGGAAATATAAATTCATAATAAAATACAATATTTTATGATATAGAAAATTATTATTTTTTGTTTTAGATTTATAATAAACATATTTTTATTATATATGAGGTTTTAACATGTACAATTAAATTCAAGACTTAATGTAAGGGTTTTCCAATCTCAATTTTATTTCCGTGAGATATATACTATATTCACCACATATTGTTGTTGTTTGGTTTATATTCAGAGATATGAAATGTTATATAATTTTATTTATTTATTTAATGACATTAAATTTGTTAATTTATGTTATTATTTGATGAATTTTTTGATTCATATTTTACCGATGAAATAAAGGGATTTATAGTCTCAATGTTATTTCTGTGAGACTTATGACTTATTCACCAATTATTTCATTTCTTTTATATATATATAAATACACAAAATTTATTATATGATAATTATACATTAATATGTTGGTATCTAAAAATAAATATGATGATATCTATTTTATGGGGTTTTATGGATCAAAAGATACCAAGTCGGTATGGCAATTTTGTCTCAATTTTCATTCTTTGAGACACATATTCTGTTATTATCCTATATTCTATTACATGGAGTATATAATGAAATTGGATAATTTATATAAATAATCTAATTCATTTAATTTTATTTTATTATACATTTATTTTTATCCATTCATGGGGATTAGGATTCATTGTTTCCAAGATGTTAAGGCATTATTTCTACAATCTCAACGTTTATTAGGATTGTTTGTGATTATGTTTATAATGATGAGATATTATTCTACATATTTCAAGAAATGTCAATAATTTTCTTATCCTATTTTCATTCAAGATATATTTGAGTAATGTTTCCATTTATTAACTCTTTGTCAGTTAAGATTATTAATAATTATTTTTTATAAAATTTAACATTATTTATATCTTCGGTCCAAAACTTTTTTTATTCAAAATCATGTTTCCTATTTTTTTTAAAAAAATATTTCAAGTGATCTTAAAAGACCAATTTCAAGGAAAAATATTTTTAATATTTGTTATGTTTTAAAAATATCTTCATTTTTTTTCAAACTTCAATTATACGTTTTAATGGTATTTTCCATCAAAAATATCCCATTGATTTAAAATAATCAATTATTTTTTTTAAATATATTTTTGATGAAAATGGTTCTCCATAATGTTATATATTTAATAAGTGTTTTAAATTATTTTCAAATATTATTTTATATTCTTTCTAAATTTTAATATAAAATAAAATTATTTCAAATAATATGAAAAGGTTTTCAAAAATGTTATAATTTCGGAATGTGTTTTAAATAATTTTAAAAGATTAATTTACATGATTTCAAAAGGTTATTTTTAAATAAAATGATGACCAATGTGTTTTTTAAATCATGTAAATTAGACTTTTAAAATTATTTAAAACACATTCTGAAATTATAACTTTTTTGAAAACCTTTTCATATTATTTGAAATAATTTTATTTTATATTAAAATTTAGAAAGAATATAATATAAAATTTGAAAATAATTTAAAACACTTATTAAATATAAAAAATTATGACCAATGTGTTTTTAATGAAAATATATGTTTTTAGGAATTTTTTTTAAAATATATTTTAAAATTATTTTCCATCTCATACGACATTTATTGGTGTTACAGTTGAGTTTCTGGGGATATAATTTAGGGAACCATTCATATTTATTCTCTGAATAGTTTATGTTTTGATGGGATGATGTTTCTAAGACCCATTTCTTATTCATGGGTTATATGTTTATGAAAAATGTTTTTATTTCATTGGTTATATTTTTATAAACCTCATTTATCTTTTATGGGTAATATTCCTTTGAAGCCAGATTTTTTTCATGGGTAATTATTTGATAAAATGATTTGGAAACCATTATCTTTTATATTGTTATTGATTTGTTGATCAGATTATGATACCCATTTCATTTGATGGGTTATGATATGATGCATTTTTATTATCTTTTGAAAGCTATATGTGAAATTTTATTATTGGATGGGTGGTATTTATATCTTTTTATTAATCATTGGGTAATGATTTATATCTCTTGAGATAGACATGTCTAGATTGGGGAGTGACCTTTGTTTAGTAAAAGGATTTATCTACTAATATGGTCTTGGGAGTGGAATTTTACTACTGAGATTCTAATGGGAGTAAACTTTGACTTCAATGATGGTATTGGAGTGAACCATGACTACTAATATAGTTTAGTGAGTGAACCTATTATGCAATAAAAAATGGATATGGCTGGGGATTAAGGTGTGTCCTTCCTAGTAGGTGTATCCCCAAGAAATTGTTTGATATGTTTCGTCAATAAGAATTGAATTATAAGGATTTATATTAAATTATTTTGTGTATGAAAAAAAAATCTACGTCTTATTCATATGTCATTTCTTCTAGTATTATTCTATTTATTACCTTATAATTCATGTCTTATGAACTGAAAATATTTATTCCATGACTCTTGATTATGATCTTTGATTTTTGTGGTATGATTTTCCAATTTTACGATCATGTTATCATTCCCATATGGAATTGTTATGGTTACATATCTTTTTTGTTTGCCCTTATTGATCATCTAATTTCTCCCCTTTATAATGATCCCTTTCCCTATGTCATGATGAATGGTTCTAAGTTCAAGTACTATAAGAGAATATCATTAAGCGTGATGTTGAATTTCATTCACCATGATAGAATATTTTTTTCGAATTTCCTAATGAAATTAGACTAGTACATTACTATAGAATGTAATTTTGTTATGTGATAAATATTTATCTAAAATGATGTAATAACCAAGTATGTTTATCCTTTGTTTTTATAGTAGATATAGATGATGTAATCAATGTGTGAGTTTTGGGATAACAATGTTGATTTTTTTTAGGGAATTTTATGTCTTAATGTGGAGTAAATTTATATACTTTGAAGATCGAGGTGGTTATTTCATGGGTAACGCTTTGGAATGTTTCCAGAGTGTGATATTTACCTGGTCATGTACGCTATTATAGGAGGTTTGTATTCAAATTGTTCTATATTATGACTCTTAATATTTAGTTTACCATAATGGATATGGATTTCTTATAGATTTGTAATTTCTTGGAAGATTTGCTTTGTTTAATGGATTATTTAATCAACGATGTGGTAAATTTATTTCCAAAAGTGGGTGTTTAGTTAGAGATTTTCTATGATGCTTATCATCATGGATTTGGTAGTGTCCAGATACATTACAGAGTGGTTGATTTTTATAAGGCTTGATTGTTATGAAAAAATAGATAAAAGTATTCCCCCAATGATCTCATACTAACAGTGGTCTAATTCTTTGTTGGTTGTAGAGAAAATACATTTTTGAATGAATTCTTTGGGATTTTTATTGATCAGAACATCCAAATATGTGTTTTTTCTTAGTGTGACCTAATAGTGAGACAAAAAATATGGAATAATCTACTATAGGAATATATATATATATATCCATTGTTTTAATTAATATATATTACATCTTCAGATATAGATATTCTATAATATTTTATAAATAAATACTTGAGGACTATAATGGATTAGCATATTTGGAAACTATATACGAAATAATATTATTTCATGAATGCTTAAAAATTTCATAAAAATGTTACCCCACATATTATTCACCCTTGAAAAATCATACCTAAAACCATTATTCATTTCTTAGGGAAACAAAACTTTATAAACAGTGATGTCATGTACTCTATAATAACAAATAAGGTAAATATTAATGAATAAAAAAATAATTGGAGTGAAATGGTTTGTGAATGTGATATTTACATATGAAAACCCATAACCACAATATCATAGATCATAATCTTTAATCATGACATAATGAATAGAATTTCACCAGACCATAATGGTTAATGAATCAAATAACATTACCCATAAGAGAATAACATTTCCATAGGACATATGTTTTTGGAATAATTTTTTTTTTGAAATTTATTTCTTTAGTCAAGGGTCATTAAAATAATATCATTTTTTATGGTTTTTAATCATAATTACACCATATCGTGAGCCAAGTGTCACTCCGATTATTATTATTGCAGATGGAGTCCCTTACATAGTTGGGTTAACTCCCTATTGAATTACTTAGTACAAAATGATATAAGAAATAATTACTAAATGAAATAAAAGGATATATAGTTCCATGACCACTTATCACATAATTATTATCCATTCCTATATATGTAACATGATCATAAAACATTCCCCATATATCATAACCCACTAAATAGAAACATGTTTCATTAGTGGATTTTATCATAAATGAAAATGCATTTAAAATATCTCTTATAATATATTTGGATGAAAATGAAATTTTAATTTTGAAAAAATGTCATTAAAATATAAAAAATATTCATAACTATTGGGAAAATATGGTCTTTTAAAAATAATCCATGGAAACATGAAATGTATGATTCAATTCATATACTAGTAATGATGGTGGGAAATTTTGTCCATGTTGTGTATGTTAGAACTAAGATTATTTTCACATTTTTAGTAAAAATTTAAAAAGACATAATTTATGAAAATGATTGAATATTCCCTTTAAAGAACATATAATAAAATAATAATTGATAAAAATAAATTTAAATATTCATTGGATAGTGTTAAAAACATCATTGAATTTTTTTAATGAAAATATTGATGTGGATGGAATAGATTCCAAACCAAATAAAAAATACAATCTCTTTTTGTTGAAATAAATTAATCAATTATTTTAATTAAAAAATATATGAAAATGGTTGTATTACATGAAAATTAAATGAATAATTATAGGATTATAAAATTAATGATATTATTCAGAGGTAGATCATGAAATTTGATCATCAGAAACATAATAAATAACAATACGAGTATGTAATGTGATTTTGAAGTAAACCCACAACACATTGGTAAATTTTAGATAATATGTCCCATGAAATAGATAATATTATATAAATATTTTTATCCATTTAATATCCCTAATATTAATCACTATTTTAATACATGGGTAGTACAAACATGGAATAATGTGACTCATTGATATAAAAGTGAGAAAAAAGTACCAAATCACCATTTTCATCTTTCATCATGATCACTCTATCCAAATATATTTTAAATTCAAATTTTATATAATTACCTAATGTAATCATTTAATTTCTTGAAATATCATATATTATCTATTTATAATAATTTATTATCTATTTAGTAAAAAATCATTACGAAAATCATCGTTTCTAAGTGTTAACTGTTTCATTATTAACAAATGCTTCAGATCTACTGTTTTGGTGAATATATATTGCTTGTGGTTCCAAAATATATATAATTTTATTAATGAAAAATATATATTATATTTTTATATTATTTAATAATATATTTACATATATACATTGATAAAGTGATTAGATAGGAAAATGATTTACATCATTCATGGGGATGATAATATCTATGTAAGAATGAATAATGTATTAATTTTATAAAAAAAGATAAATAAAGTTAAATATGAGATTATAGTTCATTATATATTATTATATAATAAATAACACACATATATGTACATTAATTATCTCTTTAGTATCTTCTAGTTAAAACTAAAATGATTTTTTTATAATTTCATAAATGTTGTAGTCTAAAAGTACATAGGATATACCCTATCATTTACCAATGTATTGGATGGTATGAAAGTATATATTATATTATAATTAGAGGAGAAATGATTTCAAAAATATCCTATATAAACATCAACATTGTCCTAATATCCATCAATGAATAGTTTTGATGGAAAAATAATTGTATCACTGTAGGGAGGTGTTAGTCCACATGTATACATGAGCAATGCATTCACCTCACATCTATTGACAAATAAAGTAAATAATGAGGTTACAGAGTTAATATATCATGTATATATTTTTAGGATGCTAATTTTTTTCTTTTATGATGAATACCATAGATTTTGGGGATGTATGAGAAGAAATAATTTGAAAGAGGATTGTAGGATGATTACCTATCAATCAGTTGGCCTCCTTTAGATATTTTCATAATGACCATTCTAATGAAAGAACAGAACATATATATAATTTATATGGATTTTTAGAAGATTATTGTGAAATGTTTGGTTAATATAGATTGTTTATAGTTGTTTAAATAAGATAAAGGAGGGGTGGAATTATTTATTTGAGAGAGATGACACTTTTTGAAATTCATAAATGATAAAAATATAAAATTTTCATAACTCAGAAAAATACATAAAAATGGACTGATATTCGAAGTGGGATAGTAAGTGGTAAAAATATGGAAGGAAAATATGATTTATAAAAGTTTATCAATAATTATAAAATTATATCATAGTTTCAACACATGGTAGTCCTTTTTTTACCTTAATTATTTTAATGATTTTTTAATGTCATTAATATTCATTGCGATCATAAAATAACATAAACATATTTTATGATATTAATTTTCTTGATTTAATTTATTTATTATATATTATAATATTCAATTCAAATAACTGTAATATTTTAATTAAAAATTAATCAAGAAAAATTAAATAAAAATGGGGTTTAAGAAAAAAATTCTTCTTATAAATAAATGTTTTAATAAAAAAATAAAACATATTATTGATTACAATAAAGATAATTGGATTATTAATAACATAAATAAACAATTATAAAATTTAAATCATTTAAAATCAAAATTAAACTTTTTAAATTATAGAGATAAAAATATAGTTTTAAATAAAAAATCACTATTTTCGCTATTCATTGAAAAAACCGTATTTGTAGAATATTCTATAAGTTTCACTAAAAGATAATTTTTAAATTCCAATTTAACAAATGAATTTTAATTTTAAAAGAAATTTTTTAAATATAGGAAATATTAATTATATTATTAACTCACAAAATAAAATAAAAACCATATTTGTGGGAAAATGTATTTTTGATCCATATAAAGACTTTGCAAAAAATCGAGTACTTATTTATCAATATATATTCTATATCTAAATAATTTATAAAAACTTTCCTTAATTTTTTCTATTTCTTTCTCAATCAACCAACATAAAATCTATGTTATAATAATAAACTATATTGATGTTTATCTATTCTAAATGATGTATTTTTTCACTAGCTATTAATAAAATTTAATTTATTTTTAGAGAAATATATCATAAAATAACACGTTGTTACATTATAACCAATGAAAATGAATTTATACCTTGAAATTACATCACTTTAAAAGAATTAAATGAAGATAAAACCAGTTTTATCCAACCCTTGGGTTCTCGTGTATCATCTTACAATTTTTTATTCCTCTAGAGAAAATTATTAATGGGCTTATTTTTATTTGATATTAAATTATCAATCGAACCTAATATTTAATCTAGTTAGTTTCCAAAAGAAATATCATGATCTAAGGGTATAACATTTGATTTTAATGCATGTTATAGATCTAGTATGTTCTATCTCAAGAGACATATATGGAACGCAAAATGAACACTGGAGAGGTTTGGTGGAAGAAAACAGTTATAATATATTATACCAAATCTATAAAGAATCATGTAGTGGATAATATACCTAGGGACCAAAATTCACTTCATTATAAATCTAATAACATTCTTCGATGGAGTTATTAATATCAACACCATCACACTAATGTCAAATTCAAAATTTCATTGACAACTATCTGCATAACTTTTTTGTTGACTCAGAACTAAATTAATGTTACATAGAATGGATATGAAAGTACATACCATATCCGTAGAAGATTTAGGTCAAAATATTTCTCATTCTTCAACTACATTCATACACATTAGAGTTTTAAAATCCTTTCTATAATGTTATTTATAAGGACCCATTTTATTCTCCAGAAAAATATATTGTTATAATAAAACATAACTACTAGATGGTGTTGGTACCAAAAAACATTGAAAATAATGGATAAATACCTAACAATAACCTCTTTGGTTTTTCTGGATTTCTCAGTTTGAACATCTATCTAGTGATTTTCAGTAGTATAGAAACCTAACATTGAATCAAGATATTGCTGAAGACTTCCCTAGAACATAAACATAATCCTCAAATACTGATCAGATATAACTTAATGTGGTACTCTGTAATGCCTTACCACATTATTTATATGTACAATGAAAATATTATTAAGAGATAAATATTCTATGATATATTTTTCTATTGAATTTGAAAGGGGATCGACTAAAACCCAAATATCATTATAAATATTAGATTTTTTGGAGATTTTGATGACCATATCCATAATGATGTTTTCCCACTTCCAATATTGAATAAGTAATAATTATAACAACCCCTTATACATTTTTCTTCCATCCTTATGTTTTGTTTATATTATGCACTAAGATGTGTAATCTACTATATCCATTTTCATGTTATCCAAAAATAAATAAGCATTACTATCCTTATACATATTCATACATCCAATATGAATAGATAATGATGAATTATGAACATCATCCTAATATTAAATATTCATCTATAGTATTTATAGAACACATAATAAATTCATAAACCTAATAATTCATCAACATTCAAGGCTATATTCAGTGAAATTTCTCACATTCAATTGGTTCTTCATATCAGTCTTTTTTATCCCATTAATCACCATTTAGTCTAATGATTGAATTATAATTTTATTAGGATAATATTTCAATAATTAATTTAGGGTTTCAATATATATCCACTATAAATATAGAAATATTGGATAATAGTTTATCCTAATAAAATATAATTTTAAATTAACCTTTCAAATTATATTTTCTTCTAACTTGTTTTCTCTCCAAGGTTGGTAATGTATTGAGTAGTCATAATCTTTAATAAAATACCACCATCTCCTATGAAAATGAAATTATTTGTGATCAAATATATACTATAATATTATTCATTAAAAAATTATGTTACACAATTATTCATAAATATAATTAATTCACAGTATTAATGAAAAAAGTACCCAAGATAACTCGAAATCACGAGTTTGGTAATTTTACTCATGATCTATTAATTTTCATGAGGCATACTCTTTCACCATATAATTCAACAAGATTATTCCTCCTAATCCCATAATTGATACACAACTATAGATAAAAACCCTTCTCCACTAAAGGTTTGTGTAAGACTGGTGCATTGAATAACCATATCTTCATTTCAATGAAATTTTGTTCTCTTTCATCGGTTGAATGGAAATTGGATCCCATATTTATGTTCATCAATACAATTTTCAAGACCCCCTCCCTGAAATTGTACCCCTCTAGGGCTGGCAGTGTGAGAAGGAAGATAATGACTCTTGAGTTCCGCTACTAGTAGGCACCGTGTTGGCGACCAGCACCGAGGGCCTAGTAAACACACATATGACAGACGTTACCCTCTAAGAGAACACTTATATAAAAGAGAGATAATATAGACCCCAAAGAAATCCAACTCAAACAGAAATATAAAATAAATCCCAAGTACACATATTTAATGTCATGCAAAACTACTGCAACTCGAATGGGAAAACTACAATTACTCAAAAGAATGTAAAACTACAGTGACAACAAATCCCAAACATCTCATACAACCCCAAGCTAGTAGAAACCATCTTGATCTCCATCTTTTTCCAAATGACATGTAAAAATAGTGTTTTTAGACATAGGTTGGGTATTACAGTATATTGAGTAGGATCCTCCCCAAAGCCTCTCGTGAAGAAGTAAAGAAATGATGATAAAGCATAGTAAAGAACAACTGAATCAAACTCATCACCTAAACAGGAATACTATGTTACCAGCATCTCCAAGGCTACTCTCACCAAGTAAGACATACAATAGTAAATTATATAATAACGAATATCAAGGGTACCCCTTTACTACTTCCTCACTTGTTTTCCGTGTTTCCCCAACATCGCAGTTCCTAAGCATTTCTCTCCAATAAGGCTTGTGTGCAGAGACCTGGGCGAAGCACCACAACATGAAATTCATGTAACAAAACCACCACATCCATAAAATAATGTAACCAAGTAGTATCCACGATCCACAAATTCTTGCATAACCTGTATCATACATCTAGCATTATACCTCAAGCCATTACAGCCAACACACCGAGTAAGAATCCTCAAGCTGTAATAGCTTATACACGTTACGCCGATAGTAGTTTATAGGATACTATATCCAAAAAATATGTGTGTGAATAACCACAATACATTACAACCCTCTACACCCATATATGGGGAAAACTAATAGTTGTGCCTATCAGCACATGTAACTACCCAGAGAAGGGAGCAGAGAAAAAGTGGGTAGTCAGCCATCCATCCTCCAATCGAAATGTTGGGAAAAATACCCCTAGGGCTCAGAATCCCTGGGGTAAAAGTTTCCCTAACTGAGAAGGTGGAGTAGCATATAGAAACACAAAAATTATAGAATATACTATATCACACAAACACACTATGGGAATAACCTACTCGTAGACTCAACTATAGCTAATGTCTCTCGGACTCCTGACTGCCACTTCTAAAACTAGGTATCCAATAAGCAAAAAACAATTTAAAGTGTTTCATTACATTAATTCATTAAATTTTTATCAATTCTACTTTACAAGAATTAATTATTTAAACATTAAGTAACCATTAATAAGTATACATTAAATTTCATTATCATCACACAAAAATTCTACTAGCCCTTTAAAATTGTAACCCCGGAATTGGATCCCAATAAACTCCAACCCCATGGGTTAACATAATTTATTCAATTATTTATTTACAACATTACAATACAATATTATCATGCATTATAAAAAACATTCTATTCTACTAAACACATTGGGGATCAACACGGTGAGTATATGTACCATCCGTCGAGTCATTGCTGCCTATAGAAATAGCATAGACCCATCCTCCCTTGAGAAGCTAGACACTGAAAGCACGTGGCATACTCCGCGCATCTTTTCCCCTTTCGGAAGAAGGGTAAGCATGACTAGATTCTTTGATTAGTGGGGAATGTACTGTAGATAAACAAACAATAATAATCATAATGAATCCAAACATTCACATCATACCCATTTCATCATCCCTGGTGCCCTCCCTGACACCCACATGCATAAAAAGATGCATGTCGCCACTCTAGGCATCAACTACTGCCACAACCAGTAGGCCTCCTTACCCCCACATATCACAACATACATACAAGATCACATCACAACATAATAATTAGGAAAACTAACATCATAACAATTGGATCTTGGCCCTTAAAAAAGAAATAGGGTAACTAAAAACTCTACAAGGAATTATCTTTTATCAAAAAACCAGTTCTTTAATTCATCTTAGATTAACCGATTTATTATTCGTTGGTTCCAAATTCAAGAAACCTAACCTGTAAGCTATAAAAAATAATTAAACATGATTAATACACCAATTTTACTAACATCAAATTACAACCAGAAGAACCATATTAATTTACTTTCCTCTTTATCATTATCAAAAAAATTATCAATTACTTCCAAATTTACATTCATTATTAATTTCCATCAAGAATAAAATGATAAGAAAAGAAAGCGTAGATATCACATTATCTAGTAAATCGAGAGGTAATAACATATGATCAATATCAATTTATTTATCCATTTCAAATATTTATTATGTTAATTACATTGAGATCCAGTGGGATAGAACATGTTAACTCGACAGTTTCGTGTAAAATAAAATAGAAGCAATGAATCCCATACCTCAAATGGTTCTTGAAATTCTTTATACGAGAACGATCCACACAAAGGGTTATGATCTCCTCCCCCCATGACAACTGAATCCACCCGAGGATTCTGAGACCCCACCACACTGGTCAACACCCTATAAAACCCATTAGGAACAGGGAGATAACATTCCATAAAAGGAGAAGGAAAATAGATGGAGTTGAACCCAAAATAATTACAATAAGACATACCTTATATCTAAGATTTATTGATACTTCTCAGTTGCATCAAAACAAAAAGGAACCAGTCCAAGGAGGAAAGGTTGATTGTGCAACATCTACGGGATGGAATGAAAGGTCCAAGCATTGAACAACCAAGATCAAGGAGGATGAACTAGAGAGGAAGATATATAATCCATTTAGAATATTTTATTAAGTAGTGGTTTAAGATACACTGGATTTTCCATTAAAATAAAATCGCATTAAACCATGTGGATTGACCATATAAAAGTATCTCGAGCCATAGGGAAATTATGTAGGAGTTATGGCCTTTGAATTTTCCTTAGAGTCCAATAAACAAACCTTTAAATTCATTTTACATCAAAGGAAATGTAAAAGGTGTGAAACTATAAGAAGTTGGAAACACTGTTCATAAACTCGAAATTTGGCAAAGGAAAAACACTATTCATGAACCTCACCATTGAAACATCACCGTTGGAACCTCACTGTTATGGAATCAATGTTCATAAACCTCACTGTGGTATCCTCACCATTGGAACCTCAGTGTTCTTGAAACACTATTCATGAACCTTACAGATAAAACCTCACTGTTGGAACCTCACCATTCTGAAAACACTGTTCATGAACCTCAGTGTTAAAACCTCACCGTTGGAACCTCACCGTTCTGGAAACCCTGTTCATGTACCTCACCATTGCAACCTCACTATTCTAGAAACACTATTCATGAACCTCACTGTTGGAACCTCACCTTTTTGGAAACACTATTCATGAACCTCAAAGTTTGGAAAAGGAAAGAGGCTACCGTTGGATAGTTCACCTATGACTACTGATGACACTGTTCACATAAGGTCACCATTTTACTATTCACCTAAGGTTACCAATGACACTGTTCACATAAGGTCACTGTTGCATTGTTCACCTAATATTGTTGATGACAATGTTCCCATTAGGTCACTGTTTCACTATTCACAGAACTGAAAATTTGGCAAAGTGTCAGGGATAAGTCACCTTAATCTCCCAGAACACCTTAGACACTAGATTTTCGTAATAAAATGGACCAAAGAGGTCTGGGCCATTACATCATATACCTCTCAAAACATTCACATCCTCAAGAATTCAAAACCAAACTAAAGTGAACATAGAAGAAGTTTGAACAACAACCCATTGAGATACCTCTCAAAAGAGAGCAAGCCATAAGAGAAAACCAACTAAATCCATCTCAAAAACATGAATGGTCTACAACCACAAAGGGAATGTCGTTACATGAAAGGAGTTAAAAATAAAATAACTCAGGGTAATGAGCACGTATCTATGAATCATGTTCCCAAGTACTCTCCTCTACACCACTGTGTTTCTATAATACACAAACCAAGGGGATAGAACGCTCGTACAACACCTTCTCTTTTTAGTCTTTGATCCCCATAGACCGCTCCTCGAAGTTCGCATTATCATCAACATCAATCTCTCCCCAATAGATGACATGAGATTCATCATGAAGATAAGGGCAGAGCTTTGATACATGGAAGAAATCATGTGTTCGGCTCATCTGTGGGGGAATTTCTACTCGATACGCCAAAACTCCAACATGAGCCAACGCCTCAAAAGGCCCAAAAAACTAGGGATAAAGATTACTCCCATGACCAAACATTCACTGCCCATGACGAGGAGTACCCTCTAGAAACACGTGATCCACAAAATAAAACACTAAGGGTATCCTCCATTGATCGGTATATGATTTCTGACAATATTGCACTGTCTTCATCCTCTCACGAATCACCTAAACCATCTCTGTTGTATTCTTCATCAAATCCTATCTGAGAAATTCTAACTCTCTGACCCTAGTCCAGCACAATGGAGAACAGCAAGGTTGGCCAAACAAGGATTCAAATGGTTCCATACTAATGGTGGAGTGAAAACTATTATTGTTAGAGAACTTCACCAAGGGTAAGTTCCTCATCCATGAACCTCCAAAAATCTTGGACACAAGAGCGTAAGATGTATTCAATAGTCTGGATGGTTCACTCGGTCTGACCATCCGATTGAGGATGAAAAGCAGTGCTAAGGCATTATTGATAATGAAAAGCATGTTAGAGACCTCTCCACACCCTAGAGGTAAAATGAGGATCTCGATCAGAAGTTATCATCCTTCAGACTCCATGAAATCCCACCACCTCATCTAGATACTACCTTGACAAAACATCAAAATAGCTTGACTCCTGAATTTCTATAAAGTGGGATGATTTCATCAAACGGTCCAGTACCACTCAAATAACATCATGTCCTCCTGAATCTTGAGGTAATCCAGTAACAAACTCCATTACGATGTCCTCTAACTTCCACTGAGGAACATCTAATGGCTGGAGCAGACCAACCGGAACACGATGTTAGGCCTTCACCTTCTGGAAGACCAAACATCGAGACACAAACTCTCCAACCACATACTTCATCCAAGACCACCAAAATAGTCACCTCAAGGCTCAATACATATATTTCACTCTAGGATTAAATACTAATTGAGATCTATGGAACTCTTTGAGAACCGTATCACGCTTCTTCAAAGGAATAAATATATTTATATGATACAACTCTCAGTGTTGTTCAATCACAGACCAACCATCAGGGGCCTCGCCACAAACAACTCGGTCTCTCCAGACCTCCACCTCATGATCCCCCAACTGGTACTCTTCCACCTTCTGTACCATAGATGACTGCATCGTCATCTGAAAAAGACAACCTCTACCCCAAATACTCCCATATCATGTTGTAATGCTGACATTTCTTCTATTACTCTCTAAGAATCACTACATTCACGCACTGCATCACCACGTGACTTTCTCCTAGTTCATCAGCTACAACATTCCCATTTCCATGTGTATATGATATTTTGATGTTGTATTCTTGTAAGAACTCCATCCACTGACACAGTCGCAAGATTAATTCACGCTGTGAGAAAACATACCTCATGCTCTTATGACTGGAGAAAACCAAAAAGTGCTCACCAATGAGGTAATGTCTCCACAACTTCATATTAAACACCACGGCTTCTAAATCAAGATCATGGGTGGCATAGTTTCATTCACGAGGACCCAAATACCGAGACCCATCAGAAAAAACTAGTCTATGATGTATCAGAACATAGCCTAACCCCCATTGCGATGCATCGCAGAAAACAATGAACTGAACTCCCTTAGCTGGATGATAGAGAACTGGAGGAATTACTATCTTGTCCATTAGATAATTGAAAGATTCCTGACACTGATCAGTCCATATAAATGCCTCTTCCTTCATGGTTAAAATCTTTCAGGGGAGTCATAACTCGAGAGAAGTTTTCTATGAACCTCTTGTAGTAGCCTATGAGACCAAGTAAACTTCACACCTATGATACTATCTTTGGGGATGACCAAGAAACAAATGCTTATATATTCAATGGATCCATAACTACTCCCTACTAGGATGAAACATGCCCTATGAAACAGACAAATCAATCCCAAAACTCACACTTCAAAAACTTCCCAAACAGCTGATGCTGATGAAGAACTCCCAAAACATCATGTGGATCCAATGCATGCTCCTCCTTAGACGTAGAGTACACAAGGATTTCATCGATGAAAACCACCATGAACATGTCCAAGAACTCACAGAATACAATGTTAATCAATCCAATAATCACAACTAGAGGATTTTTCATGCCGAATGACATTACAATGAACTCATAATTCCCATGACGACATATGAATGTAGTCTTCGAGATATCCTCATCCTTCACATGCATCTGATGATATCCTGACTGCAATTTGACCTTTTAAAACCAACTTTCATCCTTCAGTTGATCAAATAAATCATCAATACACGGAATTGGATAATGATTCTTCACTGTTACATTGTTTAAGCGATGATAATCGACACATAATCGTAAACAATCATTATCCTTCATTACAAACAAAACTGGTGTACCCCATGGTCACACACTCGTCCGAAAAAAACCACACTGTAACAGGCCATAATGCTATATACATAGATCTTAAAACATAGAAGGGTCCATACTATAAAGAGACATAGAGATATGAGATGCTCCTGGTTGTAGCTTGATCCCAAAATCGATCTCTCGTCAAGGTGGTAATTCTACAACATCTTCTAGAAAGACATCAGGGTACTCTTTTACAACCCTAGGAAACACCAAATGTTAATCCTCTGATGAACTAAAAATCAGATCATACATCATGGATGATATGGAAAGAACACGCCTCTGTCCCATCTGAGGGTCTCGCTCTCCAACGAACACCCCTAGAACTCTATCTGCATCGAAGAACACAACCTGCCTCCTGAAGCAATCCATGATAGCATGCATCGAATACAACCAATCCATGTATAGGATGACATCATATGGTTTTATTCGTAAACATAAGAAATCTCCAAAAATTTGTGCTACCCCAACACTAGATCACAGTATCTACATACTTCAAACAAGTCACCTCAGCCTCCAACTAGCGTAGTCAATGCCAAGGGAACTAGAATCTTCTCTACCTGATGTCCCAAAACATGTACAAGCGTAGATGATATGAAGGAGTGTGTCACTCCGGAATGAAACATTGCATACACCAAGGTCGAAAACAAAAAAAGGGTTCCCAGATCAATGTTTGGATCGTCTGGAGTAGGCAATGATAAAGCATAAAACTTACCACGACCTCCTACATAGCCTCTCTGACCCTGATGAAGAGCACCACAACATCCGAAATATATTCTTTCAGGATGGGGAGCATAACAGGGTTCTCATCTACCTACCCTATCTACCCTCTACTAATCCAAAGCAGGTGTAACTTGCTGCTTCTGCCTCGGCTGGAACTACCTCAACAGAGGAACATGGAGCAGAGCACCAGGTGCACAATGACTGCTCTAAAAGGTCATAAACTCTCCTTACTGTTAACCTCAACCACCAATAAAAAAAAGTTATTGTTCCCTTGGCATATGACTGAGATCTGCAGCCACCCAGAGAAATGAGATGCTGAGGGATAGGACCTACCCTAGGACGAACATAAAGTCTTCTTCCCTGAAAACCAGGAACCCCAGACCACAGCTCTACTCCATGTGGAATTATGATGACTCCCCTCTCGTGATGCTCTGGTTTTGTAAAAATTCTTCTCAACAACCTCTTCCCTTGCCAGTACCTCAAGATATGTCTTCAACATAAATTGGGTGACCTGGAACTAGATCTATATATGCAAGGCCTCCTCGAAATTCCTCACCCATGCCTCCTCATCTAGCAATAGGTCCAAAGCATATCTTAAAAGGTTTCGGAAACAGATTCCAAAATCTCTCACACTAGAGATCCCCAATCATAGGGTAAGAAGCTCATTGCGACTGGACGTCTTCGTAGTCGAAGAAATAATCTCGACTCTAAACTTGTCTCAAAAATCCTCCCATGAGATCACTGACTACTCGCGATCCCCAGGGAACCAGAATCACCACTGCCCCTGTGCTCCATGCATCATAATCACAACCAAGGAAACCTAGTGCTCCTTCCAAGTACAGATCAAACTAAATCCTATCTTGACCTCCTCCAACGAGACTTATGTGACTGCATTTGAAACGGACCCCTCATACTTATGCAAACTCTGGCGCTGAAACTGTCAGAGTGTCCTCCTCCATGTTTTTTCATTTTCAACCTCTACCCAATGTTGATCTGATGGAACAACCTGCTGGACATCTTCTATGAGATACTGACAAAGACGTCGACCTGGAGCCATACCTAAAAAATATCAAATAGTTAGATCTCCTAAACCTGGAATATGGAAGACTCAGCATTAATTAATGAACTATTTTCATTTATTCATTTTAGGGTATCCTATCCCAAGTTATACCCATTCAAAAAAAATGCATAATGAAGAATGATGCATGATCCTTTCCTAGTTATCTTCCAAAAAACTAGTATCACCTCATTTAGTAGCCATTGTATCCATTAAGGTCCATACATCAGAACATAAGGGGACCTAAACACCTATGTCTTAGTCTGTCTCTAGTGTTTACATGACTTTCTAAACATGAATGATATTGTGGCCCTACCAACCCATGAAACCTTACCTGTGCCTAACAATAAACTCCATCATATCTCTCAGCCTTCCCCTAATACCACTCATTCATGAACACCTCCCTAAAATGTGTTCCCCTTAAGGGCAGGAAATTTGAGAAGGGAGATAATGACCCCCTGAGTCCTACCTCAAGTAGGATCTGGGTTGGCGATTAGAACTGAGGGTAGAGTAAACAGACAGATGGGATGAATTACCCTCTTAGAGAACACATGTAGAAGAAAAAGATTAGATTGACACCAACCAACTCCAACTCAAAAAACAATACAAAATAAATCCCATGTACACATATGTAATGTCATTAAAAACTACTATAACTAAAAGGGGAAAACTACAAGTACCAAAAAGTAAGTAAAAACAATAGCGACCACGAAGCCTGAACAACTCCTGCAACCCCAAGATAGTAGAAACTTTCTTGATCTCCTACCTGCTCCAAATGACCTAAAAACAGTTTATATACACATTGGGTTAGTATAGTAGTATACTTAGTAGGATCCTCCCTGAAGCCTCCCCTGCAAAAGTAAAGAAACAATGCTAAAGCACAGTGAACAACAAGCGAGGCTAACTCGTCAACAAAATAGGTATACTAAGTTACCGGCCTCACTATGGCTAATCTCACCAAGTAATGCATACAAGAGTATATAATATAATAAATAATATGAAGGGTACCCTTATACTACTTTCCCAATAGTTTTCCTCTTTTCCCCAATGTCGCACGTCCTAAGCATCTCTTTTCAAAAGGCTTTCCCACATACACCTGGTGGAAGCACCACAACATGAACCTCATGCAACAAAACCACCACATCCACACATGAAAGTAACAAGGTAGTTTTTTGGAGCCACCATTTCTCTCATAATGTGTATCATACGTTAGGAATTTCACCTCAAGCTATTAAATCCCTCACACATAGTTAGAATCCTCATGCCAACACACCCTATACATGTTGCGCCTCTAGTAGTCCATAAGATACTATATCTGGAATATATGTGTGTGAATAGACACAATCCATTAAAACCATCTACACATATATATAGGGAAAACTAACTGTTGAGCTTATCAGTACAACTAACTGACAAGAGAAAATAGTGGGGAGAAAGGGGGTAGTCAGTCATCTATCCTCCCACCAAAATGTTGGGGAAAACACCCATTGGGCTCAGAATCCCTGGGTCTCAGTTTCCCTAACTAACAGGTTGAAGTAGCATATATAAACACAAAAATTATAGAATATACTATATCTCACAACCACGCTATGGTAATAACCAGGTCATAGTCTCAACTATAGCTAACGTCTCTCGGACTCTCGACTGCCTCTTCTTAGACTAGGCATCGTATATGCACAAAAAAATTTAAAGAGTTTTATTACATAAATTCTTTCCATTTTTATCAGTTCCACTTTATGTTAATAAATTATATAAACATTAATTAACCATTAAAAATTACACATTAAATTTTATTATAATCACACCCAAAGTCCGCTATCAATTTAAAATTATAACCTCAGCATTGCGTCCCAACAAGCTCCAACCCAATGGGTTAACGTCATTTATTCAATTATTTATTTGTAGAATTACTTTCCCATATTCCCAGGAATTTTTGAAAACATTCTATACTACTAAACACAGGGGGGAAACACGGTGAGTAGATGAACTACTAGTCGATTCTTTTCCACCTTTAGGAAGATCGTAGACCCATCCTCCCTTGAGAAGCTAAACACAGAATGCACATGGAATACCCTGTGCATCTTTGCCCATTTTGAAAGAAGGGTAAGAAAGAGTAGTTTCCTTGAGAAGTGGGGAAAATAAATGTAACACCCCAAGCTTCTACGGTACGTTTCCCTTTGAATAATGCGATAGCGTGTGTTGTACGCAACCTCGAGTTCTAACACACACCACAACTAATTAAACTAGCCGTTGTGAATAGTAATACCTAATTTTTGAAATTATATATATTTTATATTTGAAAATGGACTTCATTTTTGGACTCGGAATATCGAATTTAGCCTAAGGTGAAATTTTGGTACTTTTCGGATAACTTTCATATTTTGATGAATAGTGAAAATTACAAAATTTTAATTAAAAACAACTTTTTTAATCAAAATAATTAATAGTGATAAATTATGAATTTTAGTAGTTTTAAAGTATATTTAGAATATATTTTTACCATTTAATATAATTTTGGTCATTGGACATAATTTTACAATTAAACCGAACATAAACAAGTGTCAATCTTTTGATAGTTATTATCCCTTAAAAACACGCTTTTTGTTTTGACAGCGGGAATTAATTTTAAATTAATTTCTGCCACTTCTGTGTTTTGAATTTAGGAAAATGGATTCCATATTTGGAATCAGGATGTTCAAATTGTGTAAATAGGTAACTTTTATTTTTAGACATTTTGAATAATTACTGCGGTAAATATTTTATTTACCATGGTTAAGGGTAAATCCGGTAAATAAGGGTTAAAAAAAATAATATTATAATAATACTAAATTACCCTAAAAACGTGTCTTAACCCTATTGGTTGATAGATGGTCGACCATGGACATCTTTGTGTCAATTTTGGGACCCCATGGATTCACTTGTAAGTGATAATGACACTTTATTTTAATTTAGTTAAAATGAATACAAAAATGACACAAGCATATATCTTTTAGAACAACAATTTTTACATAGGGTTATATATGTTGGATTTTAGATTATAAATATTCATTAGAAAGCTAAAAGGATTTCCTACATAATGATATTTTATTCATAATTTTGAGACATTAAATAATTTATTTTATTTATGACACAATGATGATGCAGTAATTACTATAATAGTGAAAAATTAAAATAATTGATATTATAAATACCCAAATAAATATAATATGAAACTTTTAATGAATTAAACTAATTTTATAGGCTAATATGATATATTAGGATTGATTTAATGGACTTTTTTCGAAGTAATCAATCTGTTATGAGTTTCACAAAAATCAACTATTGAATAGTGTCAAAATTGACATAAAAGAGTTCTTAAAACAAATATTATATTATTAATTGATATTAAATTCCAAAAAATCTAAGGTTCGGCCAAGAGACTTATATTATGATAGGTTAATCATTAATGGACCACTTGGGGGTCGCTTGGATGTATATAGTAAGTTTATTAACCATATTATATAAAAATACAAAGAGACATTGTAAAAGTGAAACTAATTAACTTAGAGTTAATACTTAAAGATAAGGTTAATATAAGTACCCAAACCTGTCTAAATTCTATTGGATGAGTTGTTTTCAACCTATCCCCACCTCAACCTTTTAATAGTCAACTTTGGATCCATTGAAAACCGAATATGAATTTATTATAAATTAATATTTCTAGCTTTTCCAAAGGTGCCCCTCACCCCTCTTATAAAAGGGAAATCCTCCTTCTCATTTCCTCACACCTCTCAAGCCACTTGGCTCGTCCAAACTCTGCCCAACTAAGCTCCCCACATCCATCTCCTACTCCTTGAAGCTTCCCCTTAGGCAGAAAGCATTTCAAGAAGTCCTTTGGTTCCAACCAAAGTGAGTTACCTAAATTAAAGGTAACGATTTCTCTTAAATTATTTTCATTTATTTTGCTTCTTCAACCCCCAAAATCTTTTTATTTCCTTTCTTTTGTAACAACACCAGTATCCTCAATATACTAAGATGTTGTTATAAGAAGGATTCAAACTAAACATACACACAACTCCATCTAATGGATGATGAACATAATGTTTCTGTGGATGGAAAACTAACGCCTCACGAAACGATGATTGTTCAAAAACATCTTACCGCCTCTCATGGTGGCCATTATGATGGCACTGTAATTAAATATGATATTAATGATATATATTTTATAAGCTTCTTTAATTCCATTTTATTTCATACCATTATTCGTTTCATGTTGTATATACATACGATAATTTCATTTGAGGAAGTGCGGACTACCGCCCCCTTAAAATGATATGACTCATTTATACCACACATGGAACGTATAAAGGATGGTGTTAATGAACTTAAGTAACATATATAAAATATTATATTATACTGGAATAGTAATATACCTATTTATCATTTGGATTTGATTCTTTTAAAATAAAAATTAAATGGAAGTAGCGTTCGTGCGTACGTACGGACTACCGTCTCCACGAACGCGATAAGATTCATTCTCCATCATATCCATTCAAGTATTATTCTCATTTTAGGGTTAAAAATAATATCATTCTAATTATGAATAAGATATAATCCATCCATTACAAACATGTCTTACGTAACCAAACATTTAAGAAGAACGAATCGATTATCACCCGAAACGACGATAATACTAAGATATTATTAATAAAGCAATGTTAAAAGATCATATATGATATCATACTAATGTTTATGATTCTTGTATAATTTAATAACAATTATTTCACCATTATACAGGAGGTTAACCTACCCCAACAAAGGAAAAGTACAAGGTAAGGGATTTTCTTATCTCACTTTCAATTCCGTGAGATTTCCATTGTTCGCCACTAAATTATTGAAAGTGGTGTATTGTGTGCTTCCATTTGATATATATTATAATGATTCTCTTTATATTCATGTTATTATGTAAATCATTTGGTGGTCATGAACTTTTGGCCATACGACTCAGTTGATTAACGTGGTAAGGGGTTTTCATCTCACTCCTTATTCCCGTGAGATTCGTGCCATATTGCCACCATCACCTTCTGTGTGGTGTATGTACTACCCATAATTATATTCTTTATGTAATACACTTTAATTTATGTATATTTACATATTCATTGTATGATACCTCTTTCATGGGTTGTATGTTTCATAAGTTACCAAATTGGTAAGGGTTATTTCACAATCTCTTCATTATCCGAGGTTGTTTATATGTAATGATCTACTGGGATCTCTTTATCATCCACATCCATGTTTCTTCAAAATGTATTTCAAAACATTTTTATTATTTACAAGAATATGGGTTAAAGTCATTTATACCCTTGTTTGACTTTTTATAAGAGGAATCTTTCCATCGTTTTCAAAACAAGGTCCTTTTTAACCTTTTCGACAGAATTAAGGTAAGAATGTTTTTTTAACTTATACGGCGAGTGCGGTTATTTTCTGCCATTATAAAATCTTCAAAGTTTTCCTTACAAGCTTATAAGAATATTTTCAAAGAAAATGTTTTATTTTATATGGATCTTAAATGATTTCAAAATAAAAGGAGATACTTCTTTAAAAAGAATTTTGATTTCATCTATGTCAACATCCTTTGATGGATTTTAAGATTATTTGAAGTTGATTTATTATGATACAAAAATTCTATATTGTATTGAAGTTTTTGTGATATGTTTGACTGTGGATGTGCTAATTTTTATACCATTCATAGTTTATGGTGAAATTATTGACATTTCGTATGCTAGTTTTAATACGAATGTTTATGTTATGTTTAAACCTTTTCATATGGGAATGCATTGGACTTAATAAGTGACGGGTGGAGCCCGCTATAGCTCCTCGATGCATCGGTAGGTCTCATGAGACAAACTAGTGTCTTGGCACAAGGCCTTGACAAAATCTTATTTGTAGTCTTGGCACGAGGCCTTGGCTATGTGGTTATGATAGTCTGGCATTATGCATTCCAACATTATGAAAGTGGTTATTGATATTGCATGTGATTATTCGATTAGTAGAATATCCATGTGAATAAGTAAATGGCATTATTTCATTTTACTTTTGCCATACTATGTTGAAGTTCAATTTTAAAAGGCTTTTGTTTTAGTTATACACTGCCTTAAATGTTTATGATTATTTTGAATGTTCCGCTATATTGTTATCCTTACTGGGCATTTGAGCTCACCCCTTTTCTATGTTTTATTTTTCCCAGGTAGTGAAGAATTAAATTATGAATGACTTGCAGGGATATTATGAGGGGTTAATAGTGTGGATATGAAGACTTTGTTGTTGTTGTAGTTTTTCACTTTGAAATGTAATGTAAAACTTTATGATTATATCTAGTGTTTCCAAGGCTACTAAACCAATCGGTCTTTCGAGATTTGATCTTTCTTGTGATCATGCCAATGTTACGAAGTAATGCACCGACTCTGGGTAGCTGGGGTCGGGGCGTTACAGTTGGTATCAGAGGAAGTTTAGTACAAACCTTGGAAACTAGATTTAGATAAACTCTGATTAGAGCACGTAGACCTAAGATGAACTTTGAGGATTAGTATAGAAGAACTTCCTAGAATTTTGGTATTGTAGAGATTTTGTGAGTTTTCCGAGCAATACATCCATGTCTGGATACGAGCAGGTAGAGGCGGCTCTGGCACAGATGTACCTAGGGGTAAAACCCGAAAACACCGCTTTGAGCTAGACTCGAACGGGAACTGGTGCACGACAACGGGCCTTGCTGCACTCTTGGTTACGACACTCCCGGGGGATATGCTTAGGATAACTCTCATTATCTTTACAAATCATTATGAAGGGTTTATGAGTATATACTTCCTCAAAGAAAAACATTTTTATGATTATGGATTATATCCATAAATAGTTCAATTTATGTTAAGTGTTTTATAAGTATGGGATTATGTATTTTGATTCATAAACTGATCTAGTTTATGCCATTGTTTAGAAATGGCGCCTAGTGGAAGAAATGGAAACCGTATCAATACGCACACTCCATGTAGGGATTGCCCTCCTGCTCAAGATAATTATAGTGGGGCTGGTGATGCAACTGGTGCCGATCAGCTAATCACCATACTGGGACAACTTACTCAGGTTATGAATAATAACCTTACCCGTATGGAGCACCCTGATCCGCAGCGTGGAGGATCAATGTTAGATCGATTCATGAGGCAACAACCACCAATGTTCAATGGGAGTACAAATCCCTTAGTAGCTGAGCAATGGATAAATTCCCTAGAGAAAATATTTCAGGCTTTGGGGAGCAGTGAAAGGGAAAAAGTTATCATGGCAGTTTACCGCCTCACTGGAGATGCTGATCAATGGTGGTCATTGATTCAAAATACAAAGGAAGATGATGAAGTATCAAATATGGAATGGAGGGAGTTCAAAGATCTGTTTTTAGAAAAATACTTTCCTCGCGACCATCGAGCAGATATGGAAAGGCAATTTCTGAGTCTGAGACAAAAGGAGGATGAGAATGTCACAAAGTATGAGGCTAACTTTACAAGGTTAGCGAGGTATGCTGGAGATTATATTCTCAACCCAAGAAGTAAGATTGATCGTTTCTTTGATGGGTTAAAACCATTTCTCCGTCGAGCATTAGTCTCACAATCCTTTTCATCGTACGAAGACATTGTCTCATGTGCTATCAAGACCGAAAAAGAATTCTCTAAGTCTTATGACTTTAAAGCGAAGCAAGAGAAGAAGAGACCTGCTGATCAATCTGGGAATGGAAATAAGGGGAAGAAGGGAAAGGTTGAATATACATCTTGTGGTAAATGCGGGAAGAAACATCCTGGTGCTTGCCTGAAGGGAATGGGAGTCTGTTACAAGTGTGGTGAAAAAGGCCACCAAGCTCATGATTGCAAGGGGAAGAAGGAAGCTACCAACGTTCAGTGCTACAATTGCAGGGAGATGGGGCATTATGCAAATGCATGTCCTAAGCGTCAGGAGAACTTACCTCAGAAAAGGCCAAGGGATCAAGGCCAGGCTTATGCTATCACTACTGCTGAGGTAGAAGCTCCGAAAGACGTAGTGGCAGGTAATTTAATGGTTTCCTCAAGTTTAGCAAATGCATTATTTGATTCTGGATCATCGCATTGTTTCATATCTTCCCAGTTTTCTAAGAAAATTAGATATTTCCAATTTGATTTAATAAGGGAGTTGTCAGTTAAAACTCCTAAGGGAAGTATCGTTGCAACAAAGTTTTGTGAATCAGTCCCCATTAGAGCACATAAATTTTCTTTATCTGCTGATCTCATCGTCATACCTATGATCGAGTTTGATATAATCCTCGGTATGGACTGGCTTTCGGACTATGATGCGAAGATTTATTGTAAGAAGAAAGAGGTTACGATTCTTGATGATAATGATAAGGAACACCTTATTTTTAGAGCAGAATCGTCACCACCTAATTCTTATTTAGATCCACCCTCAATAGCTCAACTAAATTCAATTATTGGGGAGGAAGAGAATGAAATAACTGCGGGTGAGGAAAGGAATGTTCAAATAGAGGATGTACCTGTTGTGAAAGAATTTGTAGATGTATTTCCGGAAGATTTACCTGGACATCCTCCAGAACGAGAAGTTGAGTTTTCCATTGATTTGATTCCTGGATCAAGGCCTATATCGAAGACCCCTTATAGAATGGCCACTGTAGAGTTAGTCGAACTAAAGAAACAACTAGAGGAATTGAGTAATAAGGGATTTATTCGCCCTAGTGTTTCTCCATGGGGAGCCCCTGTTCTTTTTGTTAAAAAGAAAGATGGATCTATGAGGTTATGTATCGACTACAGGGAGATCAATGCTATAACAATAAAGAACAAGTATCCCCTACCTCGTATTGATGATTTATTTGACCAACTGCATGGAGCTCAATACTTTTCAAAGATTGACCTTCGGTCTGGATACCATCAGTTGTGTGTAAAGAAAGAAGACATTCCGAAGACAGCATTTCGAACCAGGTACGGGCATTACGAGTTTACTGTAATGCCGTTTGGATTGACTAATGCACCCTCTGTATTCATGGATCTAATGAATAGAGTTTTCAAGGAGTATCTCGATGAATTTGTGGTGGTATTTATTGATGATATCTTGGTATACTCCAAAACCTACGAAGATCATGAAAATCACTTGCGCATTATCTTGAAGACTCTGAGGAGGCATGAATTATATAGAAAGTTTAGCAAGTGTGAATTCTGGCTTCAGGAGATTTCTTTTCTTGGCCATATTGTCTCTAAAGATGGAATCTCTGTTGATCCTTCTAAGACCAAGGCAATCCAAGAATGGCCAGCACCAACGAGTATAACTGAGGTACGTAGTTTTATTGGTTTGGCAGGTTATTATCGACGTTTCGTCCAGAATTTTGCCCGATTGGCTAACCCATTAACGAAGCTCACACGTAAAGGGGTTAAATTTGTTTGGACAAAAGAGTGTGAAGAATGTTTCGAAGAACTGAAGAGAAGATTAGTCAATTCTCCAATATTGACTCTACCATCGGGGAATGATGGGTTCGTTATTTATAGTGATGCATCAAAGAAAGGACTTGGATGTGTCCTTATGCAGAATGATAGAGTTATTGCCTATGCATCACGACAGTTGAAAATTCATGAACAAAACTATCCTACTCATGATCTTGAGTTAGCAGCTGTGATCTTTGCTTTGAAGATATGGAGGCACTACCTCTATGGTGAAAAATGTGATATTTATACTGATCACAAGAGTTTGAAGTATATTTTCTCACAAAAAGAACTCAACATGAGGCAAAGGAGATGGCTTGAATTACTCAAGGATTATGATTGTACGATACACTACCACCCGGGGAAAGCAAACAAGGTGGCAGATGCTTTGAGCAGAAAAGACCATGGAGTTTTGAACATGATGAGAATTGAAAGGGATCCAATTTTCATGGATCTAGTGAAGATGGACATGGGAATAACCAGGGAAGGTGAAACATCAATTCTTTTTCAAATGGTTGCCAAACCATCTTTACTAGAAAGGATTAAGAGTTCTCAGACTGATGATGAAGAATTTCAGAAGAAGATTAAAGCTGTGAATGATGGGAGATTGAGAGACTTTGCGTATGAAGGTGGAATTTTGAAATTCGGGAAGAGACTTTGTGTTCCCAATATACCTGATCTAAAAAGGGAATTGCTGGATGATGCTCATAGTTCCAATTTCTCTATACACCCTGGGAGCACCAAAATGTATAGAGATTTGAAGGAACATTTTTGGTGGGACAACATGAAGAGGGAGATTGCTGATTTTGTGTCAAGATGTATGGTTTGTCAACAAGTGAAAGCTGGAAGGCAACAGCCTGGAGGAGTCATGCAACCTCTTCCCATACTGGAGTGGAAATGGGACAATGTTACGATGGACTTTTTCATGGGGCTACCGAAGACTCCTAGAAGGAACGATGCAATATGGGTTATTGTTGATCGTCTTACCAATTCAGCACATTTTCTTGCTATAAGAGAAGATCTACCCCTGGAACGTCTAGCAAGACTATACATTAATGAAGTTGTGAGACTTCATGGAGTACCCCTATCGATTGTTTCTGATCGTGATCCCCGTTTTACTTCAAGGTTTTGGAAAAGTCTTCAGAAATCCCTGGATACTGAACTTCATTTGAGCACTGCTTACCACCCTCAGACAGATGGACAATCAGAACGGACTATTCAAACCCTAGAAGACATGTTGAGATCTTGCTCACTTGACTTTCAGGGTATGTGGGATCAATATTTACCACTGGTAGAATTTTCCTATAACAATAGCTTCCATTCGAGTATTCAGATGGCACCATATGAAGCGTTATACGGAAAGAGATGTCGTACACCAATCTGTTGGGATGACGTTGGTGAAAGAAAACTTGTAGGCCCAGAACTGGTGGAGGAAACGGTGGAAAAGGTGAAGGTAATCCAAAATCACATTAAAGCAGCTCAAAGTAGGCAGAAGAGCTATGCCGATAATTGAAGGAAGGATTTGGAATTTCAAGTCGGTGATCATGTTTTCCTGAAGGTATCTCCGTGTAAGGGAGTCATACGTTTTGGTAAGAAAGGTAAATTGAGTCCCAGGTACATCGGACCTTTCGAAATTCTAGAACGAATTGGGGCTGTAGCTTACCGATTGGCAATGCCGCCAAGTCTCTCCAAAGTTCACGATGTGTTCCACGTATCTCTGTTGAGGAAATACATGCCTGACCCAATGCATGTACTCACCTATGAAGATTTAGAACTGGAACCCGATCTGTCTTATTGCGAAGAGCCCATCAAGATTCTTGATACGAGAGAACAAGTGCTGAGAAACCGGACGACGCGTCTGGTAAAAGTTTTGTGGAGAAACCATAAGATGGAAGAGGCAACGTGGGAACCCGAGGAACTTATGATGAAGAACCACCCGAGTCTTTTTATGCAGTAATACCCTAGAAATTGCGAGGACGCAATTATTTGAAGGAGGGGAGAATGTAACACCCCAAGCTTCTACGGTACGTTTCCCTTTGAATAATGCGATAGCGTGTGTTGTACGCAACCTCGAGTTCTAACACACACCACAACTAATTAAACTAGCCGTTGTGATACCTAATTTTTGAAATTATATATATTTTATATTTGAAAATGGACTTCATTTTTGGACTCGGAATATCGAATTTAGCCTAAGGTGAAATTTTGGTACTTTTCGGATAACTTTCATATTTTGATGAATAGTGAAAATTACAAAATTTTAATTAAAAACAACTTTTTTAATCAAAATAATTAATAGTGATAAATTATAAATTTTAGTAGTTTTAAAGTATATTTAGAATATATTTTTACCATTTAATATAATGTTGGTCATTGGACATAATTTTACAATTAAACCGAACATAAACAAGTGTCAATCTTTTGATAGTTATTATCCCTTAAAAACACGCTTTTTGTTTTGACAGCGGGAATTAATTTTAAATTAATTTCTGCCACTTCTGTGTTTTGAATTTAGGAAAATGGATTCCATATTTGGAATCAGGATGTTCAAATTGTGTAAATAGGTAACTTTTATTTTTAGACATTTTGAATAATTACTGCGGTAAATATTTTATTTACCATGGTTAAGGGTAAATCCGGTAAATAAGGGTTAAAAAAAATAATATTATAATAATACTAAATTACCCTAAAAACGTGTCTTAACCCTATTGGTTGATAGATGGTCGACCATGGACATCTTTGTGTCAATTTTGGGACCCCATGGATCCACTTGTAAGTGATAATGACACTTTATTTTAATTTAGTTAAAATGAATACAAAAATGACACAAGCATATATCTTTTAGAACAACAATTTTTACATAGGGTTATATATGTTGGATTTTAGATTATAAATATTCATTAGAAAGCTAAAAAGATTTCCTACATAATGATATTTTATTTATAATTTTTAGACATTAAATAATTTATTTTATTTATGACACAATGATGATACAGTAATTACTATAATAGTGAAAAATTAAAATAATTGATATTATAAATACCCAAATAAATATAATATGAAACTTTTAATGAATTAAACTAATTTTATAGGCTAATATGATATATTAGGATTGATTTAATGGACTTTGTTCGAAGTAATCAATCTGTTATGAGTTTCACAAAAATCAACTATTGAATAGTGTCAAAATTGACATAAAAGAGTTCTTAAAACAAATATTATATTATTAATTGATATTAAATTCCAAAAAATCTAAGGTTCGGCCAAGAGACTTATATTATGATAGGTTAATCATTAATGGACCACTTGGGGGTCGCTTGGATGTATATAGTAAGTTTATTAACCATATTATATAAAAATACAAAGAGACATTGTAAAAGTGAAACTAATTAACTTAGAGTTAATACTTAAAGATAAGGTTAATATAAGTACCCAAACCTGTATAAATTCTATTGGATGAGTTGTTTTCAACCTATCCCCACCTAAACCTTTTAATAGTCAACTTTGGATCCATTGAAAACCGAATATGAATTTATTATAAATTAATATTTCTAGCTTTTCCAAAGGTGCCCCTCACCCCTCTTATAAAAGGGAACTCCTCCTTCTCATTTCCTCACACCTCTCAAGCCACTTGGCTCGTCCAAACTCTGCCCAACTAAGCTCCCCACATCCATCTCCTACTCCTTGAAGCTTCCCCTTAGGCAGAAAGCATTTCAAGAAGTCCTTTGGTTCCAACCAAAGTGAGTTACCTAAATTAAAGGTAACGATTTCTCTTAAATTATTTTCATTTATTTTGCTTCTTCAACCCCCAAAATCTTTTTATTTCCTTTCTTTTGTAACAACACCAGTATCCTAAATATACTAAGATGTTGTTATAAGAAGGATTCAAACTACACATACACACAACTCCATCTAATGGATGATGAACATAATGTTTCTGTGGATGGCAAACTAACGCCTCACGAAACGATGATTGTTCAAAAACATCTTACCGCCTCTCATGGTGGCCATTATGATGGCACTGTAATTAAATATGATATTAATGATATATATTTTATAAGCTTCTTTAATTCCATTTTATTTCATACCATTATTCGTTTCATGTTGTATATACATACGATAATTTCATTTGAGGAAGTGCGGACTACCGCCCCCTTAAAATGATATGACTCATTCATACCACACATGGAACGTATAAAGGATGGTGTTAATGAACTTAAGTAACATATATAAAATATTATATTATACTGGAATAGTAATATACCTATTTATCATTTGGATTTGATTCTTTTAAAATAAAAATTAAATGGAAGTAGCGTTCGTGCGTACGTACGGACTACCGTCTCCACGAACGCGATAAGATTCATTCTCCATCATATCCATTCAAGTATTATTCTCATTTTAGGGTTAAAAATAATATCATTCTAATTATTAATAAGATATAATCCATCCATTACAAACATGTCTTACGTAACCAAACATTTAAGAAGAACGAATCGATTATCACCCGAAACGACGATAATACTAAGATATTATTAATAAAGCAATGTTAAAAGATCATATATGATATCATACTAATGTTTATGATTCTTGTATAATTTAATAACAATTATTTCACCATTATACAGGAGGTTAACCTACCCCAACAAAGGAAAAGTACAAGGTAAGGGATTTTCTTATCTCACTTTCAATTCCGTGAGATTTCCATTGTTCGCCACTAAATTATTGAAAGTGGTGTATTGTGTGCTTCCATTTGATATATATTATAATGATTCTCTTTATATTCATGTTATTATGTAAATCATTTGGTGGTCATGAACTTTTGGCCATACGACTCAGTTGATTAACGTGGTAAGGGGTTTTCATCTCACTCCTTATTCCCGTGAGATTCATGCCATATTGCCACCATCACCTTTTGTGTGGTGTATGTACTACCCATAATTATATTCTTTATGTAATACACTTTAATTTATGTATATTTACATATTCATTGTATGATACCTCTTTCATGGGTTGTATGTTTCATAAGTTACCAAATTGGTAAGGGTTATTTCACAATCTCTTCATTATCCGAGGTTGTTTATATGTAATGATCTACTGGGATCTCTTTATCATCCACATCCATGTTTCTTCAAAATGTATTTCAAAACATTTTTATTATTTACAAGAATAAGGGTTAAAGTCATTTATACCCTTGTTTGACTTTTTATAAGAGGAATCTTTCCATCGTTTTCAAAACAAGGTCCTTTTTAACCTTTTCGACAGAATTAAGGTAAGAATGTTTTTTTAACTTATACGGCGAGTGCGGTTATTTTCTGCCATTATAAAATCTTCAAAGTTTTCCTTACAAGCTTATAAGAATATTTTCAAAGAAAATGTTTTATTTTATATGGATCTTAAATGATTTCAAAATAAAAGGAGATACTTCTTTAAAAAGAATTTTGATTTCATCTATGTCAACATCCTTTGATGGATTTTAAGATTATTTGAAGTTGATTTATTATGATACAAAAATTCTATATTGTATTGAAGTTTTTGTGATATGTTTGACTGTGGATGTGCTAATTTTTATACCATTCATAGTTTATGGTGAAATTATTGACATTTCGTATGCTAGTTTTAATACGAATGTTTATGTTATGTTTAAACCTTTTCATATGGGAATGCATTGGACTTAATAAGTGACGGGTGGAGCCCGCTATAGCTCCTCGATGCATCGGTAGGTCTCATGAGACAAACTAGTGTCTTGGCACAAGGCCTTGACAAAATCTTATTTGTAGTCTTGGCACGAGGCCTTGGCTATGTGGTTATGATAGTCTGGCATTATGCATTCCAACATTATGAAAGTGGTTATTGATATTGCATGTGATTATTCGATTAGTAGAATATCCATGTGAATAAGTAAATGGCATTATTTCATTTTACTTTTGCCATACTATGTTGAAGTTCAATTTTAAAAGGCTTTTGTTTTAGTTATACACTGCCTTAAATGTTTATGATTATTTTGAATGTTCCGCTATATTGTTATCCTTACTGGGCATTTGAGCTCACCCCTTTTCTATGTTTTATTTTTCCCAGGTAGTGAAGAATTAAATTATGAATGACTTGCAGGGATATTATGAGGGGTTAATAGTGTGGATATGAAGACTTTCTTGTTGTTGTAGTTTTTCACTTTGAAATGTAATGTAAAACTTTATGATTATATCTAGTGTTTCCAAGGCTACTAAACCAATCGGTCTTTCGAGATTTGATCTTTCTTGTGATCATGCCAATGTTACGAAGTAATGCACCGACTCTGGGTAGCTGGGGTCGGGGCGTTACAATAAATTAGATAATCAACTAATAACAATCTACAAGAATCCAAACATTCTCAACCAACCCATTTCATTATCCCTGGTGGCCTCCCTGACAGCCACATGCATAAACTGATACATCTCGCCACTCTAGGCTCAACTACTGCCACAACCAGTGGGCCTCCCTACCCCCACATATCACAACAACCATCCAGGCTCACCTCATAACACAAGAAACATGAAGACAAACATTATATCAATTGGATCATGGACCTTAAACAAGAAAGATGGTAACTCATAACCCTATAAGGAATTATCTTTTATCAAATAATTAGTTCATTAATACATCCTGGATTAACCGATATATTATTCGTAGGATTTAAATTTGGGAAACCTAACCAGTAAGCTATCATAAATAATTAAACATGCTTACTGCACGAATTTGATTAACATCAAATTACAACAAGAAGAACTAGATTCATCTATATGCCTCTTTATCTTTAGCCAAACATTAATCAATAAATTCCATATTTATGTTTATTACCAATTTCCACCAAAAAAGAGAAGCTAAAAAAAGAAATCATAGAAATCACGCTACCTAGAAAATCAAGAGGTAATAACATACGATCAATATAAATTTATTTATCCAGTTCAAATATTTATTACGTCAATTCCATTGTGATCGAGTGGGATAAAACATGCTAACTCTACATTTTCATGTAAAATAAAATAGAAGAAATGGATCATCTCCCTCAAATGGTTCATGATGTTCTTTATATGAGAATGAGCCACACAACGGGTTACGATCTCCTCCCCTCATGAGAACTGTATCCACTTGAGAATGCAGAGACACCAATACATGCGTCAACACCCAAGAAAATATCATTTTGAACATGGAGATAGAATTCCATAAAAGGTTTGGGAAAATATAAGGAGTTGAACCCAAAATAATGAAAATAGAGAATACATTATATTATAGATTGATCGATGCTGCTGGGTTGCATCAAAACAGAGGGTAACCAATACAAGGAGGAAAGTTTGATTATGCAACTTATATTGGATGGAATGAAATGTCCATGCATCTGCAAGCTTAGAACTAGGAGGAAGAACTAGGTAGAAAGATATATCATCCCTTTAGAATATTTAATGGAGAAGTGGTTTAAGACAAATTGGATTTTTCATTAAAAGAAGATCACATTAAAAAAACAGTTTGACAATGTTAATGTATCACGAGCCTTAGGGATATTAATATAGGATTTATGGCCATAAAATTGGACATAGTGTCCTTAAAAATAGTCTTTAAATTCATTTTACATAAAAGGAAATGTCAAAGGTGTGAAATAGTAGGATGTTGGATACACTGTTCACAAACATGAAATTTGGCAAAGGAAAAACATTGTTCATGAACCTCACCTTTGAAACCTCACCGTTGGAATCTCATAGTTCTGGAAACACTATTGACGAACCTCACCATTTGCAACCTCACAGTTATAGAAACACTATTCACGATCCTTTCCGTTGAAACCTCACCATTGGAACCTCACTGTTCTGGAAACACTGTTGAAACCTCCCTATTGGAACCTCACTGTTCTGGAAACACTATTCATGAACCTCACCGTTGAAACCTCACTGTTGGAACCTCACCATTCTGGAAACACAGTTTCCAAACCTAACTATTCTGGAAACACTATTCATGAACCTCACAGTTGGAACCACACCGTTATGGAAACACTGTTCATGAACCTCAAAATTTGGAAAATGAAAGAGGCTACCGTTGGAACCTCACCATTCTTGAAACACTGTTTATGAACTAAATATTTGTAAAAGGAAAGAGGCCACTATTGGAACCTCACCATTTTGGAAACACTATTCATGTACACAAAATTTGGCAAATGAAAGAGGATACTATTGGACTATTCACCTAAGGCTACTGATGACACTGTTCAGTTAAGGTCACTGTTGCACTGTTTACCTTAGGTTTTCGATGAAAATGTTCACATAAGGTCACCGTTGCACTATTCACCTAACGTTACCAATGAAACTGTTCACATAAGGTCACTATTTCACTATTCATATAATAATAAATTTGGAAAAGTGATGGGGATAAGTCACCTTGACCACTCAGAACACCTTAGACGCCAGATTTTTGCAAAGGAACGGACCAGAAAGGTTCGGGACATTACAAAACTCCTAAATCAAAATTAATTTTCTACTTTACTGTTGTAATATATTATGTAATCATCTATAATTTCTTCAAAAAATTGATCAAGGTAATCTTAAAATAATCTCATTGTTAAATCCATAAAGATATTGGTGGGATTTGTAAGACAAAATGTAAACACTATAAATTTATATTGTTTATACATTGAATGTAAGTATATCATGGTATTATATTAAATATTTACTATTATTTGATAATATTATGATCAAAGTTAAATTTGGGGAAACAATTTCACCATGTAATTGATTAAAAAAGTCATAAATACAATTCATGGGATACAAATTCATGATTTTGATCAGATTTTCTTCTTAATAATTAATTTTTATTCACATTAATCCATAAATCATTCTTACATTAAGAAATTTTGTACCCCATGGTGATTCCCAAGTCCAAACAAATAACTTATGAACATTCTTTAAGTTCCAATGTTCGACTTACATCTGAGAAGGGGGGGTAAAATCAGTTGTTCACCTTTTATATGTTTCAAACCATTTAAAAACATGACCCCTAAAACCAATTAATATTTATATCCTTATAAACATTGATTAAATAATCATGCATGAAAATGTAGGAAAGGAATAAAATCACACAATATCTCCGAGGTTGAGACTTATTGTGAGAACCTACATCCTTTCCATAGCCAATCCTCTAGTTCTATGTAAATCCACTATTATGAAGAAGTGAATACAAATTATTCCAAATCCCTTTAGACATAATCAATCTCCCAGTAGGAAAAATTATTTTGACTCACATCAGTTAACAAAGTTTTCTTATAAAACTATTGAGCCAAACAAAATAATAAAGATGTTGTTGAATCATCTATAGACTCAAGATACAGGATCATATTTTTACAGAAATATGGATACAATTTTCTAAAAAAAAAGTGGTTCAATTTTTTCAGAATAGTGGTTCAGATTTTCTAAGAATATTTGTTCTGATTTTCTCAAGATAGTGATTTTGATTTGACTCTACTAAAAAACAATACAAATCATCTTCAATCAGTTGGGAACTATTCACTTTTAATTCTATAGTGCTCCTTATATTGTGCATATATAAAATTGTAAAATGAATGAATGATTTGAGTAAGTATTTATAGGAAACTCGAAAAACAAATTTTGGGAAACAATTAAATTTTCCCAATTCCTTAAATCTCAAAATCTCCAAAAATGTTACATATTTAATATTCAATTTTTTAAGTCATCAAATCATCTTTAATTTCTCCAATTTTTTTGAAAAGTTGAAGATGTCAAACATGAATTTCAAGATCCTCTTTCAAAACTCTTCAAAAACAAAAGGATTTCATCATTCACCAAATTATATCTAAAAAATACACTCTTTCTAATAAAACAACTTCATTCTTCCTAAAAAAAATTATTATACAAAAAATGGTTAGTTTTCAACAAATACAAAAACATTTTCAAAACCAATTTAACAAAATGGAAATTTAATCTCCCCATTTGTATTTGTAAGCAACCCTCATTAACAACTTTTCTGACTGTCAAATTTTTTTCACAAATCATCTATTTCAAATAACTCTAGTTTTTGAATTTAATCAAAACATAATTGTTCTCAAAAGAGAGTGTCATGACACCACAGTGCTGGATAAAATAAATTTTTTATAGGAATTCCATCCCTCAGTGGATAGACAATTTTTTGTCCATGTAAAGATAACTCCACCACTCATTTCTTCTTCTCTCAATATTTACTTTTCCATTCTCTTTTTTATTTTTCTCTCCTCCATTTAATGATAACCTCATATTCTGATTAGTTTTTTTGAATGATAAGTAAATATTATTACAAATAATAATGTTGTTACATTCTATCTTGATTTCTCAGTATAATATAAAGCACAACGACGGTTACATTTTCATGAGTTTTATAAATCCATGTGAGTAGGATGATCATGAAGTTGAAGCCTCAATTCTATAAGACTTTGTTTAGAAATATCTTTTTTAAAAATATTAGCAATCAAATATTTTGTAGAAATGTATTCCAATGAAGCATCACTAGAAACAACTTTCTATTTTATATAATCAAACATTATATAAACGTGTTTCGATCTTGAATATAGAAAAATATTTTAATAATGATCAATAGAACACTGATTATAAAAAATTAACTTCAATGGTTTTGAATCATTTACTTTCCAAACATCCAAATGAACTTTGATCCATAACATTTGAGTAAAAGCCTGAGTGGTAAAAACCTATTCAAATTACGATGTCTTAAAAGTTACCAAACATTGTTTATTACTATACCAACTCTCACAAAATTCACCTAAAAACGGTCCTCTTCGGTTTGAATTTATATCATTAAAATATCTAGCCCAATCAGCATCAATATAAATAAGAAAAATTATCCCACAATATAATTTGTATAACAACTTATGTGAAGTTGTTAATTTGATATATCTCAGAATCCTCTTTGAATCCAACATATGTGATTCTATTAGATTACTTTGATACCTAGAATATAAAGTCACAAAATAAAAAATATCATTACATGAACCTTTAAGGTAAATAAGACTTCTTATCATCATTAGAAAGTTATTATGATTCACACTTATTCCAGATTTAGCTTTATCAAACATTGTGCTCAATGAAATTGGAGTTGAAACATATTTAGATTCATCCTCCCCAAACTTCATTAATAATTCCCTGTCACACATTTCATGATATAATAAAATATATTTTTCTTTTTTTAACTTGTAATCCAAGGAATATATTTAATTCTCGAAATATTTACATTTCAATATTCTTCTTCATTTCATCATAAAACTATTCACAATCATTTTTTTATCCCCCAAAAAATTATATCATCCACATAAAAAATTACAATTAACATTCTACAGTCATCATATTTCACATACAATTCGATATCATATTTTCCACTAGAAGATTTCATCATTCTCAAACAATTGTCATGATTTGAATACCAAGAATGTGGATCTTGTTTCCAACCATAAAAATAATTCTTCAATTTAAAAACTTTTTTTTTCATACTCATCACGTAGAAATCCAAAGGTTTTTTTCAAAGTAATATTCTTACTCAATCTCACCATTTAGGACAGATGAATTTATATCAATCTAATAAACATTTCAATTTTAATGAGAATCTATTTCAAGATACATTCAAATTACTTATTTCCTTGCAACTATGTAAATGTTTTTATCAAAATCCACACATTCCACATATGCATATCCATTAAAAACATGCCTTTATTGGTTTCTTGAAAATTATCCATGGTTATTAAATTTGTTTCTATAAACCCACTTGATTCTGATATCATTTTCTTTTTTTTTCATTGGAACAAGTTCCCATGATTCATTTTTATCAATCTAATCCAAATATTCATGCATAATATCCACCCATTATTTATGTTGAATAGCTTTTGAATCTAATTTTGGATCATCATTTGAGATATGCGAAGTCTGATTTTCGAATCTGATCTTCCATCAGGTTGGAACTAGAGCCTTTTGATTCCCAATAATGTTTTTAGATTCCACGAGTTTTCATAATTTATGAAATTTCAATGTTTCTTTCCAAGCTAGAATTTCCCCATCACTTGATTATTCTGAATATTGAAAATAATTTTTTGACTTACTTCGTTTTTTTGGAAATATCTAATTTATCCACCTTGGAATTCTCAAAAATCATTGTTAAGAAACATTTATTTTCAATTACCTTCAAATCATATGAGTTCATAATCGTTTCTAAACATTTGTTCCAACATTTGAATCTTATCCCATTTTGTGAATAACCCTTAAAAGTTCCTTCCTTATCTTTATCATCAAAATTTCACAAATCTTGATTTTTTACCACAATCAAACATGGAATTCTAAAAACAATATAGTATTTAAATGAGGTTTTTTATAAAACATTTAATAAGGATTCATGTTGGGTTTTAGTCTCAACAATCATCTATTTTGAACATGTACAATTGTACTAATAGCTTCAATCTAAAATAATTTTGAATGGCTGAATTATGCTAACATACTTCTTCTCGTTTCCAAGAAGCTTCTATTATTTTTTTCTACTAAACTATGTTTTTGTGGGGTATATGGAGAACTATACTGGTAAATGATAACATGTTTTCTTCGATAGGTTTCAAAATAATTGTTTTTTAATTATTTATCATTATTTGTTCTCAACTTCTTGATAAAAAACTCCAATTATTTTTCAACAACTTTTCTGAAGAATTTGAATTTTTCAATAGCCACTAACTTATGGTACATGAACATGATGTTTTTCATCCAAGTGAAATAATAAATAAAAGTGATAAAGTATAAGTCTCCTATTGTTTATTGATATCTCATAGATCCATATAAATTTGAATGAATAATCTAAAGTGGTTTGGTAGATTGAATCTCAACACTTTTAAGAAATTGTTTTATCATCATTCAATTATAGAAAGTAATACTATCATATTTATCATTAATTATCAATTCTAGAAAATTCCAAATAGCATAAACTATGAAAACTTTATTCATGTTTTTATGCCAAGTTTTCCATGTCTTTAGTTCCAAAACATTCATTCATCTTCTGCACTCATGTAACATGAGTTAATGAATCCTCTTATTTAAAAAAGATTCACACTGGTTCATTCTAATTTTGTAATAATGTTACCATCTTTTAAACCTTTGATGATACATGAGTCCTTTATGAAGATTAATTTTTTCCATCACCACTAAGTTGACTTAAAGTAAGTATGTTATGTTTTATCCCATCAAATTGGTAAAATTTACATAGATTTAAATTTATCTGCTTCAATCTCTTCCATTATGATTCCTCTATTTTTTTAGAGAACTATCAATTCAAAAATTAACTACTCCTCCATTATGAATTTCAACATGATTAAAGTATTTTATATAACCTTTAATATGTGAATAATAAACACTATCTATTATCCATGGTTTTTTCCTCTTGTTTCCAAATTTGTCTCAACAACAAAAGATCTTTCCTCAACCTTATTCTCTTCTTCTTAATTTAAATTTCTATTATAAGAAACATGTTTTAGAAGGATTTTCATACATATTTTGGCATTATGACCAAAATTATGACATCTTCTATAAACATCTTCTAGACATTCAAATCATTTATTTTTTGGAATGTTTCTAACATCGTGATAATTCACCTTTTCAACTCCCTTTTTTAAAAAACTTAACCATTCTGATTTCACTGTTTCGTCCATTTTTATCAAACCTTCTTATGAGTAGTGATTAGTTGTTCCATAAATTATTATATATATTCCCGTAGATTCCACAACACCATAAATAGCCATAAAATCTAGATTTTCAATTGAAGAAATATATTTCTCTATAAACATATTGTTGAGGATTGTGACCTCATTAAGCTCTAACATGCTCGGGACATGGACAATTTTTTATTTTGAGTTAGTTTTCAACTTTTAGAGAATTGATTGGTTTTTCACTCCCATTCTCCACACAATCATTCCCAAAACATTTCCTAGAATATTAAATGTTAAAGGAATAAGGTGAAACATTATTTATGGTAAGAGAATATTTTAATTGATTCTCATATTGAGCCTTCTCATCAACTTTATAAGTCTTAACATTTAATTATAAATAATTTTTTAAGATTCCATTCACCATCCTCATGGTACATTCAAACTCAATATATTTTTATTGCAAAATTTTAACCTCTTCTTCTTCAGCTTCGAACTTATTGCTAAGATATTCAATTATCTATCCTGCTTCCACAATTCTAGGTTTATAACATAACATACCCTAAATGTATTGATCCTCTGGCTTGGTGACGTATTGTATTCAATAAATAACTTATTTATGATATTTATTCATTTCTATAATTTCATTTTTGAATGTTTTTTTCTCAAGATATACAATATGTTCGGTTTTGAGTTGAAACTCTCTATTTGTTTCTTCACCACCTTACTCAAAATATGAGGAATCTTTTGTTTTATCTAATTTTGAAATGAAGGTTTTTATTTTTTCTGAACATTCATCATTATATGAATTATTATCAGTTGATTGTAATTCAAATTTCTTACTGAAGAATACTTTTTTTTTCAGCAAACATTTTCTTGTATCTTTTAGAATACATTTCTTCTTTATCATTTTTGTTAAAATTCTTCCATTGAGGTTTTTAATGGGAATTATCTTGATATTATCTAAATTTTTCCTAATTGAATTCATAGAAAACTTACTGATTCCACTACACTCAACACATTTAATAGTAAGTTTACCTCCATACATTCCTCTTCCTCTTCAATAGTTCTTTGATATAAGAGACATTATTTTTTCATTCTCCTCATCATCCTCTTTACCATTGGATTCATATGGATCTCTTTCTTCACTATCTTGGATTTTATCTATTCTCATTTCTTGAAAATCCATTTCATATTTCATTTTATTTTTAAATATTAGGTATTTTCTCTTTTCATTATAAAAAAATATTTTATGAATTTCATCAAGTGATAAATCCTCCTTATCTTCTAGGGAAGAAATTTCAAAATCAATAAAGTCTGGAATGTATCTCATCAGTATGTTCACAATTTTTAAATCCTTCATGAAATCTCTAAATCCTAGTATTTTTCCAAAAGTTTCATTTACTCTAGGGATGTATTGATTAATTTTTTCTTCATTCTCCATTTTTATGTCTTAATACTTATTAAACAAGTTTGTATATTTTCTTACTTGACATTAATATTCCCTATCAAAACACATTTTAGATTTTCCCACACACTACTTTATTTATTGAGACCCATCACCTTCTTATAAAAAATTTGTGATTTGGAAGTAATGATTGCTTTTATATCATTTCTATAAATATCATTATTTTTCTTATAAAAAAGGTCACAGAAGCATCTTTTTCAATAGGTGGAAGAGAAATAGTTGCAGCATCAACCACATCTAGGATAAGAGATAGGAGATGAGGAATGATCACATTTTTCTATCCATAATAGTTTTTTCTAGGGAATTCAGCAATACTTCTACTATTTATAGAATATATATTATCCAGGATAAGGATTCAATGAGGGAATCTACCTATGATTCTAATTGATGTTCCAAGAATCAAATATCAATGGAGAAGGGGGGTGAATTAGATTATCACTTTTTATATGTTTGAAAACTTTTAGAAACATTATACTTTCATAATATTAAGATTTATATCCTTATCAATATTTAGTAAATACTCATGCAAGAAATGGTAGTAAAGAATGAAAATAACAGAAGATTTACAAGTTTTAGCCTTAGTGTGAGAACATGTGTCTATTACAAAGCCACTCCCATGGGTCTATTGAATCTATAATTATGGGTATGTGAATAAAACTTTTTCCAACTCCTACAAGATACCTTTAATGTCCTCATAAAAAATAATATAATAACTCCCGTAAATTTTCAATTTTCTCTAATAAAATTGTTTTTCCAGAAAAATGAATAAAGAATTTGTTGAGTCTGTTCCACACTTAGAATGATACAAACATTTTTTGTATAAATATAGATCCAATTTTCTAAGAAAATTGGTACCAATTTTCTTAGAATATTGGTTCCTCTTTTCTTAGAATATTGGTTCTGATTTTCTCAGAATAGTGATTCCTATTTGTCTTTCCTCAAAAACTAAATTCAAATATTATTCAATCAGGTGGGAACTTCTCAATTAGAAATCTCTTGTACTTCTCCTTTTTCTCAAATGTATAATTTGAATATTAAAAAAATCATATGAACAAGTATTTATAGGAATCTTGAAAAACCAAATGTGAGAAACGTGAAATTTTTTATGCTTCCACACATCTAAAAATCACTATGAATATTTCCAATTTAATATTAAATATTTAACATCATAAAACAACCTTAAATTTTTAATTGATTTATTAAAAATTAAATTTCTTGTTTGACTTATTTAACTCATCATTTCATTATCAGTACCATAATTTTGAATCTTCTGTATGATTCTGTTAGAATATTTGTTTGGATTTCATCATAATATTAGATATATATTTCCTGGAAATCTGGTTCCAAGTTGATCATAATCTTGGTTCTAATTTTCAAATAATATTGGTTCTGATTTTCTTAGAATCTTGGTTCTGATTTTCATAGAAAACTAGTTCCAGTTTACTTAGAATCTTTGTTCTGATTTACTTAAAAAACTGGTTTTTTTTCTAATATTCCTTGTTCTGATTTTTCAGAAAACGAAATCTGATTTTATTGAAATCATGGTCCTAATATTAATATTATACTAGTTATGATTTTCTTAGAATCCTGGTTCAAATTTTCTCAAAAAATAGGTTCTAATTTTTTGTGAATCATGGTTCTGATTTTCTCAAAAAACAGGTTCTGATTTCCTCAAAATATTGGAACTAATTTACTCAAAAAAACTAGTTCCAATTTTCTATGAATATTGGTTTGATTCTTCTCAAAAAAATGGTTTATATTCTCTTAGAATATTTTTTCTTATTTTTTCAAAATCTTGGTTTATATTTTTAGAAAAATTACATTGGATCTGATTTTCTTAATCTTTTTAACGATCAATATTACATCAAACCTCTCCAAGATTTCTTCAAATGTTTTTATCGTGATATTATTCATGTTTTGCGATGACATTATGATCAGAAAAGCACCTTCTAATTAGTTTAAATAGTTTTAATAACGTTATAACATATAAATTCTCAATCATCATCAACACCTTCTTTCAAAACTATTCAGAAATTAAATTAATTCTTTATTCAACAACTTCTATTTCATCAGTTTCTTTCTTTCTAACTCAAAAATGTCATTCTTCTTGCATAACAAAAAATTATTATTACAAAATTTATAGTTATTAAAAAACACAATAACTTTGTTAAAATATTTTATCCCAAATGTAATTCAATTCTCCAATTGTTTATTATTTAAATCGTGAAAATCAATCAGGTTTATTCTAAATGTAATTTTGAAATATGTGTAGACCCGAGAATGTACCCTATTGAAAACTCATCATCCCAATTTTGACGAATACTAAAAAACACTTCTTGAATGAAATAAAATAATTTATATAAATAAGAATATATTCAGTGTTTATTTATAACCAAAACAATTTAGATAAGATTCTCTTTTTAATTATAATTAGACCTATACAATGGATATAAATTCAATGATATTTTAAAATTTATTATCACACCTATAAAAATCATAGGTTAGTTCAAAAATTCAAATGTTTCATCACTAATAATATAAATTATTTTGTATTTATATAAATAATTAAAATCCATTTATAATATAAAATTAATTCAACCAGAATGAGAGTAACAAGATTTACTATAAGTATAATCCTAAAAAATTATATTGGATAAAGATCATAGACATGAGATGTGATCATCATACCATTAGATGTTTTCAATTATAATTCAATATATTATCATTGGGGTGGTATTTTGACACCATTATAAAATTATTTAGATACAAAAAATGATAAGATAAAGAATAATATATGACCATAGAAATTATAGAGTGAATTGTATTTTTACCTTTCACTACATCATTATAAAACACATCATCGACAATAATGATCATGTAATATTTTACTTTCTATCCAGGATAATTTTTTTATGAAATTGTTAATTGCATTTAACGTTTGAATTTGAGAGTTGGATAACATCATTACCAAACTCAGTATAATTGAATCACTAGAGTATGGGTGTTATATTTTATGGTTCTTTATCTCCATTAATATATAACTTATTCTACCCTTCTATTTAGAATTTGGTTTCTAGATGACGTTGGTTTTTGCAAATAAAATATTTTACAATATCCTTAAAAAATCAACCTCTATATTTCCTTACACATGTCGATCATAAATAATATCTCCTATTTTTGTGTCTTGGTTTTCTATTATTACATTTTGTTTAGTATCATTATTCATTCCTTATCTAAACTATGAGATTGATCAACAACTCTAATATTTATTTCCACTATAATAGCATAAAAAAATATTTATTCACAGATACTAATGTCTCAATTTCATAACATCCTCCAATGATTATATTTTACTCCACCATAGAATCAATAAATCTTACATTAAGGTATTATTATAATTCTAAATGATTGACTCTAAAGTCATGTAAAATTTCCCTCACAGGTATTAATGGATTCATTATCCTTCTACATTAGCTCAAGGAATTCTATATCTATTTTTATATGAATTAGACATGGAAATTATTTATTTAAATACAATCTTATATACTCATCCCACTAAATGGTGCAATTTTAATCCACTTGTATTGTGTAATTGATAATATTCCACCATTTATCTTCTCTTCCAACCAAATTATTAAAAAAATTACATTTTTCATGTTACGAACACTAGATAATAAAATTATTTTTATAGGGGAATAGATCATATTCTGTGTAACCAGTGGATCTTTAGATCCACTGGAGGAATGTGTATTTTACATCACTATGGGATTAATATAATGTTTTTATATACTTAACTTTTTTTGAATCTCAATATTATTAATATCATTAAAATAATATGTATCCATATTAATAATTTTATTTATTGAATATATGATAAAATTTTATTTCTTAGGAGGAAAATCATTAAATTTTATTTCATGTAAATTATTAACACGGTTCCTTCAGATTCTATCAGTATTATAACCAAAATAATTTCTTTGAACAAAAATAATCATACCTGAAGAAAACAAAATCTAGAAAAAAAATATTTATATGATTTCGAAATATGGAATTTTTTAACTCTATCACACCTTATGTTTATTTTTTTCATTCATGGTTTCCATACATTTAAATATTTCATAATGTTTTTTATTGAAAATTTGAATTAATCCAAACATAACCCCCATGGAATATCTGTCAAGGTTTCATAGAAAGTTCTTACTCACCATGCACTAGAAATATTTTCTTATATACTGAACCCACACTATTGGGGGTTATTACCCCTAGATTCATCTACCCCATAACCACACTAACTTATAATGTATTTATAGTGATTATATTAAATGAAAACTTCATATTATCTACAACCATAATATATTAGGATCAAATCCTATATATAGATCTTCCATAGGGTTTTCATTAATGGTATTCAATCATAATCTGCAATGATTGATCAAAAATCACTATAATACCAACTATAGAGACCCCTACTTTTTAAACATATACGTTTCATTACCATATATGAATATAAAATATATTTTTCAAATACATTGAAGAGAACAATTATTTTTGTAGTTTTATTTGACAATAGATACACTATATTTTAGATTCATTAACAGTATAAAAAATATATGATAATGTTCTTCCCATATAGTACTATTCTTAGATGTACTATACTTAAAAAAATTATTTATAACACAGGGAAAAGAAACATAATAAAAGTTGATATCGGATGCCCAATAATGTTAAATATGAGTGATAAAAATGACATCCAAAACATTAATTAAGAATAAGTTTTTTCAAACATGATCTTAACATTTGAACATATATTTACTACAAATCATAATTTATAATCATGAATAATGGAAGAAATCATGAATATTCATTATAAATTAATAAAAAAGGATAGAAATAAAGTTATATATGAGGGTATAAAACAATAATAATACACATGTTTTTTGGAATATAAAACAATCCAATAAAATAAATTCCTTATTAAAGGATCACTGCAATGAAAATAATTGTTTTTTGGTATCATTCCATATTTTATTATTTCATTGGTCAAGGTTCATCTCCAATAATATCATAGTGGATGAAGTTACTTAAATATTCGGATTTTCTCCCCATTCCAGACCATATTATCTCCAAACATATCCATAATTAAAATATATATTTTGGGATTATATAATTCCATCCCACTCATCATATAAATACAATCTATTCATCAGTCTTCTATAATTTTATATTTTTTTATATATCATAACACATGGAATAGAAACATGTTTAAAAACATCATAACATTTCACCATAATAATACGTGAGTAAAAAAATTTGTTTCATAAACATATACTCATATAATCGAAAACCATTTAAATATTGAATAGGTACGGTGTCATAGGAAAATATTCTCATCGAATAATATGAATCATTAAAAGACTCAATCAGAAATAAAAATACATTTAATTGACAACTTTCAATAATTATTAATAAAAATATAAAATTTAATTTTGAATACATTAGAAGAAATTAAAATATTTAGAAAAAAAATGGAATTTTTTTTATGAAATTTACTGTGGAAACATGTAAATGATTCATCAAATCACTAGAAAATTATTATGGTGGGACATTCATTTATATATTTTTATGTTCAAAAAACTATCAGAACATTTTTAGTTAAAAGTAAGATGTAACACATTCAAAAAAATAAAAACAGATTCATTTTTATAAATTTTTTAAAAACATAGTCATTAGAATAAATGAAATCAATCGATAATATGATAGTATATATATCCTTCTTAAATTATTTTTAATGAAATGGTGTCCATGGTGGAAAACATTCATGATCAATGATGAAATAAATTATATTTTTTTAAAACAATTTCTCAAACTTTCTAAATACCAAAGAGAGGAATGTGGTACTATTAACAAAAAATTACATTAACAAACAATTGAGAATAAACACATTGAGATTATTCAATGGTATATCATGTAATTTCGTTATGAAAAACATATTCATAATTAATCTTGTTAAATAATGATATTTTAACACAAAAAACATTCCCCTTCGGTAACATTAGAATCATAAGATCCATGAAAGAAAGATCCATGTATGACTGATTATATATCTATATTATTCTTGAGAAATACCAATAAAATAAATTTCAGTAAGTATATTCAGCACATAAATGAATCGACTGGTGAATGTGACATGTGTCTCCTAGAAATTAATGTGAGAACAAAATCATTTTCCTCATGTTATACATGATTTGAAATCCCCCAACAAACATTCAAATTAATTTACATTTTTTATTGTTCTATAATAGACTCATGTACATAATAATTATATCATATATTATAAACTTAAAACATTTCAATAAAAAATTAACACTTATTAATTTTTTGATTTATAAGAGTTAACTATTTCATTTTTCTTTAGAGTTTTAGTTTGGCAATTCTAGTACATGAACATTAATCATGGTTCAATCACTTTTATTATTTTAGTCATGAATTTAATATCATATATTTTCATCATATATAAATTCATAAATAATTATTATAAAAAATTATTTACATCATTCTTTGAGATGATAAATCATACGTACAAAAGAACGTTGTTTTTATTTTTGTATTAAGTACATTAAGAAGGATATATATTATATTTTCATTTAATAGCCATGATTATATAATAAATCATAAATTTTTACATTTAATTTCTCTTTTTTAACATCAATGTAAAAAATAACTTTTTAGAAATCACATCACTTTGTGGGCATAGTTGTAAACACGTACATAAAACCGACATTACCATTTTCCAACTAATGTTATGGTAAAGTGTAGATTTTATAGTATAAATATAGAAGTTTAATTATGTTATTAACGTATAATATAATAATTAAACCCATTATTGTAACACCAAAATAGTATAAAATAATATTTTTTTAATTTGTAGAATAATGTACATGGAACATTGTGTTTATCTTACGTCTCATGGAACCTTAAGACTCTTTTGTTCGATAGTATATTAAACAAACAACACCAAACTTAAATTAAAAATGATATATATTAACATTATCAAATAGGTATTAAATAGTAAAGTATGAATAATATAAAATATATTATTAATTATATATATATACCATAATCAACATCAATTATTTGTAAATGTTTATTAAAAAATCAATCAATGTTTAGAAATGTGATTTTATTCCACAAAAATATGTTTTCATCCAAATGGATTTTTTGTTCTTCTAATGAAAAATATTATAACATATTCATGGAACATTTAGAAAAAAAAATTTAATGAAATAAAATCAATTTTTAAATCAAATTATAGAAACATAATTTGGGTGCGATTTTGGTACTTTTCTGAAAATATTTATTTTTTTGTGAATAATGAACATATAACCAATTTCACTAAAGTTCGTCACCTTTCAATAATTAAGTAATTTAAAAGTATAAATGTTTTTTGAATACATTTTAATGTAACATAATTATTATTTATTTATATTTAATCCAATTATTTACTTTGAATCAACTTCATTTTATTAGTATATGTTTATTTTTTATTTACCACAAGGTTTTTCTAAATACTGTTTTAAAATTTAAAATGTTTTGACATTTTAATTAATTAAAATGATCACTAATGGGGTGTTATATAAATGAAATGTATATATAATGTATCATTAAATATTTATTTAGTTTTATAAAATGATGAATATTATACAAAGAGAAAATATTGAGTCATCTTTTCATAGAAAAAATACGTTTCATAAAAACCTTCTCACCCATTACATTTGCAATATGAAATTTAAATTAAATTATAACAGTTTTGTGAGTTGAATTTGGAGAAATGGATTCATTATATAAAATAAGAATAAATTATATTATCTAATGAGTTAAACTTAAGTTTTTACCATAATCATTAGTAGAAAAAATTTACATTAATTGCCTTAATTACAATGAAAAATGAAACTTTTCACACTTCATGCATTTGTATTAAGTTAAAAATTACACAAAAATAATATTTCTACTTAATTAATATTATTTCATATTTATAATAATTATTTTGAAAATTGTGTAATTAAAATAATTTTAATTTTAATATTATAGGATAAAACCTCTTGGTAAATAAAAACATACAAGTTACCATGGTGAAAAAAACTCAAAATGTAAAATTGGGTAGGGATATTGAAAAAGGAACAACATGAATAATATATCTATGTTTTTGTATTTGGGAGTTGTATATAACCCATATCAACCCTTCCATCAATTATTATTATATTATTGGGGAAATTCTTGTTAGGGCGTCCTACCAAATGATGAATACTTTTGGGTATTTACAATAATTCCACTCACCTTCCCTTATAAAAGAGAATTCACACCCCTCACTTATTCACACCTATCAGGCCATTATGATACGGTAAAACCTAAAAAAATTCCAAATATCAATACCTTTATCATATAATCATTAATTTGGGCATAAATCATACCTCAGATTTTTTTGGGAATAGTTAAAGAGGATACTTGAAGAATAAGTAATTGTTATCAACAAGCATTTTTTATTATTTCCTTCTCCACACCATTACATTATTCGTATTACATGGTGATAAAATATCTATAGTATCTTACACAAAATAATATATTATTTAGTTATGTTAATTTCATACAACAACACTCACTTTAGAAAAAGGGTTATGAAATTACCACTCATGTGTACAATGAACTACCACCTCACAAAACAATGTCCTTCATTTTTCCACTACCACTTATTATGGTAGGGTATGATTATGGATATAATGTTTATATACAATATTTATAACATAATTATACATATGGGGTAATTATATCACATATACACCTTTATGTTCCATTTTAAAATGGTTATGATAACCTCGCACGTCGATACGATAGACTACCTCTTTATGAAGGGATATGATTTGTTTTTCGCTAAAACGTTACATGGAAGTTAATAAAGGGTAAAGATAAAAAATATATTTCATTAAAATGACATATTTATGATATTTATTTAATATGTGTCATTAATTTAATATAATATATCTTTTTTATTTTACATTTTCAATGACTTAAAAATGATAATATCATTTTTGGACATGTGCACTATCGCCTCCTGGATGTGATGTGAGTCATTGTTTCACCACCACATAATTAGAATGATATATATGAGTAAATATAATTAAATAATAATTTATTTATGATATTGTGATAATTTTTAATGGATAAAAATTACTTACCTTCTTTCTATTATTATCATTGAAAATAGAAATATCACTCCAGCATAAGTATGGCTGGCCGTGTCCATGATTGTAGAGTTAGTTCATTTTTCACTACCGTATTCCTTGATTTTATTAAAAAATTATAATTTATGTATAAATATGATAATTATTTAAATATTTTTTTTCAATATATATTTATATAATGACTTATTTGACCATTTTCAACCAAACAGATTCATTTTTGACACATAAGTTGAATGTGGTCAAAACATCGGACATAAACATATTTGATTACATAATTATATATATCATTTTAGTAAGTTAACTAAAATTAAGAATCAAAATAAAAAATTATATAAAGAAATTAAATAATTAGAAATGATTATTATTTAGGAGGATAAATATCAACCGTGATGAATCGAACTTATCGTAAGGGTTTTCCTGCCTTACTTTTGTTTCTATGACATGCATGTCATACTCACCACATATATATTTTGTGGTGTATCTATGTAATATGAATTTATTTTATTATTAAAGTAATTTTATTTATAGGAAATTTCATATCCATTTTATAACCTCTCATTCTTTGGATTTAATATTTAAATGTAATAAAAGCAGTAATAGATTTTTGTCACAATTTTCTTTTATTAAGAAATATGTTATGTTATACACCTATGATAATTTATGTGAAGTATATAATAACCCTTTATCATGTTATATCGTAAATATACTTATCCTTATGATATTATAAATTTCATTTAATTTTATTCTTTTGTGGGTATTATTGTTCCAATATAGACACATGGTGAGAGTCTTTTTTTAATATCTCATAGTATATTGGGATTGTTTATAAGTTTTGTTCCAATGATGATATATTATGATCCATTTCTCAATAAACTCATGAAAACACTCTTCGGGTTTTATTCATGATATTTACAAGAAATATATCCATTTATTTTTCTGTTAGATATATTAAATTGTTGATAAAACGTTTTTAATAAAGTTGACTTAATTTTTCTATTTAGTTAGAAAACAAATTTCTTCCAAAACCGATATTTAAAAAAAATTAATTTTTTTTAAATCGTATTTATTATCTCGCAGATATTTTTCTTAATTAATGATTTAAATTATTTTTAAAATAATCTTTTATAATTTTTAAATGTTTTTCCAATGAAAATGATTTTTAAAATGTGTTTTGTTTTAAAAAATGATTTTCAAAATACAAAAGGTATGTTCCTCATAATGGAATTAATGATATTTTAATAGTGGTTAAACTCATAAATGTAAACAAACCATGTTATTAGTTATGATCCAATGTATGAATTTTTTAATTTCTCCATCCTCATTCTTTTACTAGATGGATTAATATTTTTTAATGATATTGTTCTGGAACATGATGTTTTTTCCACATGTCAAACATGTTTCAAAAAAATTGTTGTGGATCCTATTTCTTTTAAATGGGATAATTATGTTATACAACGAATACTTATTATTATTATGGTTTTTAAGATGATATGAATAGTCCTTGGAAAATATTCATGTGATGGTTCGTTGACATTACATATACAATGGGGCGACACAGATAACATTGTGTGAGACTATTACATCTTATATAAAGGGGGTGGTGTAGATAGATCCAGGTGATACAGTTAAAACATATAAAAAGGAAATATTAGTTAGTTCTAGTTTAGTCCATTATTTTCATATATAATGGTTCTTCGCAGATAGAATTGAGTGGACATATTATACCTTAAATGATGGGTCCTCCCAGATAGTGCACCAATACAGTTGGTAATATACCTTATCATGAGAAGAAAGAAAGAGGGAGTTATCAGGGGGATTCTCTAATTTATTTAACTAGGATGAAACTATTTCTGAATTATGTTTATCATGAGTTACGAATAAAAATATTCCAACATACCAACACGATTTTCAAATTCTTGATACATTTATAAAATTTTCATACGATGATGATAGATACCACATGCATTATGGTAATTGATTCTCATAACTATTTACATTGAAATTTTTTTATATTTGAGTATCCATGTATTGATAGGTATGATCTATTTTATTATTTTCTCATTCACTCTGATTATTTAATCATACCCTTATGCACATCTTATTCTCATTGATGACATTTAATTTCTAAATCTTATTGTTACCGTTACTGAAAAATTGGGATAACCCTTCCCATGTTTCATTTCATTCATTTATAAAGAATGATATTGAATGAGTTATTTCATGAATGGATTTCATACGAATGATGATTATGTCTTAATGTGAAAATAATTAGGCTAATTGTTATAAATACACATCTAATGTCATGTGAACTATTTATGTATGTTTTTGTCCTAATTATCTAAAAATATAAACATAAATGTTCCATAACAATGTTTGGGAACAAGGAATTTAATTTAATTTTTTATTTTTTATATGGAAAAAATTTAGAAACAATAACTGATATCAAATCCAAAAATGAATAGTTTAGAATTTTATCATAGAATATTAGAGCTGGGTATGAAGGATATTATAGTTGGTATTATAATAATGGTATAGATACAAGTATGGATTATGTTATTTTCATGTGACATTATTTTAAGAGTTATGGGTACCATCATAGGTCTATAAGATCGAGGTTTATCATATGTTAAAATTCTTATACACTTAATTTGAGGGTTTTATGTGGTAAAAATGTTGATATTAATCTTGAAATTTTTTGAGATGTTTGTTGGGATGAGGTATTAGATTTTCCTAGGATCTACATAAAGTGTTATTTTGGGATGAATTATGTTTTCATGTTACAAGAATAAAAAAAGTACAAAACCTTTTCTAGGTTACAAACCATCACATTTTTATTGTTAGTGGGGAATAAACCCATGAATGAATGATGAAACAGGTTTCAACCCTACTACTAACCTACATGATGTCCTTATTATTATGAAATTTTTATATGTAATGATTAATTTTACATCAGAAACATATGTAATTTTCTTTGATTAATAATGTTTTATTTTTTACAAATTAATTATGATCAAATCAATATAATCATTGCGTTTTCATATAACACTAGTAATTTGTGATGTATATTATGTATAACTACTTACTTAATGATTTTTCTGAACCTTCGGAATGCTACTGAAACATATAGATTAATGAATGATGTTTTATTCTATAAATGACCATAATACGATCTATCCATTTGGGATTTGGTTAATTTATAAATATAGTAGGAATAGGATAAAGATATCATCTATGGTTATGTAGTCATTAAAGGATTATTTTCATGCATTGGGCATTAAAAATTCATTTTCAATACACATAATTTGAAAAAAAGACATTGTGGTTGAAATGGATAGAAGGATGAAATTGTACTAATAAATAATTATATTTCTATATTATATTATTCTATATGTTAATATAATTCCAAAACCTTATGAAAAGGTTCTTGAATCAATTTTATTATCCTAGTACATTAAATTTCAGAGAACTTTAAGTCTTTTTCTTCATACTATATTTATTTATTTTAAGATCTTACTTTCCATTGATCATTACCTTTTTTTGTCATAAATGACCTCAATCAATCTCAAATTTTTTTAATATTTTTATGCATTACCACATATGTTATCATATTTTTAAATGTTACAATGTATTATTCCAAATGTCCTTTTCACTACCCTATCAATATTATTAAGAGTAAATTTTTAACCATTTTTATGATGTTGGATAACAACAAAAGTATTTGAAAATGTACATCCCTTGATTATTGATATAATGTTAATATTGTGAGTATGAAATTTATTAAATGTGGGAGGATGTAACACCACAATATTTTAAAATAATAAAATTTTATATGATTGGGTAAAGGAAAAACAACACTGATTTTATTTTGTGTTACACATAGCCCAGATATTGTAATGTTCGATATTGTATTCAATATGTGGAACTGAACATAAATAAACCATGGTATATATTACTGTTAAAACCTTGTTATTAAATTAGTGGTTATGAATAGTTGTAACTAAATTATAAAATATATTAAATTATATATAAGTACATTACTCAATATAATCTATAGAAAAATTTTATTTAATAATAAATCAAATTTTAGCAAAGTAATTTTTTTCATCAAAAATATGTATTCTAAAAAATTATTTTATTTATTTATTTTAAAAAATACTGTAATAAATTTTTGGATCTTTTAGATTATGTATTGTATAATTTTAATTAATTTTTTAAATTGATATATAAAAATTTTCTTTGGGTAATAATTTGGGACTTTTTAAAAAATATTGATTTTTCAATGAGTAGTGAAAAAATAATTTTTTTAAGATAATTTTTTATCAATTAATTATTTAATTTAAAAGAACTAATATTTTTTGAATGTTTTTCCATGGTACCTATGTATTTTATAGATATATTTAATTTAATAAAATAATTTTTATCATATGTCAATTGATTTTTTGTTTATGTTTATTTTGGGTTTTAAAATGGTTTTCCTAAAATCATTCGTAATATATATATATATATATATTATCCATTTTAATTAATTAAAATAATCCTTAATTTGGAATTTTATAAATAAATTTTTTATATTATATATAATTAAATATTAATTGTTTTTTTACATTGATAATTATTAGTCATAGGGTTATTACATAATTATCTTTTTAAAAAACATATTATTCATAAAAACTCATTGTCTTTCCTCGTCTACAATTTTAATTTTAAGATAAATTATTCCACTACAATTATTTAAGATTGAAAGATTTATTCTATAATTATATTTAAACATACATATATTATCTAATTAGTTAATCCTAATATTTTGACAATAATGACTAGTGAAAAAAATAAAATTAATTACCATGATTGAGGTTTATATAGGGTTTTGTGCAATAATTCATTTTTCTCAAAATCAATTTTATATAGACATATGATATTTACTTAATAAATTTGATTTCATATTTTGAATAATTAGGTATAAATTATATAAAAAACTCACATTAATTTCATAAATAATGGTTAAATCACCTAGGTAAATAAAATATACTTTTTACTGTGGTAAAAACCCAAAATGGTAAAATTGATTTAACATAAAGACTAATGTACAAAATAAAAAATTATTTATTTATTTTTCTATTGTGGTTGTTTTATAAACAATATAATTCCTCTTATAAATTATTATTATTATTTTTTTTGGGCACATGAGTAAAGAGAGAACTCACAATAGTGAATACTATTTTGTATTTTCGTGAATTCAACTCCACCTCCACTACAAAAGTGCATTTACTCCGCTAAATTATTCACACCTAGATAAACATTTGGCTCAAAATTAACCTTAAATAATAAGTTTTAAAAGTACCTCCCATAATCCTTGAAGACTAATATTGGGCATAAATCTATCCTATGGTGTATTTTAGTGAAAACCTAAGGAGGATACTTGAAGAAGAGGGAAGGTTCATCCTTAGGAATTTTTTTACTTATTCTCCAACACTTCAATTATTCCTATATCATGATTATATATTAAAATTAGTATCTTTCAAATAATTTTTTTTTTTTATGTTATTAGTATCAAATAAAACAAGAAAAAGTTAATTTAAATGGGTTATGAAATTATTATTCATGTGTACAATAGACTACCACCTCACGCAACAATGTCATTTATTTTTCCATTACCATATATAATGGTTCAGTATGTTGATGGATCTAAAAGACTATATAAGAAATTTATAACATAATTATACCTATGTAGTAAATATATTATATATTCCCTTTTTTTGTTTCACTCTATAAGGGGTTTGATAACATCACTCATGTGTATGAAAGACTATCACCTCCTGGAGCAATGTGATTTTTTTTTCACTAACGCATTGTGTAGAAGGAATATGTCTAAATATAATAAATATACATGATATTAATGAAATATTTATGAGATTAATTACATATTTGTAATTATTTAGATATAATATGTCATTTTCTATCTACATATTCACTCACTAAAAAAATTATAACGCCATTCATGGATGTGTTCACTACCGCCTCTTCGTAGTGAAGTGATTAATTTTCTCACTGAAAAATTACAATTATTATATAAATAAGTATATATAATTAAATAATTTTTTATTTATGATATTATTATAATTATTTAATGATAAATTTCACTTACGTTCTTTATATACTGATCATTAAATAATTGAAACGTTATTCATGCATACGTACGACCTACCATCTACATAGTCAGAACAATGGTTATGTTTTCTTAACCATAATTCAGGACTATGTTTAAGAGTATAATATATGTACTAAAATTATAATTATTTCCTTATTATTTTTATTTTGATGTCTAAATAATGAAATATCTGTCCATAGTTATCCTTCCAAATTCTTTTGGACACATAATCCAAATATGGTAAAAACATCCCAGTTAATCATACTTGATTAAGAAATTATAAAAAAAATTAATATGTGAAATAAATTTAATAAAAACTTGGAATAGGTTTTAATTAAATTATATCGTTATCATGTTTTTATTATTTAGGATGATAATGAACAATCATGTTGATTTAAAGTTGAGTTATGGGCGTTCTCAACCCACTTTAATTACAATGAGATATATTCCTTACACAACAGTTAGATTTATTGTGTGGTAGATATAATTTACATTAATGTTTTTTTATTATTGTACTAAAATTTACTCCTTTTTAAATATCTATTTTAGGATCTTCTTATCATGGGATTTATAGTCTAAACGTTATCTAAGTGGTAAGGGATTTTTGTCTCAATTTTCATTCATTGAGACGTATGTTATAGTATACACATATCTTCTTTTATGAGGTGTATAAACATCCCTATTGACATGTTATATCATTATAATAAATATTTTAAAAATATTATATGTTTTATTTTATATTATTCTTTCATGGGGATTATGATTTTTTGTTTTAAAAGTTGTAAGAGTCATTTATTACATTCTATTATTTTAGCAGTATTGTTTAGGATTATGCTTCCAGTGATGATATATTATAATATATATATCAAGAGACTAACGAATTTTAATCTCCTATAGATATTAATTATATCTAAAATAAATACTATCATTTTATTCTCTTCAGTACATAAAAATTTTGAGTAAATATTTTTAATAAAATCTGTCATTATTTGTCACTTTGTTTAGAAATATTTTTTGTTTTAAAATGAAGTTGTCTAAAAATAACTATGAAAATGGTTTAAAAATATATTTTCAATTATGTATGGTTATTTTACTCAATAAATGTTTTACAAATATTTTCAGTAGAATATACAGGTATAATTCAATGGTTTTTTCATAGAAACAGATTTTTAAAATGATTTCTATTTTTAAAAGTGATTTTTAAAATAAAAATTTCATTTTCCTCAAAATGTCAATAGATATTTTTAATGGTATTTATATTCATAATAATAAATAAAAATTACTGTTAATTATGATACAATGTGGATATATTGTAATGATACCATCCTAATTCATTCTATTGATGTTTTAATATTGTTCCAAATATATTATTAGGGAACCCGTTTCATTTCCATGAGTTAATCAAATCTCAAATAAATAATTATAATATTTGTATCATTTGTATGAGTTGATCAAGATATAAATGAAAAAATGATGGTTTTTGGATTTTTATGATGATATTCATAGTCTTTTTACCTTTATTAATGATGTAGTTCTTGGACTTTACATATATGATTTGGGATCTTAGATTGTGCCGGGTGAGACCATTATAGATTTTATGATTGGGAAACCAAGATAGAACCAGTGAGACTATTATAGATTATATGATTGGGAGACTAAGATATAACTAGGTGATCCCATCATATATTATTTTATGGTGATTCCCATATAACATTATGTGATCTCGTTCTAGATTATATGATGGGTTTTCTATGATAGCTCTCAAATGAATTGGGTAATGTACATGTCTTGAGAGGTATGAATGATATAGTAACCTAAGGGGTTCTCCCATATAGTTAATTGGGATCTTGTTATTATTTATATATATTTAAAATTATTTTTGATGAAAATAGTTCCTTGAATATAACTAGTTTTTTCTATTATTTATATAGGTTTATATTTTTTTTATGAATGAGTTTGATATCACGTGGCTCGTGATTATTGAATCTAATTACTCCTACTGTTCAAATTATTTTTTTATCAAAGTATTTATGGGAAAGATATCCTTTATTATTCTTTCATTGAATTGTATTTTTTCATCGTAGTCTTATGAAATTCTTATTCTTATTGATGACATTCAATAGATAGTTATTTTGACTAACCTTACAAATAATTGTACCTCACCCTTTTTTTTGATTAATTTTCTTATATTTATAATGATATATATTGAATTTGTTATGACTATAAGGTATATAATAAATATTATTATGATGAATTAATGTGAAAAAAGAAATTATTGGTTTTAGTGAAGAAATTCTCACTTAAAGTAATGTAATTATTATGTAGTATTTGGTCCTTCTTCTAAAAAACTATAAACTAAAAATTTCCTCTTAGATATTAGGGATTCATGTATTCAAACTGATATTTTATAGTTTGGTTAGAAAAAATTGAGTCATAATTATTGATATTAATGACATAAATACATAGTTTTTAATTTTTGTACTAGATCTAGGATTTTGGGTTTTACGATATTATAATCATAAAAACCATCCATTAAAGGTGTTGATGGAAAATGAATTGTATCCTTATATGGGATAAGTATTCCACATTTATGGATTGTTGATAGACTCAAATACTATTTGTTTGAGAATATGGTGAATAATTTTGGTTCTGTAATTATAGTAACATTTTAGTTTATTGATAATACAAATGATATTATTTTATGATTAAATAAATATTTATATGAGGATATATTTTTATTCTTTTATTCCTCTCATCCCTCACACTCACTTAGTGCACCCAGTTTCTAGGGTTTCTTAGTGAAATAAAACTCAATGGAGTTGGTGTGTTCCGAGATAATCATTTAATTTTTTTTATCTCCTTGTTAATATTTATATCCATGTATTGATTCCATTTAATTGATGTACAGTTCCTCTCTATTCCCCCTTTTATATTGGTTTTAGATTGGTTTTGGTTTTTTATTCCCCTCTTAGAATTTATTGGTTTTTTTCCTTATTTGATGATTTTTTAGAGTTTATTCCCAATTTTTTAGCCTAACTCGTCATTTTTATGCTAATCCATGGTAAAAATGATGGATTGAATGGTGGAATTGGGACTGTGGAAAGGGATTATAGGTAATGTATCTTTCCATTATATCATCTTTATAGCACACCCTATACCCATGTTCTATATATCTTCCTTTCCATTCCTAAACAACCATTCAACTCTCCACTCCAGTTATCCATAGTAATGGTGTGGGATGATTGGGATGGTGTTGGAGGACATTATTTGTTGCATCACTAGTGTTTCTCTTTTCATATCAATTTTTTGTGTTTTTTTTGTTTTATCATATTGGTTTCCCCATGTTATATAATGGGATTTTTCATGCAAGAATATCAATTTTGTGGTGATAGCTAAACAATTTTTTTGATGTTTGATCATTAAGGTTTTTTGGGTTGGGAATACATTAGTTGTTGAAGGTCACAAATTTGTCTAGTGAAGATGGATATAGGTCTCCATCCTCAATGATTTTGGTGAAATTCAAATATAATTGATTATGATGTTGGTTTATTGATTCTTTTCAATTTAAATAGGTAAAAAACTCTTATTTTCATCATTTAGAATTATGGTGACATTAAAATTCGGATGTTTTTGTTCTTTAATAATTTCAAAGGGTGGTTTTGGTGGTCCTCCTGAAGGTTTTTGTTTATTGTTGAAGGCATTTTCCTCTCAAATCCCTTCAATGACCATACGTTCTTATTCCCTTCCCCCAATATGTACTCGAGTAATGGAAAAAATTAGTGTTTGGATGTGTACTTTTTTGTCTGATGGTGTTACAAACATATCCATAGTTGGTTTCTCTCAACTTTATTGGATTTCTATATCATTTTATATGTTAGTTGGAAATAGTGGAATCTGTGGTATATGTCTTTTCTATGAGATTATTGGTAGTTTGGATTTGGTAATATTCAAAATAATGATTTTTTAACAACTATTATTTGATTTTTGTGTCCTATTCTTCATAAGTTTTTTATTTATTTTGAATTTATGAGTGTAACAAATTTTGTTAGAGTTTCTTCTACAAAGTAATTAATGAATGTTTTCTAGGGTTTTTACTAATATATAATAGATGGTGGGGTTTTCATTGATGAAGTGGAAAATATGAAATAGCTCAAAATTCATGGGGTGTGTCATGAGGTGTTTTATAGATAATGATATCATGGTGAAATTTGATTAGTAGGTGTTGGGATCGATGTATTGTTTGATTAGATTCTGAGTTTTGAATCCATTGTTTTAGTTGAATACTATTTTTAATTTTGACTTTAAATGTTTAAATATGGTTTTTGATTTTTTTTCATGAATGAATATAATATTTCCACTAAACCATAATGTAGTTTTTATGAAATTAAAAATAATGGATCTGGAAAAAATATAATAAAATTTTATTAGAGGTAAAAGAAGAAAAAATTTGAATTCGGTCAAGCAGGATGAATTACGATCCATTGACCAACCTCCTTTAGATTATTTCATATGTCAAATTTGAATTAAATTTTATGATTAAAGATGGAATTATTTCATTGATATGGATGTTGAGAACTTAATTTTTCTTCTTTTTTTTGATCTAGATATCTCAACATTGTGTAAAAATCCAAATGGAGGGGTGTACTTTTATAAGTGGGGGAGATAACACATTCTAAAATAACAAAAATAATAGAATATAATAATGTAATACTCAATCCTAAAGATAAAAAATGGATTGTAAATTGATATTTGTAAAGTATTTGGTCTTTATATGTTCATATAATAGGATATAGAAATGTTTAATTGGAAAATCTACACTTATAACTTGGTTTAACCCCCAAATAAACCTGTTTTAACCTTAACCAATTTTTTTTTTATATTCTTAATATCCATTATGAGAAGTAATTATGTTGAAAATATAATATAATATAAATTTAAAATATTTTATGTATTGATTACATTTTAAAATTTTTATTCAAAAAAAGTAAAAGTAACCAATTTTTAATTAAACATGATCAATGTGACGATTTTTTTTAAGAAGAATGTTTTCTTACATTTAAAATGATATTATAACAAAGTACCATATAATGTATTAAAAATTAAATTATTTGAATATTAATAATATAAATGAACAATTTTAATTTGAATTCATTTTTAAAAAATTATACATTACATATTCTTAAAACAAAAATATTGTTTTTAATAAAAATAAATATTTTTCACTATTAATAGAAAAATAATCAAATCTAGATTATTTTCATAATTTTACATTAAGATAATTCTTAATTTATGACTTCATAAATGAATTTTATTTTTTGAAATTCATATTATTATAGTGGAATGAATTAATTATATTATTTTCTAACATAAATATATAAAAACCATTCATAAAGAAAAATGAATATTATAGGCATAAAATGGCTACTAAAAAAGAGTACATATTTTTCAAAAATATGTTCATCATAAAAATGTCTTATAAAATCAATTTTCAAAAGTTTTTTATTCTTATTAGTTCTTACAATTTTATGACAAAGTTATAATGGTATACTATGTTTTGGTTCATTTATATCATTTTTGAGTGTATCATATGATTTTGAAGAAAATAAATTTATATGATCTGACATAGATCATCAAAATTATAGATTGTAACATTATAACATAGATTATTATTCTACATTAAAAAAGGGTAGTGTAATCTATATTGATCTAAGCACAAATACATGATGTGGTGATGCATATGAGTCTAGAGATTCCTAGAGAGTGATGGAAGGCCTCTCCATGACACATCTTGATATGAGATTGGGTTGTGAATGAGGATTCCATTATTAGACGATAGTAAAATCAACTTTTGTGATGATTGAAGAAGAGTCTTTTATAAATTATTTTAGGTTGATAAATGAAAGGATTGAGTTTTTGCAGCTGATTCCATTGATGGATGGTCTATGTATGATGTATGGGATGTTATCCATTTTTTAGTTCCTGAGTTATACTTCTTTGAGTTATATAGATCACACATTGTTCTACATTCTAGAACGAAAAATATGTACAATGGTATATGATTTCTATTTTTTAGACATGTTTTATGCTTTAGGTTGAAAATTTTAAATCCAGGTTTTTAGTCAAACAAAATGTGAAGGTCTAATACCATGATCCTATTGGTTTATTCCATACATTATGTGTTCCTCAGTGGAAGTGAGATATTTTTTGATAGAATTCATCATCAATTTTCCTAAATCATAGGGATATTATGTTGTTTTATGGGTGATAGTGGTCTACTTTCAAATAAGTGACTCATTTCAAAGAAATCATTGACTTGATCATAGAGGATGTTTTATTGATATAGTATTTAGAGATAATAGTGACAAATCATGGACTCCTAAGGACGTTATTCCTTGATAGAAATCCACTATTCACCTGTATGGTGTGGAGGGGTCTTTTATATTCTTTTGTATCATAAGTATTACTTAACACTACATTCCATCAATATATGAATTATTAGAAATATAAGACGATATATACTCTCAAAGAAATGTTTCATGATTTTGTCCTATATTTTAATTTTTTATAGGTGACAAACTTACCATTGGTTGTATTATGTTTCAATAGTTATTCACTTCCATAAATTATAATGACACCATTTTATTCATTTTTTTGACTAGACATATAATTCATAATTTTGAAAAATTTGTGTAAGAGATTTAGTAATTCATATTCTAGAACTAATTCAGAGCATGATAGAAATTTAGATATTGATTTATTGGATGTTAATGGTGGTACAATATTATGGGAAGAACTATGATGACCATAAAAAGAGAGATCTAATTAATTAAATTAGAGATAATGTTTTCATTATATTGTGTCCTCGTCACTTGTAGGGAAGGTTTAGTCATATGAGTATCTTCTCCACCCATCTTTTTTGACCTTTTGAGTTCTTTTTATGTTAGAGTCTTCAGATATTATTTAATATTAATAATGTATTTCATGCATTACAACTTCAAAAATACCATTATAATAGGTTTAATATAATAAAATAAGGTGTATTGAGATTTATAATGATTTAATCATTGAGTATATGCCCATGTATATTTATAACTTATAGAAGAATGTGTATTGTGGGTGCATTATTCCCATAGTTTTCATGTTACGGTGAAATCATGACATAGAGAAGATCATATAAAAACATGAATAATATATGAAATCAAAGTATCTCATATTTTTTATGCAATATTCATCAATTGAATAAAATGTAGTTAAATATTTTATATCTTATGAGATAGTTCCCTCTTCCCTGATGTACTATTTATGGACTTTCTCTTGTTTGTGAGGTATATCCCCCAAGAGAGTGTTTCAGAGATAAATTTTAGTGTTTTTATATTTAGTTGTTTTCCATTTAAGTGAAATAGTTGTTCTCATATGTATTTTATTTTTATGAGCATTATCTAGTAGGGATATTTTTTATATGACCACTTATAATTTTTTAAAATGGAATTTAATTTCATACTTGATAATGATAATAGTTTGAGAGGTATTTTATGCTAGGGGATATATTCCCTAAATTCAAACTATTTCAACTTTTGATTTTATTTTTTGATATGACTAAGAGGATATAATTATTCAAAAGGTTAGAGATGTTTAATTTCGATTGAATGGGTTAGTATGACCTTATGAAGGGTGTGGTACTGTCTATTTAATGAATTGGGTTCTGGGAGGTTGGTTGTGTGGTGTTGGTAGACACTATAATAAGGGAAATGGACTACATTTTAATTATGGTGGGTAGAGATAAAGTGTATTCACTCAGTGTAAAACTATAATATTAGAAAATAATTATAAATAATGTGGATTCTGGTGCGTGATTTTGGTGAACCTATTGTGTGAAATATAGAGTGTGATCTCACCACCTAATTCCCCTAGTCACGTTGAGGAACTAACATAGAATTATGTTTTAATAAAATTTATTTTATATTCATAGAGGGTATCATAGGATCCACCACATAATGGAACATTCCATGTCTTTGGAAATGGTTATAATTAATAATGTTTTTAAAATGTATGAGAAAGGGGGATTGACTACAAGTGCTTAGGATCTCCTTTGACCAATGGATGCTGCAATGAAGTGGGTGGTCTCTATTCCATGGTGATTATATTTGGTATTCTTCTATAGATATTTGAATAGGTACCATTATCTTGTTTCTGTTTATTATCCTCTATGAATGACTCATGTAACCCATCAAACACATTGATCATATCTAATTAGGATTCTGACCATATGGTTCACTGATAATTGACTAATCCTTATTCAAGGTACCATAAAATAATTTTTGGCATCTGATTATTCTATTTATATTTTTTCATTATGTGTAACACCTCATATTTGGGATCTATTTTGAGCATGGATTGGTGAGGCTTTATATGGTTCAGATCAAATGGGTTTCCCTAAATATTGGTGGATTTTTAGAAATAGGTTCATCCATTATTATTGAGGTTTTATTTGAATCAACCATCATGGTATGGAATTTATTTACACTATTATTTTATATGAACATTTAACATTATCAATATTATACTCATTGAGTGATGTTGGATTTAAACATTATGAAATTTGTTCCATAATTAACGAATGAATTTATGGCTTCTTGATGTAGTTATTCAATGTGTTTATTCTATGTATACAGAATACCTCTTTATTTACAATATAGTTATATATATATTATTGATTTTATGGTTTGAATTTTTTTTAATATTAGATATTCAATAAAAAACATAACTCTAGTTTCACATTATAACTAAATACTAGAAAGTCATGTTAAATAATTTTATGTATTCATTATAATTAATGGGATTTGATGTTATTCATGAAAAATATTGGGATACATATTTGAAATTTAATACTGATTAATTATGTTTCTCTTGGTTATAGCCTGTGTTAAATGAATTGCCTAATTAAATATCTTAACAAATTGGTTTCTCTAAATATTTTTTTTGTGGATGAGAGAAGAAATTTTATTCTGAATGAGGAATATTATGGGTTTATATCGAAAATTCCCCAAAAAATATTTTTTGTTTACTTATTGGATTGTGTGATTTATCTAGATGTGGTGCCTAACCATGATACAAAATTTTATCATGATATATCATTATGTTTTGTGAGAAATAGTTGGGGATTCTTAGGGTTTCGAAATTTGTTGGCATTGGGGATGCCGAGATGGATGATGATATGCATAGTGGTGTTATGGAGGCACCGAGACTGATAGTGATTTTCAAATCAAGGATTTCCCATTGTTGATTTTTCTAAATGTTAGGTTTCATTGTGGTGATTTAATTCAATACATAGAGAATATATTTTAATGCATCTCATTTAATTTATTCATTTCATTATTACTCCACCCAACTTATTGTTCTTGGTTAATGCATCATTTATGGTGGTAGAGAGTGAGTCCTAAGGAACCTTGAATTATGTAATGGCAGGGAACATTGTTTTTTTAACCCTTAGTGAATGGGAGTTTACTAGTTGAATTGTATTTTTTTTATAATTATTTAATTTTAGATAAATAAAAAACTTAATAGTTCTTGAAATACTCATGACCTATTGGATGTCTACTAATTAGTGTGGTATCCGAGTGTCCAATGGGTAATAATTGTTGTTGAGATTAAGGATATATAGTTTCCCATCGGTTGGTTATGAAATATATACATATTCATTATGTTATGTGATTTCATGAACTACCAAATTCATTTCATTATGTTGACCAAAGCATATTGGTATCTAGTGTATTTTTTCAAAAAAAAATATATGTTTGGAAAGATGGATTGCGTACTGCCCCCTCTCCACATACTATATAATGGTATTATCAGATGTCAGTAAATATGTAGGTTACCTTAATTATATCTGTTTAAAGGCTTGAAATATCTTTTGGTTATTTTAAACAGTCCCTTGAAATATTTTCCTATGTATTATTAAGTTTTTGATCATAATGGGATTTGATGGCTAATGGTATTGTAAGTGACATATAGGGTATGTTGGATTTCATTTATCTACCCTATTATTAACTACAGGTGGTGATGATAGTGTTTTTAAGTGGAAAACGGGATGTGGGTAGTTATACAGTTTCCTTTTATTGATCTAGAATAATAGAGAGAAATGAATAATGATGGGTGAGATTTTGGTTAGTGTGCTAAACAGGATGAGGAAGTGGTTGAGGGGTACAATAATGTTTATATTATGTTGTATATTTTATTATTTCTTTTATATGATAAATTATTGTATATACATGGTTTTTATTATAACAAACCATTCATGATTTGGCGGTGTGATAGTTTCATTTTAAATTAATTTTTATTAGTATTCATTCTTCTAATTTGAATAAGAAGCTATTTGGAGGATCATACTGAATATGACTGTTATACTCACCCAAATAAATATAAACTATTTTAGATGTCTACAGGATTCTATAGGTGTTCTGGATATTAATAACTACGAAATGGAGTTTTTTAAGAGCTATTTTGGATTTTAGGTCACTACAATAGATTTTTGTCTTGTACTACAAGATTCCATTTCTCATATGATCAAGTAGTGTTACATTACATGAACGTATACATATTTTTCATTTCATATAAGAATGATTTATTTTTTGGTATTATCTTATATATCATTTCTCATATTCATAGTGGGTAATGCCCCCAAATTATGTACATGGTATACCCTCTACATTAGTCACCAACCTATAGATAAATGTAGATGGTCTTCAAGTGTCATTGAAAATCTACCATCATTGATAAACCATGAGTAGAATATTTGGGGTGAGGCTGTCATGATAGGAAAGGTATATTAATTAGAACATCAATATGGGGAATTGTTGTTGGGTATTAAATGGAAGTTAAGTTATGTCCTAGGTATATAACAATATTTTAAATTCATGATTGTATGGAAATCATATCATATTAAAAAGTAGTTATAGTTAACATAACAAAGGTACACAATTCTTTTTATGAATAACCTATAAGAATTTATATTTATTATTTGTTGCATAAAATGAATGCATAGGTGGTATAAAAGAATCATTATTCATAAAATAAATATCTTTTAGTTTTTCAAAATATTTAATACAAATTAAATTAAATAAATATATAGAAATTATTATAGAAAAATTTATTATATAAAAAATTATGATAAAATTACTATGACTTTTTTGAAAATATTATTGAAATGACATCGATATGAAAATTAAATTAAAAGAAAATAGAATGTGGGGATAAATAACATAAAAATAAAAATAAAATGAATGGGCGAGAACTCATCCATGTATTTATAATATGAAATATAAATAAAAATAGGGAGAAAGAGATGATTAATACATTAAAATTAACACTAATAAAGTATGTTATATATTTAATACTATAAATATGATTCATATAATTATATATTGGTAATAGAGAAAAAATATTTGAAAAATTATATATTATAAAAACTCATTCCTCATGTCCCAATTATCATCATTTAACATAAAACACTCTTTCTAATAAACATCTATATATCTACAAATATAATTATAACCATATTCATGTAAATTATTTTAATATAATTCTTTATTATTAATTTATATTTTTTTATTAGTTTCATGTTTTTTATTATTCTTTTAGAGATTTTAAGTTCATTAATCCAAAATTAGTTATGTATAATGGTAATGGTTAATGATCCTTTTATAGAGGTTCCAAATGTAGTTAATGTTTCATGAAATATGGAAAATATTTTCACAAAAATAAAAGTGTTCACTTGTTAATTATAATGTTTAAAATAATTTAATATAAACCAGTGTGTTATTGTAATAATAAAATGTATACTATTTGTTTACATTTAATACCATTATTTTTATAACTTTTTTTAATATAGAAAACATAAAAAAAAAAGAAATTATCATTTTATTATTTGTAAATTAATAAATTTAATGAATTATTATAAATATACCCCAATTGAGTAAGTGAATATAATACCTTAGTATTCAATATGTTTTAATAAATCTACCTTCAGAGAATAAATTTTTTAAGGTTGTTTAAAAGATGAGAAGATAAAATTAGTTTATCATTTCCATTAATACAGTACAGTTTGTTTAGTATACTATTTAAATATTATTTTGATGAATAATTTCTATATAGAAGTGGTATAAAGAACATATAAATGAAAATTACAATATTTTGAATCCCTTTTATGTTATTTAAAAATCCCCATTTATAATGGGATTGAACCCTTTAAAAAGAAATAATTTTTATAATTTAAGAGCATCTATAACATAGAGATGAGGATCTGGGGTGGTACTTATCGAATCATAATGGAATATATTTGTTCTTGAAATTATAATAAATGTATCAATAGGGGTTTTTATAGACACTATGAGGGAAATACATGATTTAAATATTTAATAATTTATTAGTTTTCATGAAGACCTCGAATAATATTTTTTATGGACATGAATTTTTTTATATGATGATGAAATATTATTTTTGACCACTTTGTTTTCCTTTTTATTACAATATTTAATTTAAATGGATGAATTATTTTAATTTTAATGAATTTATATAAAATTTTTAATTAATGTACGATTATAATAATATCAATTTTTTTCAATTTTTTTTTGGGAATGAATTTGAAAATGATTTTATAGGAGGTAAATTAATTTCATTGATTTGATTAATTAGATTAATTAATTATAGTGATTTTTTTATTTATCAAAAATATATTTTAATTTGTGTATGAATGTTATTGTACAGCGATTTAATTTTATATTTAATTGGATATAAAACAAGTTAAATTGTCATTTACCCGAAGTATATTTCCCTCTAATTTTTTCTATGACTGATATTTTTTGTCAGGAATTATGTCCTATTAATTCTACATTTCGAAGGGATTTAAAGGGAAAGGATCCATGGAACCATGGTATAAATAAATAAGTATTTTAGGTACTATTTAAAAAATATTGAAGCACTATTTATGTGATAAATTACAAAATGAAACTATGTATGAATAGTTTTCAATAAGCATGACAAACATATATGATCAATTTTTAATCACATTAAAATAAATTTGGTAATAATAAATATTACTGAAAAATCAGATGGTGTGGGAACTATCATAATTTATGAGTAATCATCCAATAAAATAATTATATATAACATTTCAACCACTGAGGAAAGAGTAAAAAAATCTTCTAAGAAAGATAATGTGTAAAATAAAAATAAAAAATCATTATGAATCCACTTTAGCTATGCCAACTCTAAGAAATTAATTAGTCCTTTAATAATAGAATCTATTAGGCTGGTGGAAAATCACAATCATCTAAAACAATCAAACAAAAATTAAGTACAAGGTTTAATGAAATGAACCTCATTCCATTTTTATATACATTGAATAATCAATGCATCTAAACTATGTTGTGTCACTATAGTATCAAGGGATTTTGAAGGATGAGAACAATTTACTGATCAAACCATTAGAAATTTTATAAAATTGAACGTATAAACCCGTCCATATTCCTTAACGAATTAATATAAATGGGTAGACTCTATGTATTTTAAGAGTATACTATTCGATGATTATTGATATTGTTGAGGTAAAGAAGAATTTTAATGGGATTTATCATGAAATGAATCTGATTCTCAATATAAGGATATTGAGAATAAGAATTTGTATACTTGTGGAATTCTACCACATAATTATGATGTCATTTTCTATAGAACCTTGATTGACCCTAAGTGGTATTTTCTCCCTATATTTCCATTTTATCACACATTCTTTAACCTTAAAATTGTTTGAAATCAACTAACGGTGATTTTTATTTATTTATATAATATTAAAAAAAATTACCATTTTTTACATGTTATTTTATATTAATAATTTATAATATAATTGTTTCATATATATTTATTCCATATAGTTGGATTTATAATTCAAGAAATAGTGGAATTAAATCAGTTATTTCTTCACATTTAATATTTTTTAATAGTACATCTTGAACAAGATCATATTTATCATTCAACTATACCTTAAATCTAAAGTTATTTTATTTGTTATATAATCATATTGAAAATATATTAACAATATACAATTGAAATTGGAAAGTCTATATTTAATTATTCGTATAATTTTTGGTCCATGGTTTTAAATCACTCTTAGAAAATGCATTATTACAGTGGAATCACAAATCATGAAGGAAAGAGTCACTAGTGGTTTAATATTATTTAGGGAATGACATCCGAGTATGATTTAAATTCATGATAAAACATCCAAAATGACATTTTATATATTATTTTTATTTACTTTAATTGATTTTTCAATTCAACCCCCAATGATTTAATATTTTAACAAAAATTAATTAGTAAATATAATAATGTTACTACAAATGGTTGTGTGAGTTATAAAGGCTCCTTGATATTTCTTATGGGTGAGAAACTATAGTGCATTTTATATAAAAATATTAACTGATATGGTTTGATGATAAAGATTATTAATGAATTTGGAACCATTTCTATGTAATTACAATGATTTCTTCATAACTGTTTCAAAAAAAGTCAAAAAAAATCATAAATTAAAAATAATAAACATTATAACTAAAATCATTAACCTTAAACTACAATGTTCTAGTTTCATGATAATTATTTAAATAAATTTTACCTAAATGTTTTTTTATTGTCATGGTTTCATATATATCATGTTATTTTTTATTTTTTGTGTTCAATGATTGATTATTTTATCAGTTCTTTCCTGAGCCATTTTTTAAATCCTTTTTTAAGACCTGGTTATGAAATTAAAACATACTATTATAGATCAAATCAATTTAATACAATATATTATTCAATAAAACATATTGAGGAATTCAACTTTCACCATTTTTTGTAAATGCATTAGAATGTAAAATGAGATAAAAATTATCACAAATGTATTCATTTTAAAATTGATATTCATTTCTGAAATTAAAAAAATTCAAAAGAACTTAATTTTTTAAAAAAAATTATTTTTATAATAAACATTTATTTTAAAATCAAAATAATAATGATTAATATTATTCCTAATAATATGGATCATAAGTTATAAATATATTAAATAAGGATCTCTATAATTTATAATTTCAAAAAACAAACTAGAGGAATTAAGGAGATAAAAAATAAATTGAAAAATTAATAATATAATTAATGGATCAAATGTTCAATGAAAAATAATAAATATTGTAAAACATACCATAACAACTTATTCCATTTATGAAACTTCCATGGATTACTTATTAGCTAAAATATACAAAAAAAATTATATAAAGGATAAATTGGATAATAAAATTACACATTCAATATGATGAAAATATAATTGATTATTAATGTAAAACCATATAATTTTAAATTGTATAATATAAAAATAACATTAAATTTGATAGCTTGTCATGTAAAAAACACTAATCTTAAACAAAAATTGATATACAATTAAGCTGTTGTTATTTAAATATGATAGTTATAACCTAGAAGTTGGTATGGAGGGAATAAACAGTAATAACAATATTATGAGATACATATAATTTTTTTCTTAATAATTTTATTAAAAATCATACATTTACTGTCTTTTTGTTAAAAATTACTTATAAATTATTTTGAAGGTATAAGAGTTATTTTCTATTAAGCTATTTTATGTGTTCTAAGTATTTAAATATGAATATATTATATTAATCATTATTTATAAATTATTCTGATCAAATACGTATATTATATATCCAATTTAATGAATTAGTATTCATTAAATAATTTTTAGGCAATAAATGAGAATATAACATTTTATGGTCCAAAATATATATTTTTAAATAGTTTTAATTACATTTTGTGGGAAGATATTATAATAATAGTAATTAAATATTTGAGATGATTATTTTTAAAAAAAAATAATATTTTGAATCAACATTTCATAATTGGCATAGAATGAATCATTTGAATTTTTCTTAGAAGATTGATTTTTTAGTGAACAGTGGAAGATAATATTTTATTAAAAAACTATCATTTTCTTTTGTTAATAAAGAAATATAAAAATACTATTATAATTAGGAATTAGTTTTAATGAAACATAATAACCATTTGATTTAAAACTATATAATTAATTCTATTTTATTCATTATTTTATATCATTTTGGTGTGTGTACATTTTAATTCTAAAAATCTCATTTTTCTAAACAATATTTTTCATTACATTTTTTGCACTTATATTAAAAATTGATTTATATAACAATTATAACAATAATGTATGAAATTTTTTAAATAAAATTTAACATAACATCTATATTCAATTATAAGGGAAATTTTATTTTCACTCCTAAAAATAAATTCTTATTTTAAAACAATTAAAAATCACGGCGAAGGAAAATTATGGTAAATTTTAAAATTACGTTTAAAATTCCCAAAATACCTCAAAAAATATCACTTGTTTATTTTTTTTAGACTGAAATATCTTCTATAATAGGCTATTTTGGTTGGATTATATATAATTGATGTTTTTATTTTAAGAGGTGGATTTTTTATAATTAGTAAAATTAATTTTCCCTCATTTAATATCATAAATATCATTTCATGATTAGGAAAATTTTAATAAATAATATAAATAATCCATTTTTTAGAAAATGATTTATAATAATTAATTTTCATGTTGAAATTTTTTTTATTTTTGAAAATATATTATTGTAATTTAAAATGGTTTTTTAACATGATGTCATGCTTGTTATAACATACAAAAAAAATGGTTTATAAAATATTGAATTAATCCCTTATATATGTGTTATTGAATTAAACTTATTTTATATTTACATGAGATGTATAAATGATGTTCTATGTATTATATTTCTAATTAAACTATTATCTTGACTCATTTCCTGTAAAAATATGTGACATTTACAAAAAGTGACATTAGATTTTATTTAATGTTTAAAAATCATGATAATATAAAAGAACATACCATATCCCAATTTTATTGTAAATTTCCTATGATTTAATTAATGGTATCTTTATTTTCAACTTATTATATATTAAATTACTTCTAAGACCTTTAATGATTGAAAACATTGTTAAAATGATTAATCATAAAAAGGGTGAATTAGTGTGCTAAAACAAATGATAATGGTTCAAATTACACAAAAACCTATATAAATTTTCATGGATGAAAATATTATGAAATTAGACTCATCATTATCAAATATATGTAATTTGGAGTAATTTTACATGACTTAGACACATATTATATATTTTAATAATTCTTTTTTTTACTCAATTTTAACTTATAAGACTCATAAAAGGGAATCTCATATTATCTATTAATCGGACATAATGATTCATTTAAATTAAATATTCCCTAAAAAAATACACTAAAAATATTCCTCCCCATGTCCTAGATTTTGTGGCCTCACAAAATAACTGGCCCATAAGGTATAAGGTTTAATCCATAGTTGGTTTATCAAATAATAAGTATATCACTTAACTATGTTTTTTTCTTTATATTTCTTCTCTTACCTCAATAAAACATTATTTAATCATATTTATATAAAGAAAATCAGATTATTATATATAGTTAAATTTTATTATTTTGACATAAAAATACCATTTTCATATTCTTTTCTATTACAAGAAAAAATCATTGCTTTTGTGTAAGTGTGGATTACCACCTCTAAGAACAGATGTCTTTCGTTTTTCATCACCACCTCACAAGGTTTATTATTATGATTGATTTAATAATTATATATGATAATTGTGTAATAAATATGATTCAGGAATGAATTTTTATTATTAATCTAGTTACCCTTATCACCTTTGTATAATAATTGCTTCTCACTTATGTATGTGTGGAAAACAACCTCCATGAAGAAATGTAATTCTTATTTTAATTTGTGTCATTAATTGATTGAGAAATAATTGTAATTGTTGTTTTCAAATAAAAATTATTCACATAAAAATATTCAATATGTGGTGGAATATTGACATATTATACCATCATTGACCAATCAATGTATCATTGTTATTATGTTTTAGATGTTTTCAAAATAGCTTATATGAACATAAGATATTTATAAACTAAATAATGAGTGGTATTAATAAAAATAAATATATAGTAGTAAAAAATGAAATTTAATATTGTTCTTAAAAATGTATAAAATTATTATTTATTTATTATACAAGAATTTATGTATGTAAATGGAAATTTACAGATGATGTAACGAGATTTTTCATTTCAGCATTCTTTTATTGAGAATTATGTCATTTTACCACATGTTTTTTTTTGTTTTGAATGTCCTTCCATATGGATATTAATTATACATAATTCTCTAAAATTCATTTTTTTGTAAATCAAATTATATTTCTCCTTATCAATGTCAACTATATTCAAATGTTACCAATGTTTTAAGGGAAATTATTTTAAAAACTTTGTTCTAATGTTTTTCTTCAAACTATTTATCTTCTATATAAATGTTCTAATATTTTTTTCAGGAAAATTATTATTTAAAAATAAAATTTTCATCAAATTTTTGGTTAATATTTATTTAGAAATTTTGATTAAGGATTAAATAATTATTATTTTCAATGTTTTCAGAATGATTCATTTTTACATCCTTTTCCAAATGGTGAAAATAATATTTTATTTAATTTTTATTGAATGAAGTTATTTTCCCAATATTAGGGTTTTTTTATTCATTGATGGATACATTATGTTCATTCATGATTACTTCTTAAGAAAATCTATTTATTATTAACATGGAATTTTTATTAATGTATTTTTAAGGAAATGAAAAAATTATGACATCATTATATGATAACTAAAAGTGTTTTTTGTTTTTCGAATGAATTCCAAATCATGTGGGTTTTATTATTAATGTAGATTGAATATATTTCACATTAATTATTTGTATCTTGAAAAATTTATATGAATTATTCGTCGGGTTATCTCGATATAGCTCTAAGTGAGGGTGAATCCGATATTTCTATCTACTGCATTTGTTAAATTGATGGTGTTTTCTGAGGATAGGATACTCTAAAGAGATATGGTAATTATATGGTAATTTGATTCCATTATAAGAATTCTTTTATTGGTCATTTTATGTATAATTATTTATGGTAACTACATGATAGGAATGAATGGTTGTTAAAGTAAATCCTTTTATTTCAAAATGTAAGAAAATGATCCTACATTTAAAAAAAATAAATATTTTAAAAATTAAATTTAATGGATTGATTTTCAAGGAAAGTTATTGATGATATTTTATTTTTTCCATGAAACACTTACATTAATTTTTTTTCAATTAAAATTCCATATGAAATGTTTTATAAAATCTATTAAGAAATTATATTTTTTTCATGGGAATATCAAATTATATTTGAGCTTTAAATTTTATTATGTAATGGGAAAAAATTATTATGGACTTATTAAGTTTATTAATGGAATAAATGTTTTTATTTTCTATAATTATCTTCAATGTTATTTTATTCTCATTCAATTTTCCAAAAACAAGATTCTAATTATTTTATGAATGTGTATAAATGTCAATAATTTTATAGTTATAGTTATGAGAGTTAACTTGAAAAACAAATAATTTTTTATTATATAGAATAAGTATTCTGTAAAAAATATATACAATATAAGAATTTTTACACATCTTTTTTATCATTATACCAAATTATCTAAAACACTAAACTAAAAAATATACACAAAATGGGTAAAAATTAATCTCAAATTATAAATTATGTAAATATTGGTTGATGAAGGCATAAAAAAGTATTATCGATGTAAGGAAAATGGTTTAAATTACGTTAGATATTAAGATGATTTATATGAATATATTTTATGTGCTCTAGATAGCTTTTTGGGTCATTATTTATAAGGATGATCTTAAATGGAAACTTATAGTCATGCCTTTTGATGTTTTATGTAATGGGATAACATTGAGATATATTTATTTATTTTTAATAGATGATTGATGTATATGAAACCCTTATGTTTGGAATGTGATATTAGGAAAAGTTTATTTGATGAATAATGGTTTTACATTTATTTGATATAAGTTGAGAGGTATTGAATACAATTATAGTAAATATAATATTCGATATTGATATAATTATCCATAAATGTGTTAAAACTATTTTGGAGCATAGGTTTTAATATATTTATGACCATGGGGTTGAAAATGAAAGTTATGGTTAAGTGATTTATGTTAATTATGATGAAGTTCACTGTTTTTTGGACATTATATGAATAAGGTAAACATAAATATTAATTAAATTTTATTAATAAAATTTTATTTATCTTCAAGAATCATATATGATTTTACTATTGCATAATTTTGATTTATGTTATTTATGTAAATTATTATCTTATAGTAGATATAATATGAACCGAAGATTAAATTTTTTTTATATGTGACATCATGGGTGATTAATATTATTTTTAGATATATGATAAGTTTATATCATATTATATTGTGAAAAAATATTCGTGATCTTTGGGTTTCAAACTAGGTGATGCAGATTTTGAAGAAAATTAATGTTAGTTATCTATGTGTTTTTTAATGTTTTGAATTGGGTCTTATTATTAGGGATTTGATAATCAACATAGTTTTTTTCTAATTATTGGTTATTATTATTTGAAATAATTTCTAAATATACTCACCATTTATGGTTTTTGTTAATGGATATAATCTAGAAAGATAACTTCCATTTCTTCTATGAATCTTATAAAATAATGAAAATTAAATTTAATTCATAATTCATTAAAAAATAACCATTTATAATTTAGAATATGGAATCCAATATAGGTGTAATTATACTTGAAACATAACCATTAGATTAAATTATATTTATGGATTTGAATAAATAACATAAGAAAAAAAATATATTATTCTCTATATATATGGTAAAATAATTCATCAACTCAAGATAATGGAATATTATTCTATTGAATTTCATAAAATAAATATTAAAATATTATTTTAGGAGCACTTTACCATATATGAGTGTTATAATGGTAATAAAATCATTTAAGGAATATTTATAAAATGATATGATTCCACATCTTAAATGTTATATTAATGTTATGTCAAAATAAAATGTTTTTTATGTGGATTTATAGATAATTATTTCATCATATGAATATTTTATACAACCTTATTTAATTGTATATTTTTTTTAAATACATCACATTAAACATAACTAACAAATGTATGGAAAAAATATATTTAGATTGAGGGGTCTGGGTAGAATATAACAAACCAGTATTTTAGAATTTATTTTAAAAAATAATATTAGATTTTAGACTGTGTGTAATATGAAACACCATACTTAAATGAAGTATGAAATACTATATAAATATTTTATTTAAATTTTACTTTTATAACATTACCATTGGTTTTAATACTATGATGAAAAATAATGACAATAATAAATATTTTAGAACATTTTTTCCTTAATAAAATTTTTGATTGATCATTTTTCTATTATTATTTGGTTCAAAATAAAGATAAAATAACTTAATGGTATATGAGTTGTTTTTTAATAAGAATTTTTTTTGTGTGAAATGTATTTTTATCATAATAGATTAAATTAATTACTATTAACAAATGATTTTAATGAAAAAAGTTAATTATAAATCTAATTATTTTAATTAACATTCATTTTTTTATTGTAAATATGTAATTAATAATAATGAAGTAATTTATGCCTCAGAAAAACAATTTTCTTAAAAAATAATTTTACCGATTTTTTATACACTTGTATTATAATTATTTTCATTTAGTTTCTATGATGGAATTCAAAAATGTGGTTATAGTTTTTTAAAATAAATATTTTATAGTTAGTTTAGGGTGATTTTTTTGGTATTTATTTTTTAAAATATAGATTTTTTAATGTATTGTGAAAAATGAAGAGTTTGGAAAACCATTCATTAAATTAATTTGTTTCATGTATTTTTAAATTTCCCTTATTTACTTGATTTTTTTTGAAAATGAAATAATATCCCCTAGATTAAATATTATCTAATTAATGAAATATTTATTTTAATATCCTAGGTTTTCTAATGAGTTATAGATATTTTTAATTTCAATTTAATTTTCTTGTTTTGAAATAATTTAAATTCTTAATAAGGTCACAAGGGTTTTGAGGGTGTATTCTGATTTTTCATAGCTTAGATTCTGAGTTTTTTTGGAAAAGGTATACTATGATACATGGTTAGTAGAAACACAGCGAACCAAGATGCATTTTTTGATGAAATCATTTCATGTGGTCCATGCGTATGTATTTGGATTCAAAGTTTGAGGGAGACCATGAAAATGAGGCCTCTTTCTTATGTTTTATCGAATAAAGAGAGGAAAATGGTCCACAATTCACCCTTACTATACACCTGGGATAGTATGCTAGTGCATGGACAATTTAAATTTTTTGTTAATTCCAAAAACATTGACTTCCCATGGTTTTTATATCAATGATCTTTGACCATGATGAGGTATTAGGGGATAGAGGCAGGTGTCCCAGTTTGTCCATAATTTTTCAAATTATGAAAATAATTAGTGTAATATTCTTAGGGAGGCAATGAGGGGAACATGATTGGCACACACTTTGTCCAATCAGGCGACCAGACTGCATGACCCATGAATTTTATGGGATATGTCCATATTAACCTTAAAACTCTATTAACATAAATATATTTTCCCTTTTAACATGATGGAAACCACCCTATATTTTGATATCTCCCTTGGAAGAAATCTCTATTGATTTGGTGTCAATTATTGGTCCATATTCAGAATTAAGAGCAATTTATTGCATTATATCCACTATGGAATGTTCTATTCCCCCTATGATTTGTTCTTCCTTTTAATTTATATTTATAAAGTTATTTTGGTTCATGTTATTTTTCTCTATTTCAAGGAAATTTTTTCATTTCTCTCTTTTATTCTTAACCAAATTGAGTTTGGAGTCAATACTAGATGATTATTCTACCGTTGGTAAATGGTAGGTGGTTTATAATATTCTATCAATGTTGGGGTATTATATTCCCTTTTTCTATTGTTCAAAATGTTATACATTCAATCGAATACATTAAAATCAATTTAATGTTTCGATATAATTTTTTGGGACCATTTTATGTTTCTTATAGTAAAATTATATGGTTGTAGGATATTATCTTCAACTGTGGGTGCCCATGGAGTGTGTTCTGACATTTTTAATTTTTTTACCACCCATGATGTTTCTTCATATATATTACATATGTTATACCAAACCATTTGGTGTGTGTGATATCACCAATTTTTTGGGTATCCTTCATTGATTGATTGAGATTTAAATGAGTTATTAGTATAGAGGTTATGACATCATTTAAATATTATAACATGATGTTTAAATTCATTATTAATTTAAATGGAAGATGTGGAAGTCAGTCATTTGAACTCAAGAATTTTTAATGGTAATAAAATGGTTTATGAATTGAGATTGATGAATTGATAATGGTAGTGGATTATTATAAAATTTCTATATTTCATATCCTAATTCCATAGGATTCCATTGAATGTTTTAATCTATAGATCTTTATTTATTATAGTAGTGGATTCCACAGACAATTCTACTCACAGGATCTCAATTCCATTTTTTGTAAATGGACATTCCTAATCATTGGATCTGGTTTTCTTTGAATGCCTTGGAAGAACTCCTGGATTCTATATATCTCTTTATAGAGCCTCCATAATGATTCTTCATGGGCTCTACATGGATGAATTGGTCATTTATTCCTTGGATACATCACATTCAGGCTAGGAACATGATTTCAACGCAAGTGTAATTACGAATGCTTTATCATTATTAAAGATACCCCTATTATGGGATAAAAATTTCATCTTTTATACTAGAGTGTATAACAAATATTTACATGATTATGGTTTATATAGAGCAATGTTTGTCTTAACAAGATAACAACTTCTTTTTAAAAATTTATATTTGTAACGTTACACCTTTTATATACTCCACACATTTTCCTAATTTATATATATAATTTATTTTATATAGACACAATCGGTGGTGGCCTAATCTATGCTATATCACACCTTTCTGATACCTCCATTGGTTACCCAGATAGACTTGATGGATTCCGTTAGGGTCTAAGAAAATATCCCACGGTTTGATATTTGGCCTGATCATTTCTTAGGAGAGTGGTGAACAAGGAAGTGATATTCTCATAATGGTAGCTTAATATAGTTCATTTTTTCCTTTTTCTGTTTTGATACATGTTATTTAATGGATTCATATTCCCTTGTATTTATTTCCATATTGTATAAAGACATGACATGATCATTATATAGTACATGGAATAGCTTTTGGATTTCTTATTATTATTGTCTCCTAGATGTTATATTCTCTCATTATTAAAATTATTCTTACACTAATTTATACACTTGAGATTCCATTTAATTGCCCTAATAAATGGGGTATAGAATATACATTGTACCATTTTAGAACTTAAATAGTAGTTAGAAGACTATAGTGTACGGGGAGACATAGATGAGGCCATGTGACCCATTGGCTTGAGGAACATTATAGTGGATTCTAGGTTAGGGAATTAAAAAATGGTATAAGAGAAGTTATATTTTAAATATTCACTATTTTGATATAATAGATATAATCTTAAGAATAAATTAGAATTTTTTAATGAGTTTTTCCTTGGAGTATGTCACCCACATACATGAAAATTCATATTTCATGGAATGAGACTTTTTTTTCTTGATTTTTCTTATTAAAATTGATTTTATTCCACATTGGGGTGATGCACATGATATTTGGTGTTCGTTATGATTCTGAATTTTACTATTGAATGTTTAGATGAGGTTATTTTATCTCATGTATCATTTTAAAAATCTTACAAGATTCATATTCCTTGTATATTCAATGCCATATAGGATTCATTTCCTGACTACATGAAATTTAGGATGTGGTATTTTTTGTAGAACAATTATTAGAAAATTTTTAATTTAAGAAATTTGTAAAACTATCCATGGTATATACGGTGCCTTCTGTAACCTAATAAGTGTTTCCTATCGCATTATACAATATACACCCCAAGTAATCAATTATAGAACATAGGGACTATTTATTGTGTGGACGTGAATTTATTATGGTTGGTATTTAGTGGATTCCACATTTCAATTTAAAATTTGAAATGGAAAGGTTGATGATTAATGGGTTTTTAAATTTCACATGATATTAAATATACTAATACATGAAATGTAAAATAGAGAGTATAACCCATACCAATCATTAGAGAGGGAAGTAGTCAGTGTCTCTAGTAGTTTTTATGGTACTTCTTAATACATATTCTTAGATTTAGGAGTTGTTAGAGGGATATTGAGTTATTATAATTAGTGTATTACATTTCCTATTATTTTATATGTGACTTGATCACTAATAAATTATTTTCTTAGGAAATCATTTTAAATTTTAGATACATTCCATAATTAAAACCTAAAGTTGTGCACTAAGTGGGTGGAAATGACCAAGATCTTGAGGTGGTGGGGCCTATGGTGCTATTAGAACCCCTAGAAGAGAAACATTACTCACATAAAATTATTCTAGTTATGGGCATTTATGAACTATTACAATATATTTTCATTAACATTTTTCGTAATGTTCATGGAGACCCACATCATTCCTTGTCTTTGGTAGAGATGTCATGAGTTTTCTAACAGGAGAATCCACCCACATTTTTTGTGTATATTGGTCATAAATATGTTGATATATGGATTGAAACTATATTTTCTATCATATAAAAATCTCGATACACCTCCCTGTATGATATTGATGTTCACATCATATATGATTTGTGGAGTATATATGATTTTGTTGGAGGTTCTGAATGAGGATGATGCACTTCAGGATATGTTTTTTGGGATTTACAATAAATGATTAACATTTACTTATTTCTTGATACACTGAGAGATAAATGGGATAGTGAGTTTATTGGTATGTAGTAGGGAGTGATAACCAATACTTAGTGTTCAATACACATCATTGATATTCAAAAAAAATCAACAACTTACCTTCTTGATATGCCATCAAGAGTAAGACTTATTAAGAAAGATTCCAAGAATGTGGTTCGCTCACTTCTCAATTGGATTTAGTTGAAAAATATTAATGAGATAGTTAATTATTCTCTTAATATAGAATGGATCCTGAGAGAATATGGGGGACTAGAGTATAAACATTATTTCACTCAGCCTTGTGGTTCTCTGTCTAGTGCGAGAAAGTTCCATTTTGAGGATTCTTATAGGGGGAATACTACATAGTGTGTGAGTGATGATAGTTATGTATTATATAATCATTGTGTTATATGATGAAATTTAAGGATTCAATGCGATAGTGACCTAGTTGATTACTGATCATGAATTATGGTGGTCCATCTACTGCGATTCTCTAGAACTATCCCTCTAACCGTTAGTAGATGGTGGCTGACTCTGACTCCATGTTTAGTTGTATGAATTAGTGATATGTTTAAGACTAGGATATGGAGTAGTAAAATTAATTTATGATAACATAGTGGGTTTGGAAGAGGTATCTAGGAACTAATAGTATCACGACCACAGAGTGGTCCAACTATGGGTAGTGAGGTTGTTTCATAGGGTCCCAATTCAGGTTTGATATAAACTATACAACCAAATCTAGAGGACTAGAGAACCTCAAAATTTATACTAAGAGGTATGATCTAATTAACCAATACTCTAGTATATTCTCTTTTCAATACATGTTCTTCAAATTCAATCATATTTACAGCTATCATAGATAGCCAAGGTACTGTTGTTTTGTTTCTTAGGAACATCTTTGCACTCAAAAAACATTTATAAAAAATAGGAGATTGTTATTGATAAAAAATATAGTCCCCCTTGATATTGGTGGTTTCCCATTATAAAGGATGTTTTTTACATGATATGATAAGGTTTTAAATAATACACTAGATGGAATAAACAGTTACTTAAAATTTTGTTTTCACAATTATTTTCAAACAGTGTCTTTCAGATCACCAGAGGGTAGGGTTTTATTTACATGGGTAAACAATATCTCCCAGAATGTAGAGATGGACCAATAATTTTTGGATGATTAGGATTACAACCCATATTCCAAGATTATATATAGATTATCAAGGAACAATTTAGTGTGACATCCCCTGAGAGGTTAATTGTTTCTTCGACATCTTCTCAAATGAAATTTCTATTTTTACCTCCTCAGATAGAGTAAAATGAGTTGAATCAGTATCAATTCATCATAATATGATGTCTACTATGACATAACATGATATTGAGAGACTGTTATAGGATATGGGATAAATGAGATTATAATTACCATCCCTTATCTATGGGGATTGTTTGTCCTTCTTGAGAAATTCTTAGAATAAACCATTGGAAAATATGTAAATTACCAAATATTGAACCCAATGATGGTGAAGAACTAGTATCCCTTTTAATGTACATAAGATCTCTTTGAACAAATCTGAGGAGATCAAGTGTTCCTGAGGATTGATTAAATATCAAGTTATCACAATGTAAGTATTTGACCTATAGACATACCTCATATATGTTTTTATTTCATGTATGATATATATAAATATTTTCTTATGTTGTTCAGTTTCATGAATATTCCAATAGTTTTCTAGTGATGATGAACCATGTTTTTCATCTCTATATAGATATTTTTTGGTGGTTTAAAAAAACATCTTTGGGAATTCTTACATTCAACATGACCATTCCAAACAACATGAGGTCATTTCTAATACACTAAGAGAGAATCATTTATATGCTAAGATCACAAAGTGACATATCAAGATGGAGAAGATTCACTTCATGGAACATATTCTCTAAGAGAAAAAAGTATTATTTGACCCTTAGAATGTGGGAGATATAGTTCCTCTGGATCATCCCACAAACAACATTAACATACATAGTTTCTAGTAGATGGTTTGATATAAAACTCATCTCATATATTAATTATATGGCATTGGAGAACATCTTAAGGGATTTACTAATATGTTTGTGATGTTTTTATGGTCAGGTACTTTCATTATAACATTTTAAGAGCTAAAGGGACGACTGAATTTATCATTGTAACTTATTCATCCAATGTTAGTCTGATGCTTTACTTTAAAAAGTGACGATTCTGATATTGTCCTAAGAGAATTTCTGATATAGGTGTAATAATTCATTGCATATGAGTATCATAATTATAGGTACAGACAAATAACTACATGCTAGGTGATCTTGAGCTAGCCACTCTTGTACATTCTTAGAGATGTTAGAGGAATTACTTATTGGTAGATCATTTTGTGGTTTACACTGACTAAAAAGTCATCATTTACATATTTAAATAGTGTGACAGAAATATGAGATTGAAAATATGGGTTGAACACCTATATTTTTTTGACTCTGATCTTTAATATATGTCAGGGACAGGAAACACAGTTGTTGAATAACTAAGCATGAGGTGTCAGATACATGAACATAATGAGGACACTAGAGACTAAAATATTATATCTTTATTCGTATAATGGAACTTGGAGGTGTAAGGTTTATATTTCTACATTATTCAATCATAATTGGTATTTAATTCAAGAATTTTACATTGAGAGTGCCTGAAATAATTACTTGATACTGAGGGCCTAGTCTAATGGGAGAGTGTGGCATGTGAGAAACTATTTATGGTTGTAATATGGGAAAGTATTAAATTCTATGTGAACATGGTTTTATTTAGGTTCCAGAAGGCATACCCTATGGGATAATGTGAGAGTTTCATTCCTCACATTATATACTGAATCGTGATTGACCAAATATAAATTTTGACTTGTGCCATCAAATTCTTTTGCCATGGCTGAATCAAAATGTAGCTATGTTTTTCATGAGATGTTCCACTAGTCATTTGATAAGGGTATAACACCAGTGACCAAAAGGTATTTTATAGTAGTCACTCATTCTAGATAGTAAATGGCAATATTTTTCGATAGATTTCATTACTAGGTTTATATGGTCACCTCAAGGTAGTGATATTTATAGGGTTGTTGTGGATAGTCTCATTAAGGATTCTTATTTCATGCTGATCAAAGATAACTTCTTAGTATATGAGCGTGTGAGATTATATATCGATGATATTGTTTGCCTTTAGGGTTTTCCTCATACTATGGTATCAGATTGGGAAACCAAGATTATATCTTGGTTTTTGTAAAATTTTGTAAAGGGAATTGGCTACTTAGTTATTTCTGAGTATGGTGTACCACCCTTTGACTAATTTCTAGTGAGATCACATTATAATGATTTTAGTGGACATTCATATATCATTCATCCTTTATGTAATGGTATATTTGGAGAGTAATATTCCCCTAGTGGAGTTCTCTAGCAATATGATCTATTATAATACACTACAGATGTTTATTAATGTGTATTTGTATGGTAATCCATGAATATCATGGATGTGTTGACTAGAGGTTAGATAGTAAGGGATTCTCGAACCTTATGTTGTAAAGAAAAAAACATATAATATCTAGTAGAAAAAATGTGGGTTTATACTATATAGAGTAGAGAGAAATATTATAATTATTATTGTTAATGACCTCTATAGTTCGAGGTAAGTGATCAGTTAATTCTGCATATATCCATGAAGCTATGACGCATATGGAACATGGGGCAAAGAAATAATTCACTGTGATATGTATGGATATTATATATTTTTGATAGAGTTAGTCTGATGGCCTATATATTTTATTTACCTCAATTGTAAATACACATGTATGATGAAATCCATGTTTCTCAGTAATGCCGTTATCACTTAGACTCATCTCATACTCTACATTTGGATGAAGATGAGTTATTTATATAGTTATACATTACTGATAATCTTATTTGAATTATTTATAGGATCATAAAGGCCCAAGGTCTCCTAGTTTCAATATTACTACTATTTTCGAATCATCACCATATACATGAAAATAATTGGTATAAGGATGCTAACGTACATTCTCAGTGGTTTACGTTATTATCAGGCAATTCTTCCCCACCCAAAGAATTAAAATCATGGATGAATTTTTTTGGATCGTTTTGTAAGATACTAGATATTACAATGAGGAAATAATTCTTTGAGGTTATTTTTTATTACTACATTATTAACTAATATTACTTCCAAAAGAGCTCACATAAATTTTAGGAGTGTTTGGGGATTGTTTAAAGCTTGAAGTCCTAGTATTTGTAAAAAGGTATATAGTCTAAATAGTTATAAGAATCCATTCAACCAAAGCTTTTTCTTTAGTGAAACTAGATGTATAGGTCCAAACCTTTTTCTACCACTGCACTATTTGAGTTAAAATTGTATAAGGGACTCTGCATGCTTATTCCAAGTTGGACAAAGAGAAGAAAAGGGTGAATAGTTCACCTCAAAAGTGTTCCTAGGGCCAAACCCCCATGCATGGCCAACTATAATTTTTTTGATAGTAAAAATGATTTTTGATGGAAAATTTTTCTAATAACATTCCTTAACCATGAAAGGGGTGAAAGGGTAAATAGGTATATGTAAAAGTTTGAAAATGAATTTCAAAACTATGTGGAAGAACCATGTCGGTTACCTGGAGTGGCATTCAAGGGGGAAAATTGGAGCATGGTGTGGCCAAACTATGAAACCAATGTATTTTAGGGGAAATGATCTAATTTTATATAAAAAATATTTTAAAATAAATCTTTTACACTTTTCACTTACTAAGAATCCTCCATGTATATTTGGATATCCCTTTGAATCCATCTCCAAGGGTTCATTGCTAAATCTCCATTTGACCTCTAAAATGAGAATCATTCATCTCATTTGATCCAAACTCATTTGTTTTATGATCATCATGTTCTATTATTCATTTGTATTTTAATCCTTGGAGTTATTTTATTGAATTATAATTTATACTATTTCTAGTGTATTCGTTTTTTTTGTTTTCTTTAAATCCGACCAAAGATAAGATTTGATACTAGATGGGTGTTCTTCCACATGTATAGGGTAGGTGTTCAATAAATTTATATCAATTATTGGATTTTTATATGCCTTTTTGACATTATGATTCATGTTTTAATTTAAATATATTCCCCTAAAAAGAATTGAATTTCTTGATATAATTGTTTTGGAACGGTTTAGGTTTCCCTCTAGTACCATTATACGGTTGATGGTCATTCACCTCAACTTGTGCCACACATGGTGTGTGTTATATTTTTACCGATTGTGTGGTATATATACATAATTTCCTTATGTTATACCACCTTATTGGGTGTTTTTGAGATTAAAAAATATTTTGGGACATTGTTTATTTCAATTATATTTAAATGAATTATTAAGATAAGGGTTATTCCTCTTTTGAAACATTATAATAATAAATTTCAATTGATTAATTATTTAAATGGGTAATTTGGAATTTTTTTTAGATGAAATGATTAATTTTGATTGTTAATAAAATGGTTTATGTTTTGTGATTGGTGAATATATAATGGTAGTTGATTCTTTTGATAATTATATACATCTAATCCTGATTTCATAGGGTACTAAGAACGTATCTACTCCATAGATCCCTATTGATTACGGTTGTGGAGTTATCACTCATTTATACACACTGGATAGTGATTCCAAAGGATTCCATGGTATTTTTAACTCCTTATATTTATAATTATTGGAACTCCTTGGATTTGGTCATTGAATTTCACACAAGTATTTAATGAGTTGCGGTCAAGATGCTCTATGTACTATACATGGATTCCTTGGTCCTTTATACATTTGATCGTTACCTTTTAGGATTGGAACATGATTACATTATGTCTTCCATTATGGATGTTGTATCATTTTCATATATATACCTACTATGGGTTTCTTATTTCATTTATTATAGTTTACCTTATAACACCCATTTATGTATGCTTTGAGTTATCCCATGAAAACATATTATTTTGAAAAATTACTATTATTACAACTATACCAATGATAAACTTCTAACTTTTTAATTGTTTATAGTCACACTTAATATGTTATAGATACCATTGCGGGTGGAATACTGAGTGTTATCTACCACCCTATTTGGACATCCATTATGTACCGAGGAAGACATCATGGATATAGGTAGGAACAACGTAAAGCTCGCAATATTTGATTACTAACATGATCGTTTCATAGTATTAGGGGATAAAAGGATTCATATATTCATATTATGCTAGCCGAAGAGAGTTCATTTTATCCCATTTTTGTTTTGATAAATGTTTTATACTAAAATCATGTTTCAATTTATTATCTATAATATTTAATAGAGACATGACATGGTCATCATATTGTACATGAATCTTATTTTGACATTATTATTAATAATTTCTTATAGAGTTTATCTTCTAACATGATTTATATTGTTCATTCACTTATTTATTCACATGTGGAACCACTGTGTTACTCTGATCATAATGTTATAATCTCCCCATTGTACAAAATTAGACCCTCACTACATGTTGATATCCAATGTTATATGGATAAGAATTCATGATTCCATGTGACCCACCAGATCAGGGTACTGTTTATTGGATTTTATTTTAGAATATATGATTAATGATTTTTATATGTATTTTTGTTATATGTTCATTTAAGGTTTTAAACTAAATTTTCCTAAAAGGTGGTTCTATTTTATTTTCAAAACTAATATTTAAATTTATATTTCATCTAATGAAAATTGAATATAATAAAATTTCGTTCAAATAAAGAATAATCATTTCCAAAATTGGATATATGTTTAATTTTATATGGTCTCAAATATATGTTACCATGTTAAAAATTAAAAGTTATTCTGGTAATGTTAAATTAAGATAGATCATCAAATTATATATAAAAGGAAAAAAAATACCTCACATCATGTACCATCATCATAAAATTCATGCTAAGAGTTAATTTATGATTATTAAATTCCATATTTCTCTTTAGGTTCATCTTTTTTTACTATGTTTTAAGTGTTTTTTAACAACAACAGTATGTGAATTATTGTTTTTGATACATGATTTATGTCTAGGTTGTGTGGTGGATATAAAATATCAATGATTATCCAACGGATTCCACCATTCAATGAATGGGGTAACAATAGGTCTTTAGATATCTACAAACACCACTGACAATATGGTTGGGTTCCATCAGCTTACCGATTGTGCTGGGGGGGTCTTTTATAGTTTTAACCTACACATTAGCCATCTCGTGGTAATGAAAACCCCCATTTGGGTTTTTACGTAGGCACATACCATTTGGGGTGGCGCACAATCTTACCAGCAGAGTATGGTATTAATGAACATTAAATGTTATCTATAATTTTGAAATCCACTCATTTTCCTTTATTTTTAACAATCATATCAAACCCTGTCACCCATATTTTTGATGAGACACCTTATCCCTTTACTTTTAATATATTTTATTCATATTTAAATTGATATAAGATAATAGACCAATTATGTGATTCAAGATCTATACATTATCTCAGGATCTAAAAAAACTCATCATCTTTCTTGATATACGTGTGAAGAGATATAATAGATATATGATCACTATGTGGAAATAATTATTATTTATTCCATCCATTATATATCCTTAATATATATAGTTATTTGATTATTTCTCTTGATCTGATATAATTCTACATTCATCTATGGGAATGAAATAGGTATATGGTTTGGGATCCACTTCCGAGACATATTTTTATGGATTATTGATGATTGGAATATAATATTTTGGAAATATTTATGTGATACTTATATATATAATAAGATATTTATTATACATTGGTATATTGATGGTGGATTTTAAATGTTAATGAAATCATTTTCTAGGAGTCATATCTATCATCAATGATGGACATTTTCATGTATTCTATTATACAATGATAATCGTGATACCATATTATTATTAGATCTCATATTTGATAAAAACTATAGTGATGGATTGATGATAGTTCAATGATCATTAACTTGATACAATTATTTATTCTAGTTCTGATTTGTAATTAAAGGTATATTATTTAGTTGAAAGTATATCTGATTAATTTTCACCCTCTTATTTAATATATCTCAAAACTAGTTTTGTTGATAAACTCAGTGAGGTATGTTGATTTAGAATAAACCTTCATGGAATAGAATATCCTCTACAACAATTTATAAACCTCTTAATTAGTGAACCAGAACACGATATAGGCATACATTATGTGAGTGAAAAGCATGGGCAGGTGAGAAGTGTGATTAAGAATTTTATTATTTGATGAAAATTGGCGTACTCCACCAATAATCTTGAGGAAATAATTTCCCTTCCATATATGTCCTTATTTAGCAATTGTTTCCTAGAGATAGAACTCAAATATGAATATATCATTGTTAATTCTTGATTATGATAGCATATATGTGGGTGTGTCTATGTATCCTTGGTTTCCATTGTATGATGCTTGATGTAACGAGTGTACACAAGTAGCCTATTTGACCATGTTTGATTATTGATCACAAGTTTCTAAATCTGACTACTATGACTCTGGATGGTGTTATATGTCATATTTATATGAATTATATTATTTAATGGAATACATATCATATATCCAATGGATGTACTATTATATTATTTGATGATATATAGAATATCATGGTATGACATTCCCCTTACTGGTGGAGTACACATGGATTGAGATTATGTGTATTATGGATGTAGAAACATGTAATGGAAATTAAAACCTTTTGGAAAGACTAAAAATAGTAGTAGTGAGGTGTGATGGTCTTTTAGACTTATGAAGGGGACAACCATGTTGTGATAATGCTGATTCATAACCTATGAATACCCTTGAATATGAAATTTTTATTGGGATTTCCATGATAGTGATGGGGTTTGATATATTTATAGAATAACCCAACTAATATTCCTTGAAACATCTTAGGGATATATTATTTCCTTATTAAAAACAAATTATTCAACATCCTTATAAAAATAATTCTCTATGTTGAGTGAAAATTGGTACATCTGGGGTTCATTGAAGCATAGCCAGTACATTGATTCCCATCATATGAATGACAGTTTACTTATAGAAAGATGGGAATGTACTATTATCAAATAATACTCCTTCTATACATGTGATCCTATTTTAAGGATACATCTTTGGTTTCATACTTTGTATCATTACTCCCACCCTACATGCGTGGCTTGGTGAGAGTACCGACTTCATGATCAGAAATCAAGGTACGGGAAATAGGATTGTTACATTTAGCTTAGTTGGTTGAGGAAGGATTTGATGTGATATCAGGTTACACTCTAGAATAAAATCATAATAGTTTATTCTTCCATCATATCCTTACACACATTGTATTGACCTTCCACTATGGGGTTATATGTAATTTTTGCAATGATGTATCTTCTGTTATATCATGGTTATATATTTTAATTCATCTATTATTTTTGGTGGTCATATTTATGGTGTGTTGTTCTAATTATTGGGGTTATAGTATCCCCACTGCATAAAACAACCATCAATAGTAGTCACTATTATCACATATATGGATAGTTTCTCACGAGGTTATGTGGAACCCTATCTTGGACACTCTGACATGGGTCTGGGTGTTACCAATTATTATCAGAACCTAGGTTCCATTCCCTATTTTTTCATTTCCAGTTATCAATGAATTAATATAGGATGTGTGGAACATAGGTAGGATTGTTTCCATGTTCATGGATAGATCATGTGTAATGGTACTCTACTTATTGGTTTTCGGATTAATAGTATAGTTTTATGTGATTTTCATGTGTTAATGAATCCTGACTATCCATATAGGGTCACTTGTCATATATTTGTATATATTGTTTTATTAATGTCAATATGTGAATATATTAAATGATATATTCCTTTTTGATATATCTATATCATTATTTTGTGATATATCCAAGCTGTTATGATGACATAGTGTTTGGAATTAAAATTAAAAAAACTGTAGAATGCTTACTGATTATTATATATATGATCATGACTAATTTTTTCTAATAATGAAATTGGATTCAAACAAGGTTACTTCCAATGGGTCTATAACATGGGATATATGTATCCTCTTATGTTTTTCCTTTATAAGAGTTACATTTTTGCCTATAATATTCTATTTTCAATTCGTTTATAATGTTTGACTATGTAGTCAAACTATTTTCATATTATTTCCAAATAGTACACATTGATGGATATAGATAGAATCAAAAGTTTACAAGGGTTAGGATTCTTTTATGAGGGATGAAAACATTATTTCATCACATATTGTGAATAAGGGTGTAATATAGAAGTCTCCCTCACATGCCCTTGGGGAACATGTAGTTATCCCACAACAACATGGAGTACATCCCCTAGTTCTTGACTAGGGTGTATGTGTATTGTGGTTCATGGTTGAATGTTCGAGATACATCTGGCTCCAACACACACAAAAACTTCAAGTAATATAAGGGATTTAAGAATCATATGATTGTATAGATATCATTTAGGGTATCTTTCAACAGGATGAGACACTTGAAGAAGTGTGATGACATTGGTGGTGCTCATGCTTCCATGACCCATCATAAGGTGATAGTTCCTGAAAGATTGGCTAGAATACGTGAGTTTCTCACCTAGGAGGAACAAATAAACATATTATTCAAAGAATTTTTTCTATATCACAGATGATTTAGTAAGTGCAGGTGTTCATGGAGTTATATTAGAGATCCATAATGGTTTCATCATACCATTCCCATTTCATATATCTATACAAATCACATCCCACCAAGATGAGAATGGGGAACCCAATGATTGTATGTTCTATAAATGAGACTTATTTCAATTTAATTGATTTAGAAACTTATTTCAAAGGTGTTGTGATAGGATATGATTATGTTTAAGGGTCTTGATAAGGAACACAAAACTATAATTATGTCATCATTAGGTATACAAGAATGTAAAACTCTTATATTCCCAATTAGTATCTCTATTAAAATCATAAATATGAAGATATAATGGATTTAAAAGGGTGGAAAAAATACTAAGAAGAGAATTGTATAGTCTACCAATTATGGAGATATTACATTGTTCTTAAACATTGGATAGATATTCACTTTTAAATATTCTTATCAATGAATCAAATATTGTGTTAATAGTGTTGTAATATAATATGATTCCAGTAGTTTTGTTATAGAGTTATGAGGCTTGGTTTACATAGTGGAATGTGGCAGATGCAGTCTTCGACTTGGGATTTTTCTTGGTCCCTCAGCAACATGATTAAATGAAGATGACTAAATTCCATCACATGACTCAAGGATATGTTCACAAAGTTGAGGTTATATATTTATATAAATTATTTCAAGGTAAAATAGATTTTTTGGGGGTTACAAACATTTTTTGAGGCGATGTATTGATCAAATTCATGCCATAATGTTCATTTTTAACAATTTTCCTCTACATTCCATTATAAATAAACATGTTTTTTTCAATAAGTGACATATTGGTGAAGTAGTCTTCTAAGTTGTATTCCATTAATACACTATTATTAAAAATAGTTTATCATATTTAATGATTCATTGTGTTCCCTAGAGTTATTATTAATAATGGACCTATGTGGGATATCGGGGTTGTTTAGATGAAGTGCTTTCATGTGATTCTTAGAATAAAAATTATGATAAGTTATAGGGCCTATATCAAATTCTAATCAGGAATATTATCATTTACTTATCAAAATATAGAAAATTTCATTTTTACTAGTGGGGGTATGTTGAGTAAAGTCAACCAAGAAATGATGTGAGCTTTATTGGAGTCATAATAGAATGGATGGATGGCTTAGATAAGGTTTTAGAGCACAATGAAATTTTGTTCTCTATTCCTCTAGCTGAGGATATCTAATGTGATGTCCTCTTAAATGACATCATAATTCTCCAACTTTTCTAAGGAGTTTATTTTGAGATAGGACTAATTCTATGTTCATTTTATATTTTATTTCTGTATTATCTAATTGAATCGACAATGTTAATGGAGATAATATTAATACATGAAGATGTAGAATAAAATGGGGTTTCTTAGGACGAGTACATGAGAAAGGGATGAACCTATTTGGTTCCCCAGAATGTATGATGGTAGGTATTTAATAACTTCATATTAATAGTAATAAATGAAGGATATATTGAATAATAGGTAAACATTTCATAGGATTAATGATCCCCTTGATTAGTTTGAGGGATCTCTATAGATCTCCAAGACTTATCTATTGCCATTCTATCACTAGTTATAGTTTTCAGGGGAAGAAAATAGAAGAAACCATTTATAAGAACGTATTAGTTATTTGAGTAATTGGTTTTTTCATTTGTAATGATGAATTAATTGAAATTGTTCATTGATATTATAAAAAATATATTTCCCTATTCCATGAATTATTATTCATTAAGTTTGCTGATGATATCCTTCTTTACCCACTAACCCAATAATATCTTTCAAGGCATATAGATATAGTTCTGATAAAACATTGAGAAAAACATATTTATGATATGATATCAATGTGTATATTTTATATTAATGTGGTTTAATTATTTAGGATTGTGTTTCTCAAGACTAGAATATTAGTGGACCTGGTGAATGTAGAGTTGGTGATGATTAGGGAATGTACATATATTGAGTTTGAGGTAATGATAATTCTTGGATTAGTAGGTTATTATTGATTATTTTTTTAGGTCTAGTCCTTTATATTATCAACTATGATATTTATAATAATTAATGGTGAAATGGTTTAGTAGTCGAACCCAATTGAGTAAGCATTTCATGAGTTAAATAGGATGTTCAGTACAACTCCATTATTTATTATTCCTAGTCCTTATGTTGGATATATTAGGTAATTTAATGTATGATGAGTTAGTTTATAAGACTCATTAATGAAAATAAATTTGTTACTGGCTTCTGGGATATTTCACATACAACCATATGAGTGGTTTTATCAAACCAATGATATATAGATCAATGTTGTGGTCTGTGATTAGATGTATTGGACTCACTATCTATTTATTGATAGGTTTGATATCTACATGTATAATAGGAGCCTCTGATAAATATTCTTATAGAAGGATCTATATTTTATGTAATATAACTTGGTAGTATTCTGATAAAAATCAATTTTGTGATATCTGATGTCTAGGGAATGGGTAATGAAATTGAAGATTCACTTTTTTAAAAGACACATGTTTCTTTCAAACTTGGTTAATAAAATTTAGAGGAACATTGGAACCTGATTAGCGTATTGGTTGATTAGAAGATATATTATATCATAGATCATGGATTCTTGACAAGTTCCCAATTATTTGTCAAAAATTCCATATTATAAAAGCTGGAAGTTAATCTAGAATATGGTCCAGATACTGTTTGACATTATAATAACCAAAAGGTGGTAACCTATTACTTTGGTTTTCATTGGATGAAAACGATGTGATCGTATTTCAATGGAGGGTTGTAGTAAATTATTATATCATTGCTGATATGATTAAAGATATGTATTTTCCAAATTGTTTTGTTCATCCTATAGTGAAATATAATTATGATGAATTTAGGTGGTAGTATTCATGGGAAGGTATGAAAAAGGGTATGTCTTGATTCATTTCCTGATGCCTTACCTTCCAGAGGATAAAGGCTAATCAGTACCATAATTTTGGTTTTATCCATTCATATCCTATGCTCATATAGACATGGAAGGATGAAATGATTGAATATGGGATGGAGTTGCCCTAAAACGTAAGGAGTTGTGACACCTTTTGTGCAATTTTTGTAATTTTCACTAATGAGACATGTTTATTTGTTTTAAGAGAAACTGTTTCATTGGATGAATTGGGAAAGTTGTATGTTTTTTATATTTATATTTTACATAAAGATTCAATAAGAATAATATTTTATAAATAAATTTTTTTTATAATTTTTTTTAGATCTTAAACAAGGACATTGGTACCCAAATGTGTTTGAATATAATGTAAAATTTCCAGATAGAAAACATGTGGGAGTGAAATATTCTAATTTTGGTGGATATGCTCCATGGATATATATTTGAAATTATAGGTCATTGAGATGATGACCTATCCGTTATTAATTTTTCATAATTTTATTTTTTAGGAATAAATTCAGATGGAACCTTTTGAATCTCTTTAGTGTAGGCTATATCATTCACGTATTTATTGGAATGAAGATTATGAGGTAGTAATTATGGGGACCACTATGGAATAAAATTATTTCAAGGGAGTAAAATTGATTCACAATTGGATGAGGATAGATTATTTAATACATAGAAATTATGAAGACAATAATAGTATAACATTTTGGATTTCAATAGGAGACCATTATTTTGGAGAGTGGCTCCTCGATTGGGACTTTGTAATGTGAGAAAGAAAGGGAAGATATTGTCATGTTATGTTGGACACATCAGGATATTCAAGAATATTATATTAGTTTCGAACCATCTTGATCATCAGTCACGAACCCTAAGATGAATGACATAATACATGGGTCTTATCATCATAGATACTTGCTACATCATTTTCAAATAGTCTACTGTGAGTACATGGAATGGATCCAGACACATCAAATGAGGAGTGACCGGTTAATATATTGCACATTAGCTAGAAATGCTAATGGTGGAAGGTGATATCACATGTTTTTGATTAAATGGAATAATTGATGAATCCAAGAGGTGGAATGAGAGTGTGAATAATCTTTTCTAGTTCAATGAAATTATATTTATTAGAATAACAATTGATGTTACTTCTAGATGACTAAAATTAACAAGATGAGGAAAATTTTAACAACCAATATTAATTCAATGTGTGATATAATTTATGTTATAATATGTACTCCATTAATAATTATTTCCATCCCATTTGTGGGTGTTTTATTGGTTGATTTTTTACTAAAAATGGACCAGGAATTAAATATTGTAGATATGTGTTTTGGAAATGCTATGTGGTAGATTTAAACATCCATCAGATAGTGTGTAGATTCCACCTTTTGACTTGTTGGGTTACATCAAGTATAAATAAATACGTATCCACAATCAATTTTTCAGTGGGATACTGATGGTTGTCCTATTGAATTGTAAAAAAATTTCCTTGCCACAATAGTGGGTCATGGGCCAGCAATAACCAAACTTCTGAGGCCCACAATCTAGCTGGTGGAGCATAAATAAGTGACAATTAAATTAATCACTATACATTTTAATTAAACTTTTTTCCTCATTGATTTATAATAAAATCTACCCCAGACCCTAGTTTGAACTAGATACTGTCATTGTTGAATCTTGAACTCTTTCATTCATCTCTGCAATTCCTTTTGATGTTGGATCAACATTGTTATGATGGATAAATAAATTTTTTCTGCATTAAAATAAAATTAATCTTAAATATATAGATATATACATTGATTAATGATAGATATGATATATTTATGTGGATACAATAGAAATTATATACCCCATCATAAGTCGCTTGTGGATATTTAATCTTTACAATGATAGAAGATCAGATTTTGATCTAGAATCAAATATGGGATTATGAAAGTTATGTGAGAATGGTTTTAATTCATAGACCACTTAATGATATATTATTGATGATATAACTATTATATACTAGGGATATCTACATTTTCCTCCTATATCTATTGTGATATTTAATATCATATGGTAGACTTATGGTGTATTTCCCCCCATGATATACCTTCAACCAAATTTTGATATCTTCTGAATGGTGGATGTTTGTTTGTTTGTTATTATATATCTATTGTATTATGAACTTATTATTCTTGGATATCATGAATTATATCTATTTTGATGATGAATTGACAGTGGATCAATGTTCCTTGACTATATCTTATGTACTATTCTTATTTTGACAAAGAAATTCATTATAATTTATTTAATAAAAATGGATCAATCTAAATAGCACTATCTTGTTCGATATATCTCCTAACAATATCTATTTATGGACTTAGAGAATTATATGATACTAATAATACCCATCATAGAATGTAATCTTGTTAAGTATCTTTTCTAAAATTATTTTATGAGCAATTAAATCCCCATATAGGAATCCTTGATGTGCGACCAAGTTTTTCGATAGGGAACCACATGATTTGGTATTAAAGCCATTGATGAATATTAGAGTACATCATTAATGAACTTGTAGAAGTATGTTCCACACAAATGGGACCTTGTAAAATTCTATTTTCCTTGATACTGTTCATTCATAGTCAGAGGTCATTATATATTCTTGATTGTGATCACATATGTATGTGACTGTGTATATAACAAGATACCATATTTACTTTAGGGTTATTGTTCTGGTAATAGGAGATAATATGAATGTTAGAAAATGACTACCCAATAGAGGTGGAGACTAGAAAATGTGAGAATAAACCAATAATGTAACTATATAGAGGGTAGAAGAATGTTAAAAATGTGGCTAGACCAGTAATAGTAGTAGTCAGGCATGATGATCTTCTGACCTAACCAATGAAATATAATAGATATGATGTTTGTTAGGAATGACAGGTGAATTACATGGATTGTGATTGTTTTGTATCCTGGTCCATGATGGAGATAGGTTATGATAAATTTGGAATCTAACATGCTACATATTCCATGTGACATATTAGTGATATCCATTAGCCTTGTGGATAACCCAAGATTGAACATATTTTGGACTATCCTTTTGGATATTTAGCCGAATCAGGTACAACCATGGTTTGTAGAATCTTGTATAAATCAATAATTCAGGGTGGATAATTGATTGGTTTTATTATAAAATATTCTTAGTTTAATATTATCATTTAATAATCCTAATATTAATATAAAAATATATTATAAACACATTATTTGTCTCCTGGTGGGTATCATTAATTATAAAAAACATAAGAATTATAGGGATTTATAATAAATTGTCATTAATGATCAAGATAATTGAAGGTTCTTTATTATAGATAGTTATTATAATTTACAATGGAATAATATTTTTACCTGGATGGACTATAAACGACTACCACAATTTCAAATTATTTATTCATAACCTTCCATTCAATGGTTTCTCCTGCCCCTCTTAGTGTCCAAAATATTTTTATTGTTATTTTGTGACTAGAGTTATTAAATTTTAATTTATTATCATCTCACAGTTATTTGTATTAGTTATATTTATGGTGTATAATTTAGATTTTCTAGGGTATAGTCTCCTAAGTTCATACTTATACACTCATAGTTAGTCGGCTATGTCCTACATCTGGGGTTTTGTGCATGAGTTTATGTGGAACTATAGATCAAACTTGATGATTCGGGTTACGGTGTTGTAAAACATATCAAATTATTTTTTTAGACTTGTGGTTCCTCGTCCTAGAATTATTCATGGACTATTTTTTTGTAAATTAAATTTAAATATTGGTAGTTTTCCAAGATATGGAAGAATTATATTTAGTAAAAGTTATGGTTATGTCAAAGTATATCATAAATGTTCTATGATAATTATTATCTGAGTAAATATACAAAACAAATGAAAAAAATATGAACCTGATTATTTATAAAATTTTATATTCATGTTAATAAATGTTATTTAATTTTTCGATATAGTATTATTATTTAAATTTATTTTTCTACATTGATACAAAGAACATGAAAGCATAATATAAATGAATTAATGTGTATTTGAAATACTAGAAATAATATTTTATATATGAGATCAGGTACATTTAAAATAATTTATAATTATAAAGGATAATTGATATTGTAAATTTTTTATTTTGAATTAAAATTATATCATGATTGATTTTATCTAAAAATATAATAATTATATAGAAAACGACTTTAAATGGAATTAAATAATTAAATTTTTTTAAGCATAATAAGATCATACAAAAGTTATCATATATTAGTTATATAATAAATTCAGTATGATATTCTAAATATATCATTTATGTTCCACATGGAATTATTAAAACTATATTCATGAACCTCAAATAATGGAATGGTTATTATAATGGTTTTGGTAAAACATAGAAAACAGGGGGTAAAGAAAATATAATGCATAACATAACATCTAAACTAGTATAAAAATAGTTTATTGATCATAGTTTGATCATATAATCCTTATCATCAATAACATGTCTTGTTGAATCTATTTAACATGAGTTACACCTATGATATATATTAATATTTCATTCATTTATAAGATTGTCACTCACATATCTTATAGAATATAATCCTATATCATATCATTCTTAGACGTCATGATCATTTTATCTAGACCATATACATCCAAAAAATGATCACAATATCCATTCTTATGTACTAGAGATTCTATTCTCACAAAAATACAATCCTAGAAGTCTTAAAGGGAATGCTAATAGAGGATTCTTAAAGAAGAGTTATAATTGTCTAGTAAGTGATTTCATGATTATTTCATCTTATATCACAATAAAATATTATATATAAAGGCATATATAATAAATTGTCTATCATAAATATAGATATTTTTTATCTTGATAACATAACCCTTTTTAACCACTTTTTCAATCCAGAGGAAGAATCCAATATCTCTCATTTGTATGTGTTCATTCACACATCCACAAATTGATGTGTTTCATTTTTAGTCACCACCATAGAAGAATAACAATTATGATGGATTTAATTGATATATATTATATTTATGACATAATTATTATTCTTAATGATATGATATCCTTTTACATGTTAGCATTTCAACAATTTTAAATGACAATGTTTCTCATTCGTACTTGTGAACTAACACATTCATGAAGTGAATTGATACTTTAATTTCCTCCACCATTCATTACTTGATAAATTTTTTTATATTTATAAAAATTATAATGTTTTCCTTGTATAAATTACACACAATTATCCTATTTTAACATGGTCAACCTACCAATGTTATTTTTTATGATGAAATGATCATCCTCAAAACATTTAACATTAAAATAGATAATTTATTATCTATATAAGGAGTGATAATAAATTAAACTAAACAAATAATAGTAATCAAAGTAACATGGGAAATGATATTAATGACATAGGAAACCAATTTAATTTTATTATAAAGGGCATAATGTTTGTACATTGTGGGTTAGATTGTAGTTTAGGGGATTTTTATTCATAATTTCAATTCATTGATACTTATTTCATCAAATAAAGTGTTTTATTTTCTATAGTGTATGCACATCCCATTGGTTGTCTATTATGAAGAATCATCTAAAGTTAATTTAAAAAAATCATTTAGATGTTTTATTATTCATTTTTTATTTGATTCAAATGCTACCAATGTGTTATCTGACATTATTCTTAAAATATTATTTCAATTTTTTTCTTCTAATTCATTTTATTACATTTTATTGTTCCTATAAGTTTTATTTATAATGTTGTTAAATATACTTTGATGGTTTCTAAAATTAATTTTCTATTATTTTTTCAATTATTTATAGAGTATTGAAATATAATTTTTTTAATGATTACCATGAAAGTGATTTATTTCATTATATAAAAATTCATGAAAAGAATCATTGTATTAATAGTTATTGAATAAATTGATTTCAGTCCATCAAGAAAATTATTTTAATATAATACTGCAGTTATGGTTTCTTTTGTAAGATTTATAAAAAAAATTATCAATATTACTATTTTTTTATTTCTGATATTTTTTTCAATGTGATATTTATATCATTGTTGTGTTATAACTAAATGTGTTATTTCTTATGGGGTAGATTTTCTATTCAAATAGTATTTATCATTAATGTGATATATATATGTTTTTTATTCACCCTTTTTTCTTGGGAAATATATATGAATGAATGTTAAAACCTATAACTCTTTAATTATAGATGATCATTTAAAATATCTTTAATGTATTGGATAATGTGATGGAGTCTGCAGGTGATATGTTACTATTAAGAGATTTGGGTTTTATATTATTAGGTGATTCCATTTAATAGGTTCTTGATAGAGTGAATGTATGGATTATGGACCAAGGTACCTATATGATATATAAATATTTATTTTAAATGAGAATAATTTTATTTCAAAATTCATGAAAATTAGAATTTGTATTTATATAATGTTTACTATATTTAATGTAATGCTCAAATGACAATTTATTAAAGATGTGTATTTATATTTATTTATGTTTCTAAGAAGAAAATATGTTCATGATTTTTCCCATAGGATTTAATTTGAAATAATTTATAAAGTAAATTATTAAATAAGTAATTTTCTAAGAAAATTTTTAAAAAATATTGTCTGAATTGTTAATTATGAAAAAATAAAATCTGGTTATGTAATTTTCAAGTTAAAAAATGGAATAATGGTTTAATTTCTAATTATAGCACTTACTTTTATTTTTTCTCATAATATTTTTCATATTTTTCCTCTTAGTTATTATTAATTAGTAGAAACATTAATAATTTTTTTCATCAATTTATGGTTGTTACCTTGAATGAATCAAATTTTCTTTTTAAAAGAACATATTTTTTTGGGTAAAATAAAAAATCTATGAAAATGTATATTGTGTTATGTAATTTCATATTTAATAATATGATACTATATATAAACATGATTTTATAAACGAATGAAAATAAAAACCTTTTTACAAATTATGTAATAATGTATTGACTTAGGAATAATTAATTATTAGTAATACGTGGATAATTATTAGGATGAATTTTTATAGAATTTAATGAACTATTAATTTATATATTTTGAAAATGAAAATTCATTAAATATATCATTTTTCTAAGTTAGTGAATATTATATACCTAATATCATTTTTTTAAATGATAACCATGTTAAATTAAGTATTGAGTGTTTTCCCCTAATTTTGTTTAAAAATGAAAATTAATATAAATTTTGGTATAATATATTACATTATATATTTTGATAAAAATTCATTATATTCATATTGAAAATTATCTTAAAAATGTTTATAATGAAATATTTTGGACAATTTATTATCAAATATTTTATTTATGAAATGAAATCACATTTTTAATCAATAATAAATTAAATATCACATACATTTTGAACACAATTTCATTACAAAATATGTAAATGATTTTTAAATTGAATATTTTTCCAATAATATTAAGTAAAAGTTTTATTGAAATGATGATTATAGCTTGTGTGATGGTATTTATTTCAAATATGTCTATATATAATTGATAAATTATATAATTTTAATTGAATTTAAATTTATTGAAATTATGGACGATTGATATGCTATTACAGGAAAATTAAAATTTGAAATTTCAATTTCCACGAATTAAGACTTTAATATATTTAAGGATGAATGATTCATTTCCCTAAATGAAAAAATATATGTTTATTTTAAATTACAATGACAAATTCACCTTATTAAGGCTTCTAAATTTTGTTTTCAGAGACAGAAAAAAGATGTATGCAATATCATTCTTTATTTTTCAATTAATATTCATAGATTATTTACTATAGTTTGTTTTTTATTAGAAATTAGAAATTCCATTTCCTAAAACATGTGAAATTTATTTATCAGGCATCAGACATATTATTTTAAAAAACAATAGTGATACTTTTTAAATACTAGGTTTTTTGTGTTATATTATATTTTATTTGTTTCCCACCCTTATAAATAATTTATATATTTTTTATAAATGTTTTAACTTTGTGTTTTATGTTTAGTATATTGGAAGATAGTATACAAGAGGTTTAATTATTTTTTGGATTCACATTTCTTTAATCATTGTATATTTTTATACACATTTACATTTAAAATTTATTTTTCTATAATCTTATCCCATTTAATTTATGTTTTAATTTAATTTAAATATATAACTAGTTTTTTTGTAATAATATTTATTACCAAACTATCAAGAAAATAATTTATTATTTTATAATTTTGTTTTATTATTTTTGGAATGAAACATAATCAACCACTTATTTCAACTATTTTACCCCAATAATCCAGAATATTAGCTCTTTATGTCTAATCTGTGACTCATTTTTGAAAATATAATCCATGGAAAATATAATATTTTCAAAACCAAACCTCCTACTAACAACTTTAAAATGAAAATTATACAAGTGAACTAACTTTTTTGAAATGTGTTTATGGTGAAAAAATATAAATTTAAAAATATATTTTAAATGAACCAAATATTATGTTGAACATAATATTTAACACTATTTTACCATGTTGGAACCTTAATTACACCATTTTTGTTTTAATATAATGACAAAAGAGTGATTTTCATGTATGAATTTAAGAGAACATGATGAAATGAAAAATGAGTACTTCATTCAAATAGTTCTAGATACTCATATTCATAAATTCATAGTTAATTTTTTTTAAATAATTAATGTATTTAATTGTAATTTTATTTTTTATATCAAATTAATGGGTCATTGCATGCTAGAAATGAGAAAATATTTTGGAAACATAGTTTAGAAATTCAATTCCACAATAGGCTCAACATGATGGACAATGTTGAAAATTTTTATAGTTATAGGCTTTTAAATTTTATATTATAGGATATTATTTGGTATAAAACTGACATACACCTAATTTTTTATTAAAAATTTATTAACATCAATAATGTTGTTAGTTATGTTTCATGGACTTATTTCAATTTTTTAATGAAAGAATTTATCTTCTCGTAGAGCCAGTCCTTTTATTATCTCATGTAATATATTGAATAGTTTTCATTTCATATCTTACACTTAATATTAAATAAATTATTATAAAAATTTGTTATCATTAACAATTTGGTTAAATATTTTATAAAAAAATATTTCAATTTTTAATATAATAAATCATGTTTTTTGAAAATCAAATTTTTTATTATATCATTCAAGGCACTAAATTGTTTTCATTTAATATAATACTATAAATATTATATTTTTTGCATAAAATTTTCAATAATGATTCAGATATTAAATATCTTTTAAATTCGAATTTTATTTAAAATTTTATTATTTTTAATGACTGTAGAAATTTAAACACAGAACCATGATTTTTTCATTTTGTGTGTGAATCAATTATATTGATGATGGATAATTTTTGATCTATTAAATATGTAGACATTAATTTTATTAATAATAGATAATAATAAAAATATTAAAATTCAAAAAATCCTAGGAAAATCAATGGGCCTCTTGAGGTAATGGGAAATATGTTGGTCATTTGAATTTTTTGATGGTGGTTTAATAACAAGGACTGTAATAGAAAAAAATAGTTTTCTTATAACATTGTTCATTTTTAAATAATGTGGAAAATGTACAAAATGTATATATTAGGGGGATAATAAATCACATGTCATGGTAAAATATAATGGGGATATAGGATCGAATAAATAATAGGAATTTTAGGTAAAATAATGTCTAATCCAAAGACATAATAAAAATTAATTCATCATGTTAAAATTATCATGTTAATTTATTTTTATAATTTGTGTGATTTATGAATCATGGTGAAAAAATAAATTCTAAGGGATTTATTGAGAATAATAGTTACAAACATTAAATACAGTAGTTATCGCTTTGTTGAAAATTATTTTTAAATTTAAAACATGAAAATTTTATGATTTTTTTGGGAGAATGAGCATTCAAAGTCACCTATTGGAATCTATTGGTATTTTATCACTTCAATATATTCTATGGATATTATATAAGAATTCATTTTTTTCATATATTATATCTTTCTGGATAGTATTATTGAATAATTATGGATAAATAATTATAATGTGTGGTCAAATTTGAGGTGGAATTTATCCATATATTTACTAAAAAAATATTTTTACACTATTTAATCAATTTTTATTATCAAATTAATTTTTATTTAATTGATTTATTGTCTATAATATATTATATATGAAATAAATAATTGATGTAAATTTTTTATGATAATAACTTTTTCATCATTTATAATATTTTCAAAAAACCATTAAATATTATTGGATCTTTTAAAAAACAAATTATTTGATCATGAGGATTTTATTATTTCAGTCTATTTCATTTTATATCATGAACATAATTTTATTTGAAATGGAGTAGAAATTTTATCAATAATAAATTTTTTTGTATAATATAAATTCAAAAAAATTGAATGATTTTTCCCTAATTTTATAACCTAACAATTTTATAACATATATGAGAGTAAAATTTTGAGTTAAGTGTTATGTAACTATAATTTCACTCTTGTAATGGATGTGGAATAGAAATGGCCCACTAAACTATGATATTATCTCTATATAAATTTCCCCTGGGGTAATTTTTTAGTAATTTCTCCCCCAAAAGAAATTATTTTTTATAGTCCTCTAATTATTTTATCTGTTTACATGAATTCATACAATTTCTCTCACATTGATTTATAATTAATCATAGATTATTTTTGGTGGTATAATTGACTTAAACTATCCATGTTGTGTTGAATTCATTCTCCAAGTATCCATAGTCATTATGTTGTTTCAAGGGCATCCTTATCTACACTATTGTGGTTCCACAATATTAATTCTTATTGAATTTCAAATACCAAATAAATCATGGTTTGATGATATTTGACTCTTTTATTATACATATTCAACTCATTAACATTTTCACCCACTTTATATTATATTATATATAATTCTTAATTTTATTGAGTTCTTGTTTTAATAATTTTTATAAATATTGTTATAAAAGTTTTCTATTAACATTTGAACCATTTATTCATAATATTATTTTAAATTAATAATGGGTAACTAAAAAATGTATTATTTATTTATAATCTTTATAAAAAAATTCAAACTTTTAAGGGATTCAATATATGTAAATATCTTTTAATGAGGTAATTTTTTAAATGTTCCCATAGATCACTTGGAATCATTGCAATTAATATTTTTAATCGCCATGTCCCTAGTAGCATAGACTCACAAGATACATTATTACATTTGAAAAAGATACATGGAATATAATCCCAAAGGAAAAAATATATTACTATTACTTGTAAACTACATACATAATTTTATCATACATTATAATTTCAAATAAATATCCCACAAATTTAATCTATTGAGAACTCTATTATTCTCTTAGATTAACCCTGAATAAAAGTAATAATAAATTTATTGGAATCCAAGGAAATATAAAACATATGAAATGGGTGTACTCATATTCTAAATAAGTTAAATCATATGATGTAATCAATGATTAAATAAGGAATAAAAAGTATTAAGTTAAATAACTAAAACACATGCCATATAATCAATAACATGAGCATAAAATTCCTAATTAAAAGTTGATCAAATAATATTTATATTAATAATCATAGGGGAATAAAACTTATCCATGGATATTCTATTAGTAAAAAGAACACATTGAATACCAATAAATAATCTCATAATGATACTGTTCATTATTATAAATGTCTAAAAAATATCGTCAATGCCTTAGCCTAGAAGTCTACATAAATGTGGCAGGCCTCAGCCAAAACCCATTATATTTTGTCTAATGAGACATACTGATGGATTGGGGGGATATAAAAGTCCCCTCCCATCACATACTATGTCCAATACCATATTCAAATGAAAGTGTAAAAAAATAAACAACATAGAAATTTATATTTAAAAATTATCATACGAAACGAGAATAGTTTAGACATAAACCATTCATAGTAATATGGTGAATGGTATTAATATAACAAAACCATAGTAAAAATGCTCATAAAAAATTCAACAAAATATTATATATGGTATCATAAGATATCAAAATCAAATAATTTTAATTTTAAACAAAAGTTTTTGACATAGATGAAAAAAATATAATAGAATCAGTGAAATATTTATGATAGAAATTCACTTTTTTTATTGAAATAATTTATTTAAAAATACATGCATTTACTAAAGAATAAATTTTTATTTAAAATATCATTTTATAAATTTAATGTATTCCACAATACATTACGTTTTCATGAATGTGGAAAAATCCTCTAATTATGTTCATGAAAAAAGAGTTCCTTCTGTATATTATTGTCAGAAAAGTCACAATGATCCTTCTTCCGTAAATAAAAAAATATATTCTTTTCAAATAGTTTTTAAACATTAAAACATGGGTAAAATTAATATAACCATTTTTAGAAAAATAGAAAAAACCTTTTTGAAATCAATTTTTTTTTTGAAAAATAGAAATTGAAGTTAAATATTACCCTGTGGAGACATAAAGAGAAATAATCCATAAAAATGATTAAATTGTAAAATAAAGCCGTACTATAGGTTAAATTTCTTCCAAACATGCATGAGCATACAATATAGTAGTTTTTAAAATATTATTAATTTATAATATAATTTTATTAATATTTATTAAATCTTATATGATAAACATACAAAATTGTACCATATATTTAATAATAATTTTTTATTCATTTCACTATTTCATTTGTTAATTTCTTTATTTCTCAAGAAATATCTCCTATAAAGTCACTGATATCATGTATTGGATATAGATACAACATCTCAAAATATAATTAATGATATAATTATTATATTTATTCATTCAATATATTTTTAGAAAAAAATTACTATGGAAGAAAGAAAATAAATTTCATCACATTGTGGTGATGATAAGCCATAAATACAAAGAATTAATGATGTCATATCTAAATGGTCGAAAGAGTAAATGATTGGATAGTATATTAATATTAAAAAATAAATAATATTCACTAGTTATCATATATATTAATTTGTACTATTATTTGAACCATCCATGTAAAGTGGAGATGAGAAATAATTACACCTCTACCTAGAGATTGCAAGTCATACGTACGTACATGCAGTTCTTTTTTTCATAGGATGGATAAAAGAAAGAATATTATTTTTAAATAATAATAATAAAATATAATCATATATATGGTACAACATTTTTTATTTTATTATTGTTAAAACTCAATAATATGTAGAATAAGATGAAACACACATGAATGTATTGGTAAAAAGATAACCTCTTAATCAGTGGTCTTCCTTTGAATATCTTCATATGGAATATAGGTTTGGTCTTTTTTGAAAAAAAAGACCATCATATCATGTATATGTATTTTTATGAGATAAATAGATAGATTTTGGTAAATCAATCGTGATAAAATTAGTGTGAAGAATTGAGAGAGGAGGTTCACTTTATAATTGATTTAAGGTGAACCATTGGAATTTCTAAAATGCTTATATTAAAATAAATTAAATTTTGATCTCAAATTCTTAAAAATTTAAATTTTCTAAAATATATTATATTATTGTATTTTTATATTATCAAAATAAATAATTTATAAATTTTATTGTTTCATTTTAAACATTATCATTTAGAGTTACCCACTGGTTTGTTGTTTTTTACCTTAACCGTGATAAACATTATTTTAATCATAAAGGGTTAATAAATTTATAATAAATATAAAAATTAATCATAAAGTGATTATTTAAGTTTTTTCTAAATATATTCAATTATAATATATGAATATAATATTTTTATAAATTTTTTAATAAATTAATAAACTATAATTTTTTATATTATCATTAATGTCAAATTTCACAATATACATTTAATTTGACATCATATTCATAGAAAAAAGTGGTAAATTAAAATATAATGATTTCAAAAAATATTAATATTTAATATTGGAATGTATAAATCATTTCACACATTAAATCATTCATTTTATATTAAAATTCACTTTTTCAAAATAAACTACTTTATTTTTCTATTTAATAAATAAATAATTTATTAGTATTTCACAAGAATTTAAAGTATTTATTAAATTTATAAATATTAAATATACAATTATATAATAAAAATATAATAATTAAGATCAAAAAATCTTTTTAGTTTCTTTCATATCTTGATTTTTTTTCTTTACGGTGACCCATAAAAGTTATTAAATATAGAGGGAGTGGCATTTTGTTATTTTCAATGATTTAAATAATATATAAGTCATTATCATTGTAATGTGCACATTAAACCAAAATAATTAGATGCTAAGTTAAATATAGTTGAGTATTATTCCTTAAATAATTTTTTGGATAGGTTTTGGTCATTGTTATACACTTATATTTTTGTTTTAACCTTCTTTAACCGCTTTAACTCTTAAATGATAGCATAGTTTTTTACTATTTTGGGTTCATATAGTTACAGTAAAATGATAAAGAATTAATATATGGATCATGGATGAAATTATAAACTTCATAAAAATTATTTGATTCAATTTATTTTTTTCTACATTTTATATCATTTAATAAAATACTATTTACTTCAAAATATTTATAATGAAAACTTTGAAAAAATATTTAACATTTACTAAAATAATGTTGTGTTAGTTTTGTGAAAGAATTTAGTTTAATTTCAGATTCACTAAAAATTAATAATAAATTACTGTAAATAATATAATACCATTATATTTCAAAATAATTTTTATAATTTAATATACCTACTAGATATGACTATATTAAAATTTTTATATTTATAAAAAAAATGCGACATCTTTTACTTTTCATTAAATTAAATATTACAAAAGTCATAATCACATTCAAATAAAAATTAATTGTCAAATATCTGAACCTTGAATTCTTATTGATCTAAATTAATCATAAAATAAAATTGGAGAAATTTTTAGTGTCATATTCAAGACCTTATATATTTATTTTTAACCTTAATTACTTAATTCACCATTTACCACAGTAACAAAAATTATGAAGGTCACTCTTAAAATTGGCCAATAATAAAAGGGAAATACTTTCAAAACATTGGAACTTATAAATAAAAATATATCAACCTTTTTTAGAGATTCATAAAATTGAATTTTCATAACATAAGAAAATTTAATAATGAAAAAATGCAATGAAAAATATATTCCTTAAAAAATTAATTTCCACGCCCAACAATGTTCATGTACCAAAATAATGTAAAATGAAGATTAAAATAAAATTATACAGATTTTCAATAACAATATATTACATATGATAAATTTTTATAAAATTGAGATCATAAGTGGACCTTTTCATATATAAATAATGTTATCATTTTTAAAAAATCAGTTTTTCTTCTATTCACAATAAATTCAATTATTTAAATGAGTAATAAAATTCTACACTGTGATAATTTGAATATAATGACATCGAAAATAAATTCCATTTTATAAAATAATATTTTTAAAAGTATAAAAAATAATTAATTTATTGTCATAAAGTAATAAATAAAAATTTCTTTTGGAATAAAAAAATATTTTAAGAATAAAATATAATTACCCACAAAATATGTTTTTATAAACATTTAATAAATAAATACAAAAATCATATTTATATCATAATATAGTAAATCATATTCAAACCAAAAAAATTTATCGCTAGTTTATAATCATATTTCAGTTTTTGTTTAAGAAATTTTTGTGAGAAATGTAATCTACTTATGAGGATACATTTTGAAAGATACATAACTTAATATATTGTGATGATACATTATCCACACCTTTGAAAACCATTATCCTCAAAATTTTAGTCTAAAATAAAAAAATATAATATTTTCATTTGGAAATTCTTTTATGGGGAAGCCACATTATAAAAATGTTTAATAATAAATCCCCTAACCAACTTGAAATATACATGTGACATTTTCCATTGTTATGGCTCAAACATCTCTGGTCTATTCCATTTCTGAATCTGGTATTTGGGGTGTTCTTGGAGGTGAGGGTGGCTTATTCGAACACTTTTCTACAAAAAAATCCAGTTTTGTGAACACTGTTTCTAGGACTATAGCTTGTCCAATGGTTCTAGTCAGTTATCCAACGGTGGAAGTAACTCATCCAACAGTGACAATTACTTGTCCAATAGTGGTGTAAGCTTATCCAACAGTGGTGGTAACTCACCCGACGGTGGTGGTAGCTCATCCAATGGTAGCAGTGACTTGTCCAATAGAGGTGGTTGCTCATCCAACGGTGGCGGTGACTCGTCCAAAGGTGACAGTTTTTTGTTCCTATGATGTTGGTGACTCGTCCAATGGTGATGGTAGCTCATCCCAACAGCAGAAATGACTCAACCAACGGTGACGATAGCTCATTCTTATGGTGGTAGTGACTCGTGAACAATGTTTCTAGCTTCCTAAAATTACACACCTTTGATGTTTTCATTGACATTAAAAGCATTCAAGGAACTATTTTATTGTATTTAAGGTTGATTTTAAGCTTATAATTCCTATCTTAATTTTCCTAAAGGCCCTTGAGTTTTACTCTTTCAAACCCTGGGATATTTGATAGATACAATCTTAATGGAAAATCTAGCCTATCTAAACTGATACATTGTTTAGACCTCCCAAAGGCCATCCCATGATCTTTCATCTTGTCCCCTAGTGTGAGATTCTTGAACATTTCCTTCCTTCTTATAGGATCCATGCATGGTGATGTATCTTAGGATTGTTTATTCTATAGAGTTCTTCCTACTACATGCACAACTCGTATTTTGGTGCAACTAGGAGGTATCGATCAGACTTTAATATAAGGTATGTTTTACCTCCACAATTATGGGTTTCACATTCCATTTCATCAAATTTCTTATGGCCTTATGATGTAATGAGATCTCAATGCTTCTAATGGTGCTTTATTGGGCGTTGGTTGTTGCAGTTGTGTCACAACATCCTCAGGTGAAGGTAGTTGGTATGGGAGAGGTGATCATGTTATGTTGTGTTGGACCATTCATGTGGAAGAAATTTCAGAATCCTTTTAATGTTAGGGATTCATGTATTCTCAATTCTATTTACGTACAGTAGAAGAGTTAGCATAGTTTAACCACAATATCCCAATGAACATGAAAAAATAAATACTTGATCTGGAATAACAAATTTGCATAGATTATATGTTGTTTCATCTTGTTTTCTAGATATTGTGATATCTCTTCCTTGTTATTAATAATTTCATTCTTAATAGAAATTTATAAAGAACATAAATACTACATTAATTGTAAATTAATTGGCTAAAGATAAAGTGGTGGGTTAATGAATTTAGTTATTGATGTTGAAAAATGGATTATAATATAATGGTTGTAGTAAGCATGTTTAATTGAAATGGTTAAAGAACCTAAATCATTTTGTTTGTTTTTTTTAATTGGGTGAAGGAAAGTTAAATTAATTATTTAATTAATTATTAAAATATATGAGAACATGTTTCTTAGGTTGCCCATAGTTGAAACATGAATAATGAATCTATAAATTCAAGATTTAATAAAGAACATATTGTATGATAATACATAAGGTCTTATTAGGTCTGATTTTGTGTCTTTCTTATGATGGTTAAGTGCCTTATGCTTTGGATCTATGAATGCTCGTTGTGTGTGATAGATGAATGCCTTATTAGGTCCAATAGTCCAGTTTCTATATCGATTATTCCATATTACGTGTGTAATAGTGTGATCCTGAGATAGGTGATCCTGGAAGGATGTTGGGATATATGGGTGAGCATGGCCCAGTGGTTTTGGTGGTATCAGTTATTCCCTAGAGAGGTGAGATGCATCTTTTCATGCATGTGGGTGTCCTGGAAGAAATCAGAGATGATTGAATTGGTTGAAATCCAGCTTACCCGTAGTCATCGAAGGTGAATGCCATTTATTTTTTTGTTCATTTATCTTCTTTACATTCCCCAATGCTTAAGGTAGTTGGACCTTCTTACCCTCCTTCTAAAATAGGTGAATACACATAGGGAATGAGACACGCTTTACATGTTAAGCTTCTTAAGGATGGATGGGCCTACGCTCCTGCTATAGGTGGCAATGACTGGATGTGTATATTATCTACTCATCTTATTTATCCCCTTGTGATTGGTAGCTTACAGTTTTTTCATATATATCCTGGAACTATAGGAAATGATAATCTTATTAATAAATGATTGAAAAAATGTTTAACCCATGGTTTGGAGCTTTCATGGATACAATTATGACGTTATACTTATGAGAAGCTTTGGACTTAGTTTGGTTTTTTCTGGAAGGATTGGAACTTTATTAATATGCTTATGAAATGTAATGTGCAATTGATAATAGTTAATTAATATTTAAATAAATAATTAACATAATGAGAAATTGATGAAAAGGAATAAATTAACTCAATATATCTCTTTAAATGGTTGTGTGCTTATAGGATACCTAGTCATAGAAGTGGAAGCTAGGAGTCTAAGAAAAGTTATCATTAGTTGAGTCTAATACTAGTTTATTCCCATAATGTGGTAGTGAACTATATTATGTTCTATAATTTTTGTTCTTCTATAGGATAACCCACCCTATTGGTTAGGGTAACTAAAACTCAAGGGATTTAGATCCATAAGGTTGATTTCCTACACATCATAGTGGGAGGATGGATCATTGACTACCCCCATTGTCCCCACTCTCTTCTATTGGTTGTTAGATATGCAATATTGTTAGTTTTACCCACATATGTGTGTCGATGGTTTTAATGGATTGTGGTTATTTCATAGAAATATATTCTGGATATATTTTCCTACTAACTACTCTAGGTATAATGTGTATATACTATTATGGCTTGAGGATTATTACTCAGCATATGGGATGTAATAGCTTGAGTTATAATACCCAATGTTTGATACATGTTATATGGGAGGTGGTATATCTTGAAAACTACATGGTTAATTTGGGTTCTTTGGATGGTGTGGTGCTTCACCCAGGTTTCTACAGGCATGACATTGTGTTTCATGAGGTGCATGTGGTGGTGCTATGCCTATGTGTCTTCGGGAGATCCTTTTTGGAGAGATATGCTTAGAACGTGCGACATTGGGGCAAAGTGGAAAACCAGTGGGGAAGTGGCAGTGGGGTGACCTTGAGATTCATTATAATATAAGTTAATCCTATTTTAGATACAAGGTTATATTAACCATGGTGAGGATATGAACATAGTATATATGTTTAGGTGATGATTTAGTGTCACCTGTTGTTCACAATTCATTATCATTCTCTGTATATTTTTGTATGAGAGTCTCTATGGGGGATCATACAGATTATACTATTATAAACACCTTACATTTATATAAACTACCTTTAGGTTAGTGGAAGATGATTTTTGATTAGGTTGGTAACTATTATCTTGGATTTTACAGGAGATTTTTGGGCTTCGTGGTAGATATCGTTTTACTTTGTTTTGGTACTTTTATTTTTCCCTCTTCATTTGTAGTAGTTTTTTCCATTATATTACATATGTGTTCTTGAGTTTCTTTTTATATTTTATTCTGAGTAGTAGTTTTTTAGTGTCTATCTTATCTCTATCATTATCATGTGTTCTCTAAGATGTTAATTCCTCCCATTTGGGTTATTATTATACCCTCAGTGATAGTAAAAAACTAGAGGCCTATCGGAGGCAGGAATCGGCGGCCATTATCTCTTTTATCACATTTTGGCTTTGGACAGGTACCCTTTTTTTGGGAGGGGGTCATCAAAAAGTGTTATCAGAGGTTTGTCTAAGGGATTAGATGGATTTTGGAGTTAGGCATAGGTGAGGGAGCATGGGTTGGTAGGGAAACAATGTTAGTAATGTTTAACAAGTGTGGTAAACATTGGATATCAGATAAGACATAGGTATTGAATAAAACCTATAATCTGATGCATTTAACTTTTTGTTTAGAGTGGATACTAAATGGGGTGATCTTTGTTACAAGATAGATCCCTTGTAATAGATTATGAATCATTATTCTTAGTGCATATGGTTGAATGGGTAGACCATAAGATATATAAACCCAAAATGAATAAAATAAAATATAATAATTAATGTTACAGTCTTCCAAATTTCAGGTTTAGGTGCTTTAACTACTTATTATTTTGAATTTATAGCTCTAGGTGGAAATCATCATCAGGTTTGCGGTGAGGATGTTTAGTAGGTTGTGGGAGTAGATCTCTGTAGAGTAGAGGTTTATGATGATGACACATGGAGGATGAAACTCTGGGAGTTTCAATGGTAGAGTCCAAAACTATTCGAAGGATCTATTTTAGATGCAATCATGAAAGACTGATTGGTGGAGATTGAGGTATCCTTCAGTTTGATGCTTGCTTGGAAGGAGCACTTGGTTTCGTTGGTTGTGATGATGTTGCATGGGGAAGCCAGGAAAGGTGGTTCTTATTCATTAGAGAACACGAGGAGTCTGAAATATCATGGGATATGTTTTTTTAGAGTTGAGTTTCTTTCATAGGCCATGAAGGCGGCTAGTCGGTATAAAAATCATACCCTTTGGTAGAGAAGCTCTAGTGTCTGAGAGTTCTAGATACGTTTCAGGATCCTTCTGTGATATACTTCGAACCTATTTCCTGGTGAGGAGGCCAGAGCGAGCCATTTTGGGGAGGCTTTTCATCCATCGATCCAGCACCATGTCATCCAATTTATGCTAAAGACATATCTGGAGGTGCTGGGGAGGGCATTGATCATTAAAGGAATGTTAGAATGAAAAATATCTTCATGATAATGGAGTTTCTAGTATTCTTCACGAAGCAAAGATGTTGTTCAAGGATCCTGGTTTAAAGGGAAGAAGAGTTTTCAATCCACCGAGGGTAGGTCCCACCCCTTAGTAAATTGTTTCTTCATGGGGGAAGTGTCTCTTATAATAATTCCAAGTAATCAGATGCTTGTTTTTATTATGGAGGCCTAGGTCATAAGTAGTGAGAGTGCATGATATTTCTATGAAGTCATCATTTGCTAGGCGTTCAACTTCACGTTCCTCCATTAAAGAAGTTCCAGTCGAGGAAGAATTAGTTTGCACTATCTTTGGATCAACACAGAGAAGATGTGGAATATAGAGTAAAGGTCATAGATGCTTCCCATCCACATTGAGAAGCATTCGACCATGGTGGTGGTCATTATTAGGGTTTGAGAGGCCGTAAAGGAGGTATTTGTCATCTTTATGATTTTTCGTTTCAAGAGCTAGGTGAGACAGACATTATTTGAGGAACCCTTTTTTATCTTCTATTATAGTGTATAAATATTTTGATTCAGTAGTGACATAGTCCTTCATATCCCCTTCCATTGTCAATGATTTGGGACTAGTGGAAGAGAGGTTTCTAGTGACCTCGGCGTTGACTATGCCAGTTGGAGGCTGAGTTGACTTGTTCGAAGTATATAGAGACTATGATCTAGTGTTTCGGAACACCAATCATTGGGAAATTTCTTATGTTTACACATACAACCATATGATGTCATCCTAGGCATGGATTGGTTAAATTTGGTCGAGCCAATCGTGGATTGTTTCAAGAGGTAGGTGGTTATCAATGATGTTGATGTAGAGCCCTCAGTTTTTGTTGGTGAGTAAGACCCCCATATGGGTCAAAGGCATGTTATGTCCACAAAATCCTTGATGGTTGAGATGATGTTATGTCCATTGAAGGATAAGTTGTTGGCGTCTCCTAATATTGTATAAGAGTACCCTGATTTCTTTCTACAAGAGTTTGTAGCATTACCTCCTCAATGAGAGATTGAGTTTGGGATTGAGCTATAGTCATTTTTGTCTCTTATCTCGACATATCCATATAGTATGGAACCTTCTGTGTTGTAAGAGTTGTGTATATATTTGGATGGTTTACTGTATTGTGGGTTTGTTCAGCCATGCATGTCACCGTGGAATGCACCAGTTTTGTTTTTAAAGAAGGATAATGGAAGTTATCTATTGTGAGTTTATTATTGTCACTTAGAAAAAGTGACAGTAAAGAACTGTTGTCATCTACAACAGATTGATGATTTATTTGATCAAATGAAGGCTGAAAGTTGGTTATCTAAGATCTATTTACAATCATAATATCATTAGATATGAGTGAAGGATACATATTTCCTGAAGACTACCTTTTGATTTCATCATCAGATTTACGAGTTCTTGGTGATTCCATTTGGCATGAAAAATGATCAATCTATGTTCATGGGGTTGATGAACATTGTGTTCTGTGAGTTACAAGATATGTTAATGGAGGTTTTTTTAGATGAAATCCATGAGTAATCTAAGTATAAGGATGATCATGTAGAAAATATGCGTGATGTTTTAGGATTTCTTCATCGACAACAACTCTTTGGGAAGTTTTCAAATTTTGAGTTTTATACCTTATAAGTCTAGTTCATAAGGCATTTTTTTATCCTTATAGGGAGTAGCTTTCGATTTATCGAAGATAGAAGAAGTTGTGTGCCCTCTGAGGGATAGTATTATGATGAATAACCTCTATGTTGTTTTCGTAAATGTATTTCATTCCTTTGGCGATGTAGGAAATTGTTCTTAAAGAGATCCATAGTCCTCCATTAGCAGTACATCCCGATGTGATGAAGCTATACCAAGCTTTGAGGAGTCAGTTTTGGTGGCTTGGGATGAATCGTGTAGTTGTAGATTTTGGTCTCAATGTGTGGTCTGCATAAAGGTGAACGTCGAGCACTATGTTCTCTATGGGTTTCTCCATCCATTAGATGTTTCTAATTCGAAGTGGTAGGATGTATTGATGGAAATTTTTACTAGTTTACCATGAGCTTAGGGTGTCTATGACATTATTTAGGTATTAGTGGATCATTTGACGAAATTATTCCACTTTATAGAGATCAAGGATTCAAGATAGAAGGAAATTATGTCGAGGAAGTATCTGGAGAAGGTAGTGAGACACCATGGGGTCCAAAAGATGATTATTTTGGATCATGAACCCCGTTTTACCACCAGGGTATGGATAGGTATCGAACATGAATTCAGTTCATAGTTATGCCATTGCACTACATTCTATTCATAGACCTATGGTCAGACAAACTGGACCATCTGGACTCTTAAATACATGTTTTACTCTCATGTCCTTGATTTTAGAGGTTCGTGGATGCAGCAGCAACCCTTGTTGGAGTTATCATAAAATAATATATTTCACTACACCATTGGTGTGGCACTGTTTGAAGCCTTGTATGTCCAACCATGTTGTTCTCCATTGTGCTGGACTGGGGTCAGAGAGTCAGAATTCTCAGGCCGGAACTAGTATAAAATACAGAATATGTGGTTCATGTGCTTTGTGAGAGGATGAAGGAAGTAGTAGATCATCATAATTCAGATGTCTATCAAAGGAGGTTACCTCTTGAATTTGACATTGGGGATCACATGTTTCTAAAATTGACTTCCCATCGTGGGTAGTGAAGGTTTGGTCATGGGAGTAAGCTTCCTCCTTAGTTTGTTGTTCCTTTTGAATTGTTGGTTTGTGTTGGATATGTGGTTTATTAGTTATCACTTCCTAGATATGATCCATATAAACTATGTTTTTTAGGTCTCATAGCTTCATTGTAATCTTCATGATGACACTCACATCATCTATTGGTTGTGATTGATGTTGATAATGATGTGATCATTGAGGAGAGGCCTGTAGAGGTATTTGACCACATGGGAAAGGTGTTGTATTGTCATGATATCCCTGTGGTTAATGTCACTAGGTGGAATGATGGTGTGGAGGAGAGTACTGGGGAACGGGAGTTGTAGATACATGATCAGTATGCCAATCTTCTTTATTTTTTTCAATTTTATTGTAATGTTGTTCATTTAGTTATCATAAACCTTTTATTTTATGAGATATATTTCTTGTATTTCTCTTTATGGATTACTCTATTTTGAGAGGTATCTCCCACAAGAGGGTGTTTAGGATCTATTTTTAGTTTTCGTGTGGTTTTGTGTCGTTCCTTTGATATACTCATCAGTCTCTTTTAATGGAGAGAGCCTTGAGATGTAACTTAAAGGGTGGTTGTTCAGACCCATTTTTATGTCTTCTCTTTATAATGGTTTTGAATTATTGTGGAATAGAATTTTTTCAGAGGATTATTATGTAATGATTGGGACCTCTCTAGTCTATTCCATTGCTGAATCTAGTGTTTGGGGTGTTCTGGGAGGTCAAAGTATATTATTAAAACTCTTTTAAAAAAAATCATTTTTGAGAACAATATTTCTTGGACTATAACACATCCAATGGTGGTAATTTCTCATCCAACGGTGATGGTTTCTTGTAAAACGGTGGTGGTGACTTATCCAATGGTGGTGGTAGCTTATCCAACAGGGCAAGTGACTCATCCAACGGTGAAGGTTACTCATCCAACAGTGGTGGTCGTTCATCTAATGTTGGTGGTGAATCATCCAACGGTGGTGGTAGCTTATACAAAGATGGTGGTGAATCATCCAATAGTGGAATTAGCTCATTCTAATAAAGTTGTAGACTTTTCCAACAGTGAAAGTTTCTTTCCCAAATCGAAAATCAACTCATCCATTGGTGATGGTAGCTCATTACAATGGTGGTGGTGACTCATTAAAAATGTTTCCATCTTCCAACATTTTCATCCCTTTGATATTTTTATTGAAATAAAAGGCATTAAAGGTATTGTATTTTGAAATTTAAGGCCGATTTGAAGCCTAGAATTCCTCTGTTAATTTTCTTAAGGGTCTCGGTGATTTACTTATTTAAACCATGTCATCTTTGATAGATCTATTCTTAATGGAATATCTATCATATCTAAACCACTAATTAATTTATATCTACCAAGAGTCTAACCCTTTTTCTTCTATCTTGTCACTTGGTGCAATATTCTTGTACCTTTCCTTCCTTCCCATGGTGTCCCGCAGGCTGTTGTTTCAATGGATCATGTTTTGGATGGATTTATTCCAACTGCATGTGCACCCCCTATTTTGGTGAAATTCGGAGATTCTGATTAGTCTTTTACATAAGGTATGTTATAATAATTTTCATTTGGGTTCCTTGATCCATTTCCTCCTATTTATACATTCATTATGATGGAATGTGATCTCTATGTTTTGAATGGAGCTTTCATGGGTGTTGGTTGTTGCAGTTGTGCCCAAGAATCCTCGTGTTGATGTAGTTGCGACATGGGAGGTGATAATAATTTGTTGTATTGGACAATTATTTTGAAATGAAATTCAGAACCTTTTGAGGTAGGGGATTCTGGGCATCTATATTCTATTTACATTTAGTAGTAGAGTTAACATGTTTTATCCACTAGACCATAATGAAAATGACATAATAAATATCTGAACTGGATTAAGGAACTTGTATCAATAGTATGATGTGTAATCTTGTTTTCTAGATTTTTTGATGTCTATGCCTTGATATTTATCATTTCATTCTTAATGTAAATTAGTTGTGTACATAAATATTGAAGTAATTATAAATTAATTGTCTAAAGATAAAGAGGCATGTTAAGGAATATGGTTGTTCCTGCTATAAGTTGATGGTATTCCAATTTATTCTGAAAGCATTTCTAATTGAAATGGTTAATAAACCTAACACATATTTATGATTTTTATTAAAGGTTTGAAGTTATTTTATATAAATAGTTAAATTATTTTTTAATTGTAGTGATAGCTTGTGTCATAGCATGACCATAGTTGGAACATGAATAATGAATCAGTTAAATCAAAATGGAATAAAGAACCAGTTGTGTGATAAAACATAATGAATTTTTTGGTCTAAGTTACCCAATTTCTTGTGAATGCCAAGTGACTTATGCTTTGGATATGTGAGGGCTTGTTTTGTTTAATGGATAAATTCATTATTTAGGGCCATTATCCCAACTTCTATATTGATTCTTTAATGCTGCTTGTGTATGGGGTGATCTTAGGATAGATGAGCCACGAAGGATGTTGTGATATGTGGGGTAGGGAGGCCCATCGGTTTTGGTGGTAGCATTTGGTTCCTGTAGTGGGTATATGCAAGGGTTTATGCATGTTGGTGTTGGGGAGGACACCATGGATGATGGAATAGGTTGAAGATGAGATTACCTGTAGATGTGGAACTTTAATTCATGTTAATCTATTGTTCATTTATCTAGATCACTTTCCCCACTAAATTAGGTAGTTTTTCTTGCTTACCATCCTTCCAAAAGAGTTTGAGATGTGTGTGGTATTCCACATGCTTTCCATGTTTAGATTTTTTATGAAGGATGGGTATACACTCCTGTTATGGGTGGAAAATACACGATGGGTTGTCCACCTACAAATCATGTTGAGTCCCTTGTGTTTGGTAGCTTAAATTATTTTCATAGAATTCCTTGAAATATATAAAATGATATTTTTATTAATAAATAATTGAATAAATGTTTATCCCATGGGGATGGATCTTGTTGTGATGCAATGCTGAGGTAATAATTCTGAGAATCCATGGGCTCAGTTTTTTCCCTATAATGCTTGCTCATTATTGATATGATAATGGAGTGTAATGGTGAATTGATAATGGTTAATTAATTTTTAAATAATTAATTAACATAATGTTAAATTGATGAAAATGGATAGAGAAACATAATTTAGCTCTTTAAATTGTTGTGTGCTTATAGGATTGCAAGTCTTAAAAATGGATAGTGGAGTGTAAAAGACGTTAGCTGTAGTTGAGTATAAGAATTGACTATGAATATATTGTTCCTATGATCTATATTATATTCTATACTTTTTGTGTTTCTATACACTACTCCACCCCATTGGTTAGGAAAACTGACACCTCGGTGATTCCAAGCAATTGGGGGGGGGGGGTCATTACATCATGGTGGTATGATGGATGGATGAATACCCCATTCAACCTTGCTATATTCATTTGGAAGTTACTTGTTATTGTATGCACAATGGTTATTTTTACACATATGTGTCTGTATAGGGCTATAATGGCTTTGGGTTATTTCACACTCATATTTTTCTGGATATAGCTTCATACGGACTACTATAGGTATATCATGTATAAGGTGAGATGACTTGAGGAAACTTACTCTATGTATGGGCTACAATGTCTTGAAGTATAATAAATGATGTATTATACATGTTATAAGGGCTGTGGTGTATCCTCGAAAATACCTAGTTACTTCTGGTAGTGTGGATGGTGTGGCTCTTCACCTCGGTGTTTGTAGGAATGCCTTTGTGTTTCATGTGGTTCATGTGGTGGTGCTATTCCCACGTGTCTTTGGGCTAGAATTTTTGGAGAGAGATGCTCAGGATGTATGATGTTGGATAAAAACAAAAACTAGTGGGGAAGTGGTAGTGGGGTACCTTTTGGATTCATCGTTATCTAATATACTATTGTCTACAATATGTGGTGAGAGTAGCCATGGGAGGATGGAAACATATTATACCTATTTAGGTGACAAGTTAGTTTTACATGTTGTTCACTGTGCTTTAGCATGAACTCTTATCTTTTTCACAAGAGTCTCTAGAAAGGATCCTACTGAGTATACTATTATACGCAACCTATTTTTATATAAACTATTTTTTAGGTCACATTGAGAAGGTTGGAGATCGGGCTGGTAACTACTAGCTTGAGGTTTATATGAGTTGTTTGGGATATTGGGCTGCTACTATTTTATTTTCGTTTGGACCTTTCCATTTTACCTTTTTATTTTATTAGTTTTCTATCATGACATTACATATGTGTACTTGGGTTTCTTTTTATATCATATTCTGAGTAGGATTTGGTTGGAGTCTATCTTATCTCCCCCTCTCACATGTGTTTTATTAGTGGGTAATGCCTTCCATCTTTGCGTTTATTATTCCCTTAGTGATAGTCTCCAACCCATGTCCAAGAGGAGGCGGAACTGAGGGGTCATTATCCCTCTTCTCACATTTATAGCCCAAGAGGGGTACACATAATGTGGAGGGGTAGATAATGCAACAAAACTAGGATTCCAAATAGACAATCATTAATGGGAAGTGAAATTATCGTCATTAAGGAGAAAGATAATTTTCATGTTCTTATGGAGTGTGATATTTAAAATGGACATTATATTTTTTACCATAATAAAACATTATATCTGTGATATGTTAAAATACCATTGATTTATCAAATAGAAAAATAAATATATAATATTTTAAGAAAAAAACATTTTCCTAAAATATAGGGATTCTATCACTATATAGATATACAGTTGATAACATAAACTTAATGGTTTCAATTCATCTCATTAGCATAATATCATCCATTGGTTGTTCATTGATATAGATACACTTCTTTTCATATTCCAAGAAATGGATATTCAATGTTAATTATTCATATATGAAACACTTTTATCAAATCCTAAGGTCCTCATGTCATTGTATTATCCTCTAAATATTTATCAAAACCAAAATGGTTAGCACCGGTCATCTAGTATGACAAATCATACTTTATCATCAAACAATAATATCCAAAGTTCATCTTAATCCATTCCAAAATTATGTACCTTAATATCAGTTAAAATACTTATTTACAAATAAAATATTCACATATTTAAAAGCAAGTTCACAAAATTTCTATAATCAAATTTACATTAGGTTCCTCAAATACCAAAATATTGATCTTATTTACACATATCAAATATATGAATAACTTTATAACCTTAAAACCTTAATGAAAACTTGCATGCTTCGAAATCCACAATGAATAAGTGTTTATGTAAAATCTATATATATCTAATGATTTATATAACTACATTATAATTGATAATACAAATTTACAACATAATTTTTGAATCCAAAAACAAAAATAAATTAATTATTCCACTTCAACAATAGTAAAATCATAATATTATACTTCAATGCATTTCGTATTTTGATATATAATTCCTTCATGATTGGGTAATTCAATTTTATAGTGCACCATGTCCATAATAATGGATCATTGGATAACTTATTTCTATATATTTAATTATTGATCATAGTATCCTTTCTCTCCACACTCAATGAAAAAACCAATTCCCCTATGGAAATGACTAGGGGGTTTCCTTCAAAGATTATCACGTGTGAGAAAATACATCTTTATCATCTTCCCCCTATCCATATTTTTTTCAGTCGTAATCTCCATCTATTTCATCCACTTGATTACATATGGCTTGGGTAATTCATTCTATTTGTTTACTATCCCATAATTATATATCCTCATTCTTTGATAATGTTTGGAAGACTAGATCCCATTGGATAGATAGACTAAGTCCTTCAAACAAATGATAAAAATATTCCTTTGTGTTACGTACATAGTCCATAGCATGACTTACTAGCCTTTTAATGTTGGATTCATATAAAAAAAAGTCCCATCTTCTTTATGTCTTGTACCCATAAATTTTCACTCCATATCCACTTGTGGTTCTTGAGTGAAATGTTTTTCCAAGAAAGGCTCCTAGAAATATTTCCATTCAATGCTTTTTATTTCTTCAATATCCTTCTATATTTTTAAGCAATGAACAACATTGAATGAAATTCCCTGAGAGAAGATAAAATACTATGACAACCTTCTCCATTACATTACAACTGATAGAATGAAATATATTCTCTAAGGATATTATACATTTCTCATATATAAATGGATTCGTAGTTCCATTTAATGAAAGAGGTTCCTTATAAATAATGTAACACCCCGAGATTTTATGAGAAATATTATTTTTATTTTCTTGGACATCTTGTGTTGTATGCTTCACCAAGAGTAGCTTTCACTATATGCAACACCATATTATCTTGTAGTATACGTAAACACTATTCTTGGCTTCTACTGCACGCAAGAGCGACCTTCCTCAATAACTTGTGTTGTACACAATACCGAGTTTCACTAAACAATGACATATTGTTATGAACTAGCTATTATGAATAGTATTAACCACATTTTGAATTTTATAACATTATAATTCATCTTACACATTTTTTGGAATGAGGTATGAGAACAAAATCAATTTTTCAGATAAAATAAGTATTTTTCCAAAAATACGGTTTTGTCGCCTATTGATGGCGCACCCATTTTGAATCTAATTTATGAAAATTTTATAAGTTAAATTTTAAAAAATAATATTGTTCTTTTGAATCAGGATATAATCATTTACATTGGATAATGTTTTTATATTTTTTTGACAACGTTCTTATTTTGATGAATAGTAAAACACGCTAAATTTTACTTTAAAACAACTTTTTTCAACGAGATAATTTATATGGTTAAATTATAATAGTAAATTGGTTTAAATTATAAATAGAATATATTATTACCATTTAATATAAATTATTTCATTGCCATTAATTTTACATTGAATTCATAGATAAATACATTTCAATCTTTGACAATGTTTTATCTTTTAAAAACCCGTTTTCTTTACAAAGAGATTAATTTTAAATTAATTACTACAACTTCTATGTTTTGAATTCTGAAAAATGGATTCTATATTTGTATTCAGTGGGTCCAAATTATGTTAATAGGTTAAGTTTATTTTTTTGATATTATGAATAGTAACTATGGTAATTTTTATTTACTAAAGTAAAAGGTAAATCAGGTAATTAAGGGTAACAATATGATTATAAAATTTCTCTAAGACCTTCCAAAATTCTATTGGACGAATAAAAGTCGACCCATATAACATAATGGTCGGAATAGATTCATTTCATGTACTGTTGACTATGAAAATGGTATACTTATTATTAAAACCAAAGAAAGTGACAACATGTCACTCTCTTATATCTTATAAGTGTAATGATTTTAATTTAGTGATAAACCTCATAAAACATAGAATATAAACAGTTTCAAGAAATATAATAAAATTATATACATCATGATAATTTATTATAATTTTTAGGGATTAAATCATTATCATTAATGATGACACAACAGTGAAGTAGAAATTATTTTATTGATTGAAATATCAAATAAATGGTTTTAGAAATATTAAAATAAATATTATATGAAGTAAATAATGTTCTCCACAAATTTTATAGATGAATATGACATGTTATGAGTCTATTTAATATTTTTTTTCGCATATATCCTCTGTTTGGATTTTATTTAAATTCGAATAATTGAATAGTTTAAAAATTGACACTATTGTTATTTTATAAAAATAACATATTATAACATTGTTTAAAAATCACAAAAACATTTTATAATTATAAATTGAAATTTATATGGTCTAAAATTTCATAAAGTATTGAATTATGGAAAATTAAAAACACATAAGTAATTATTTATAACAATTTAAATTTTAGAATATTATTACCACAAATAAAATTAAATAGATTAAATAAGAACAAATCAAGTTGATAAGGTTTAATATAAATTAAAAGCATGTCTAAATCTTATTTGAAGATTCTATTACAACCCTATCTCATCTAATATTAGGATTAGAGTAATTGTTTGAGGTTTTTAAGTCTGGTTTGAGTTTATTATGAATTAATATTTTAGAGGTTTCCAAAAGTGCCCCTATCCTCTCCTATAAAAGGGCACCTCCTCCCTCTCCTCCTCACACCACTTTGAGTATTAAATATCACCCAAACCTATCCCATTTATCTTCTCCACTTCCCTAGAATCATACTAGAGGTCATGGTTCTCTTTAAAGTTCAACTTCTGTGCCCTAAGAGGAGGTTTAGAAGAGGCGCGTCGAAGAAGAGGTAATATCCTTTACCGATTCAATAAAATTCATTTCCTCTTCTACTTACTCTTATTTTTTTTGTTTCATAATAAAGTAAAAACATTAGTATCCCTCATATACTAATATTTTATTATAAATATTAACCAACCCTATTTAACCTTCTATCCATCCTACGGAAAACAAAATCACCGCATGTGAGTACGTACGGAATATCGTCTCCACGTTGTAGTGTAATAAATTTTTCCACCACCACCTTACTTGGATGGGTATAATAGTGTAAATAATAACTATATTTCATTATTATAACATTATAATAATTCTGATATATTATATAATCCACTATAATTCTATTCAATAATTATGTGAATGATATCATCGCTCGTGCGTACGTACGGATTACCGTCTCCCCAACGTGATGAGATTCATTCTCCATGTTAACCATTAAAGAGTGATTATAAAGTATATATAATAAATAATAATTAAATATATGACACATTAATTATAGTTTATTTATTTATATGTTATTTACTTACTTCCATTAAATTTAATAAGGAAATGGGAACAACATTCATGCATACGTACGGCCTACCGTCTCCATGAACGGTGTATTTATTTCCATTTATAGATCAATTATATATATGTATATTCTGAATATATATTATATATAAATCATCTTTTACATTCTGTAAGTAAATAATCATGATCTATGTAATCATATGAATAATTATAAGTCAAAACACGGATGATAAATGAAACGATTTTACCCAAATCGTTGTTTTAACATGGAATTGACAAATGAACGGGTTATATAAAGTCATGAGTGAATCATATATGATATAATAAATATTATTATGGTTCTGTTACATGTTAATAATATGTTTAAACCCCCTATACAGAAATCTCATACACATGCAGAAGATATTGGACATAAGGTAAGGGATTATTTTGTCTCACTTTTATTTTTGTGAGACATATGCCTTAATCACCATCTATTTTGTTTGTATGGTGTTTATAATTTCCATGAATGTTTTAGGATTTTTATTATGAAGGAAATGATATTTAAATATGTAAGTAAGTTTCTTTATTTTATGACATGTATGATTCCACTAATCATAAATGGTAAGAGATAATTATTCCAATCTCGTTCTTATCGGAGATTGTTTATTCACAAGTATTTACTGGGGTTATATTTTTCATCCATGTCCATAAAATGTTTTTCATAAAGTGTTTAATATTCTTCCATGTATGTTTAAAGTCATTTTTACCCATCTTTGACTTTTTCTTTGTGTCATGGAAAGAATCTTTTTTGTTTATTATACGTGGTATTTTTTTACTTTTCCGTTAAAAGTATGAGGAGAATGTTTTTTCTAACATATACGGCATGAATATATTTTTACATTTCATAATTACTTATTTTCATGAAGGTTAATCTACAAGATTTAATTATTATTTTCAGAATGTTTCTTTTCTTTTAAAATTGCACATCATTTTGAGAAAAGAAAATGATTTTGAAGACGAAAGCGTATTTTTCTCATGAATTCATTTCAAGTGTTTTATCAAAACTCTTTTCCATATAAGATGACATTATTTAGAATGTTTCTGTTTCAAGTATAATGTCACTATTATTTACATGGTTTGATTTTTCTTATGATGAAATGATATCCATTTGTTTTATATGGATTATGTTATGATGGGATGAGGTTTATGAAACTCATATTATTCTCTAGGTTATAATGAATGATTTATGTTTATTTTGTGGCACACTAAAGAATGGTTTCATTATGAGATTGGTGGGACCTATATCACCCTCCAATGCATTGGGTAAAGTTTTATATCTCATGAGATTGAAATGGCTGGAACGGAAAGTGAATCATGTTCAGTAATATAGGGCTGGAACAGAATGTATACCTAGTTCAGTAATGGACTTTGTCCACTATGATAGTCTAGGAAGAAATGCCTTGTATACTTTGGAAATCATAACATGTGCTTAATGGATGCCAAAATTACATGTTTTATTCCCATTTTAGTTTATCATGGTTAATGTTCCTTTATGATCTATTCCTTATGCACTGCCAAGATTTATGTCATTACTCATTATTTTGATGTTTTATGTTCATGTTCTTACGTTCAAATGTTTAGGGATTGTTTTATGTTATCTATGTTTACCCTTACTGAGCATTCGAGCTTACCCTTTTTATTTTTTCTTTTCCCCTGGATATAAAGAATGGTTTTAGGTAATAAAACCAAAGGGGAAGAACTTTATGGGAGATGTGGAAGATCATTCACCATGATTAGAATATTATGTTCCGTGTATATGAAGACACTAAAATAATACGGTCTTTGGGAATCTATTTTCATCATTTATTAATTATTCCTCAAAATTAATTTAATTTCAATGTAAGTCAAGCTTTGGGTTTCTATAGTTGGTATCAGAGCAAAGGTGTAGTCAACCTTTGGAAACTATGATGAGAAAACTTTAGTGAGATCCCTATAGATATTTCTAAGCTATGTATAGGGATGTCCCTAAGGCTAAGTATACATATAGGTTATATTCCTAGAATTATGGTAACGATATTATAATTAAACCTATGATGTTATATATTGAAGGTACTCCCCCTTTATTATGTTGTTTTCCAAGCATTATTTTTTCCTCTCACACTATTCTTTTTGGGGTTTAGATGATGGCTGGAACCTGAAGGAACCGTGTTGATTAATGCAATGTATAATGAAATGATTGTCCTCCTAAACAAACAAATTTGTTAGGATATGGAGTGAAAAATCTTATTTCTATACTTACAAAAGCTATGAATCATTCTGGACTTCTAAATGCGTAGAGAAGGGAACAATATTCTATTGAGTCCTTCATGAGGCAATGTCCACCTTCTTTCAGTGGGTACTCTGATCCACTTATTGCTAAACAATGGATCAGTACCATTAAAAATTTATTTTCCATACTTTGATGTTAAGAACATGAAAAATTCATTTTGTCTCTTTATCATTTAGAAGTTGAAGCAGACCAGTGGTGGACTCTAACTAAGAATACAAGGCCCCAAGATGAAATCAAATCCATGGAATGTGATGAGTTAAAGAACATGCTTTTCAATATGTACTTCCCTCATATTCTTCAAACAAAGATGTAAAAGTAGTTCCTTGAGATTATGAAAAAGGATGATGAATTTGTTGGTATATACGAATAGAATTTTACAAGGCTTTCAAGGTATGCATCTGGATTTATCATCCAACCTGAAAGTAAAGTTGATTGATTCTTCAGTGGCTTAAAACCTAGTCATCGAAGGGAACTAACTTTAAGAGACTTCAGTAGCTATGAAGAATTTGTGTGTTGTTCTATTAAGGTAGAAATGGAAGTTTGTGTTACATATCCATATCATGGTTTTGAAAATAAAAGAAAGATGGATTTCAAGGAAAAATCTCAGAACAGTGGTGAAAAGAAGGTGAATGTTTCTTTATGCTCAACATGTAGAAAGAAGCATGGCGAAGATTGTCTAAAAGTACTAGAAAATTCTTCAAATGTGGAAAAGAAGGTCATCGAGCAGTTGAGTGACGAAGTAATGGGAAAAATATTCTAATGCCATGAATAGAGAAAAGACTATAAAGAACGCTCCACCAGCACTTCAGTGTTACATGTTTAGGGAAATGGGGAATTATTCAAACCAATGCCCTAATCCAAGGGTTAATTATGATCGATATCAAAAACCTCTTAATGCAATGGTAAAAGGGAATCCATAGATGATCACTATTGGCGATGTTGAGTATGATAATGATGTGGTGGAATGATTATGTGCTTATGTAATTGGATTCCAAAATAATGTTGTGGAATCTCATTTATTGTATCGTGCAATATTGGAATATCTATGTATTGGTTTATTGTGGTTATCAATAATTATATGGTACCGGTATCCATGAAAAGTGATTAAAATATTTTTGGAAAGAAAATGATATACACATAATGATGGGATAAAGAGATAATTAAATGTTTGATAGTATTAACAAGCTCATGAATAATATAAGGACAAAGTGACATCATGGTTTGAATATATATAAATTTTAGGATTTTGGTATGTGGAAATAGTTAACATTTTACAGAATTCATGTTTTCACTAAGGTTCAATGGGTATTCATTTTTCAATAGAATACATAATTAATGTTTTCACCTGTTTGGAATGTGACCAACAACAATGTATACATTATGATATATGGGGGAAAAATAATTGTATTCAATGCTTGGTAGATGATCTTTCTAGTAGTTGTTTTATTTATACTATGAGATTGGAGAGAATTATTTTTGATAAGCCTAAAGGTTTTAATGGATTAGGTTGGACATCAGATATTATTATTTAAGGCTAAAACCTTTTTTTATAGAATGTTATAATATTATAATTTTAGAAAAAATGACAACCCGTAGGATGGGCGACAACCCATCGCGTTGGACAAGGTTGTGAAAATCAAACCCATAACCAAAGTTTGATAGGCCTTTATTTCCTACCACTAGCCTACGGGACATCCCTGGTTAGTAGAAACTAGTTTTAATTTATTATGCGGTATGATAGGTGAAGTATAAGTCCATTTTTGGAACCATATACAATTAATCTCACCATAAGATGGGCTTATGTATATAAATTTTTCTAACCTTATGTTTGAGATGGATGGAATGACCTATCATTCTATTTCATGATTTTCTAACACTTCACAGAATAAAAATTCAACTTCATTTCTTTAAGAGATGAAGTGGAAATAGTTCAAGCCACAAACAATAGAGAGATTGTACCAAAATCAAGTAAGTATTTCTTTTAATTCAAAAATTATTCAACATTAGGGAAATAATCTTGAAAACCAAAAATGATGTCCTATTGCCCTCATATCTGATTAATTCTATGATGCCTTAGATCATCACAAATTTATTGCTTTGTGATTGTTGGCTTTTTCATAGTCATGTTCTCTACCACTCTTCATCGAAGCATTATGGTTAGATTTCTCTTCCATAACTATATTTTCACTTATATTCTCCTATGTGGAAACCCAGTGATGAGTTACATTGTGTATTCGTTATTTTTGAAACATTCCTTTTTAAAATTATGTTTTAGTATTCCTTTTTACGATGTGGGTTTCTATTGAAAAAATTTTCAAGTAGTGAACAATTTATAACACCGACAAATTTCGATGGCGAAATTCATTTTAAGGGGGGTAGAATGTAACACCCCGAGATTTTATGAGAAATATTATTTTTAATTTCTTTGAAATTTTGTGTTGTATGCTTCACCAAGATTAGCTTGAACTATATGCAGCAGTGTATTATCTTGTAGTATACGCAAACACTATTCTTGGCTTGTGTTGCACGCAAGAGCGACCTTCCTCAATAGCTAGTGTTGTACGCAATACCGAGTTTCACTAAACAAGGACATATTATTATGAACTAGCCATTATGAATATTATTAAATACATTTTTAATTTTATAACATTATAATTCATCTTACACATTTTCTAGAATGACGTATGATAAAAAAAATCAATTTTTTCGGATAAAAGAAGTATTTTTCAAAAAATACACTTTTACCACCTTTTGATGGCGCACCCATTTAAAATATAATTTATGAAAAGTTTATAAGTTCAATTTTACAAAATAAACGTCTTCTTTTGAATCAGGATATAAAAATTTACATTGGATAAAGTTTTGATATTTTTCTCACAACGTTCTTATTTTAATGAATAATAAAAACACGCTAAATTTTATTTAAAAAAAACTTTTTTCGACAAGATAATTTTATGGTTAAATTATAATAGTAAATTGTTTAAAAGTATAAATAGAATATATTTTTTCCATTTAATATAATGTATGTCATTACTATTAATTTTACATAGAATTTATAGGTAAAAACATTTCAATCTTTGACAATGTTTTTACATTTAAAAACCTGTTTTCTTAACAACGGGATTAATTTTAAATTAATTACTGCAACTTCTGTGTTTTTAATTTTCAAAAATTGATACCATATTTGGATTAAGTGGGTCAAAATTATTTTAATATGTTACTTTTATTTTTTTTGATATTATGAATCGTAACTAAGATAATTTTTATTTACTATAGTAAAAGGTAAATCGGGTAATTAAGGGTAAAAATAAGATTATAAAATTTCCCAATGACCTACCAAAATTCTATTGGATGAATAAAGGTCGAATCATAACACTAAAGGGTTAGAATAGATTCATTTCATGGACTTTTGACCATGAAAATGATATAATTATTATTAAAACCAATGAAAGTGACAACATGTCACTCACTTATATCTTATAAGTGTAATAATTTTAATTTAGTGATAAACCTCATAAAACATAGAATATAAATAGTCTCCAGAAACATAATAAAATTATAAACATCATGAGAGTTTATTAGAATTTGTAGGGATTAAATAATTATCAATAACGATGACACAATAGTGATGTAGAAATTATTTTATTGATTGAAATATCAAATAAATGGTTTTAAAAATATTAAAATAAATATTATATTAACTAATTAATGTTCTCAACAAATATTATACATTAATATGAAATTTTAAGATTCTGTTAAATATTTTGGTTCAAATATATCCTCTGTGTGGATTTTATTTTAATTCAAATAATTGAATATTTGTATAATTGACACTATTGTTATTTTATAAAAATAACACATTATAAAATTGTTTAAAATCAAAAAAAATATTAAAAAAATATTAATTTAATTTTATATGGTCTTAAATGTCATAAAGATCCAATTATGGGATATTCTCAATAGATAAGTAATTATTTATAACAATTTAAAATTTAGAATATTATTACCACAAATAAAATTATATAGATTAAATAAGGATAAATCATGTTGATAAGGTTTAAAATAAATTAACAACATGTCTAAATCTTATTGTTTTATGACATTAAAACCCTATCTATTATAATCATTGGATTTGAGTCATTTTTTGTGGTTTTTAGTGGGGTTTTAGTATATTATGAATTAATATTTTAGAGGTTTCCAAAAGTACCACTCTCCTCTCTTATAAAAGGGAACCTCCTCCCTCTCCTCCTCACACCACTTTGAGCCTTCATGCTCGACCAAACCCTGCCCGTTTCTCTTCTCCACCTTCCTAGCAACATACTAGAGGTCCTAGTCATATTCAATGACCAACATTATTGCCCTAAGATGAGGTTTAGAAGAGGCGTTTCGAAGAAGAGGTAATATCCATTACCGATTCATTAAAATTCATTTCTTCTTCTACATCCTCTTCTTTTTTTGTTTCATAAAAAAGTAATAACATCATTATCAGTCATATACTGGTATGTTATTATAAATATGAACTAACCCTATTTCACCTTTTATCCATCCTATGGAAAACAAAATCACCGCGCGTGCATACGAACGGAATACCGTCTCCATGCCGTGCTGTAATCTGTTTTTGCACCACCACCTTACATTTATGGGTATAATAGTGTAATGAATAAATATATATTGTTATTATAAAAAGATAATAATTATTAGATATTATATCATCCACTCTAATTCTATTCAATAATTATTGGAACGATATCACCGCTCGTGCGTACGTACGGATTACCATCTCCACGACGTGATGAGATTCATTCTCCAAGTTAACCATTCAAGAATGATTTTAAAGTATATATAATAAATAATCATGAAATATATGACACATTAATTATAGTTTATTTATGTATATGTTATTTGCTTACTTCCACTTAATTTAATAAGGAAAGGAAAACAGCATTCATGCGTACGTACAGCCTACCATCTCGATGAACGGTGTATTTCTTTCCATTTATAGATCTATTATATATATGTATATTTCGAATATATATTATATATAAATCATGTTTTACATTCTAGAAATAAGTAATCATGATCTATGTAATAATATTAATAATTACAAGTCAAAACACGGACGATAAATGAAAAGATTTTACCCAAAATGCTGCTTTAACATGGAATTGACAAATGAACAGGTAATATAAAGTCGTAAGTGAATCATATATGATATCATAAATATTATTATGGTTCTCTTAAAAGTTAATAATATGTTTAAACCCACTATATAGGAGTCTCAGACACATACAGAAGAAATTGGACATAAGGTAAGGGATTATTTCGTCTCACTTTTATTTCTATGAGACATATGCCTTAATCACCATATATTTTGTTTGTATGGTGTTTATGACTTGAATGTTTTATGATTTTTATTATGAAGGATAAGATATTTTCATATGTATTTAATTTTCTTTGTTTTATGAAAAGTATGATTCCACCGATCATAAATTGTGAGTGATAATTATTCCAATCTCGTTCTTATCCGAGATTGTTTATTCGTAAGTATTTACTGGGGTTATATTTTTCATCCATGTCCATAAAATGTTTTTCATAAAGTGTTTAATATTCAAACATGATTTTTAAAGTCATGTATACCCCATCATTGAATTTTACTTTGTGTTTTGGAAGTAATCATTCTTTTGGTTACCATACATGGTACTTTTTTCCTTTTCCGTTAAAAGTATGAGGAGATTGTTTTTTTAACTTATACGGCATGAACAGATTTTTACGGATTCATAATGCCTAATTTCCTTGAAGCTTACTCTACAAGATTTCATTATTATTTTCAGAAAACTTATTTTCTTTTAAAATTTCATGTCATTTTGAAAAAAGAAAATGATTTTGAATAAGAAAGGATGTTTTCCACACGAATTCATTTCAAGTGTTTTATCAAAACTCTTTTCCATCTAAGATAACATTATTTAGAATGTTTATGTTTCAAGTATAATGTCACAGTTATTTACATGGTTTGATTTTTATTATGATTAAATGATATCCATTTGTTTTATAAGGATTATGTTATGATGGGATGAGGTTTATGAAACCCATATTATTATTTGTTTTATGATGAATGATTTAGGTTTATTTTTTGACACAAAAAAGAATGATTTCATTATGAGATGGGTGGGACCTATATCTTCCTCCAATGCATTGGGTAAAGATTTAGATCTCCTGAGATAGACATGGATGGAAAGTAAAGTTAATATGGTTCAGTAATACAGGGTTGGAATAGAAAGTAAACCCGTTTCAGTAATGGACTTTGTCCACTATGATGGTATTTGAAGCAATGTCTTGGATACTATGGAAATCATAACACATGCTTAATGGATTCCACCATTAACTATTTTATTCCCATGTTATTTTTTCATGATTAATAATCCTTTATGATATATGCCTCATCCACTTCCAGGATTTATGTCATTACTCATGATTTTGATGTTTTATGTTCATGTTCTTACGTTCAAATGTCATTACTGAATTTTGAACATAGAATAGGAATCACATCACTTCATGGTGATGGTAACATGTACGTACGCATGAGCGATGATATCATTTTCAAATACTATAAATGGAAATTAAGTTGATGGTATATAATTTTAAATAATAAATATCATTTCGTAATTATCATATATATCCATTTTTTCTATTATTAGAACCATCCTTCAATGTAGTGATAAAAAATAAAATATTTTTGTGGAGACGATAATCTTTATGTATGCGCATGCCATGATTTGGTTTTTCATGGAATGGAAAAATATAGAATATGGTTTGTTCATAATCATAACAACATCTATGTATATATATGAAATCCAATATTTTATTTTCGTTTGCAAATAACTTATTATTAATTGGTAGAATGATAAATGATCTTGAATGAGTTGGTAAAAGTTACTACCTCTTCCTCCGTAGACTTCCCGTAGATCTCTTGTTATGGGATATTGCACAAATATTTCTGATAGAGAAATTACTCCAGAACATATATAATTATTTTGGGATGAGAAATGGTCAGTTTTTTATATATTTAATTTTCAACATGGGGTAAATAAGTGAGGGATCATGTTCCCTTTTTAATTAAGGTGTGGGGAACTTTTGGAATTTCTTGAATTGTTAAATTTTAATAAATTACTTTATTATTCCAAATTTTTCATAATCAAAGTTTATTATAAGGTAATATAGATTAGTATTGTTATCCCACCAACCTATATAATATATACATGTTTTGATGTCATTTTAAACATTATTATTTTGAGTTACCCATTAGTTAGTAATTTTTTTACCTTAGATGTGGTAACCCCAATTTCAATTATAAATAGATATCAATGTTCCGAAAAATGAAAAATGATTAAAAAATATAATATTTATTATTTTTTAAAATATTTTCATATCATGGTTGAGTTTATGATTTTTTTAATTTTAAATATTTTAATAATATATTATTTTGATAAGTTTTGATTAATGTGATTTTGAAACTATTCATTTAATTTTACTTGAAATAAATAAAAAAAGAGAAAATTAGAATATAATACTTTAAAACCTCTTAAATATTCCATATATATCTATAAAAAACTTTTCAAAATTTAACGCATTAAAATTATGTCAAAAATTAAAAGTTTAAATATCATTTATTTTTTCCTATTAATTAAATAAATAAACTTTTATTATTTCAGAAGCATATATCGTAGTTATATAAATTTTTTATATAAATATATATAATGATAATATTTTCATGGATATTAAAGTATACGTTTAGGTTCATTCATATATTGATTATATCCCCATATCGGCTCCTAAATGATATTAAATACAAAAAGAGTGACATTTTGTAACTATCTTTGATTTAGATATAATATTTTATTTTCATTGAAATATTTGCATTAAAAAAATTAGATAATAAGGTAATTAGTGTCAATTATTACTCATCTAATATTTCTTGGGATATGTTTTGTTCACATTTATAACCTTTTCTTTTGGGTTTAACCCTTGTTAATCCCCTTTAACTCTAACCGGGAAAAATGGATTTTTATTCATTGAGGGTTAAAATTGTTACAATAAAATTCCAAAAAAATAGATCATGTGTTACATGTTAAAAATTATAAAAAATATTTATATTATATTGTATTAATTTTATAACATTTAATAAATTATTATTTACTATAAACTATTCATAATAACAATTTTAATGACTATACATTTCATTGATTTTAATAATTTCATAATAAAAATAAATATTAAATAAGAATATTTTATAATTTCCCCAACATATCAATTAAATATATAAAATTTGTGGATGAAGATAATTTTGTAAAATTAAATTTATTTTAATATTTTTAATATCATTTATTTTATTTTTCAGTAATAAAATAATATCTACATCATTGTTGTGAAACAATTCATTGTATATTTTTATTCCCAAATTTTTTTAAAAAAGATACTGTGATGAATATAATACCAATGTAGTCCAAAATAATATTTATATTCAAATACTAATATTTGATATCAACATATTAAAAATGATATATTTATTTAAATGATGAAAGTGACATCTAGTACATTTATTTAAATATAATATTATAAGGTTCATAATCACTTATTAGTGAAAAACCTAGTAATATATTTGTCATTAATGCTAATGGATGAACAATATACATATAATAAAACTGGGGCACGTTTTGGTGTCATTTTCAAGTCCTTATCAATTTATTTTGAACCTAAATTAACCAAATCTTCCTTTATGAGGACAACAAAAAATTTCAAGGTTAATATTTAAATTAGATGAAAATAAATGTGACATATTCAATGAATTTGGAACATTTTAATACAAATATTGAAACAAATTTTCAGAAATTAAAAACCCAAAATTTTTAGATTTTAACATAAAATTATTCTAAAAAATTTCAAAGAAGAATAGTTTCTATTAAAAATGAATTTTTATTCCAAAAATGTACATATATCAAAATAAGTTATAAAGAAGATTAAAATTTAAATAATTGGAATTTTTGAAACCAGAGATTAACTATTTTACATTGAGATGATATTAAATTCAAAAAAGGGAATTCTTAATAGAAATAAAATAATCAAACTATAATAATTGTAATTTTTCATTAATCGCTAAAAAATAATCTTTAATGAAAATATCCAAACATTTCACCTTAGATAAAATTAATATGTTGAATTAAAAAATAATATTCATTTTATTAAATAATTTTTTGAAAATTATTAAAAATTAATTATATTTATTTTCTCATAAAATGAAATAAAAATCAAATTTTTAGGTAAACATATATCTAAAAAATTAAATAACATTAATAAAAAATTATGTGTTTATTTACTACGCGTTAATATATAAGAACTTCATATATATTGCAATATATATTTAGGTATATTCCTAGTATCCAAATAACCAACTAGATTATAAACATATTTCTTTGTTTTTAAGGCTAGTTTTTGTGTGAAACATAAATTACCAAATATGTTATATTTAAAAAGATACATAAGGTAAAATATTATTGTGTTATCATATTAATGTAATTACAGAACCCATATTTATATATTCATCTATTATAATTAGTAATTATTTTTATATCTTGAGATACTTTGTTATCGTCCATGTGAGGATATCATTTCCCACTATGTTATATAAGATTTGTGTCCAATAATTGATGATAGTGTTGCTATTAAGTAATGAAATAAGATATGATTGTTTATTTGTACAAATATTCAAGATTTTTTAATATCACCAAACCATTTCTCATTGTATATGTTCTTACAAAAGCCTTATGTTATGATTCATATTTGACGGTACATATTTCTTTGTGTGTGATTTCCTTATATTATGGTATTATATATTATTTTTTATACCCACATATTCAAAGTTTTTCCATTTATGATCTTAGCTGTGAACTATTAATTTGTTCTGATTGTGATCTCATATGTCTAACCCCTTTCTAAGCATCTGAGGGCGCTCTTTTCTTATAATTCCATTCCACAAGTAAGGAAGAATAATATTATATATGAAATATCAAGAAGGGTATCATTTGTTGAAAAATTATGTGGGATATGTGGAGGAAATAATATATAATATGTACTTTATGTATATAATCTATAACGAAATTATTCCTTATTGTTCTTTGGGGTTATTCACAAATATATATGTTAGCTAATCATGTGTAATGATGTAATATATGTTTATTTTGTTGTCATATTTCCTCAATTGGTATCAGCATGGTGTTGGTTTATATTTTAGTTTCTGTTTATAAATAATAATTCAAAAAAACATAGATAAAAATAGTACATACCAAAAGACATATTATTGAAACTGTAAATTCAAAAATTCAAAATAAAGGGGTCGTCATTTCGAAAATATCTAGATTTATTCACATTTTAATATCATTATGTAATTTTGATAATATTGTTGAAAAATCATACAGATAGAATTTATTTTATTTTTTATAATAAACTATTATGAATTAAAAGAATAATTAGTGTGATGGTCAATTTGATTGTTGTTATAATTTGAAACTATATATGATGAAGGATAGAGTTCAAAATCTATTGGCTATGCTCGAAAAATCGCTCGGACTATGACCAATAATAATAATGAAGATGAGATATAAAATTATCCAATGTGGGATCAAGATTCCATTAATTCATTCATGCATAAAAATACACCATCCATCATTTGGTCACCTGGTCATTTCATTTCTTTGTAATGTTTTACCATAGTAGAAAATTAATGTTATATTTCATACTTCTCAGAGCATAAAAAAGATGATTTATTTTTTTATTTTTTAAGGTGAAGTGGATATATTATTAGATGTAATTATGAATGTGAATAAAAATGATCAATTTCACCATTTATTATATGAAGATATTATGAAAATATTTTTTAGTAAAGATTTACATAATCTTCCTACATTAAAATTGAATGATAGTTCAAAGAGATAAAAAAAAGTTGGATAGACCAATTTTTACCAATGATGAAAACGCAATGAGGCTTATGTTGATTACTTATAGATCTATCATGGACCCTATAATTAGAGTTAATCACATAAACCACCGTATTTGAATGAATAGATATTTAGGTCCTTGGTCGGTAAAATGAAATTGTATTATTTGATCTTGAAGTGGAAATAATAATTTGAGACATGTATTCCCATTTTTTTAAGGAGAAGAAAGAAGAAGTTATTTCCTGTGGTGGACTTTTCGGAGGCAGAGCTAGTGGATGCGGCTTCTTTCTATGATTTGCTCGCTTTGGTTTCAACAAACCCTCGCTCGATCTATTTCAGAGTTTTGTGGATCCTTGGGGTCTTCAGCTTCTGGTAATGGTGTCTGAGCTATCAAAAGTGGCCTTCTGTATCCATTACTCTTCCAGGGAATATTTTGTGCGGGCCTGGTCTAGGGAGGAGAGGCGGTGCGGCTCTTGGCAGTTTTCTCTGTCGCGTTGTTCGTGGGATCATCATTACGGTAAGGAGTCCTCGTCTGCGGCGGTCTAGGTGCACCTGCCAGGCCTTCCCCTTCCTCGGCAAAATCCATCGATCCCCAAAGATTTCAATGACTCTTTCGGCTCGTTTCTGTGTTCGGATGTTTTCACCTGTTCTCTTTTGAGTGCGGAGAGCCCTCACATATGTGTGGAGAAGGATCTCTTCCAACTCAGGTGTTGGTTCGCGTAGGGAGCAATTTTCAATGGTGGCAACGACTCCTTTTCATCGACCTGCAGTGGTTCTGCACTACTTGCGGGCTTCAGGGGCACTCATCTAACATCTGCAGGAATAGGAGATCAGCTATAGGCCCTTCGAGAGTGGCTCCCCATGGTTGTCCAAAGGCAGGTATCCACTCCGTGGAAATGCGGGTAGGGGGGGAGGCTTCGGTGCACCATGGCTCGCCTCCCCTTATGTCTGGATCTTCCGTTCCTGTAGTGGCTATGGATTGTGGGGTCAGCTCATGGACGATGACGGCGCCACCATGTCTGGTTTCTCGTGATATTCAGAAGGTGCTCCACCTGGCCATGCCGGCACAAGCAAGGGGAAAGGTTACCGTTAGATCCCTTTTTTGAAATTAAAATAGTGGGTCCCTAGGGCCTACAGCTCTGTCTGACAAAGATAGTGGCCTGAAGATAGTGGCTTCAGACACTGGCCTTTCGGTTTCAGACCTAATATCGTGGTCCCCTTTGTCGCCCGGGACCCCCGGCTCTCAGTAGGGTGGCCTCCGACATCTGTACGGAAACCCGATCATGGTGCAAGTTGTATCTTCTCTCCATCGCCATTCCTTCCCTGAGTAAAACCTTATCCCTGCCTCCTACTCAGGCAAGCGTTTCGTCGTAATTGTCTCTGATGTTTCACCAGCGATCCCTCCATTCCAATTTGGTGTCGGCGTCACTCGCGGTGTCTCAACCATCTTTGGTTCCGGAAGGGGTGTCAAAGGAGGTGGAGTCACAATGTGGCTCTCCTCAGAGGGCGTTCCTACTATCTGTGTTTCATTTCAAGGGGAGGTGGAGGCATGCTTGGCAGGACCGCCTTCTTCGGTGCAACGGTCCCTGCTTGAAGACGATGAGGGATCCTTTAAGAAGAAGATTATCCTCCCTAAAACGTGCAACAATTTGGAAGGCAGCCAGGGCCCTCTCATGCGATCAAAGGAGAAGGAAGCTGCTGCTCGATATTTGTTTTCCCCTCCGTGTGTCCATAGATTCAAATCCAGGTTTTCCAAGGTGTAATGCTGTCCCTGATTATTTGGAATGCGAGAGGGATGAGTGTGCTCTCTTGTATTGGTAAACTAAGAAGTCTAGTTCTTCCATTGTGGTTATTCTCAAACCGAAGCAAGATCACAGTAAACACCCTGGTCTTTCTATTAAGCTCAGCTTTAATTCGTATGTACATGGGTGTCCGGAAAACAATCATATTTGGATTTGTTGGAAGAAGTATGTCAAGGTGGAGGTAATCAGCGTATCGACACAGTGCATTAATACAAAAATTTCATGTTCGAAGGGCGAAGTGATGTGGTCTTCCGTTTACGCCAGCACGGAGGGTCGCAGTCGTCTGGAGCTCGGGAGTTTTCTCAACGCCTTCTAGCCAGGCTCCCTCCCGTGCTTTTTGGGGGGTTACTTTAATTCCATCAGCGATGCGGACGAGAAGAAGGGTGGTGCCACTGCGACCATATGTGGGATGCAATACTTTAGGGACTTCATCATCCCTGCGGGCATCTTCGATCTGGGTTTCAAAGGAATTCGTTTTACCTGGTACAATAACCGGAGGGGCGCTAATCGTATTTGGAGTAGGTTGGAAAAGTTCCTTGCGAATCTTCAGGCGCTTGATTCCTTTGGCCTTAAGTCAGTTACCCACCTTCCCCGATTACTCCCAGACCATTGCTGGTTGAGATACGTTCGCGCGGAAGCCATAACGAAAACCAGGCTTTTGTATACTCTGCCCAAACTGAGGCTAATAAGTAAGAGGCATACCAACGCGCAGTCCCGTACGTGATAACAGTTGGAACCTGTAGCCAGACTTCTGGTCGATGGTGAGGAACTCTTGGGAGGATAGAGATGACGGGGGTCCTTGGTATGGGTTAACCAACCGGCTTAAGTGCCTCAAGCAGGACACTCTAATATGGCTCGGCAACAGACCAAATGACAATATGGTGGTTGAGTCAATTTAGACGGATATTTAAATGATGGAGGAACACTTGTTGTCGGATTGGAATGACGATACTTTTACCTCTTTCTGTGACAAGCCGGTCTTCCTGGAAGAGAGGCCGGTGGAGATTGAGAGGGACCTCATACAGAGAGCCAGAGTTAAGTTGATCAAAGAGGGCGACCGCAATAACAGCTCTTTTCACACATGCATAAAAGTTGAAAGAACCATTAGGATCAACATTCGTCTGGACAATGGTTAGTATACAAATGATTTTGAAGTTGCTGGGGTATGGCGCTGAACCATTTCTAAAGGCTGCTGACTGTAGAGGTGAAAACAGGGTCTTGAAATGATGGTAGTAGCGAGCCTGTTGAAGGCTGTTTAGAGCTAGGTAGTTAAAATCGCGAGTTAACTCGTACACTCGTACAAGTTCACGGTTTCACTCATCCCCGTCGATTCAACTCGTCGAAGGAATCGGTTTTCAATAAAATCGTCTGTAAAAACACAGACTCGCAATATACTCCTGGATACGCGTAGACTCGCTGCATCCAACGAGTTAAGCAACAGTGTATGTTTTTTAAATGAGAAATGAGGATGATTTAAGTAACCCGGCGTCGCACCCCTGCCTAGGGTTCAATTTCAGATTTCTTCTTCCTCTACTCCTCGCTGCCCACCCTTGCTCGTCAGGCGGTGTCTCGCATGGCACAAACTCTCGCTCGACTTGACTGGTGAGTCTGATTCATCCAGCACCGATGACAACGACGAGAAGGACGAGGCATAAAAGTGTGGCGGCGTTACCCTAATAATCTGTTGGTCGGTAGCTGCGTCGGAGCCCCTGAACAGGCCCCCATGTCTCCCTCTGAAACCGACTCCCAACACTCTCTTAGCCTTGCGAGAAAACAACCCTCGCACGCGGGAATGAAGCCCATCCACCCCGCCGGAGCCCCTGAACTTGGTGCTTGAGTTTTGGGTAGGGTCTCAATTTCCATCTCTATATGATTATTTTTGCGGGTTTAGAATTTAATTAAAGTGAACTACTGGTTGATTTTTTTATTTATTGCTGATTATTTTAATATGAATTGTTCTATGCCTGAATTGATATGAATTGTTGTTCTATTCATATTTGACTTTTTTTCATTTTATATGTAATTGGTCTATTGGCCTATTGTGAATTGGTGTAAATTTTTTGGATTTGATTCCTTTTGTGATTTAGTAAATGTTGACTTCAGTTGTTTAGGAAATATGGATTTGATGTAATTTTTCATTTTGTGTTTTTTGCGTTTGTTTCCTTTTGATGTAAATACCAATTTGGTGTTAATTTTTTTTGGGTTTGTTTGATTTTGGACAGTATTGCTGCAAAATTGGAGATGCATGAGGCCCAATTGTTTTTTATTCAATTGATTTAATGGATTTTGATGTCGTTCGTGTATGATTGAATCAAGTTTGCCGACTACAACTTGCCTTGATAACCTTCTTGCTAAAAATGAGTTTCAAATGATGACGCTGGATCGTGTTGAAGTAGACTCTTACGTGTGAACGAGTCGAGTCTACGAGTCGAGTTTGATGAGCTCGAATGAGTCTAAGTTGACTCTCGTGTTTGACTACCTTGTTTTGGAGTGTGTTCCAAGGCTGGTGGGGGTGTCTGATAATGAGCGGCTTATGATGATTCCGGAGGAGGATGAGATCAAGAGGCATTGTGTGACATGCCGAGGGATAGTGCCCCTGACCCAGATGGCTTCCCAGCGGGTTTCTACATGCATGCCTAGGATACTGTTAGACGAGAGGTGGTGGCTGCGGTTCAAGACTTCTTTCGGGGGGGAGCCTTCGGCAAGGGTGTGAGTGCAACTAGGGTTATGCTCATTCCGAAGGTCAAAGACCCCTCAACTATCGGTCAATTCAGATCAATTTGCCCGTGCAACATGTCATACAAAATTCTTGCAAGCCTCATTTCTAGAATAATGGATGGATTGATTCCTAAGTTGGTCTCCAAAAAAACACCGGTTTATCAAAGGACGTAACATCTAAGGAGAAGTGGGTATCACGATCGAGCTGGTGAACTATATCAACCGGCACTCCGTTGGATCCAACATCATTTTGCAGGCTAATATGGACAAGTCCTACGACAAACTTGAGTGGTCTTTTATCTAGAGGGTGATGCACAGGCTCGGCTTCCAGGAATTGGTTTGTGACCTCTACTTCCAGTGTTTCCCCTCACCTTGGTTTCCCATCCCTCTTAAAGGGAACAGATTTGGTTTTTTCAAGACGGTTTAGGGAGTTCTCCAGGGGGATCCCCTATCTCCTAGCTTGTTTATTTTGGTGTAGGAGGCCCTTAATATGAGTCTTCAGAGGAATGCGGAGGACGGAAGCTTGAGGCCATATGTCGGATGATGGGGTAGGGAGACCATTTCCCATCTCATGTTTACTGATCACATCTTAATTTTCACCAACGATAGTCAGCGTTCTCTTCTCATTCTTTTGGAGGTGATGTCAAGGTATGACAGAGCTAGCGGGCAACTCATCAACTCATTCAAGAGATAGGTATAAATTTCGACTAAGTGCTCTCCCAGATGATGCAGAAATATTCAGAGCACTTTGGGGTGCCAACAAAAGAACTTCCCCATGAGCTATCTTGCGGTTCCCATCTCCTATCGGCGGATCAAGAAAGGTTTATTTGAGGGGGTCATGGACCGCATGCTGGGAAGGATCTACAACTGGAAAACCAGGTTCCTTTCCTTTGGAGGTCGGGTTAGTTTAATCAACAATGTCATCTCTTCGGTTCTGATGCATGTATTTTCTATAATTCATCCTCCAAAAGTTACAGTGGAGAGGATGGAGAAGATACTCACGGAATTCCTGTGGGATTCCAATCAGGCAGGCTGTTGCCACGGGGCCACTTGGGCACGGCTGGCAAAGCCAATAAGAAGAAGGGTTAGTGGGGATTCGCAATCTTACGGCTATGATACAAGGCATGAAGGCCCGCTAAGCATGGGATATTGTGGTCGGAAATTCATTATTGGTGGAGTTATTCAAAGGGCGCTACAGGGATCTGGAGTGGAACTTTAGTGAGTGCAGGGCACATCCATCTCGCCTAGGAAGGTGCATGATGGGATTCCTGGAGGAGCTTCGCGGCTCGGAAAGGTGGATCATTGGAAGTGGGGACGTCAGTTTCTGGAAGGACAATTGGGGAGGGGAGCAGTTGTTTTCTCCTGGATGTCCTACGCCGGACATCACCTTTAGGGAAGCTTCAAAGCACCCCAAGTTCATCAACGCAGTTCTCATCCAAGAACAGAAGAAGGTCTTTGACAGTATTTGTATTAATGGAGAATAGGATCAATGCTGCTTCATGGGCTCAAGCTCAGGTAGGTTCACCTCTCGAGGACTACAAAGAATGGTGAAGCATGGAACCCCATCTGGGGAATGGGTTTGAGAACACCTGGTGCAAGGAGAATCCAACCATGATGAACTTCCTGGCCTGGCGTGTCAAGAAACGTGCCCTTCTAACAGATGAAAATATCCAAAGGAGGGGAATCCATTTTGCATCCCGCTACTATTGTTGCAATACTCCCAAAAGAGAATCAGCTAACCATCTCTTCTTCCATAGCGATTTTGAAGCATCTATCTAGAGCATGTTAACCTTATTGGTTTGCGCCAGTTTTGATCATTTCTGCTTCCAGGAGCTCATGTCCTCAAGGTTTTTTGGAGGAACGATCAAACAATCAGATGGAAAGTTGAGAGTTTGTATTCTCGCTGCAACCTGCTGGGTCATCTGGGAGGCCAGGAACAAAGAACGTCTGTGTTCCCGGAGTTTGATTAACCTGATTCAGTTAAGAGAAATATCGTTGGTCCACGAGTTGGTCTCACTGGAATGATTGGATCAGCGCTCTGTGGTGGCATCCAACTTCTTGAATAGACCTTGCAGCTTGAACTGTTCTGAAGGGCGGTGGATTAGATGGAAATATCCTTCCAGCGGGCTCAATTTTAATGTGGACGGCTCATGCATGCATGGATTGATGAGAGGTGGTGGGGTTCTTCGTGACTCAGAAGGCTCAGTTTTTATGGCCTGTAGTGTTACCTTCGGAATGGGCAACTCATTGGGGGCGGAGGCCCGATCCCTTCTTATGGGACTGAGAGTTTTCAGGAGCAACGCCTTTCAGGTGTCATAAGTGGAGTCGGATTCATAGGTCTTGGTTAATCATGTTCGGGGAGGGTCGGGCGCGCATTGGGATCTTGCTTATATCATCAGGAAGTGTTCCTTAGAGACCAATCCAGGACAACTCATGCAACATAGTTGGAGGGAAAGTAATTTTGTTGCGGATGCGGTTGCGAATATCGAAAGTCCCGGGAATGAGGTCGTTATGTATAGAAGCTTGGTCTCTCTACCACTTGAGTGTAGGCCCTTCATGTTGAAGGACTCCTTAGGGTTACATTACTTCAGGCCCCCCTGAGTGCCTAGGTTGTTTACGTTTCTTATTGTTTGTTCTTCATTATTACAATAAAAAAACATTAATGCCAATAGAATATGGATGTTCATTATAAAAATTAATGCACCAAACCAAAAGTTAATGTGTTAAATAATTTTCTATAAACAAGAAATCCAATAGTGAATAGGATTATACATTTTGAAATAAAATTGGATGTGGATTAATAAATCAGAGTTGTGAATTTTAAATTTATTATCATCTCAAGAAATAAAAATTTATTACTTGATTAAATTTATACCCAATCTTACATACAAGATCAGTTTGCTGAAATAATTAATTCACCGCCTGAAAATCTAGATATTGAATCATTAAAAAAACACTATGAGTTGTAATGGTAACATCCTAGGTCTAAAAATCTTATCTAATTTCTTTTTTTAAATATTCTATATAATAAAATTATTAATATCCATTTTTTTGGATTTAATATTATTTTTTCATGTGTTCGTTCTCGCTATATAGATCGATATTATTTTCATAAATCGAGAAATCATAAATCATATCTTAAAATGGCCTATGTCCATCAATCAATTAATGGTTGAATACAAACACTCTATTAAGTATCTTATAATGTATGGGTATTAATACCTAATGATGAGGTATATTTATACCAAATAGTTACTGAGATATTAAATATTGAGGATATGACCATTTTGAATGAATATGTCCTTGTATTTCTTAAAGGATCCCAAATTCATTAACTAGATATTTTAGTTTGTATTTACATTATACTCATAAAATATTTTTTCCTATATATAGTATCCAATTAATAATTATATATATTAAATTATGCGAAGCCAGATAGTACCTACTGGTAACGTCTTAGTTTTGGGTGTCGCCCAACGATGCCCCGTACCCAGATGGTCACATGGCCTCAAGTGCATTTCCCTGAATTCCCGAGGGTGGAGACTAGCAGAGAGGGCCATGGATGTGATAGTGGGGAAACAATGCCCTCATTGTCAGAGTATGCACATCAGAATAACAAATAATAAATAGTAGCGGAAGCAGTGATACCAAATAAGAACCAAACAGTGGAAGAATGAGGTAAATAAACAACTGGAGCACATATATAAATCTTTCATGTCACATATGTCTAGGAAAGCATCCAAACAAGTCACAATGATGGAAATACAGTACTAAACTAACATTTAACAGAAAATAGGTAAACTCTACTAGAATTTCCAGCCTCAACTTTGTCCCATTCTCTCATGCTCCATAGCAATCTTGTACCTGATGACGAAGGGCACATTCCCATATCTATACCTACAACCATGTAATCTGTTTGGGACCAAAAGAAAGACCTAAAGAGGGTGTGAGACGATTCTCAGTAGGCAACCACCATATGATCTATGCCTAACTATCAATGAGTATATATAGTATTTAATAATGAAAATATAGTAAAGAAACTATGAGTAAACAGAATTAACCAAATCCTACAGTTTTCATTTACATTAATTAGCATTTAATGTTCATTATTTAATCAAATATCACAACAGGTATCTCAGAACAACACCTAACAGGACTGAATCCATGCTTGTGCTTTGGCTTGGCAGACACTTCACAAACATTCAATATTTTCTTTAACCCTCTGGGTAGCTCACACAGTCTAACCCCTCTGGCTATGTAATGAAATAAAAATGCCAACACACTGTGGGGAAGCAATCACCATTAATTCCACCTATTGTCTTTCTAGAATAACTATAGACTCTCAGGGGAAGCACTCAACTTCAATTCCCATAGTGGTCTCAAAACATAATCTATAGACACTCTGAGGGATCACTCACCGTCAATCCCCCCAGTGGGCTCATAGCGTGAAAAATATAATAGACACTCTAAAGAAGCACTCAATGTCAATTTCCCATGTGGTCTAACTACACTAGGTTCCCACAGCCCTATGAAATTCAATCATGCGTAAATGATATCAATCATCCCAAATTAATATCAACTACCACTTGGCTAAACAATTCTAATGCACATCATAAAAATATAACAAGTAGCAAAAATGTGATCAGTTCCATCACATCATGCAAGGAAATGAAACAAGTTATGCCTCATAGGCAACTTGGACCAAACGGTCTTAAACATCAAAACAAGGAAATCCACCCATGGGGTGTTAGTTTATCATGCAATTTCACATAATATCACAACAATAAACCCATAATTCATCAAACAATCTAAGGCATATAAACTAGGTTCAAATTCCTTAACCCAAAATACCTGAAATAAGGTTCATCATCACTTTTACATATAAAACTCAAAGAAAAACGATGAAAGGAAACAAACTACCTACCTTGATGTTGTACAATCGATATATTTGAAACTCGTCCTTTGAATCGAACTAGAAAACATTGATCTATAAAAATGTAAAAAATGTTCAACATTGAATAACTCGAGGGAGAAAAGAAATCATGATGATAGACTCTAGAAGAAGGAATAACTCATCGAGGAGATTCTAATGCACCTATCAGAGTTTGATTTGGAGAACAGATGATAGATTGGTGTCTCGGAGAAGAATCCTCTCTCTCGGTCACTCCTGGATGAGACGAGGTTAGAAGAAGAAGTTTTTAGGTATTAGATGAGACCCTAGTTTGATTTATCAATTAAAAATAAAAATACAAAGCGTGTTCTTTAAAGACACATGGCGTGTATCGGAATTTACCGAGTCCCTCCTTATGTAGCCTGGCCACATCATCACATGACTGGATACATGGTCGTTACATGGTCTAAACACAATCAGGATGTGGTGCCCGAGTACACGGAGTGTACATAAATGTACACGGAATTTACTCCAAAAAAATTCATTCTTCCCTTTTCCCAAAAAAACAACTGAAACCAAGATCCATACCTGAAAAGAATATCGTGGTTCTTACAAACATCCCCCCTTAAATAAATTCATCCCCAAATTTCCATAATAAGGTGGTTAAGTAGAATCCTTGAACAGATCCCACCACTATGATTACACATCAGCCTCCCAATCCCAAGTCTCTTCATTTACTCATCCATGCATCCATAGCACCCATACCCGAGGAATAGACATGAGACGGAGAAACATCGTGGTTCGATCAATAATCTAGATAAGATTATCCTTAAATGATACATATACATCTAAGTGAACCTCAATTGGTTAAAAAACATGAGACGGTTCGAAGAAGTAACATTGTAGGTAAGAAAACATGGAAGACGTCGTACATAGACTGGTACCTCTGAGGTAACTGCAACTAATAGGAAACCGACCCGACTCTCTCAAAACCTCAAACAGCCCGATGTATCTCAGTTAAATATTCCCCTATATTATAATCCTCATATGTCCTAACCTTGGTGTAACATGTAAGAAAACCTGATCTTTGACCTAGAACTCCATAGGCCATCTCCGTCAAATATCATAAGATTTTTTCTGAGACTGTGCAGTAGCCATCCACATCTAAATCAACTCTACCTACTCAGTGGTCTCCTGGACAAGACAAGGTCCCAGAATAGTTTCCTCTCATTCCTCTAGCCAACATAAGGTTGATCATCATGGCCTTCTTTACAAAGCCTCATAATTTTCCATCTAAATAGTTGCATGAAAACTATTATTGTAGTAAAACTCTACAAGAGGTACGTGCTTCTTCCAAGAACCTCCAAAATCTAGGATGCATGCTCGAAGAATTTCTTCCAGCACTTGAATCATGTGCTCTGGTTGGCCAACATCTAGGGATGGTAAGCTGTACACAGAAGTAACTGTGTACCCAAATCACTTTTTAGACCTTCCAAGAAACAAGAAGTAAATTGGGCATCAATGTCTAAAATGATTTATCATGGAATCCCAAGAAACCGTACAATCTCTCAGATGTAAAACCTGCCAAACTCAACAACAGTGAAGATCTCCTTGATTAGGAATAAGTGTTACTCCTTCATGATCCATTTGATAAAAGCCTAAACAACATTATTCCATCGAGGTGAACCTGGTAACCCTGTCATGAAATCCTTCACGACATCATTCCACTTCCATTCAGGAATGGGTAACTACTGTAAAATCCTTTCCAATAACTGATGCTCTGCCTTTACCTGCTAAAAATTGGAGCATCTCATTACAAAACCAGAAATATGTCTCTTCATAAATTTCCACTTATATCGACGGTTTAAATCACGTTACATTTTTTTGACACTGAGATGAACTACCCATGACGAGGAATGAAAATCTTGCATCATCTCCACTCGTATTTTTTCTAACACTCATATGTTTCCATGAAATTGCAAGACATCATCATCATATATGGTCCACCCAAGAGTAGGGTCCTCTCTTATCACACTATCCCGTAGGAAAAGGCCCTCATAATCAGATAGCTTCCTCATTTGTACTCGATCAAGTTTAGTAGAGGCAGCAACTACAGTAGAAAGAAACATTTTCCCCAATATTTTATTCACCAAAAAATGAATTTTAGAGAATAGAGCCATGGGATTCTACTCACAGCTGGCCTTTTGAAATGCATGTATCAAATTCCTCATTCTCAATGCATCAACTACTATGTTGCATTTTCTAGGCGTATAGGAAATATCAATGTAAAAAGAATAAATGTACTCAACCAACCTTCACTATCTCAAATTCATATCACTCTAAGAAAAGATATACTAGAGACTTGTGGTATGTTAAAAACACAATGTGCTCTCCCAAAAGAAAATGTATCCAAAAGTGTAAAGCATTCCCAACCACAGCTAACTCCAGATCATGCGTCAGGTAATTCTTATCATGTGGCCTCAAATACCAAAACCGGTATACACTGACTCCTCCCCCCATACATAAGCACTACTCCAAACATGATACTTGATACATCAGAGTAAACCGTATAACCATTTCCTGGCTCCAGAAGAACTTTTATTAGTGTTGATGTCAATCTACATTTATGCTTTTGAAAAGTTGAATCAAATGAATCTGTCCAGAAGTACATCACCCCCTTCTTAGTCAGGCCTGACAGTGGCATTGATAAGCATGAAAACTCTTGTGTAAAGTGTCTCTAGTATCCAACCAGCCCCAGAAAACTCCCTACCTCAGAGGTGTTCTTTGGATGCTCCCATGAAACTATATCTCTAACATTCTCTAGGTCTACTGATACAACTCTATCTAAATTACATGACCCAAGAAGTGAATCTGGTCCTTCAAAATGTGTCATTTTGAGAGCGTGGTGTATAAGTGATTCTTTCTTAGTGTACTGAAAATGATCTGAAGGTGGGTGTCATGGTCATGTCGACTGTGAGAGTAGACCAATATATTTTCCATGAAGACTACCATCAATGAATCCAAGTAAATATGGAACACTAGGTTCATTAGAGCCATGAAAACGGTAGGTAAATTTGTGAGACTGTACGACATAACCATATACTCGTATAGACCATACCTACTCTGAAAGGGTTTAAGAGGTACACCTGATGGTCTAATGCATAATTGAGGATAACCGAATCTCAGGTCAATCTTCAAGAACACCTGTTCTAGTAAAATCTAATCAAAGAGATCATCAATCCCTAACAATGTATTTCAGTTCCTAACAATCTACTGATTCAACTTCCTATAATCCATGCAATGTCTGAGGGTACTGTCAACCTTTTTTGAAAATAAGAAAGGCGAACCCCATGGAGAGGTACAGGGTCAGATGGGAACCTATGCCTACAACTCCTCTAACTGCTTCTTGTGCTCCTGTAACTCTGGTGTATCCATCCTTTAAGGATTAATAGACACTAGTTCCACACCAGGTACAAGATTAAATAGAAAACTATACATCTCAATCTGGATGAAAACCTAAAAAGACATCTGTAATGACATCGCTAAAACAATTGACCACTGGGGGAATGTCTATCTGTGATGTCCCTATTCATCTAGATACAGACTAGTAATCACAGCTATAACACCTCTCAACCCATTATGCTTGGGTCTAACTCTACTCACCTGGACATCCCATTCACCCTTACGTAGAAACAAATCGCCCACTGGTGATGTGAATCTCACCCTACGATGATAGCAATCAACAACAACCTAGAAGGGAACTAACCAGTCCATTTCACAAATGATGTCATATCCCATCATCTCTAAGACATAATGGATCCCTAAGGTGTGACCCCCACCAAACAAAAGAGGGAACTCCTTTTATTGATGTACACTAGTAGTTCTAGTCCCCAACAATGTGTTTGATGTCAATATATCAACATATGTAAAGATACATAGCCCATGATTATCCACAATAGGCATCTATATAAAGCTATATAATTCCATCTTATCGAAAAAAGAAGAAGATAAAACTGAGGAAACCAAAATCGTACCCCTGACTGTGGGGGTTCCGAGATCCTACTCCCTCTGGATCTACTCCAGCGCAAATGCATGTCCTAAACAGCGGCCCTGAGAAGCGTTATGAGAAACCTCAGCTGATCCACCCTGTGGCTATCTAAAAACCTATGTCTGACCACTATTTCCACAACCACCACCAAGGCCTGAATGGACAGAAGAACTCCTGCCCCCTCTCTGATGTGGGACTGGTCATCTTGCTTCCTTATAAGGAGTTGAAATAGATCCTCCGTCACTAGCTTCAATAAGGATGGATTTGCAGAAACACTGATGATGTCCCACCTTACTTCATGTTTGGAACATAACTATGTCTCTCGGGCACTGAGGTTTTTTATGTCCACCCTTACCTCACTAGTAGCACACCACCTAGATACTTGAAGAAAAATCATGCCTGCTCGGATCTCCAACCATAGACTCCCTGTGGTGCTTCTTGCTATCAGTCAAAAGGGTACAAATTCTGGATGTTCAACATCCCTAGCCCACAACTCCATAATCCCTTAGGTTGCGCTCAGTGATCTACACCTGGTTGACTATAGTAGATATAGAAGTTAACCTGAAGATGCTGACAGGAGATCAGATGTAATGACTGTGACCATCCTATAACTTTCTCTCTAGAAATAACTCATCACCACCCAAAACGGGTGTGAAGCATTGTAGATATATTAAGGGAGAAGAATAATCCCCGAATGAGAGAGTACCCTACTCCAAAATCATGAATTGTTGGGCTTGGTAATCCCTCAAGGTCTCCCGGTAAAAGTTGTTATAGAAAGTCTGTTATAACTCATACCAATCCATAACTCATTGGAATCCCGCCTGTGATATCACATCCCACCATCTCTTGGATGAAGTTGAAAGAATATATGTAGAAAGATTCACTATTCTCTCTAGAGGCTTATCGAGTTGCTACTGAAAAACCTTCATCAATACTACCATAGAATGGGCAAGAAGAAGTGCTATATGGAAAGTCTGCATCATCATCATGAAGCCTTCTCGGATCTATGCATCAACACCTGTATCCAGAATGATGGCTGGTAACACGAAAGGCATGACATGAGGGTCTGTTGGTAGTCCTTAATCTACTGTTTCCGGTATATGATCTTTGCCTCGAACCTAGTATACAACTGGAGGGTGACTCGGTGGCTTGAATTTGCAAGTTCAAGAGCACAACATAGTTCCAGATGATCAAGGACCAAAACCTAGTAGTGAATGAAATGAAGAGGATAAGTAAAACATAAAGTTTTTATAAAATAGGGTTAGACAGTGTGTATACCCTCCACATGTTGTGTTTCATTACGTTGTTAACATGGTGTGTTCCACTACCAAACATGGTCGCGTAACACCCATACACACAAAGTGTTCTCTTTGAGGCATGGCGTGTAATTTAATCATTTTCACCCCGCCTGAGTTCCTCTACACAGCTAAACACAATTTTCTTTCCTAGGTGACTCTATACGATGTGTTCACCATAGACAAAACGTGCACCCCTTATGTTATAACCATTAATCTCATCAGTTTCCCAGTCGATGACATGATTGACTCTACACAACATGCAATAATGGAACACTGTGTGTATAACCTATGTTTCACCCACCTGTGTCGTTGGTCACATGAATGGATACATGCATATTACAACAAACCATGTACTCCAAGTACATGAAATGTTTCACCAATCATTTCTCAACCTCGTTTCTCATCTCAAAGAGTCAGTCACATGGATAAGGACTACACGACATGTACATAGAGTACATGTCATGTACATTGGAATAAAATTTCCTTCACGAACAGAAGGATACATAGCATGTATTAATCAGCACACACTGTGTATTCTGGTATTTCTAGACATTAAGCCTCAAAAACTACTCTGGATCCCCATAAAAACACTAAAACAAGAATTAAAATGCCAAATTCCAATCCTTGGGAATACTCACTATAAATCAAATCTAGGCCTACTTTTCATGTATATCACAAGATATAATAGTGAAATCAATCACGTTGTCAACAAAATTCCGATCCATGAGGGCCCAAAACACCTTAGGGACCAAATTTTGGCATCCATTCAAATTAAACATTGAATATACCAATACCCCCATCAGAATAAGAGGTATTCTATAATGAAATCTGTCAAAATAACATGCTTATCTATCACAACATCTATCACAACAGCATGTAATCCGTAATGTACCCAAAATGGAATGATAAGAATGTATGAAATGTGATCCCTATCAAGTGCCTATATACTTCATGAGATGGAATAATGAAATCTAATCGGGTTACAATAGAAGTATAACATCAATGATATAAATCAAAACATCACAAAACAATGAAATCAAATCAACGGTAACAATTGAAAAACCAAAAAAATTGAAATAATCGAATTAAATTGGATTTTCCCTATACACGAGTTTTCTACTTCCATGTATAGATTATTACCCAATACCTATTCCTTCCTATACATCTCTGTAGGCTTAAAACAGAAAGACAATGTAGAAAAGAAAAGCTCCTTTGATACAACATTGTAACGTCCCGGTTCTGGGTGCCGCCCAATGGTGCCCCGTACCCGGTTGGTTACATGGCCTCAAGCGCATTTCCCTAAATTCCTAAGGATGTTGAATAGAAGCAAGGGACTTGGGTGTGATAGTGGGGAAACTATTCTTTCACTGGAATAGTATGCACAATAGTAGAAAAAACATTAACCAGTTGCCGAAGCAGTAACACCAAACAATAAGAAAACAGTGGAAGACTGATGTAAATATACAATTAGAGAACATATATAAATGATTCATGTCACATATATATAGGAAATCATCAATATAATTCAAAATTTTGGAAATAAATTACTAAACCAAATTACAAAAGAAAACAAGTAACCTCCAATAGCATCGCAAGCCTCAGCTTGGTCCCATTATCTCGAGCTCCATAGCAATCAAGTACCTTATGACGTATAGAGATTTCCATTATCTATAACTGAAACTATATAATAAATTTGGTTCTAGCATCATGGAACAAATAATGTGTGAGATTAATCCTATTAGGAAAACACCACACGATCTATGCCAAATTGTCAGTGAGTATATATAGCAAGTAAAAATGAAAATGCAGTAAAGAAACTAGGAGTACACAAAAGTAACAAAATCATATAGTTTCCACTTACAATCATTAGAATTTAATGTTAATAATTAAATAAAGTATCTCAACAGATATCTTGGAAGACTACCTAACATGAAAAATTCCATGTTTGTGCTTTCGCTTGGCAGATGCATCACAAACATTAAAAATTTACATTAACTCTATGGGTAGCTCACACAGTCTAACCCCTCTGGCCAAGTAATGAAATAAAGTCAAGACACTCTGAGGAAGCACTCACCATCCATTCCACCCATGGACTTTCCAGAATAAAAATAGACTCTCTAGGGAAGCACTAAATGTCAATTCCCCCTATGGTCTCATAACATAAACTATAGACACTCTAAGGGATCACTAATCGCTAAACCCCTGTGGTCTAACTAAACAAGGTTCTCACAGCCCTGTGCAATTCAATCGTGTGTATACTATATCAAACATCCCAATGCAATCTCAACTACTACATGACTAAACCATTCTAATGCACATCACATGAATTTAACAAGCAGAATAAGGTGATGAGTTCCATCCTATCATGCAAGGCATGAAAACAAGGTAATCCTCATAGGCAACCTGGACCAAACGGTCCTAAATATTTAATAAAGGAACCACACCCATGAGGTGTTCCTTAATAATTCAATTTTACAAAATATCACAATAATAAAACCTTATTTACAAAAATGATGTATGGAAAATAAAATAGGTTTCAAATTCCCTAACCCAAAATACCAGAAACATTGTTAATCAGCACTTTAGTATATAAAACACTATTAAAAATGACGAAAGGAAACAAACCAACTACCTCAACGTTGTATAATCGATATAGTTGAACCTCATCCTTTGAATCGACCTATTACATCGTAGATCTACAAAAACATAAAAAATGTTCATCCTTGAATAACACGAGAGAGAGAGAGAGAAGAAATTAGGAGGAGAGGCTCTAGAAGAAGGAATAATTCAACGAGGAGATTACAATTCACCCACTAGTGTTTGATTCGGAGAACGGAAAATTGATAAGTTGTTTGGAGAAAAATTGTTGCTCTTGGACACTCCTAGATGGGGCAAGGTTAGAAGAATACTTTTATGGGTATTAGACACCACCCGGTCCTATTTATCAATTAAAAATAAAAATACATAGTGTGTTATTTAAAGATACACAGCGTGTATCAGCCTTTACTAGTTCCTACCTTAAGAGACCCTGCCATGTCATCACATAGCCGTGTACACAGTAGTAATATGGTCTGGATGCGGTGTCTGAGTACACGGTGTGTACAAGAATGTACACAACATGTACTCCAAAAATTTTCGTTCCTCCCTTTTTCTTCCGAAATAACTGAAACAAAGATCCATACCTAAAAAAAGATATGGGTTCTTACACTACCTAATAATATGAAATATGGTTGTACACAAATAGTTTCATCACCATGGGTAAAAAATCATTATTTTGATGATGGGTGAGTCAATTCACAGAAACATTTATTATGATAAACATATTAATATAACAACCATGATTAGAGATTCTCTACCCTATATTAATGAATAGTTTGATCAACTAAAATTAAATCAATACATATAAACAGTTGACCATTAGTATTGATATCATCAATTAATAGATAAATGAAAAGGTGTAAAAATGATAACATTACATTCAGTAAATGAGAACTATGAATTCATGGTGATGCATTTTAGATATAAAAATACACTTTTATCTCATGAATTTGATGAATTGAGTATTTAAATAATAAATTATTCTATTTAGTGTTATGATTATTGTAACAACCCGATATTTTATAAGATATATTATTTTTAATCTCTTTCATATCTTCTACTGTACGCTACACCAAGATTATCTTGCACTATACGCGACACCGTATTAGCTTGCAGTATTTGCAACACTAATCTTGGATCGTGTTACACATAATTTCAAGTTTGTTTGATAGTAGTTATTCTATGCAACATTGAGTATATATATATATATTCAATGTATTAATGAAATATTGTTTGATTTTGTTATATGCAACAACAAAGAAGTCGTGCACTAAACGCAACACTGACTTTGCTTGCATTGCACGCAATCACGACCTTCCTCGATAGCGTGTGCTGTACGTAATACCGAGTTTTACTAAACAACGATATATTGTTATAATATTATTATAAACTAGATGTTATAAATAGTATTAACTATATTTTTAACTTTATAACATTATTATTCATCTTACACATTTTCTAGAATATGGTATAAGAACAAAATAAATTTTTTGGGTAAAATAAGTATTTTTCAAAAAATGCAGTTTTGCCGCCTTTTGATGGCGCACCCACATTAAATCTTGTTTTTGACATGTTTATAAGTTCAATTTGAAAAAATAAAATTATTCTTTGGAAAAAAGAAATAAAAATTTACTTTGGATAAATTTTTCATATTATTCTGGTAACTTTCATATTTTGATGAATAGTAAAAACACGCTATATTTTAATTAAAAACAATTTTTTTTCATCGCAATAATTTATATGGTTAAATTATAATATTGAATGGTTTTAAAGTATAAATAGAATATATTTTTACCATTTAATATAATGTATGTCGTTAACATTAATTTTACATTGAATTCATAGGTAAAAACATTTGAATCTTTTGCAATGTTATAACTTTTAAAACACGTTTTCTTAACAACAGGATTAATTTTAAATTAATTTCTACAACTTTTGTGTATTGAATTTAGAAAAATTGATTCCATATTTGGAATCAGTGGGTCCAAATTGTGTTAATAAGCTACTTTTTATTTTCGGGCATTATGAATATTAACTACAGTAAATTTTATTTACCATAGTAAAAGATACATCGGGTAATTAAGGGTAAATATAATATTATAAAATTACCCTAACACTTGTCTTAATATAATTGGATGCTTATATTTTTTCCTAAGGAATATTTGGGTAGAAGTGGAATCCATTGGAACCCACTTAGAGGTGATTAAGACCTTTAGTTTATTTTATTTAAAGGAAAGTGAAATATGTCTCACTCAACTTTAATAATTAAAGTATTTTTAATATAAATTTATACAGAATATAAATTCGGTTATAAATACTCATTTGAAATATAAAATGTTTTTCTTTATCATGGTAATTTATTTTTAATTTTTAATATTTATTTAATTACTTTATTATCTTATACATTAATGATGCAGAAATTATTTATTTAGTAAAAAATCAATAATATAGTTTTTATTGAAATAGTACTACATATCAAAAGGCCCAGAAATCTGCAAAAAACTTATTATTAGTGTATATATAAACCCTAATTATCCACTGGCTGAATTTTTGACCATTTGGATCATTATTTAGGCGATTATGACACTTATAATATTTTATTTTAAATGATTCCAAAGTTGTCACTTTCATAATTTAGTAAAGATAACAATATACATGTTGTTATTTTAAGATGATAAATTTGAGTAAAATTATTATTATAAAATATATTATATTTATCTTCATCAAAGGATTTTATGTTTAATTTTTATGAAACAAATAAGTATATTAAATAATTATAAAAAAATGTTGTACTAATTATTTTATCAAGAGATATACCAAATAAATGGTTTTAAAAATATTAAAATAAACAATATATGAACTGTTTAATGTGATCCACTAATTTTTTAGACAAATATGACATGTTAGGAATCTATTAAATATTTTAGTTTGAATATATACCTTGTGTAGATTTTATTTAAATTCAAATAAATGAATAGTGTCAAAATTGACACTATTGTTATTTTATAAAAATAACATATTATTAAATTGTTTAAAAATCACAAAAATATTTAAAAATTATAAATTGAAATTTAAATAGTCTAAAATGGCATAAAGTATCCAATTATGGAAAATTAACAACACATAAGTGATTATTTATAACCATTTAAAATTTAGAATTTTATTACCAGAAATAAACTTAAATAGATTAAATAAGGATAAATCAAAATGATAAGGATTAAAATAAGATCAAAACATGTATAAATTTGATTTGTTGATGAGATTAAAACCCTATCTCATATAATATTTTAATTTAGTCATTTTTTGAGGTTTTTATGTGGGTTTTGAATTTATATTAAAGTAATATTTTTGAGGATTCCAAAGGCGCCCCTCTCCTCCCTTATAAAAGGGCACCTCCTCCCTCTCCTCCTTAAAAAATTTTGAGCCTTCAAGATCGGCCAAACCCTGAAAATTTCACTTCCCCACTTCCTTAGAAACCTACTAGAGGTACTTTTCTTCTCAAAATACCAACTCTAATGCCCTAAGAGAAAGTTTAAAGGAGGCATTTTGAGAAAGAGGTAATACCTTCTATCATTTTCTTCAAGTTCCATTCTTCTTCTACTCCCTATTCTTTAGTTGTTTAATTATGAAGTAATAAAATCAGTATCCATCATATAATTATATGTTATTATAAATATGAAACAACCATATTTCACCTTCTATCCATCCGACGGAAAACAAAATCACCGCGCGTGCGTACGTACGGAATACCGTCTCCACGCCGTGGTGTAATCTGTTTTCCCACCAACACCTTACATGGATTGGTATAATGGTGTAAATAATAACTATATATGGTTATTATAACATCATACTGATTCTTATATATTATACCATCCACTCCAATTCTATTCAATAATTATGGGAACGATATCATTGCTCGTGCGTACGTACGGACTACCGTCTCCACGACACGATGAGATTCATTCTCCATGTTAACCATACAAGAATGGTCATAAAGTTTATATGATGAATAATAATGAAATATATGAAATACTAATGCTACTGGATTTATTTATATATATATATGTATGTAATCTATTTAGTTTCATTCAATTCAATAAGGAAACGAAAACAACGTTCATGCGTACGTACGACCTACCGTCTCCATGAACGGTGTATTTCATTAATTTTATCGATCTATAATATATATGTATATGATGAATATATATTATATATAAATCATTTTTTACATTATGGAATTATGTAAATCATGATATAAGTAATAATATCAAGAACGGCAAGTCGAAACACATACGATAAATGAAATGATTTTACCCAAAACGCTGTTTTAACATGGAATTTACAAAAGAACGGGTAATATAAAGTCATAAGTGAAACATATATGATATAATAACAATGAATATGATTATTTAATAAGTCAATGACATTATTTAAATCATTATACAGGAGGTTCGGATCCATACAAAGCATATCAGACCTAAGGTAAGGGATAACTTTTCCAATCTCGTTTTTATCTGAGATTGTTTATTCGTAAGTATTCACTGGGGTTATATTTATCATCCATGTTCCTGTTTTCTAAAAATGGTTTCATGTATTTTTAAAGTCCTTTTTACCCATTTTTTACTTTTACTACATGGTATGCAATGAATCTTTCTTTTGTTTACATTACGTGGTACTATTTTTACTTTTCTGGCAAAAGTACGAGAAGAATGTTTTTTTAACTTATACAACATGAAAAGATTTTTATGGTTTTATAAATCCTTATTTTCCTGAATCTTCCTCCAAAATATTTCATGACTATTTTCCAAAAAATCATTTTCTTTTAAAATTGCATGACATTTTGTGGAAAGAGAATGATTTTAAAGAAGAGAGGATATTTTCCTCAAGAATTCATTTCAAGTGTTTTATCAAAACCATTTTTCATCTAAGATAACATTATTTAATATGTTTATGTTTAAAGTATCATCTCTCTATGATTTACATTGTTTAACTTTTCTTATTATGAAATTATATCCATTTATTTTATATGGATTACGTGATGATGGGATGATTTTTATGAAACTCATTTAATTTATTGGGATATTATGAATGATGTATGTTTATTTTGTGGCACAAGTAAGAATGATTTCATTATGAGATGGATGGGACCTATATCTCCCTCCAATGCATTGTATAAATATTTATGTCTCATGAGATAGACATGGCTGGAACGGTAAGTTAATCCGGTTCAGTGATACAGGACTGAAACGAGGAGTGAACTCGATTCAGAAAGGGACTTTGTCCACTAAGATGGTCTTGGCAGCAATGCCTTGGCTACTATGGAAATCATAACATGTGTTGAATGGTTTCCATAATTACATGTTTTATTCCCATTATATTTTATCATGGTTGATGTTCCATTATGATATATGCCTTACTTACTTCCACGATTTATGTCTTTGCTCAAGATTTTGATGTTTGAATTTCATGTTCAAGTTTTTGCTTTCAAATGTTCATGGATTGTTTTATGTTCTCTATGTTTTCCCTTACTGAGCATTTGAGCTCACCCTTTTTATGTTTTATTTTCCCCAGGAAATAAAGAAAGGTTTTAGGTAAGGAAACAAAAAGGGTAAGATCGTTATGGGAGTTTTTGAAGATCTTTCAACATGATTAGAGGTTTATATTTCAAGTTTCCAAAGACACTAAACTATTACGATCCTTGTGTGTATGTTTTTGTTATGTATTAAGTATTCCGCAAAATTAATGTAATGTCCATGTACTTCAAGCTTCGGGTCTCTATAGTTGGTATCAGAGGAAAGGTTTAGTCAAGCTTTGGAAACTAGGATGTGAAAACGTCAGTGAGATCCATAGAGATATTTCTAAGGTATGTATAGGGATGTCCTTAAGGATAAGTATACGTATAGGATATAGTTCTAGAACTACGGTAACGATCTTAGAATTTAACCTAATATGTTGGATATTGAGGGTACTCCCCCTTTACTATGTTGTTTTCCCTAGCATGATTTTTTCCTCTCACACTATTCTTTTTGGGTTTTAGAAAATGGCTGGAAACAGGAAGATTCACGATAATAGGGGATATGACAGACAATGGAATGATATTCTTTATGAGAAACCAAATGAAATGGGATTTGGAAGTCCAAACATCGTTATTACGCCTAATCATCAATCTCATAATATGATCAATAATCTCAACTTTGGTAAGTTTCCCGACTCAGATAATAAGAGAAAGATGGAGTTTCATGATGATCATAGAGGAAAGAAAGTTCAATTTCCCTCATGTAAATCATGTGGGAAGAGGAATCGGGGATATTGTTTCAAAGGAACTGGAAGATGCTTTGGGTGTGGAAAAGAAGGACACAAAGCCGGTAAGTGTAAAGGAAAAGGTTCAGTTAACACCATGGACAAGGATAATGGTATTGCTACGACATCAACAATGATTAGATGTTTTAAATGTGGAATGTATGGGCATTATGCAAACCAATGCCCTAAGGGAAAATCTCATGAAGAGAATCAGCATGGTCATATGAGTAGTATTTATGTGGATGATGATGAAGATACTACAAATGAAATATGAGATGAAAGAAATGATGAAGCTCAGTCAGTGGTTTAAGAAGTTAGTGGAATGATTGTATGTTTATAAAGAATAATTTATGGTACTATGGAATAAATAATCATCTAAGGATTGTTACACTATTGTTTTTCCTGAAGTATTTGAAAGTATAGGTTGAATGGTACTGGTAACCATGGAAGGTTATTCAAATATTTTTGGAAAGTAGATGATATGCGCATAATGAAGGGATAAGAAGATAATGAGATGTTTGATTGTATTCATGATCTCATGACTGATATAAGGACTAAGTGATATTATGGTTTGATTATATAGATTTTTTTTGGGATTTTGGTATGTGGAAAGAGTTACCTTTTGACAGTATTCATGTTTTCACTAAGGTTCTATGGTAATTTATGTTTCAAGAGAATATATGACTGAGGTATTCATGTGTTTGGAATACAACCAACAAGATATATCTTATGATATATGTGGGATAAATGCTTGTATTCACATTCTTGGCAGATAACCTTTCTAGTAATTGTTTTCTTTATACTATGAGCTTGGACCGAAGTATTTTAGATAAGCCTAAAGATTGGAATGGATTATGTTGGACATAAGTTAGTATTGTTTAAGGATAAAACTTTTTTCGATATTATTGATGGGATGTTATAGTAATGTAGTTTTAGAAAAAGGACAACCTGCAGGATGGGCGACAACCCATCGCGTCGGACAAGGCTGTGGGAATCGAACCCAGAACTGAAGTGCGAATGACCTTTATCGCATACCAATGGCCTACAGGAAGTCCCTGGTTAGAAGAAACTGGTTTTATTTTATTAAGCGACATGATAGATTAAGTATAAGTTCATTTTTGGAATCATATACGATTAACCTCACCATAGATGGACTTATGTATATTTGATAACTTTTGCTAACCTTTTATTTGAAACAAATGGAATAACCCATCATTCTATCACATGATCTGTTAACACTTCACGAATAAAAAATTCAACTTCATTTCATTATGAGATGAAGTGGAAATTGTTCAAAGCATGAACAATAGTGAGATTGTACCAAAATAAAGTAAGTATTTATTCTAATTCAAAATTTTCAACTTTAGGGAAATGATATTGAAAACAAAAAATTTTTGTCCTAGTGCTCTTATATCTAATGAATCAGATGGTACCTTAGAACATCACAAATTTATGGCTTTGTGATTGATGGATTTTTCATAGCCATGTTCTCTACCACTCTCCATCAGAACGTGATGGTTAGATTTTTCTTCCATATCCATATTTTAACCTATGTTCTCCTATATAGAAACCCAGTGATGAGTTACTTTGGGTAATCATTACGTTTCATACTTTAGTTTTTAAAATTAAGTTTTAGTATTCCTTTTTACGATGTGGGTTTCTATAAATAATAAACGATTTATAACCCCGACAAATTTCGAGGGAGAAATTCATTTTAAGGGGGGTAGAATGTAACAACCTGATATTTTATAAGATATATTCTTTTTAATCTCTTTCATATCTTCTACTGTATGCTACACCAAGATTATCTTGTGCTATATGCAACACCGTATTAGCTTGTAGTATATGCAACACTAATCTTGGATCTTGTTACACACAATTTCAAGTTTGTTTGATAGTAGTTATTCTATGCAAAATTGAGTATATATATATATATATTCAATGTATTAATGAAATATTGTTTGATTCTGTTATAAGCAACAACAAAGGAGTCGTGCACTAAACGCAACCCTGACTTGGCCTCCATTACACGCAATCACGACCTTCCTCGATAGCGTGTGTTGTACGCAATACCGAGTTTTACTAAACAACGATATATTGTTATAATATTATTATGAACTAGCCGTTATAAATAGTATTAACTATTTTTTGAATTTTATAACATTATTATTCATCTTACACATTTTCTAGAACATGGTATAAGAACAAAATAAATTTTTCGGGTAAAATAAGTATTTTTCAAAAAATGCAGTTTTGCCACCTTATGATGGCGCACCCACTTTAAATATAGTTTTTGACATGTTTATAAGTTAAATTTGACAAAATAAAATTCTTATTTGGAATCAAGAAATAAAAATTTACTTTGGATAAATTTTTCATATTATTCTGTTAACTTTCATATTTTGATGAATAGTAAAAACACGCTATATTTTAATTAAAAACAACTTTTTTCATCGCAAAATTTTATATGGTTAAATTATAATATTGAATGGTTTTAAAGTATAAATAGAATACATTTTTACAATTTAATATAATGTATGTCATTAACATTAATTTTACATTGAATTCATAGGTAAAAACATTTAAATCTTTTGCAATGTTATAACTTTTAAAACACATTTTCTTAACAACGAGATTAATTTTAAATTAATTTCTGCAACTTTTGTGTATTGAATTTAGAAAAATGGATTCCGTATTTGGAATCAGTGGGTCCAAATTGTGTTAATAAGCTACTTTTTTATTTTTGGGCATTATGAATAGTAACTACGGTAAATTTTATTTACCATAGTAAAAGATAAATCGGGTAATTAAGGGTAAATATAATATTATAAAATTACCCTAAAACTTTTATTAATATAATTAGATGCTTATATTTTTTCCTAAGGCATATTTGGGTCGAAATTGAATCCATTGGAACCCACTTGGAGGTGATTAAGACCTTTAGTTTATTTTATTTAAAGGAAAGTGAAATATGTCTCACTCAACATTAATAATTAAAGTATTTTTAATATAAATTTATACATAATATAAATTCGGTTATAAATACTCATTTGAAATATAAAATGTTTTTCTTTGTCAGGGTAATTTATTTGTAATTTTTAAGAGTTATTTAATTACCTTATTATCTTATACATTAATGATGTAGAAATTATTTATTTAGTGAAAAATCAATAATATAGTTTTTAGTGAAATAGTAATACATATCAAAAGGCCCAAAAATCTGCATAAAACTTATTATTAGTGTATATATAAACCCTATTCATCCACTGGATGAATTTCTGACCATTTGGATCCTTATTAAGGCGATTATGATACTTATAATATTTTATTTTAAATGATTCCAAAGTTGTCACTTTCATAATTTAGTAAAGATAACAATTTACATGTTGTTATTTTAAGATGATAAATTCGAGTAAAATTATTATTATAAAATATTTGATATTTATATTCATCAAAAGATTTTATTTTTAATTTTTATGCAACAAATAAGTATATTAAATAATTATACAAAAATGTTGTACTAATTATTTTATTAAGAGATATACAAAATAAATGGTTTTAAAAATATTAAAATAAATATTATATTAATTGTTTAATGTGATCCACGAATTTTATAGACAAATTTGACATGTTATAAATCTATTAAATATTTTATTTAGAATATATCCTCTGTTTAGATTTTATTTAAATTCAAATAAATGAATAGTGTCAAAATTGACACTACTGTTATTTTATAAAAATAACACATTATTAAATTGTTTAAAAATCACAAAAATATTTAAAAATTATAAATTGAAATTTATATAGTCGAAAATGGCATAAAGTATCCAATTATAGAAAATTACCAACACATAAGTGATTATTTATAACCATTTAAAATTTAGAATTTTATTACCACAAATAAACTTAAATAGATTAAATAAGGATAAATCAAAATGATAAGGATTAAAATAAGATAAAAACATGTATAAATTTGATGGGTTGATGATATTACAACCCTATCTCATCTAATATACCAATTGAGTAATTTTTGGAGGTTTTTGTGTGGGGTTTGAATTTATATTAAACTAATATTTTTGAGGATTCCAAAGGTGCCCCTCTCCTCCCTTATAAAAGGGCACCCCCTCCCTCTCCTCCTTACACCAATTTGAGCCTTAAATCTCGACCAAACCCTGCCCATTTAACTTCCCCACTTCCTTATAAACCTACTAGAGGTACTGGGATTCTCAAAAGACCAACTCTAGTTCCCTAAGAGAAAGTTTAAAGGAGGCACTTCGAGAAAGAGGTAATACCTTCTATCGTTTTCTTCAAGTTCCATTCTTCTTCTACTCCCTCTTATTTAGTTGTTTCATTATGAAGTAATAAAATCAGTATCCCTCATATACTGATATGTTATTATAAATATGAAATAACCCTATTTCACCTTCTATCCATCCTATAGAAAACAAAATCACCACGCGTGCGTACGTACGGAATATCGTCTCCACGTCGTTGTGTAATCTGTTTTTCCACCAACACCTTACATGGATGGGTATAATTGTGTAAAGAATAAATATATATGGTTATTATAACATCATACTGATTCTGATATATTATACCATCCACTCTAATTCTATTCAATAATTATGGGAATGATATCATCGCTCGTGCGTACGTACGGACTACCATCTCCACGACGTGATGAGATTCATTCTCCATGTTAACCATACATGAATGATCATAAAGTTTATATAAGGAATAATAATGAAATATATGAAATAATAATGCTACTTTATTTATGTATATATATATGTATTTCATCTATTTAGTTTCATTCAATTCAATAAGGAAACAAGAACAACGTTCATGCGTACGTACGACCTACCGTCTCCATGAACGGTGTATTTCATTCCTTTTATAGATCTATAATATATATGTATATGATGAATATATATTATATATAAATCATTTTTTACATTATGGAATTATTTAAATCATTATATAAGTAATAATATCAAGAACGATAAGTCGAAACACATACGATAAATGAAATGATTTTACCCAAAACGATACTTTAACATTGAATTTACAAAAGAACGGGTAATTAAAGTCATAAGTGAAACATATATGATATCATAACAATTAATATGATTATTTAATAAGTCAATGAAATTATTTAAATCATTATACAGGAGTTTCGGATCCATACGAAGCATATCATACCTAAGGTAAGGGATAACTTTTCCAATATCGTTTTATCTAAGATTTTTTATTCGTAAGTATTCACTGGGGTTATATTTATCATCCATGATCATGTTTTCTAAAAATGGTTTCATGTATGTTTAAATTCCTTTTTACAAATTTTTGACTTTTACTACATGGTATTAAGGAATCTTTCTTTTGTTTACATTACGAGGTACTTTTTTGACTTTTTCTGGAAAAAGTACGAGAAGAATGTTTTTTTTAACTTATATGGCTTGAAAGTATATTTACGGTTTTATAAAGCCTTATTTTCATGAATCTTCCTCCAAAATATTTCATGACTATTTTCAAAAAAATACTTTCCTTTTAAAATTTCATGACATTTTGTGGAAAGAGAATGAGTTTGAAGAAGAAAGGATATTTTCCTGAATTCATTTCAAGTGTTTTATCAAAACCATTTTTCATCTAAGATGAAATTATTTCATATGTGTATGTTTCAAGTATCATGTCTCTATGATTTACATGGTTTCACTTTTCTTAGTATGAAATGATATCCATTTCTTTTATATGGATTAGGTGATGATGAGATGATGTTTATGAAACCCATTTTATTTATTGGGTTATTATGAATGATTTATGTTTATTTTGTGACACAAGTAAGAATGATCTCATTATGAGATGGGTGGGACCTATATCTCCTTCAAATGCATTGGGTAAATATTTATATCTCATGAGATAGACATGTCTGGAACGATAAGTTAATCCGGTTCAGTGATATAGGTCTGAAATGAGGAGTGAACTCGATTCAGAAAGGGACTTTGTCCACTAAGACGGTCTTGGCAACAATGCCTTGGCTACTATGGAAATCATAACATGTGCTGAATGGTTGCCACAATTACATGTTTTATTCCCATTATATTTTATCATGGTTGTTGTTCCATTATGATATATGCCTTACGTACTTCCACGATTTATGTCTTTGCTCAATATTTTGATGTTTAAATTTCATGTTCAAGTTTTTGCTTTCAAATGTTAATGGATTGTTTTGTGTTCTATATGTTTTCCCTTACTGAGCATTTGAGCTCACCCTTTTTATGTTTTATTTTTCCCAGGATATAAAGAAAGGTTTTAGGTAAGGAAAAAAACGGGGAAGATCGTTATGGGAGTTGTTGAAGGTCTTTCAACATGATTAGAGGTTTATATTCCAAGTTTCCAAAGACACTAAACTATTACGATCCTTGTGTGTCAGTTTTTTATGTATTAAGTATTCCACAAAAGTAATGTAATGTCCATGTACATCAAGCTTCGGGTATCTACAATTATAGTTTATATTTTTATTTATTTTAAAATAAAAAATGATCAAGAATATCATATAAATATTGCACCATTGACCATAGTAATGGAGAAGCTTCATATTAACATATGAATTTATGAACTATCACTATAGAAGATATTACTCGTTGTTCATGTAATTAGATGTGATGGAATATCTATAGATACTTCAATATAAATAATGATTTAATAATATATTCAACAATACATTATAAATGTTATGCACTATTTTCATGGGTTAGTTGGATACTATAAATAAATTATGAGAATGTTATGATGGCGTTCAAATACACTAAAAATGTTAACTTTGTAAGCATTTTTCTCAAAATTATAGATGAATACGAAGATAATTTCAAGGATATCAGGATATTATTTGAACCTGGATCAATAAAAGACCAACCAAGTTTTTTTTAATTTCTTATGATTTAAAATTCTACATAAAAAAGTGTTTTAGGGTCTATCGTTGTAAAAAATATGATGTATGAATCTTTTCTAGGTTAAATATTAATCTATACCTAGAATACCAAATTTTTATTTATTTCTTATTTTTTACAACCCACTTTTTAAATGGATTAATTTGTAATCATTAGGTGGTCCATAGGTTGATAGGAACTAGGCCTAATACATGACCTTTGAAGTCCAAATAGACAGACACCCAATAGAATTCCTACCATGCTGATGCATAATTAAATGATCCAAAGTGTCTAACCTACATAACTACTAAAAAAATATATTCCTATGTAATACTACATGGGGACTAATACGGATTGAAAATCCATACCCTATAATTTTACAAATCTGATTTAATTTATGGTGGTATTATTTACTTCTCTAATATTAGGTGGAACTAAATGTGGATATCTTTACCAGATTATTTTTACCACATCACTTTTCCATCATCATCCTTTATGTTACCCATGTGTCTGGTTAGAGCCACCAGGATACTGTTCCATTACTAGCACCGGGATCCCATCAACACCTAGTCATCTCCCCTTCCATAATCCATGTAGCCACTGCCAAGACATGCCCCCCATAATCCCTTTACCTTAGGATCACACTAACACCATTTACACTATTGATTCAACTAATATTCAGTCTCTATATTTCACTACCCATCACCAACATGATGGTACCATAGTTCTTCAATCATGTGTGGCCACATTCTTGTACCATCCCACATAAGGTGTTATTCCTCCTAAATGTTATGGCTATCGATACTCAACCCATGTATTTTTTATGCAGGAATACATGGTTTCATTTTCCACTGGGCTACATCCCCAAATTCATATCTAAATCACGTTTTTCCATCAATGATTCAAGCTTCATATATTGGGTTTACTCATGTAGGCTAAAGATTAATTATTAGAGATCCATAACCTATTTCTATATTGTTTAAAAGATTTATAAATCATGGACGATAAAAAATCCCTAGGGGGAGATTGATGGATCCATGTTGGATAGAATATGATTTCAGATACTAGTTTGTGGGAGGAAGTGGTTACTGAATGGTTTGAATTTTTTTGTGTTTTAAATAAATTACTTAACAATATATGTGTTAATGATTATATAAAGTATCGTCAATCTCAGAATATAGAATGATAATTTCTGAAAAATTTCCATCAAATTCAGTTTTCTATTATAAAGGGGCTCTCTATGGGAATTTTTTTCTCAAACCCTTTTTTTCTAGAATGAAGTGTTTCAAAATATAGTTACAAGTTGTATCAAACATGAAATTTCTTTCGAGATATCTAAAAACACTTATTCTAATGATGCATTTATATTTTTTAATTTTTTTAAAATCAAATGTTTTATGGAAAATTGTGATCCATGATTTGTAAATGATTCAAGCATAATTTTTTTTTGGTATCATAATTTAAATAATGCATTTTGATCTTTATATTTCAAAAATCATGAAGAGGTCAGGATACAAGAGGATGTGTGTGGATGAAAATAAATATGGTTTTTTCATGTTCATTGATCTTTGATAATCAGATCCACGTGTTCTTTGAATATAGAAGTTGTTTGGTGTCTAAGAGTTTTAATGTTTCAATGTCAATGTTCTACGAAAGTGAATATTGATCAATCCATCAGATTTTTAAATCCATTAAATATGTTTCATCATCGATCCATTATACATGGTTGTAGTGTTCTATTGATGGAAATACATTGGACTATCCATGTTGTACCAAATGAGAAAGATTATTTATTTGAGAGTTCATAGTTTTTTTTTATTTTGTAAATATGAATGATATTACATTAAGGTCTATCTAATGTGGAATTTTTTAGTATATCATTCCATATGATGACATCCACCCAACATATGGGTTCTGGGACCAATCTTTCTAGTAGGTTTATATACTAATCCATCAGTGGAAACACTGATACTAATAAATTAGATGGTTATAGATGCTGATAAAATTCTAAATGAATAATTTCAATTGTGAATTTTCTCTTTAGACTGATGATTTGTTGATATAGTAATAAAATAAACATGAGATATCATTATAAAAAATAATAGTGGATTAAAAACCATAAGTAAATAAAAAGGACATGAATGTAAAATCACCATCCATATGGATTTCCATGAGATCACAATGCTAATTTTAACTATCAGTAAAAGTGAAATAATTCAAATTATGTAGTGAATTCTAAAATTTAAATAAAAAAATGGAATTATTGAGTATTATTGATGTAATTTCCTGACCTGGGGTCACTAAATGGTGCCCCGAGATAGTGTGTCACATGGAATCAAGCATACCTCCTCATATGCTAGCAGTTACCTAATACATGTAAGGGCCTATGGTGTTGATGTGGGTAGAAGATTACCTCATTTCATAGTTTAATGTTATGGTGTAAACATATTAGTCAATTGAAATGTAATAATACGAATCAATAATAGTTGATAAAATATCCTTAATCCTGTAGTAGTAAATAGACAACAGAAGCCACACAAAATATGTTGATAATTTCATGTCATTATAGTGTAGGAAAAAAGTTATAAATGAATCTAAATGCAATATATGTATCAAAATAAGAAAGGGAAAAATAACTATTATATTTAGTATTATAGGATAATAGTGGTCATATCCTACCCTACACAGTTGCACAACCAATCATGAATCACACCATAGGTGATTGACCGGGCCCCTACGTGTATCCATGATGTCTGTCTTAGTGCCTAATGGAAGCCCGAACTGGGTGTGTGATAAAAGTATGTAAACCAACACAAACAGAATCGGTAATAACAAAATCCTATTTATAAATTCTAAATTACTATTTAATATATATAACAGGTATAACAGTCATGAAATTAATGTTTGGCCATATCCGTCCAAATAGTGTTCCCTATAAATAGAAATCAACCTCTCACAAGTAAGGGAAGCTATAAAAAAATATAAAAGATTAATTTTATACAATCTAACAACTAAAATCTAATACCCATACGTGGGATATCTATAAGAATGGAGAAATATCCACCATGGCCACATCATATTACTATGTGTCACCATTCACAATGTCCACACCATATAATTTGCTTCCAAATAGTAATGGGACAGATCCAAGGTATAAAGGACCAGGGAATCATTTTTGTGTCCTAGTAGAATCTCAATGGAAACTCTATAAATACCTAGGTGGAGTCTTAAAAGTCTATCAATATAGCATTTATATTTTGAGTAAAAGAATGCCAGATCTAATGTTTATCATTTCCCTTTACATACTATAGAATCTATATACAATGAATAGATAGGTCCAAGGAATCCAAAACTGTAATTGAGACCTGTTGTGTAGAAATTTCCATGGTATTCTATAGAATCATCATCCAAGGATCTATTATAAGGAATCCAATACCATAATATTTTTCATTATCTCATAAAATTCAACATTTCATATCCATTCACATTCCATGATTTCATTAAAATCATTTCCAAAATTATTATAAAATCCATTTAAACAATCTACTAATTAAAAATCATGTAATCTCATGATAATAAGTCATAACCATCTTATCATCATTTTTTTAATTTTTAATCAATCAATTATTCTCACAAAAGAAATTGATGATCTCACACATCAAGAGGGTGTCATAAAATGGGGGAAGATATAAAGAAACACCTAATGGGTGGCCTGAGTTGGGTCAGATAACCTACAATGATAATAAATTTACTTGTGGGAAACATATTTAGGATTTAAACAATTTATCCAAAAAGATCAATTAATTTTAGGTCCATCTAAGAAAAGCCTAGTGTGAGTAACAATTGAAATATGCTATATAAAACACAAAAACATTAGGTAAAGGTATATACCATATATTTTAGGTCCCTAGTATAACTCTTGTCATGTATTTATCTCTAATTCTATCCATATTGTGATAAAAATGTGAATTGACGGAAACACATAAAATAGGTAAATTTTATTGCATCAAAATAACTATATCGTTAAAAAGTCAAATTGCAGAAAAAATTAAGAGGAATGTTGAAAAAACAATTATGTATTAAATAAAATGACCATTCTTCGAATGGAGAATTAGATGAAAAACAAGAATTATCCTGTAACAATTATTAAAGAACACACAAATTAGAGAATAAAGGGACATTAATAGAGGATAATTTGAAAAGAAAATAACTGTTTAAAAGTTTAAACTCATTTAGTGGTAATTTTAAATTTACCTAAAAATAGTGGGTTTCATAGTTTGGATTCATGGTTGGCCAAACCATGTGCTAACATCGTGCCCCTCACTTACATAAGGATGAATATCACATGTCAATGGTTCCCAGTAAGACAAACCATGAACCAACCATGCATTAAGACTCCATAAGAAGCCTGAAGCATGTCCCATTGGTGAATTCCTCATGCAAAATAGTTTCCTCAAAATGTGTAGCCTCCTAATTTTTTCTATCTTTCCTAGAATAGTTTATTTAGACATTACAGCTTGGTTCACAAAGTTTATACTAATTATAGGGCTTAGTTTACTTTTTCAAAAACTAAACATCTGGGATATGAAAATTCCTAGGAAAAACATTATACTCCTATGATCTGATTTGGAAAACTCTTTAGTAAAAAAAAGAGTTGAAATAAAACTAAAATAATTCATACCTCATAATATAACAATGGATCTTACAATCTTCCCCCCTTAAATCAATTCATCTAGGAATTCACTTTCTAAGGGTAGTCAATACTCACATGAGAATAACTCCTACCAAATAGAACATACAATGGCATCCCTCCCCCAAGTGTCTTCTTGTAAATGATCTTGATTCTATATCACCAATAATATAGGAGCAGACTAGCCTCATATGTTTTTCAAATTTTATCTATATGAATAAGACTCTCATCGAATGATGCATCCACATTTATCTCTAACTCATCAAGAAGCTGTTTGTGAGACATGACTAAGTGATAATGGTTCAAATTAAATTCACATAGGGAATCAAGCATATTCTATCACATTTGTGGTAACCGAAACTGATAGGCTACCAAATCGACTGTCTCTAGAGTCTCAAATGATCAGACATATCAATTGAAATATTACCCTATCTTATAAAAAATATGTTTCCCATAATTAGTGAGATATATAAAAAGACCTAATCCCTCACCTTAAAACCTTTAACTTGTAGATGATGATCGTCATATGATATATTTCTTCATTTCGCATTAACCATCCTATTTTTTAACAACTGGACCAACTCATAAGTCCCCTACACATGATGACGTCTTAGTTAAGTTACTTTCCTAACCCTAACCAATAGAGAGGAGATCTGAATTTCCTACCATATAAATCCTTATATGCTACCATATTTATATTCTCATTATATATATTGTTTTATGATAATTAAACTAGAGGTATAGGACACTTAAAAGAGCCCCAAACATCGAGAATGCATGCTCTACGAATGTCCTGAAGAAGAATTTTTTCCCGTGGTTAGAACATAGTCTGAGGGTGGTATGTCTTTCCCAGTAGTAATTGTGTACATAAATAATTATACAGAATCTTCTAAAGCTAAGATGTAAAATGTGAATAACTATTTGACTGAATGGTCTAAGGAACCCATTTAAGGTTCATAATCTCATTATTATAAAGTATCTTAATATATTATATTTACTCGGTCACCCGAATAAGATGATAATGAGAGACCATCACGATACAATCCATAAAACTCATACAATAACACTATCTCGATGTGAAATTTACTACCTAGTCCTGAAATATATGATAGATTTATCCCAGTTCTACTAAATAATGGGTAAATTTTGCAAACATACAATAACTCTTTGATGTTCCATCTTCACCTTCTAATAGGTGGAACACCTCATAAAAAACTAGATACCTCATATTTCATTCTTAACTACCGATACTGGTGACACAAGTCATGGTACATCTTGGTAACTCTTGGATTTACTGCCCATCCCAATGCATGAAACTCGAATACCAGCTCCTCTCACATGTCAGTTAGAAACCAAACATGACCAAGAATACATATAATATTATCTTTTACAATGGTCCTACCATGAGGTGAAAACTCACTTTTTATACTCCTACATAAGAATAATCCATCAACATTAGATGACATTCTCATCCTCACTCTATCCAGATGAGTGAAAGTCATTACCAAGTAGGATGGAAAAGTCTTCCCATTACTATCATGCTACTCCTACTACCTCTATGAATACAAGTCCATAAGATTCCACTCACTACTATCACAATAATCATCATGTATCTATGTACTTGTAATGCTCCTTATTTTCCATGTAAATTTTTGTTTTCAATTATATTGAATTATTATGAGTATGCAAAAATTGACGGCACCTGATTCTGAGGCCCAGTGTGCTCGAAATGTATTTCTGAACATTTTTTAAGGTATGTTCAGTAAACGCGTGAATGGGGTCTTTTAACTTTTGAACCATTGCTCAGATTAAAAATTTGAGGGCATTGTTGAATCTGTAGCAATGGGATTTTCTTAAGGGAGTATTTACTTTGACCGTAGTAGGTTCCGAGAATAAGTTATTTTTTGTGACTTTTTAAAAAAAATGAAACTAAATAATTTTATTATTTTATTATCCTCCAACGAACAAGAAGAGGTTGGGGATAGTGATGTGTTAATCCAATAAATGACTTTACCTGGAAATCCTACAGAATGACGTCATTGGGGAATTGGTAAGGTTCCTAATTTATGATCCCCCATTATTTCCCGATGAAGTTACTTACCTTCCCCCTCTTCCATATGTATGGAGCTTGGGGAGGGGTATCAGCACAACTTCACCATGCAATGAAGTGCAGAAGGAGCACCATGATCCCAAACACTTAGAAGATGAATCTGATCCTGGTGGGAGGTTACGGGTGAAACTAAACCAAAAACTGAAGGATTGCGTATGAGAGGCATCATTGGGAACCTATTATGGGAACAAAGAACATGACCCACCTTCAAGTGCTGAAGTTCTCCAATGGGTTTACAAAGTATGGGTTTGTTTTCTTGTTTTAAATTCAACTAAATTTATTGAACCACCTTTTTATCCTCCCCCTTTTTTAATGAGATAATGCGGAGGGCGTGGGCATAACAAACACAGCCTGAACCCCTCATCACATTTCTAATTTTATGCCCTCCATTGAACACCGACCGCGCGACGATACTGACCTGCTCCATTAGGGATAACACGTCGACCCACACTGCAAGAGGAAGTCATGAAACAATTCCGAGGTAGTGATCAGAGCGGCCAACACCAAACGATCGCAGAAGAGACCTGGAACACCATCGCACACCTTTGATGATCAAAGGGGGGCATGGATCTTCAGCCGCAGCGACCGGAAGAAGCTGGCCAGCACACCGACTGACTACGGGGTGCGGAGTGGCACGTCGTCCCATGCTGCTGAAGAAGTTGGATGAGATGTTGGTTGGCCGCAACAATGTAGGCAGGACCCTCTTCAGTGGGCTGGATGTTCCACCTAGTGGTTCCCTACCGGGATGCTGTTGCAAAGAAGATTGAACGACCTTTGGTCGTTCGGGAAAACCGGGGGGCATGCCTCAATCGGTCGGGCAACCACTCTAGTAGGCCCAACACCCTAGCAAGTCACTGCCCTACCAGGCTTCATCCCTAATGGGTCTCCCATTATGGGCCCGTCCAATTCTTCCATGGCCCAACATAGACCAGGTTGGGTAGGGTCAGTCGGACATGGTCGGATCGGACTCGGGCCCAACCGGGCCCAGAAAAACATAAAGGGACATAATATGGGAACCGAGAGTCCTTTTGACAAACCGTTTGCAGCGTTGGGGACATTGGATCGAGATTATCCTTTATGGAATACTCCACTTGAGTTTTGGATAGAGTTGGAGTATGGCCGGGTTGGGTCAAACCGAAATTCAACCGGGATCCTGGTGCTAAATTGCTTATAACTCACAGACTGGGCATCCGATTGACGCACCGTCTGTCACGTTGGAACCCGTAAATTTTTTTGGTACTTTGAGTTACATAATTTTGGAGATTAGTGGTAGTCTAGGTATGGCCGATATCCCAAGGGATGATTCTACGGAACTCAAGCGCACTAAGTGCGATGAATCCAGTGGCTGGCAGTGAGGCGGACGTTGGAGATAGATCATATGGAGGTTAGTACTGAGTGATCCATTGTTAGTCAGCACCCAACAGTCCTGTGGGGATCATCACCTATTGGTCATGTGTGGATTAGTGCTTAGCGGTCTTGTGTGGATCTTCTCTTAGCAGTCCTGTGGGGATTATCACCTCGCAACCCGATGAGGACCAGCCTTAGAGCGACGTATCATGGATCAGCGATATACCGATCCTAGGTAGATCAGATCATATGTGGGTCATTGCGGGGGTTAGTTACCTATCGATAATGGACGGATCAAATCCTATGTGGGTCATTGTGGGGTTTAGTACCTTTCGATTCCGTGTGGTTCATACTCTGAATGGTCAGAAGCAGTTCCTCTTGACAGATTAAGAAGATCTAGATTTACGACTAATCATCTATACTTCTGTACTTCACTGAAAACCTGGTTTTAGATGAGACTCTTTTTGATCTATGTCTATTGATTTGTTCTTTTTTATTTATATAATGTTTTAGGGTTTTATTATGTATAATTTGGAGAGACCTTCGGGGGTCTTGAGATCCCTACTGAGTGTTGTAATACTCACCCCCGCACGGGCTTCGCCCACATCTTGTTGTGTCTAGTGCAGATGATGAGCAGTTGGGCTGAGGTTTGAGGGAGCCAGAACTAGGTGGTATGGGGTGGAGACAGGATAACATGTAGTTCTAAGGAGGAAATCTGTACCCACCCTTCTGGTAGTATCCTTTAAAGATGACCCAATAACAGTTTTCCCTATTTGCGTTGTATTGTTCCTTTTAGTTGTACTTGTACTTTTATAGTTGGGATTGTATTCCAACCCACGTTGATGTCAGAAATCTTTTTAATATAGCAGTTTATTTCCCAGTTTCTTCTTGTCGTATTCCTGGACCATGTGTTTTATAGTATTAAATACAATGCCTTCCCATTTTAAGGAATATTCCATTCGGTGATAGTCCCCAGCCCCTGGCCTATTGTAGGCGGGCATTGGGTAGTCATGGAATGGGGCCCGGGGGACAGGTCGTGACATGTAGTATTAGAGGAATTGGTTCTACCAAAGAACTTGGACACTGATCTTTTCATTGTGGAAAACGTGTTAAGTGTTACGAGTGTGGTTTTCAGTTTAGGGAGTCTAGTGTTGGGGCGGAGGCTGACGTATCCATACACCTGGATGCTTAATTTTGATTTTACAATTCAGTACACAGAATCCCTGATTGCTGGTGTTATTGAAGAGTTTTTCTTATGATCTCTTTGAGTCATCTCACCAGGTATATCATATTGAATATGGCACACCGGTCTTCTTTTTGGATTCCACCTCACAGATAGAAAACCTGGATTCTTAAGAGAGTACGCGATGCCATCCCACCGAGTGATGAGGCCTCAGTGCATGACCCTCTTTTGGTGTTATAAACTTCGGGTGGTATACTAGCAGCACCACTACCCATTGGGAAGCCATTTCCACCATCTCCACTAGCAGAGGGTGCACGCCGACTGAGGACATTGTACATGTTCCAGTGGAAAAGGCCTCCGAGGTTCCGAGGGGATATGGACCCTTAGGTGGATAAGGACTGAATAAAGGCTATAGTCAGAGTTTTTCACTTGTTTGGGACACCAGCAGACCTTATGGTGATTCTAGAAGCCAGTATCTTCTAGGAAATATCAGGGAGATGGTGGTGCCTGATTATCCAGATACTCGATGAGTTGACCCTTATTCATGCAGACTTCGATATCCCTTTCAGGTAAGAGTTCTTCCTAGTGACCTTATGCTCTGTGCATATACAGGAGCTGCTGCTCATACAACAGGGCAGAATGACAGTGGCCTAGTACTCGGCGAGGTTCACTGATCTCTCCTGCTACTCAACCGACATGGTATGAGACCCTTTCTTTAGTGATGGACCATTGAGAAGTTTCTATGATGGGAGATTAGAGCATCGATGGTATCACTCAGTATACTGATTTAGGATATAGTGCTAGAGTGAGTGCTATTGGTGGAGAGATTCCTAGTTGAGCAGTCACCCAGAACGAGAGCCACCACATGATGTCATGTTGCAGAGTCATCTGTGGTAGGCAGCAGGCAGATGACACAGTGTTCCAACAGAACTAGACCTTCTCTTGGATGACATTAGGATGCAAGGTTGGAGGTGTGGGGCTCACGAGGTAGAGGAAGTCAGGCGAGGGACAAACTGTGTTACATGTGTAGCGGGTAGGGTCATATGGATCAAGACTGCCTGAACCATTGTAAGGATGACCATCAGATGGGCAAGGGACCGCCGAGACAGAGGTAGTGGTTCGAGCAAGGAGATTCGTAGGGTGGTGGACATGGTAGATGAGCTAGCCATGCAATAGGCGGTGGGCGGCGATACGAGGTTCTACCACCACCACCTCTAGGTGGTACACCCTAACCATAGGGATTAAGAGGATAGGGATGATCTTAGCTCTATGCAGTTAAGGCCCTTGACCAAGAAACTCCAGAGATGATTAGAGGTATGATCTATGTCTACTACACCTTAGTTGCAGTAATTTTAGACATAGGTTCTAGTCACTTATTTTATTTCCATGACCCTCGTTCAGAGCTTAGAGATTCCCATGGAGTTGTTGGCTCGAACCTTATGTCTATAAACTCCAAAAAGAGAAGATTAGATTATTACACACTGGTGCCAACAATGAGAGCATACTCAAGGAGGCGAGAGCGTCAACTAGGATCTCCTAGTAGCAGCGTCGATGCCTTACGATGTCATCTTGGGTATGGACTAGTTATCCATAGTCCATGCCTAGATTGACTTTATTTGGCACAAAGCGTGGTGTGTACGCATGAATGGGACCTAGTTTTCTTTCACTAGTGAGATGGGATCCTTTACAGCAAAATATGGACTTACCCATGGGAGGGTGCAACCGATTACCTATCAGTTGGCCAGCCCTACCCTCAGAGCAGTTGATGTTTAGAGTCCAAGCTATCTTATAGTGGTGGACCAGTATGCCAATGTCTTTCCTAATGATGTTTCGGGATTACCTCCATGTGGATAGGTAGACTTTTACATCGACCTATACCCTAGGATGGCACCGATATATACACCAGCATATCAGATGCCTCTTATAAAACATCGTGAGTTACAAGTATAGTTGGACGGCTTGTATGGAAAGGGGATTATAAGGCACAATTTTTCTCCATGGGTAGCCCCTATTTTGTTCTCCTAGAAGGAATATGGGAGTTTGAGACTCTATGTGGACCATTGAAACCTGAACCAGGTGACCGTTTAGAACAAGTATCCACTTTTTAGGATTGATGATATTTTCATTCAGGTAAAGGGAGAACGTTGGTTTTCAAAGATAGACCTCAAATCAGGATATCATCATCTTAGGATACAAGATGAGGATGTGTAAAAGACAGCCTTCAGATGTTAGTATGGACACTATGAGTTCTTGGTTATGCCATTCAGCATGACCAATGCACTAGCAGTGTTCATGGGACTCGTGAAAAGGATTTTTCAGCCATACCTCGTTCACTTTGTGGTTGTGATAATCGATGACATCTTGATATACATAACGAAAGAGGAGGAGCATGCCTACCATCTTAATATAGTTCTGTATAAACTCCGAGGGAACTAGATTCACGGTAAGATCTCGAAGTGCCAGTTCAAGATACAACATGTACACTTTCTGGGACACATTATCTTGGAGGCTGGAGTTACAGTTGATCCAGCGAAGATAGAGGTTGTGATTTCTTGGGAGCCACCCAAGAGTGTGACCTAGTGGAAGAGTTTCCATGTGTTGGCTGGATACTACTAGAGATTCATGCCTGAATTTGCTAGAGTAGCAGAACCCTTGTCAGTGTTCACAAAGAAGGGGAATCCATTCGTGTTGATGGAGAGATGCCAATAGAGTTTTCTGGTGCTAAGGAAAAGACTAATGAGTGCCCCCATCATGAGGATTCTAGAAGAGGGCGTTGGGTATGTAGTCTACTGCGATGCATCCGGGACTGCACATGGGTGTGTCCTGATGCAGGAATGAGCAATGATCACCTATGGATTGCGACAGCTGAGACTACATGAGTAGAACTACGCTACCCATGACATAGAGTTAGAATTAGTGGTCTTAGCCTTGATGATGTGGCAACATTACATGATGGACAAACATTTTACAGTCTACTCTGATCACAAGTGTCTTAGTTATATCGTCTATTAGAAGGACCTGAGCCTAAGATAGTGACGATGGCTAGAGTTCCTCCAAGACTATGACTTTTAGATAGTCTAAACTCCTTGGAAGCTGAACGTGGTAGCAGATTAACTCTGTAGGCAGTATGGTCTACACTTGCTAAGGGAGGTGACAGAGTAGCTAGACGCGTTGTAGATATCCTTAATAGATATAGATGGAGCATCTTACCTCCTGTCTTTTATAGTCACTACCCCACTCCATCAGTGAGTCAAGGAGGCACAACTTGGGGACTTTGACTGCAAGGCTCGACGTGCTCAGATACCCTCCGGATAGGCACTTGAGGTATTTTCTAAAGGTGGGGAGCACACCAACCTCTTCAAAAGACATACCATGGTACCAGTGGAACTACTTGAGGAGGTGATGAGGGAGTTCCATATGTCCCCTCTGTTGATACATCCTGGAGTGGCGAAGATGTAGCAGGACCTCCAGCATCAGCACTGGTGGCCAGGGATGATGAAGTCAGTGGTTGAGTTTTTTTCACGATTCCTCACATTCCATCAAGTGAAGGCTGAGCATCAGGTTCTTACAGGATTAGATTATCCACTAGAGGTGCTGGAGTGAAAGTGAGATGAGATATCCATGGACATTATGACAAGGCTTTCACATACGTAAAGGGGACATTATTCTATCTGGGTGATCAATGACCGACTCCCCAAGACATCCCACTTCTTACCTATATGAGAGTATGGATATGTAGAGGAATTGGGATGCCTCTATGTTCAGAAGATTGTGAGACTATATGGGGTGCCATCGAAGATCATATCTGACCATGACACACATTTTACATCTTGGTTTTGGAAGGGATTGTAGTAGGTGTTCGGGACATACCTACATTTGAGCACAACCTTTCATACTCAGAAGGACAATAAGTTGGAGCGGACTATTCAAACTCTAGATGAAATTCTTCATTCATGCATCCCAGATTTTGGCTATAGTTGGGAAGATCACTTTACTATGGTGGAGTTTTCATAGAACCAAAATTATCACTCCACCATTGGTATATCACCATTCGAGGCCCTATACAATCGACCACACAGATCAACAGTTTTCTGGACATACCCTGGGGAATTGGCACTTATACATCTAGAGTTTGTACGGGCTACCACTGAGAGGATGTAGATCATCCAGGAGCAGATAAAGACTACGCAGAGAAGAAAGATGTCCAATGCCAACAAGAGATGAATACCATTGGAGTTCCAAGAGGGGGAAAATATATTCTTGTGAGTCTCCCCTCGATGTGGACTACAGAGATTTGGTCGAGGCAACAAGTTATCACTGAGGTTTATCGGACCATTTCTGATACATTAGAGGATAGGCGAGGTGGAATACCGCTTAACACTTCCACCATAATTGGAGAGGGTGCACAAAGTATTCCACGTACCCTATATAAGGAGATACGTGCATGACCATCTCACATCATTGACCATGGTGAGATGGACTTGGTTGATGAGGTGACATTTACAGACGCTTCATTAGAGATTGAGGATCGACAGGAGCGAGTCCTTTGTGGGCGGTCGATACATCTAGTGCGCATTCACTGGCAACACTGGAACCTCTAAGAGATCACATGAGAGTGGGAGGCTCATATTCATGCCCAGAAAACCAATTAATTTTCCTAGTCTATGTTGTGTCTTTCAGAGACGAAAATCACTAAGGTGGGAAGAATATAAAGATCATGATTTTCCATGTAATTTTTTATTTCAATTATATAGAATTATTACGAGTCTGTGAAAATTGAATGCTCCTGATTCTGAGGCATGGAGTGCCAGAATGAATTTCTGAACTTTTTTAAGGTACATTCAGTAAACACATGAGCATCATTTTCTAACATTTGAACCACTAATCTGATTAAAAATCCGAGGGTGACATTGAATCTATAGCACTGTGATTCTCTTATGGGAGGCTTTACTTTGATAGCAGTAGGTCCAGAGAAAAAGTAATGTTTTGAATCTTTTTAAATAAAATGAAATGAAATAATTTTATTTTTATATTTCATATCCTCCAACAGACAAGAAGAGGGTGGGTCTAATGATATTTCAATCCAATAAATGGCTTGACCTGCTAATCAGACGTAATGATGTCGTTGGAAAATTAGAAAGGTTCCTAATTTATGATCCCCCATTAATTCATCAAGTAGTTAACTACCCTCCACCTCTCCTCTATTTATGGATCTTGGGGAGGGTTTATCGGCACAACGTTACTAAGAAACAATGTGTTGAAGGAGCACCGCGATGTCGGACCCTTAGAGGACTGATCCAATCCCAGCGGGAGGTGATGGTAGACGCCGAACCACGAACTAAAGGATGATGTATGAGATGCGTCGATGAGAACCTGTTTTGGGAACGAAGAACATGACCCACCTTCAAGCAGGGACGTTCCCCAATTGGTTTACGAGGTAAAGATTTGTTTTCTTGTTTTGAATTCAAGTGAATTTATTGAACCCCCTTTTAATCATCCCCTTTTTTTAACGAGATAATGCGGAGGGAGCGGGCCAAACGAACACTACCCAACCACCCCCACCACTTCGTTACTTTTAAGCCCTCCATGGAAGACCGACTGCATAGAGATACTAACAGGCTCTGTTGGGGATAGCACGTTGATGCACGCTGCAAGAGGAGGCTACAACGCAAAGTCATGATGGTCATCGGAGCAGCCAACATTGGCCGACCATAGAGGAGGCACATCGCGCCATCACATGCTGCCTATGATCAATGGGGGCCGTGGATCGTCAGCTGAGGCGACTAGAAGAACATTTCCAGCATGCCGGTAAGTCGTGGGTGTTAGAGTGGCGTGCCATTTCGCGCCGCTAGAGAAGTCTGCCGACATGCTAGTCAGTCGTGATAGAGTCGGCAGGACCCACTCCAATGGGTCCCGTGTGCCACCTATCAGCACCATATGGGGCCGCCGCTATGAAGAAGAACGAACAAACTTTTCCCGTTCGGGAAAACTGGGGGTCACTCCCCTAGTGGAGGCTAGGATAGAACCCCTAGCAGGTCGCGCCTCTGTTAGCCGGGCTACCCCCCTTGCGGGTCACCACCATAGCTAGCCGCCGCCCTAGCCGGTCGTCGCCTTAGCAGACTGCCATCCAACCAGGTCTCTCTTTTGCGGGCCATCCTTTACATGTCAGGCCTCCCTTGCAAGCCTCCCATTTTGTAGGCCTCCCCATTATGGGCCGGAATGAAACTTGGCCCAGCGGGCCGAGTCTACTGTACCCCAGCCTTTATTGGGTCGGGCTAGGCCAGTCAGACACAGTCGGACCGGACCTGGGCCCAACTGGGCCCAGGAAAACATGAAGGGCCCTAAATTTGGAACTAAGTTTCCATTCGATGAAACGTCTATGGTTATGGGGCCCTTGGATTGAGACGATCCTTTTTGGAATACTCCACAAGAGTTTTGGAGACAATTGCAGTATGACCGATTTGGATCTAACCCAAATCGAACAGGGCCCCCAAAGCTAAAATGCTTATAACTCACAGACCATGCGTCCGATTGAAGCACCATCTATCATGTTGTAAACATTAAAACATGGTGGTACTTTGCGTTACAACTTTGTGGAGATTAGTTGTGGTTGATGTATGGAAGATATCTTGAGGGAAGATTCTACGAAACTCGAGCACACTGGGTGCGAGGAATCTAGTGGCTGGCAATGAGGTAGAGGCTGGAGACAGATCACATGGAGGTTATTATTGAGTGATCCTCTATGGGTCAGCACCTAACGGTCCTATGTTGATCATCACCTAGAGACCAAATAAGGACCATCCATATACTGTCTCAATGTGGTTAAGCGATATATTGATCCTAGGCAGATTCGATCCTGTGTGGGTCATTGTGTTGGTTAGATACCTCTCAATATAGGGCGGATCTGATCTGGTGTGGGTAATTGCGGGGTTTAGTACCTTTCGATCCAAAGTGGTTTAGACTTCATTTGGTCTAGAGCAGTGCCTCTGGACAAAATAAGATGATCTAGCTTAGCGATTAGTCATCTGTACTTCCATACTTCACTGAAAACTTGGTTTGAGTTGAGAATCTTTTTGAGCAGTGTCTATTAATTTGTGCTTTGTGATTGAGATCATGTTTTTTGGTTTTCCTTTGTGGATTTCTAAGGGATCTTAAGGGGTCTTGGTGTCCCCACTGTGTATTGTTATACCCACCACTGCACGGGCTTCACCCGCACCTTGTTGTTTCTTGTGGAGATGATGAGCAGCTGGGATGTGGTTTGAGGGAGCCATGACTAGGCTGTACGTGGAGGAGACAAGTGGACATGGAGTGCTAAGGAGGCGATCTATACCTACCCTTCAGGTTGGATCTTCGGAGGATGACCTAGTAACTATTTTTCCTTTTTCATTTGTATTGTTCATTTTAGTTGTACTTGTACTTTTATAGTTGGGCATGTATTCCGACCCCCTTTCCTTTAAACCCCCTTTTTACTACAGTAGTTAACTTTGTAGTTTCTTTTTATAGTGTTCCTACACCATGTGTTGTACAGGTTTAATGGCAATGCCTTCCCGTTTTAGGTAATACACCTTTAGATGCTAGTTGCCAGCCAATGGCCTATAGAAGGTGGGCTTGGGGTAGTCAAGGCATGGGCCCTGGGGGATGGGTTCTGATAGTCCTCCTACTTAGTGCATTGGTAACTAAATTTCCATTTATATGTGTTTAGGGAAGATCAAATTAAAAATATAATAGGTAGTCAACCAAACATTGTTTCCTCATATTAATGTCATGATAGGAAAATACGTAATTGAGGATTTTGTGGTCTATATAAACCACAAAATGATATCCTAGTAAATATTTCTTCCAACAATCTAAGGCATGAAACACATCAGATAACTCAAGATCATTCATCTGGTAATTCCTATCAGTTTGATTCAAATGATAAGACCCATATACCAAGACTCTATATCATTCATCATAACTTCTTTTATATTATTAACTGATGCATCAAAATACATAGTATGGATTCTTCCATATCAATAAAATTAGGACCTGTTTAGATGTTAGTCTCCATTTAATTTTATGAATGGCTATCCTACAGGTATGTAAAAATACAAAATTATCACCCAAATTTGTAAATCCCATAAGATTAGATCCTATGTGTGAAAGTTTCTGTATAAAATTTCATAATATTTATCTATCTCAATGAAAATCCATATATATATTTTTTTTGAATTCTGTTAATAAACTATAGCTCTCATGTTCTCTTGGTCAACTGATAATCTTATATTTGAGAAAATACGAATGAAGATGGTAAACTTATCCATCTTGAAGTGAATTTTTTTGAGATTAATATATAAATAATATTCTATTAGTGTATATAAACTTATTTTATTATGTTTTTTCAGAGTCATGTAAATTTATCAAATATACCAAGATCTCATCCTTGAATATCACCACAAATGAATCCTTATAAGGATGGAAATGGTAGTTAATTATTTCCATGAAAACTTCTTGCACATTCTTGAGACTGAACAACATGACCAAATACTCATATATTCCATACAAACTACGAAATGAAATACATGGTATGTATGATGTTTGAACACCAAACTAGAGATATCCTAGACATAAATCATTTTTGAAGAAAACCTGGGATCCCTAGAGTTTGTAGAAGAGATCATTTATCCACAATAAGGGATACATGTTTATAGAATTAAACTAGTTCCATTTTTTATATTCCCTACATATCCTACGGTTACCATCTACATTTTTCTAAAAAAGGACTAGTGGACACCATAGAGAAAACTAGGTCATATGAATCCATTTACCTCAAATTCTTCTAGATTCTTTTTTACCTCTGAAATCTTCATAGTATCTATCCTATATGGAGTAATTAATACTGGTGTACCTCATCACTCTTGCTTGTTGTAAAACTCTAACAAGCTCTCAGGATGTAAAGAAAAAATTTCAATCTGAAAAGCATCTATAAAATGATTATACATTGGAGGAAATTTTTCCGCACACATTCACTAATAATCAAGATATAAACATGTAATTTGGGTTGTCAGCCCTCCCATCCCATGGTGCTATGGTCCAGCTTATCATTCTCGGACATCCTATTCACCATTGGGAGTAATAAATCATCCCTCTAGTGATGTGAAGGTCACCCACCAAGAATTTATAGTAAAAATGGTCACAATAAGAAACCAATTAATCCATCCCGAGTAAGAAATCAAACCCTATTATCTAAAGGTATAGATGAACCCATTTGACATGACACCCAAAAATATCAAGAGATAACTCTCTTCACTTGTGTATTCTCTCTATCTAAATCACCAAAAGAGTATTTATGGTCATAAAACTATCAAAAAAATAAACAAAAACCTCAATTCTCTCTAAAATAGGTACATATATGAAAATTTAATATGCACCTATATCAAAAAGTTCATATACTAGTGTAGATGATGCTAAGATCCTACCTATTACCGTATAGGACAATGTATTATAATCTATGGGTATAGGTTGTACAAAAAATATATACCTTGAACTATGACCCCTTAAAACATCCAAACTTCCCTGAGTTTTCACACTCAACTGTATATGTATAACTATTCTCTGACTAGCTCAGTCGTGACTAAAACCTCATCCTCAATGATTTGCACTACTCCTACTCCCAGCCTAATGTGAGATATAAATCCCTATGTTGAACCCAAACTCAGAGTCTATCCTCTTCTACTAACTATTTGAGTGATGGTCCTATAATAGAACTATACATTGCCAATACAACCATATTATTGGCACTTCAACGGGTCACTATCACATTGGTTCCACAAATTTCATCATCTCATGCACTAATGAATGATTAAAGTAATTCCATAAAAAATAACCCATCCATCACTCCCATTATAAGAATACTCCAAACATCACTTCCTTACACTAGAAGACAACCCCCATGGTTGAGATGATGATCTTACCTTCTCTACACAATTTGAATCCCATGTTCTATCCCTAGTAATAATCTATTTATTCACTAACATAAAAACTATAGTCAAGCTTTACATATTGATCTATTATAAAATAGATTTTTCAATCCTTTCATCACAGAATCTCTCCCTGGATGGATCATTAAAATTTTATATTTGAAAAATTCAATAAATATTAGTAATAAATTATTAATACTCTATAGTAGTTATCATTATGATTGTACCGATTCAATAATTCACTAGCCATTTCCTCTCTCAAGGTCTCAGGTAAAAAAAAATCATAAAACCTAGTCCAGAAAAATCTAAAACCATATCATGGAACTTTTATTATTTGATCAAAATATCCACCCATTTTGTAGCTTCGTAATAATGAATATATTCTATGATGTTCACTCTCCTATCACGAGTTTTCTCATGATTCTAATAGATAGAAAAGATAGCCTACATCCATAGCTCATGATCCTGTGGACCTCCATCCCCTGAAAATGTTTGAGGAAGTAAATTCTAGTACACATGGTTAAGATTTTCCATCAACAAGGCCTATTGTGGGGTTCCTCAAACATTATACATAAATAAAAAAACCCTCGTAGAACTGTTCATCCTCACCATTATACAGTACTACTAATGGTGAAAAAACTAGATCTATGGGAGGATCTACTAGTAGCTCATGGCCCACCACCTCTAGAGAATTGTCATCACCACCCTCATAGAACACGACCAGAGGTCCTTGTGTTGGAATTAATTTAAATACAAATAAAATTACTAATAACATATCGATATGAATGATCATTGAAAAAAAAACCTAGGATAGATTGATTCATTCTAATAAATAATAAATACCCATTTTCTTACTCCTAATGGAAAAACTGTGTAACCGAAATAACCATAAATTTTACCAGAGAAACAAATTACTACCCATTCAAAATCAAAGTATATGTCATGTTCTTATATTTCCAAAGTTCAATTTCATTTTTTTCATATTAATTTACAATAATTTTTATATTTTTGATGAAAATGGGTCACCACTTTCGATCTATAAGGGCCCATACACCTCATGAACAAAAGTGTGGCATCCACATAATTGAAAAAATTACACATTCTACTCCATTCATCCAATATTCTATGACTCAATGTGCCATAGTTGATTATATAGGGAAACATTTGTATCCCAAGATTGAAAAAATGTATAGGTTATGAAATCCACTCTATGTACCGACCATGTTAATCAATCCATTTAAAAAATTATCAATCAAACAACAGGTTTATCATTCAAGTAACACATAATAAATGACTATTTTCAAACAATACATCCTATATGCCATGGAATAATGCATTGAATTTGAATTATAATAGGTGCCTAAAATGATTCATTAAATTGAATACCCCCATTTGATTAAGAAATAATAAAATACATAATCATGATGAACATAAAACATTGTGTTTTCCCCCATCTGCGGAATCTAATAAACTGTAATATGAAGAAGCTAGAAAAATAGTATTTTTTATTGATGGATGTAAAGACCCGTAAAATTCAAGGGAAATTTTTTCTTAATTTTCTTTAGAATTTTACAAAAGCGCGGTTTCAGACGGCACCTGATTCCGAGGCCCGGAGTGCCCGGAGTTAATTTCCGAAGTTTGGCTCGGGTACGTTCAGTGAACGAACGAGCGGGAATTCCTAACTTTTGATCCGGTGCTCGGAATTGAAATCCGAGGGCACCGATGAACTCGCAGCGCCGATATTCGCTTAAAGAGACCTATTCGGGAGTTGCGTTTGTTGCAGGTTGTAAGTTAAGTTTTGGGGTTTTCAGTTGAGTTAAATAAAATTTGTGTAAGACAAATTTTATTTTTAGTTTGTTAAAATCCTACCAAAGGGGGTTGGAAGTGGGACCCACACCCACTTAACCTCCCTTGGGAGGATAAAGTGTGGTGGGGTCCACACGAACCCCTAGACTTTTCAAGTTCCCTTAACCCCCCTCTTAATTGACTTAAGTTACTTAATTAATTTTGGGGGTTAAACTCTTTTGAATTTCAAACTTTTGAAATTCTTTTATGTTTTGTAATAATAAAATAAGATGATATCTTATTTTATTATGGGTTGTTTGTTTGTCCCCTTGAGAGCTTTTTGAGAGCTTTCTCTTCATCTTCAAGCTCTGACGAAGAACGAAGAATGCTCAAACTCCGACGAAGAACGACGCCTCTCTTCTTCGTCCTCGGTGTCAACAAGAGGGAACGCTGCTTCCTCTTCGGACCTTCTTCGTCGGCATACAAAGATTCGACAACGACTCTTCCTCCGCGACACCGATATTTCACGACTACGTCAACGTGCGACTATCGAGGTAGAGGTTCTTGAGTTCGTTGTTTTCTTTATTATTTGACTTTCCTCAAGACTTGACGAGGAACGCTCTTTTTCCGACGAAGAACGCCGCACCTCCTTTCTTCGTTCACCGTGTCAACGAAGGGGACGCCACCTCTTCTTCGGACAACCTTCGTCGGCGTGCAAGTTTCTCCAACGATGTGTCTCTTCGAACGAAACCCTTCGTCATCGGATTTGACGAACGGCTACCGCAACGCCCGACCTCCGCGACGCCGTCTTCCGCGGATCGTAGACGAATCTTCGAATCTTTAACCCGAGGTAGGGGTTGTTGTTTCATTCTTTAATTATTCCATTTCTTGCTCATGGATCGCATGTCTACGTGAGGCTTTGAAATATTTTATTTAAGTGTTATAGTTAACGCGAGGGGGGGGGGGGGGTGGGGGCGGACCGCACGAACACGGCCGAACCCCCCCTCCATCGTTCTTGTTTAATTCTTGCGGTGGAAGCAAAGTGGCGTGGTGCCGTCGCACCACGCGGATTACCGTACGTTTAATTTTACGCGGCGCCGTCGCGCCACGCCGAGGTAGAAACTTCAAGAACGCGACGCCGTCGCGCCGCGTTGAAAAGAATCAAAGTACGGCGAAGGGGCGCGGTGCCGTCGCACCACGCCGGATGACGAACGCCGCGGCCGGTTCCGGGCCGCGGCGGAAGAGAAGACCGGCGGCCGGGCCGCCGGCGTCGGAAGCCGAAGAGGGGACCGGAAATTCCGGTCCCGTTGGAGAAAACCGGTCGGCCAGCTGGCCGGCCGGATACCGTTAAACCAAGGAATTAATTCCCCGGCCAGCATGCTAAACCCCCCTCTTAAAGAGGGGGGGCGGTTTTAATTAAAGGGAGGGGGCAGCCGGCCCCCTCGGTTCCGCACCAGCAGGCCCCCCACGTGGGGGGGACTTCTTTAAAAAAAAAAGGGCGCGGCCCTTTGTGCCGCGCCGCCCCTCAAAAACCGCGGGGCTTAGCCCCCGCGTGCGCAGCCTCCTCGCGGCGCCGGGCCGCCGCGGCCCGCCGCGCCGCCGCGCCGCCAGGCCGCCGCGCCGCCGCCGCCCGCCGCGCCGCCAGGCCGCCGCGCCGCCGCCGCCCGCCGCGCCGCCGCCGCCCGCCGCCGCCGGCCGCCGCCGCCGGCCACCGCGCCGCCCAGGGGGGGGGGGGGGGGTCGGGCCGGGTCGGCCCGGACCCGGACCCCCCCGTTTCGAACCAATTTTGGTTTTTGGCCCATAACTTGAGCCTCAGACCTCCGATCGACGAACCGTCAGCGGCAACACGATCCTTGGATCGAGACGGTCATTTCGGTATATCGCACTCAAGGTTTCGGTTTACTTTGAGTTCGGCCGGGTTGGTTCGTTCACGAAACCAACCGGGCCTTCGGAGCGGAAACGCTCATATCTTGAGCTACGGACGTCCGATTGACGTGCCGTCAGTCGCGTAGTGTTCCTCTTAGTGAGACGGATCTTTTGGCATACTCCGCCCGAGGTTTGGACGCAGGTGGAGTATGGTCGGGTTGGTTTTGCCTTAAAAACCAACCGGGCCCCGGAGACGAAAATGCCAATAACTCTCAGACCGGGCGTCCGATCGACGCGCCGTCTGTTGCGTTGAGTTCCTGTTAACGAAACGGAACTTTTGGATACATCAACTCTGGTCTTCGTGACAGTTGATGTATCGGCCTCTCGGCTCGTGGAGCGGACCCTCCGAACGAGCATGCTATGTGCGGGAACCCTAGTGCTGGCTGCGACTGTTCTACTGCTACGACTGCTACTGTGACTGCAACGACGATAGTACAGAGATCCTGTGTGGATTCGACGACGACAGTACAGAGATCCTGTGTGGATTCGACGACGACGACTACAGCACTCAGCGATCCTACGTGGATCAGTGCTACAGGTCCTGTGTGGGCCCGATCCTGTGTGGGTCCTTGCGCTCAGCGGTTCTGTGTGAGCCAGCGCCTACAGGTTCTGTGTGAGCCCGATCCTGTGTGGGTCTTCTGCAGGGGTTAGTTACCTATCGATCCTTCGTGGGTCCGACGACTTAGATGGATCAGTGATCATCTTTATCGTCCTTGAAGAAGTATACCTGTGTGAGCTGAATCCTGTTACTTTCCTGTGTGGATTGTGTTGTGCAATCCTATGTGGATTATGTTTTGCTTTCCTATGTGGAATACGTATACTTTCCTGCGTGGACTGAGTTGTACTTGGGCTCGGAGGTTGGAGCGTATTTGAATTGATGACTTAGGTATATGTATGGGCATATACCTAAGCAGTGTCGGTTGTTACTTCGTGTTTGTACATTTCTTCGTGGTTTATCCTTTTTGGATTTGAGAGACCTTCAGGGGTCTCGGGGTCCCTACTGAGTAGCTTATACTCACCCCTGCACGGGCTTTGCCCGCACTACGTTGTGTTGGTTGCAGACGACGGACAGCGTTGACCTTAGCCGAGGCTTGCAGAGCGGGACGGTACCCGGAGGTGGACCACTGGGCGGGACGTGCATGGAGCGGACGGTGGGACCCGTGGAGCAGAGGAGCTATCTGTACCCACCCTTCAGGTGGGATTTCCAGTGGACAACTCGGAGTAGCGGCTTTTACTTTTCAGTTGCTGTTTTTCTCTTTCGAGTTGTACTTTACTTTCAGTTTGGGTTTGTATACTGGCCCATTTACTTTTCCGCACTTTCAGTAGTACTCTGCTTTTTTTTAGTGTTTACTTTCCGCTTGCTTACTCTGTGGTGATGTTTACTTTTCAAAGGCAATGCCTTCCCATTTTACTGGGATTTACGCCTTGGTGCTAGTCGCCAGCCCCTGGCCTATGGAAGGCGGGCTTGTGGTAGTCACGGCACGGACCCCGAGGGCGGGTTGTGACAAATTGGTATCAAAGGAGTTCGGTTCTACCGCGAACTCTGATCTTTTCTATGTGAAGCAATAATGTTTAGCGTATTGAGTGTGGTTATCAGTCCAGGGAGTCCAGTGTTGGTGCGGCGGCCGACGTATCCGTACACCAGGACCCTGACTTCTGATTTCCGACTTAATGTACGAAAACATTAATTGCGTGTGTGTTTCAAAGTTTTCTTTGTGATTACTTATATCAGCTCACCAGGTATCCTGTTCTAACCGTGGCGCACCTGTTTCCTTTTCAGGATGGCCCCACGACGGCAGCCAGCTAGGGTTCCGAGAGTCGAGCGAGACGACAGCCCACCGAGCGACGAGGCCTCGGTGCAGGGCCCTTTGCCAGTAGTGGCACTGGCGGTAGCTTTACCCGCCGATCCCCCGATGCTTCCAGCAGCAGCCGCTGACGATGCGCGTCGCCTCAGCACACTGCATGAGTTTCAGCACCAGCGACCGCCCAGGTTTCGCGGGGAGACGGATCCCCAGGCAGCAGAGGACTGGCTGGAGGCAGTAGTTCGAGTGTTTAGGCTAGTGAGGACACCAGCAGACCTCATGGTGATCCTCGCTGCGAGCCTATTACACGCAGCAGCAGGACGATGGTGGAGCTTGATGCTCCAGGTGCACGATGAGGCATCTCTACTTTGGAAGGACTTTGAGAGCCTCTTCCGCTCGGAGTTCGTCCCAGCCACCCTTCGTGCGGTGCGTATCCAGGAGCTTCTACAGCTGCGGCAGGGCAGCATGACGGTCGCTCAGTACTCGGCGAGATTTACCGATCTCTCGCGCTACTCGACCGACATGGTACAGGACCCATTCTTCCGGGCCCGGACCTTCGAGCAGGGTTTGAGACACGAGATCAGGGCATCGCTGATCTCCCTCAGCATACCGACACAGACAGGAGTACTGGAGCGGGCCCTTCTGATCGAGAGCTTCCTTGCTGAGTCTACACCAGCACAGCGACCCACCGCAGGGCGGCACGTGGCAGAGTCATCTGCAGCAGGCAGTCGACGGATGACTCAGGGGTCCAGACAGACCAGACCTTCGGGCAGACGATCTCAGGGCACTGGCTCAGCAGTGCGGGGCACATAGCGCGGAGCCAGTCTTACGAGAGGCAGACAGTGCTACTCGTGCGGCGGGCAGGGCCACATGGCTCGTGACTGCCCGACCCGCCGTGCCGAGGAGCAGCAGTCAGTTGATGGACCACCGAGGCAGAGGCAGAGGGTCGACCGTGGCGGTCCGCAGGGAGGAGGCGGACGAGGCAGAGGAGCTGGACGAGCAGCTGGTGGTGGCCGACGCTTTGAGGCACTACCACCACCACCACCAGGAGGTCCACCCCGACCACAGGGAGCTGGCGGGCAGCGACAGGCACAGCTCAAGGAGAGGCCTACGACCACGGCGCACCTGAGATGATTCGAGGTACTATCTGTGTCTATTCCACCCTTGCTGCAGTTCTTATAGACACAGGAGCGAGTCATTCTTTCATAGCCGCTGCCCTTGTTCGGAGCTCGGAGATTCCGACAGAGCCGTTGGCTCGATCCTTACGGCTAGAGACACCTACGAGAGCAGACTCGACGATTACGCACTGGTGCCGGCAGTGGGAGCTTACTCTAGGAGGCGAGAGCTTCGGCTGGGATCTTCTTGTAGCAGCGTCGAGGCCTTACGACGTCATCTTGGGCATGGATTGGCTGTCTACGGTCCATGCACAGATTGACTGTTTTAGGCGCAAGGTGCGATGTGTACGCACCGACGGGAGCAGGTTCACCTTCACCGGCGAGAAGGGAGCCTTAGCAGCACAGGATGGACTTCCGCGGAGGAGAGGACAGCCTATCACTCATCAGTTGGCTAGCCTTATCCTTGGAGCAGTTGACGTGCGGAGTCCTGGTTTTCCTGCAGTGGTGGATCAGTTTGCGGACGTTTTTCCCGACGACGTTCCAGGGCTACCTCCTTGCAGAGAGGTAGACTTTTATATTGACTTGTACCCCGGGACAGCCCCGATATCCACTCCAGCATATCGGATGGCCCCCACCGAGCTTCGAGAGCTACGGGTACAGTTGGAGGACTTGCAGGGCAAGGGGTTCATCCGACCTAGTGTTTCACCCTGGGCTTCCCCGATATTGTTCGCCAAGAAGGCGGACGGGAGCTTGCGACTTTGTGTTGACTATCGTCGCCTGAACCAGGTGACAGTGAGGAACAAGTATCCGCTACCGAGGATTGATGACCTCTTTGATCAGCTCAAGGGAGCACGGTGGTTCTCGAAGATAGACCTCAGGTCAGGCTATCATCAGCTCAGAGTCAGAGACGAGGATGTGCAGAAGACGGCCTTCAGATGTCGGTATGGCCACTATGAGTTCTTGGTTATGCCTTTCGGTGTAACCAATGCTCCAACAGTGTTCATGGCTCTCATGAACAGGATCTTTCAGCCATACCTCGATCGGTTTGTCGTGGTCTTCATCGACGACATCCTGATTTACTCTACGATAGAGGAAGAGCACGCCTATCACTTGCGAGTTGTTCTTGACACACTCCGAGAGCACCAGCTTTATGGTAAGCTCTCGAAGTGCCAGTTCTGGATACGTGAGGTCCACTTTTTGGGACACGTTATCTCTGAGGCGGGAGTTGCAGTGGATCCCGCAAAGATTGAGGCTGTGTTAGCATGGGAGCCACCCAGGAGCGTGACTGAGGTTCGGAGTTTCTTGGGACTAGCTGGATACTATCGGAGATTCGTTCCAGACTTCTCTAGAGTTGCAACATCACTCACAGCTTTGACGAAGAAGGGGAAACCCTTCGTGTGGTCAGACAGATGTCAGCAGAGCTTCCAGGAGCTGAGACAGAGATTGACTAGCGCACCTATCTTGAGGTTGCCTGAGGAGGGAGTAGGGTACGTAGTCTACTGCGATGCATCAGGGACCGGACTCGGATGTGTTCTGATGCAGGAGCGGGCCGTGATCGCCTATGGATCACGTCAGTTGAGGCCGCATGAGCAGAACTACGCTACCCATGACCTGGAGTTAGCAGCAGTGGTCTTCGCTCTGAAGACATGGCGACACTATCTGATGGGCGAGCGCTTTACAGTCTTTTCCGATCATCAGAGTCTCAGGTATATCTTCTCGCAGAAGGACCTGAACCTAAGACAGCGTCGATGGCTCGAGTTCCTCCAGGACTATGACTTTGAGATAGTCTATACTCCTGGGAAGGGGAACGTAGTAGCCGATGCCCTCAGCAGGAGGACGGGCATTCAGCTACTTGTGGAGGCGACGGAGCAGCTAGCCTCTTTGCAGATATCCTTCGTGGATAGAGATGGAGCAGCCTTTCTTCAGTCTCTCACAGTCACCCCTCCACTACTGCAGCGAGTCAGGGAGGCACAGCGTGGGGACGCTGACTGTGAGACACGGCGTGCACAGATATCCTCGGGACAGGCACCTGATGGTTTCTCCCTTGGAGTAGAGCACGACATCCTTTTCAGAGGACGCACCATGGTACCAGTAGCTTTGCGAGAGGAAGTGCTGAGAGAGTTTCACACTTCTCCTTTGGCGGTACATCCTGGAGTGGCGAAGATGTACCAGGACCTCAGACGACAGCATTGGTGGCCGGGTATGAAGAAGGCTGTAGCAGAGTTCGTTTCTCGATGCCTCACCTGTCAGCAGGTGAAGGCAGAGCATCAGGTACCAGCAGGCTTGGTACAGCCCTTGGAGGTTCCAGAGTGGAAGTGGGACGGCATATCTATGGACTTTGTGACTGGACTTCCACGCACTTCCAGAGGTCACGACTCCATCTGGGTGATTGTTGACCGACTCACCAAGTCGGCACACTTCTTACCCATCAGAGAGCAGGGCTCAGTGGAGAGCTTGGGACGTCTCTACGTTCAGGAGATTGTGCGGCTCCACGGCGTGCCATCATCTATCGTTTCCGATCGAGATGCCCGCTTTACTTCCCGGATTTGGAAGGGGTTACAGGAAGCGTTCGGTACGCAGCTACGTCTTAGCACAGCTTTTCACCCTCAGACAGATGGTCAGACGGAGAGGACCATTCAGACTCTCGAGGACATGCTCTGCGCATGTGTCCTTTACTTTGGTCGTAGCTGGGAGGACCACCTACCTTTGGTGGAGTTCGCGTACAACAACAGCTACCACTCCACCATCGGGATGTCACCGTACGAGGCGTTGTTATGGCCGACCATGTAGATCTCCTTTGTGCTGGACAGACCCTGGGGAGTCAGCACTGGTGGGACCGGAGATGGTCCAGGCCACGACAGAGAAGGTCCAGGTCATCCAGGAGCGGATGAGGACAGCTCAGAGCTGACAGAAGTCATACGCTGATAGGAGGCGAAGGCCACTGGAGTTCGAGGATGGAGACCACGTCTTCTTGCGGGTCTCACCTCGACGTGGTATTCGGAGATTTGGCCGAGGCGGCAAGTTATCTCCGCGCTTCATCGGACCCTTCCAGATTCTCAGCAGGATTGGCGAGGTGGCTTATCGCCTGGCTCTACCACCTCAGTTGCACCGGGTGCACGACGTCTTCCACGTATCCCAGCTGAGGAGATACGTGCACGACCCGACGCACATCATTGACCATTGGGAGCTTGACGTTGACGATGGGGCGACTTTTACGGAGGTCCCGGTGGAGATAGAGGATCGACAGGAGCGGGTCCTGCGTGGGCGATCGATTCCTCTTGTGCGCATCAGATGGCAGCACGGGAATCTCCAGGAGAGCACATGGGAGCGGGAGGCTCAGATGCGTGCTCAGTACCCTCATTTGTTTCCCTAGTTTTTGTTGTATCTTTACGGGGACGTAAAGCCCTGAGGTGGGAGTAATGTAAAGATCCGTAAAATTCAAGGGAAATTTTTTCTTAATTTTCTTTAGAATTTTACAAAAGCGCGGTTTCAGACGACACCTGATTCCGAGGCCCGGAGTGCCCGGAGTTAATTTCCGAAGTTTGGCTCGGGTACGTTCAGTGAACGAACGAGCGGGAATTCCTAACTTTTGATCCGGTGCTCGGAATTGAAATCCGAGGGCACCGATGAACTCGCAGCGCCGATATTCGCTTAAAGAGACCTATTCGGGAGTTGCGTTTGTTGCGGGTTGTAAGTTAAGTTTTGGGGTTTTCAGTTGAGTTAAATAAAATTTGTGTAAGACAAATTTTATTTTTAGTTTGTTAAAATCCTACCAAAGGGGGTTGGAAGTGGGACCCACACCCACTTAACCTCCCTTGGGAGGATTAAGTGTGGTGGGGTCCACACGAACCCCTAGACTTTTCAAGTTCCCTTAACCCCCCTCTTAATTGACTTAAGTTACTTAATTAATTTTGGGGGTTAAACTCTTTTGAATTTCAAACTTTTGAAATTCTTTTATGTTTTGTAATAATAAAATAAGATGATATCTTATTTTATTATGGGTTGTTTGTTTGTCCCCTTGAGAGCTTTTTGAGAGCTTTCTCTTCATCTTCAAGCTCTGACGAAGAACGAAGAACGCTCAAACTCCGACGAAGAACGATGCCTCTCTTCTTCGTCCTCGGTGTCAACAAGAGGGAACGCCGCTTCCTCTTCGGACCTTCTTCGTCGGCATACGAAGATTCGACAACGACTCTTCCTCCGCGACACCGATATTTCACGACTACGTCAACGTGCGACTATCGAGGTAGAGGTTCTTGAGTTTGTTGTTTTCTTTATTATTTGACTTTCCTCAAGACTTGACGAGGAACGCTCTTTTTCCGACGAAGAACGCCGCACCTCCTTTCTTCGTTCACCGTGTCAACGAAGGGGACACCACCTCTTCTTCGGACAACCTTCGTCGGCGTGCAAGTTTCGCCAACGACGTGTCTCTTCGAACGCAACCCTTCGTCATCGGATTTGACGAACGGCTACCGCAACGCCCGACCTCCGCGACGCCGTCTTCCGCGGATCGTAGACGAATCTTCGAATCTTTAACCCGAGGTAGGGGTTGTTGTTTCATTCTTTAATTATTCCATTTCTTGCTCGTGGATCGCATGTCTACGTGAGGCTTTGAAATATTTTATTTAAGTGTTATAGTTAACGCGAGGGGGGGGGGGGACCGCACGAACACGGCCGAACCCCCCCTCCATCGTTCTTGTTTAATTCTTGCGGTGGAAGCAAAGTGGCGTGGTGCCGTCGCACCACGCGGATTACCGTACGTTTAATTTTACGCGGCGCCGTCGCGCCACGCCGAGGTAGAAACTTCAAGAACGCGACGCCGTCGCGCCGCGTTGAAAAGAATCAAAGTACGGCGAAGGGGTGCGGTGCCGTCGCACCACGCCGGATGACGAACGCCGCGGCCGGTTCCGGGCCGCGGCGGGACGAGGAGACCGCGGCCGGTTCCGGGCCGCGGCGGAAGAGAAGACCGGCGGCCGGGCCGCCGGCGTCGGAAGCCGAAGAGGGGACCGGAAATTCCGGTCCCGTTGGAGAAAACCGGCCGGCCAGCTGGCCGGCCGGATACCGTTAAACCGGGGAATTAATTCCCCGGCCAGCATGCTAAACCCCCCTCTTAAAGAGGGGGGGGGGGGGGGGGCGGTTTTAATTAAAGGGAGGGGGCAGCCGGCCCCCTCGGTTCCACACCAGCAGGCCCCCCACGTGGGGGGGGGCTTCTTTAAAAAAAAAAGGGCGCGGCCCTTTGTGCCGCGCCGCCCCTCAAAAACCGCGGGGCTTAGCCCCCGCGTGCGCAGCCTCCTCGCGGCGCCAGGCCGCCGCGGCCCGCCGCGCCGCCGCGCCGACGCGCCGCCGCGCCGACGCGCCCTTGCGCCGCCAGGCCGCCGCGCCGCCGCGCCGCCGCCGCCCGCCGCCGCCGGCCGCCGCCGCCGCCCAGGGGGGGGGGTCGGGCCGGGTCGGCCCGGACCCGGACCCCCCCGTTTCGAACCAGTTTTGGTTTTTGGCCCATAACTTGAGCCTCGGACCTCCGATCGACGAACCGTCAGCGGCAACGCGATCCTTGGATCGAGACGGTCGTTTCGGTATATCGCACTTAAGGTTTCGGTTTACTTTGAGTTCGGCCGGGTTGGTTCGTTCACGAAACCAACCGGGCCTTCGGAGCGGAAACGCTCATATCTTGAGCTACGGACGTCCGATTGACGTGCCGTCAGTCGCGTAGTGTTCCTCTTAGTGAGACGGATCTTTTGACATACTCCGCCCGAGGTTTGGACGCAGGTGGAGTACGGTCGGGTTGGTTTTGCCTTAAAAACCAACCGGGCCCCGGAGACGAAAATGCCAATAACTCTCAGACCGGGCGTCCGATCGACGCGCCGTCTGTTGCGTTGAGTTCCTGTTAACGAAACGGAACTTTTGGATACATCAACTCTGGTCTTCGTGACAGTTGATGTATCGGCCTCTCGGCTCGTGGAGCGGACCCTCCGAACGAGCATGCTATGTGCGGGAACCCTAGTGCTGGCTGCGACTGTTCTACTGCTACGACTGCTACTGTGACTGCGACGACGACAGTACAGAGATCCTGTGTGGATTCGACGACGATAGTACAGAGATCCTGTGTGGATTCGACGACGACGACTACAGCACTCAGCGATCCTACGTGGATCAGTGCTACAGGTCCTGTGTGGGCCCGATCCTGTGTGGGTCCTTGCGCTCAGTGGTTCTGTGTGAGCCAGCGCCTACAGGTTCTGTGTGAGCCCGATCCTGTGTGGGTCTTCTGCGGGGGTTAGTTACCTATCGATCCTTCATGGGTCCGACGACTTAGATGGATCAGTGATCATCTTTATCGTCCTTGAAGAAGTATACCTGTGTGAGCTGAATCCTGTTACTTTCCTGTGTGGATTGTGTTGTGCAATCCTGTGTGGATTATGTTTTGCTTTCCTATGTGGAATACGTATACTTTCCTGCGTGGACTGAGTTGTACTTGGGCTCGGAGGTTGGAGCGTATTTGAATTGATGACTTAGGTATATGTATGGGCATATACCTAAGCAGTGTCGGTTGTTACTTCGTGTTTGTACATTTCTTCGTGGTTTATCCTTTGTGGATTTGAGAGACCTTCAGGGGTCTCGGGGTCCCTACTGAGTAGCTTATACTCACCCCTGCACGGGCTTTGCCCGCACTACGTTGTGTTGGTTGCAGACGACGGACAGCGTTGACCTTAGCCGAGGCTTGCAGAGCGGGACGGTACCCGGAGGTGGACCACTGGGCGGGACGTGCATGGAGCGGACGGTGGGACCCGTGGAGCAGAGGAGCTATCTGTACCCACCCTTCAGGTGGGATTTCCAGTGGACAGCTCGGAGTAGCGGCTTTTACTTTTCAGTTGCTGTTTTTCCCTTTCGAGTTGTACTTTACTTTCAGTTTGGGTTTGTATACTGGCCCATTTACTTTTCCGCACTTTCAGTAGTACTCTGCTTTTGTTTAGTGTTTACTTTCCACTTGCTTACTCTGTGGTGATGTTTACTTTTCAAAGGCAATGCCTTCCCATTTTACTGGGATTTACGCCTTGGTGCTAGTCGCCAGCCCCTGGCCTATGGAAGGCGGGCTTGGGGTAGTCACGGCACGGACCCCGAGGGCGGGTTGTGACAATGGAAACTTGAATTTCTTTTGAATGTTTGTTTGATACACTCAAGAAAATCTCATCGCCATTTCTCAATACCTTACAAATCTTCTCTCTGTAGTCTCAAAATATTAATAATATATAATAAAAGAAAAGAAACCTCATATCATACCACTTTATAATGTCCCAACCCCAAAGACACTTAGTGGTTCCCTGAGACAGTGGGCCACATAGCCTCAAGTGTGCCTTCCCATACACTTATGGTAGCCAAATAGTAGTAAGGGCCAATGATGTGTCTGTGGGGAGACAATTCCCTCATAAAATAAGTGTAACATAGTGTTATAAACATATTATTCAATTTCAATGACAACAATAATAAAAGAAAAATCATATAAAATATTGTAATAATAAACAAAAAAAGTTTTCATATACAATATAATGATGATGTAACATCTCTACATATATGGAAAACATTTATACATGAATTCCAGTGAAATACATGTATCAGAATATGAAATAAAAAAAATCAACTACCCAATCTTGATTCAAGAAAATATATTAGTGATGTTCTCCCCTTCACTTATTCCCAATTATTAAATTATCATTCAATGGGTGATTTTTTCCCTAACTACATCGATGATGTCAATTTTGGTACCTAAAAGTGTCTTGAATTGGGTGTGAGATGTGATAAGTAGGCCATCACCAATGATGGGTTAATAAATTTTCCTTATGACTTTTCCATTCCTGTAGGTTTCAAACAACACAAAAACATTTTCATAAGGAAAGTTATCTTTCTACATGAAATATTTTCTTATGGAAATATTTCTTTATCTAAGAAATGTTTTATCCTTACATTGGTTTTCATTATCTTATTGAAAGTCTTCTCAAAACCATGTCAATATTTCCCTAATGCCAAATATTCATATCCTTATCAAAAACTATGGAATCATTCAGTTTTTAAGCTACACTGCCTTACTGTATTAAGAATCAAAATTCTATGAAATTCAGACTCCTAAATCTCTGAAATTCAGACTCCAAATTCTCTAAAATTAATACATTGAATTATTTGAAATTTACACTCTGAATTTATGAAATTCAGACTCCAAATTCTAAAAAATTTAGAATATGAATTCTCTATAATATAGATTGTGAATTCTATAAATTTCATCTTATGAATTCTATGAAATTTAGACTCAATATTATATAAAATTTAGACTCTAAACTCTCTAATATTTAGACTCTGAATTATATAAAATTAAGACTCTGAATTCTCAGAAATTCAGACTCTGAATTCTCGGAAATTCAGTCTATGAATTTCAATGAATTCAGACTCTGAAATCCTCTGAATTCATACTCTGAATTAAGTAGAATTCAGACTCTATAATCTATAGAATTCAGATTCAGAATTCATTGAAAATCAGAAACTGAATTTCCATGTTTCTAGAATCCCATTGTTTATATATTTAGACTAAAACAAAACGATGTCGTAAAATTTGACTCTATCTAACCATTGATTGAGTAACACATGAACAGGTCCCTCCGAAAGAAAAGGAAAAATATGATTGTTAGAAGAGGGAACTGACCATTGAAGTATTTCATATAAATAAGAGCTCATTTGAAAGAGCACATAATCTATGATATCAATCGAAGATGACCGAGATTAAATTTTGTGATGTTGTGAAGTAATTTCTAAAGATAGAATCTCTCGTGGCTAGTGTATTTTGTGAAAACATGGTTAAACCGTGAAAAAATAGCTCATCTTTCTTTGTACGACATCAATTTATTCTGTATAAAATTGAGGAATTTCGGGGATATGAAGAAAGAGGTGTAAACTACCTTAAATTTTTAGGACTTATGGGTATAAAGAAGATATAGGTGTCGAATACATTAAATATCGAGGGCTTTCAGAGATAGAAAGATAGATTCCGATATTCCTATCGAGGGATTACCCTGTTGTGGTTAAAAGATACTTCTATGAAAGTATAAATAAAGGGACCTTTTTCCAAGGTTGTTGGATACCTTAATATTTAGGTTGAAAGGATTCCTACTTTTTACTTTTTCTTGTTTCATGTTATTTCCATTTTATTTTTATAAAGAAAGAATGTATAAAATTATTATACATTGTTATAATTTTACATAAAGTGATAAATAAGATTATATATGGTTTAAAATATAATATTTCTTTAATAAAAATATTTTTATGATTTTTTATCTAGATTATTATTTCCAGACCGTAAGAAAGTTTTTTTATAGTTATGAACCAAATAGGGTTTGTGAATATACCTTGTTTAACATTATTAAACATTGTCTTCCATATGATTAAAAATGATAGTTTTTAAACTTACAATTCAACCCCTCTATTATTTGAGCATCTACATATACTATTTTGATCCTACAATTGGTATTAGAGGAGGTATCTGAAATACTTATACTCATCTGTTCTCTTTCTCAAAGCTTTCTGTGTTCTAAATTTGCTTTCTTCTTTTTTATTATTCAAGTATTTCTTGAAAATATTTTCATATTTGAGTATAAACATTTACTATTAATAAATTTTGTGGAAATTTATTTTTTTAGAGCGTCAAGTATAAATGTTGGTTCCATTGACAACCTTAATCCTACTAGAACACCAATTTTTGACAGTAATGATTATGAGTACTAAAGAGATTGAATGAAGTCTATTGTTATTAACACTGGAGTATAAAATTTTGTTATGTTTACTAGAGATTACAAAATCCCAGATAGGAATGTAAGAACCTTCACCAACCATGGAAAATAAGAATATCAACTAAATTACAGGTTATGAAATACTCTTTTCTGTTCTATAATAATGAATATATATAGTCAAATATCTTCATGTGAAGCTTCCAATTGAATCTTGAAAAAATATGAAGTTACAAATTTTGGGACTTCTAAATCAATAGAAACTAGATGATCTATATTAAGAGCTTTATATCATGGGTTATTATTTCCTTATGGAGATACTATTCATAAAATACAACAATGATTTCTGAACATTTTCAATAGTCTTCAATATATCGGAGAGAAATGACTTGATAATGAAGTTATTGTAGATAAAATAATTGATATTATTTCCAATGAGTAGTAATCTAAATGGAACACTATTTATGAGAAAATAACATTATCTAACACTACTCATGATGAGTTATTTGGAACTCTTCTTTAGCATGAAACTAGAATGAATAGAGATACTGAGTTCAAAAAAAATAAAGAATGGTAATGGAATTGTTGCTTTCACTACTACATATAAAGTGAATACTTCAAAAAGGGTAACAAGATCTAAAGTCAAGAAAGTTGTTCTTATATCCGAATTAGGTGACAGTTATCATTCTGAGAATGACTTTTCCAATCTTTAATGAAGGATGAACAAGATTGTGGGAATGTAATATTTTCAGTATAAATATATAAAGAAATATATAAAGGACAAGAAATATTCTTTATGTAACCTGTTATGAATGTAAATGGGTTGGACACATCATAATTGATTTTCTTATGCTTAAGATAATATAGAATAAGTAAAATAATTCTTAATGAAGCAGAAAGTAGTATTAAAAATCAATTTCTAAAAATGTTTTGAAAGAAAATGACACCTGGAGTGCCAGTGGTGGTGACTCTTCAAATGAATCATCAAATTATGAGTCTTCTAGTCAGAATAATATTGGTGTTATAGACAAAGTAACTATTAAAAACCATTGTCTTATGGATAACGTACACGCTTATGAATTTTTAAACAATATGTCTTTAAATTAAAATATTTCTAATTAATAGTAATATGAATATTCAGATGATGAATCTTCTTCATCAGAACATAATACTTTATCATCATTTAATGAAGATTCTAGATTTTCCAAACTACATGTGAATAAAAATTGTAAGATAAAAATAATTTAGAGAAATAAAATTCTAGAATCTATGTTTTAACTAAATAATTATCAGATATTTCTAAGGAATTTATTAAAAAGATATTAATTTTGAAAATATTTCTAAAAACCCTTAAGGAAGTTAATTATGAGAAGGATAAAGTTTCTAAGGATATTTAAAACGTTATTTCCAAGTAAAATGTCTTAGAATCTAACTCAAACTCCATGAATAATGACTATCAAGAAAACAAATTGGTTATCAGACTAAAATATTAGATTTTTTACATAAAGAAACTATTATCAAATTTTAACATGGGTAAAAATTAATTTGATAACATGTATTCACTAATTCATTATCTTAGAAATAGTTATAGATTTGGTTATACTCATTCAAAATAAGTTTTTAGTTACTATAATTTCGTGCCTCAAAGTGCTCCCTTTAGCACGAAGTGTCAATGTGGAGGGCACTGGGAGAAAAATATTTCTTTAAATAAAACCCAATCATTAGAATTTCATAAAGATTAATTTTCTAAGAGAATTTTGTTTCCTATGATTTTTCATTCTAACACTCCCATATCAAAAAAAGTTTGGATTCTGAAAGTCTATTTTTTTCATTTTAAAAAATAGGGGAAGTACCCACAATAATACATGGTACATGGATTGTTTATGTTATTATAAGAGGAGTGGAAAAAAAACTTTATTTGAAAAAATTATCAAGATGAATGAAGGAAAAGTAACATTCAAAGATAATTCTTAGGGAGAAAATTTTGGTATAGGTAACATTGTTCTTCTTGAAAAAACATTGATTTAAAATGTTTTATTTGTCAAAGGTCTTAAGAACAACATCATTAAAATAAGTCAAATATTTGATGAAGGTTAAAATGTGAATTTTATTAATGATAAATGCTTAGTACACAATTCCAAATAAGAGTTTATTCTTTCTTCCCAGAGGCATGAGATTTTTTATACAGTAAACTTAAATGACCATAGGAGAAAATATCTACTTTGTATTAGAGCATTGAAAGATAAATATTGGTTATGGAATAGAATACTAGGACCTCATAACCATTGGAACCTATGAAAACTCTCAAAGAAAATACATGTTAAGGATCTAGTAGATCTTATATTAGATTCTTCAAAAGTTATTGATCCTTGTCAATATGAAAAAAAACATAAATCATAATTTAAATCAATCAGTGAAGTCTCAGCTTCTGATTCATTATAGTTGTTGTATATGGATCTTTTTGGACCAACAAAAATCAATAAGTATTGGAGGAAAATACTATGTATTTTTTAGTTGATGATTACATGAGATTTACATGGGGCTATTTTCTAAAAAATAAATATGAAGTGTTTTTTTATTTTAAAACTTTTAGATCCCATGTTAAAAATGATAATAACCATCCATTGATAACTATTCATAGTAATAATGAAATATAATTTGAAAATTTATATTTTGAAACTTCTTATAGTTAGAAAGGCATTACACATAACTGCTCATCTCTGAGAAGTCCTCAATAGAATGATCTTGTTGAAAGAAGAAATCGAAGTCTTTAAGAGAAAACAAGAAACATGATTTAGTGAATATTATATTTCTAAACAAATTTGGGATGAATCTGTTAGTGTTGCTTGTTATACAATAAATCGAGTTTAAATTAGACCTTTTCATAACAAAATACCTTATGAATTGTGCACTGTTTGAAAACATAGACTTATTTACTTCAATGTATTTGAATGTAAGGTATTCATCCAAAATACTGAATATAACTTAAATAAATTCTCACCCATGTTTGATGAAGGAATTTTACAAGGATACTCTACTAATTCTAATGCTTATATAGTTTTAAAAAAATATCATCTACTATTTGAGAAACAATACAAGTTAATTTTGTTGAAACTGATCCAATTTTTTTTAAACAACCCCAAACTACATCCTTAGATGTGATTTCAAAAAATGATTATTACCCATTGATAATATATTCTTATAATAAGGAAAAAATCAAAAAAATGTTTCTAAAGTATTTACTATAAAAGATTTTGTACAGTATGTTGATGAATAGGTTTTGGAAAACCCAAATCAAATGATTCTTATGAATCATGCTAGGGGTAATATCATTGGTGATGTAAATCACCTGTAAGGACTAGAAGTTCATTAAGAAATGAAGTAGAACATCTAGAATTCCTTACCAAATTAGAAAGAAAAAGAACTGATGATGATTTTCGTGTTGATGATGGGATTAATGTCATGCAAGATGAGCTAATTGAAATCAAAAGGAAACAAGTCTATAACTTGGTTGAAAGACCTAAGAAAACATCATTAATTAGAGTAAAATGGTTCTTAAAAAATAAATGTGATGATAATGGAATAAAATTAATAAATAAAGATATATTATTTTCTAAAAGCTATAATCTACAAGAAGGAATAGACAATGAAAAATCCTATCCTACAAAAGGTATACTTGAATCTATTAATATTTTACTTTTCATTGAAACATTCGTTGATTTCACAATTTTTCAAATAGATGTGAAGTGTTCCTTACTTAATGGTTATGCTTATTAAAATTTTATGCTTAACAACCTCCTAGATTTGATGACAGAAAATATCCAAAACATGTTTACAAACATACCAAAGATTTATATGGTCATAACCATGCCCCTAGAGCCTAGTATGATAGAATTACATTATTTTTTATACAAACCGATTATTTTAAGGGAAATAATAATCCGAAACATTTTACAAAGAAAGATAAAAAAAGTTATAATTATTCAAATATATGTTTATGAAATTATATTCTGATCCACTAATAAATATTTAGCTGATTCATTTGAAAATATAATGAAATACATGTTTCAAATGAGTGTGATGGGTGAGATAACAATTTTCTTAAGTTTTAAAATTTATCAAAATCTAGAAGAAACTTATATATCTCAACATAAGTATATTATTTATCTTCTTAAAAAGTATGGATATGATAATACTAAAAGTATAAGCACTCTAATCGGTACTTCAATTTCTCTTGATTATGATGAAGCTATAAAACCAGTAGATCAAAAATGTTTTAGATGTATTATAGAAAGTTTATTATACATAAAATCTAGTCATACAGACATAATATTTCCAATATGGTTATGTGAATGATTTAAATCTAATCCAAATGATTATAATTTAAAATCCTTCAAAAGAATATTTCTCTATATAAAGGGAACCCTAGATTTAGGGATTTTTTATTCTTCTGCAAATGATTTTTTTAAAAAGTTTTTTAGATATAGAATTAGTGGTTGTGGAATGGATAGAATGAATACATATGGAATATGTCATTTCTTAAGAGTTTCATTAGTTTTTTGGTCATGCATGAAGCAACACTCAGTATCACATTCCACTGCTAAAGCTGAATATGTAGCAGTTATAAGTTGTTGTGCCCAAGTGTTGTGAATGCAACACACACTCACAGATTATGGCATGTGTATTACCAAAACAATGATATTTTGTGATAATACAATTTCAATTTGCCTAAATAAAAACCATTTACATCACTCTCATGAAAAACACATATATATTAGGTATCAATTTCTTAGGGATAACACACTAAAAAAAGATATCATTCTTCAATTTATCGGTACATGAGATCAACTTGCTGATGTTTTTACAAAATCACTACCCTATGTATGATTTTAATAAATTTATATGAAATTTAGGAATGATAACTGTAAGGTAATAATCCATATTAACTTTTTTTTTACACTTATATCCTTACATTAAGAAACTAATTTTCATAGGGGGAGTACATTTTTTTCTCTTCAAAATATTATTTTCAAAGTTTTTTCTACCAATTTTTTTTTCAAATTTTTTTAACCAATTTTTTTTCTTAATCAAAATTTTTATAATAAAATTTTCTTTAATAATCATTTTTTTTTTCAGAATCCAAAATTCCATATTCAAAAACTTTTTTTCTATAACACAAATTTTCAGACTCTAAATATATTTTATTTCTATATATGAAAATTCTTTTTACGTAGTGTGGGAGGAATGTATCCATACTTAAATATTCCTATGAATATTTTTTACTTGTTTGTTTTTTAAGAAAAAACTTTCAGATTCAAATACCATTAATCTTATTTTTATTAAAACCTCCAAAGATCGGAACCTACCAAATCCTTCTATAAAATTAATCGCAAATATCTAATCTGATCATGTTTATTTCAACCATTGGATCAAATCGTGAATTCAAAAAATTTCCTCGATACCTATATAAAGGCCCAATACTTTTGGTCCCACATCGGTTTTGAAGATTTGTTTTTCTAAACCTCTTCCCCTCTTCAAAAAGGTCAATTACTTTACCAGGTTTTCTTATAATTCAAATGTTGCTGGAAGCTTCCCTACAAAAACAAATGTCTTAAACAAAAGAAATTAATTATTTTGAAATCTATATTTAAAGTTTGGATGATTGAAGATAATTTTCTAAGTAGAATTCCTTGATAATGAAAAATATTAAGATGAATGGACATGAGAGTTATTTCCTTTCCAAGCTAAAGTGTCAGGATTTTGTTTATCCGGACATACTTATAGAATTATATGATTATGTGGGGTTTTATGAAGAAGGTGGAAGAGTGATGTTTTTTTTTCAAGAGGTATGGGAAAACATATTCTCTATCTTTTAATATAGAAGTAAACATTCATGGAATTCCGTATGAAGGTGAGGAATTTTTTCTCTCCCAAAAGTTTCCAAATTATTCAGGATGCATTAAGAAAGAAAAGGCAATAGTGAGACTAGTATTTAATGTAGTAAAACCACCCAAGATCAAAAATATATCAATATATTTCAAGAGGTTATCATTTTTTTATCGGGTTTCCTCATTCTGAGAGAGGGTGATAAGGATTCCTTAACAAAAAAATGATATTGTTATATTTTATTTTTTGGATAACCTGAGAAAAGTAAATCTTGTGAAGTACATCCTCCTGAAAATCACCAACATTAATAATGGAACTCAAAAGTCCTAGATCATCATGTATCTGGATATATTGTCAATGATCATAGTGCTTGGCTTATAATTCTTTAAAATTACCAATAGTTCTAAACCAAGAACTTTCAAGATCACGTTGATGAGTGAAAATACATTGAGGAGAATGAAACGTTGCTTCAACACCAAATCAGGAATATTTTATGACATATCTGAGAATGAGATTTAATCTTTTCGTAATAAAGGGGAAGTAGGGGAAACTTCCAAGAAGTTGTAGTTGAAATAAAAAGAGAATGAATCAGAAAACAAAGAAAAATCTGTAGTTCTGGAAACACAATCATCACCAACAAATCTGAAAAGGAAAAAAACATTGCCCGATGAAGTGGTTGCAATGTAGAGGGAACAAAAGAAGAAAAAGTGGACGATGAAGATGAATTTGATGATGTGATTAAGAAAGTGGAAGAATACCATGAGAAAAAAATCCCTTCATACGTGCTTTAAATATGGAAATCCCATGTTGAGTTAACCAGAGTTTTTTCTCAAGGGAAATAGGATGATAGACAACAAGTGTTTCATAAACATACTAATTATGAGAGGAGAAACCATGATTTCATTCAATCTAATGATGTTAAGGAACAATCTGAGAAATAAGAGGTTGATGAAGAAAATATGGTCCATCATTTTGATAGTGATCATGAGTCTCCAAGGACAGAGAAGGTAATTTCTAAATTTGATAATGGAAAAATGTTGGTAGATGTTACACCTAAGAAGGTTGTTTTTGGATAATCTAAGAGGAAAGCTGAGGAGATTGACAAAGAATCCTCTCTTACATGAGAATTAGATTCTAAATCCTCATCTTAGAAGGGTCAGGATTTCCTTGTTTAGTCTTTGAATAAGTTAGTGAAAACCATTCCATTATTTCTATGTATTGATTCAAGATATCAGTTGCATCAACACTATTTCAATCAGATGTCGGATTTGGTAAGCATGCTCATGAAAAAATTCATCAATCTTCAGTCATATTTCAAAACATTTGATATCGGTTACGATTCTCATATGAGATCATTTATGGAAATAAAAAAGTGGTCTAAAAGAAAGGTTGAAGACAAGAGAATATTGGAGGACTTCCATGATTCAGTGAAATATTCTTTTTATAGGTCAGATGATAGGATCAAAAACCTTAAAAAAGTTTTTCAGAGAAACTAAATCATGAGAAAATTGTTAGAAAGTAAGTTGACAAAGAATTGAATTGGATTTTAATTTCAGTTTCATTAAATTTGATAAGAGAATGGGAAATTAGGGAAGTGCTACAAGAAATGTTCAATCAACAAGACGAAGTAGTGAAGTCTCAGGATGAATTCATAAATTCACCTAATTAAAAGATCAAGGCTCTGTAAAAGAATAATTAGGATCAGGAATACTTTCTCAAGTCGATTTAGGAAAATCATAATGAGCTCAATAAGTTAAATTCTACCTTAATGAAAATCATACCGAAGGAAAATAAGGATGAAGGATTTTCCTTCTATTATAATATTTTATTTTATTTGTTTCCATATATAAATTTTTCCCATCATAATGAAATTTTTTATGTCCTTCATTTGTGTTTTTTAGTATAGTTCTAATATTTTTGGAACCATTTTTTCATTCTCTATATTCCTTTTAGAAAATCATGAAGCGAAGAAAAGAATGATCAAAAGAATATTAATTAAAAATAAGATAATTCCCTATGTAAGGGGGATTATAAATAATGAATAATTTCTTATTCAAGAAAAAGAAACTTATATAAGAAAGATAAGAATAAAATCGTTAAGGATTACAATACCTAGGGGTGTAGTCACATTCATCATGGTTTATAAGTAATGGGAGATATGTTTATTTTTTTTCAATTTTTTTTGAAAGGTTGGGGCCAAAGCCTCATTTATTATTAAAGAAAAGCAAATACCTCTTTAACTGGGTATAGGGAGACCCATTATATAGCCTTAAGGCCCTAGTGTACATTTTATCCCATTAGATGACCTGTAGGACCATTCTTTTGACCCAAATCCCATTCTGTGAATAGAACTGCAAAGTACCCGCCGTTGCTACAGTACTATGCCGCCGCTATAGTGACCTTCCACTGCTATTATATTCTTATTCAAAAGTTGGTTTGTGCATTCCAAAAAGGGGGATATTTTTAATTCAACAAGGTTTCGTTACGACTTTTCCAATCTTCAATGTTTGAAAAAAAAACATTTTATTAAACAAAATTATCTTTCTATATGAATTATTTTCTTGAGGAAAAATTTCATTTTCTAAGAATTTTTTTTATCCTTAAATTGTTTTTTTATCATATTCAAATTATTCATAAAATTATGTTTATTTTTCCCTAAAGGGAAATATTAGGATCCTTATAAAATACCTTGTAATCAATAAATTTCTTAAGCTAACAATTCTTAATGTATTCTGACTCCAAATTCTCAAAAATTCAGGCTCTAAATTCGGTAAAATTATGACTTTGAAATCTCTGAAATTTAGACTCTAAATTATCTAAACTTCAAACATTTAATTCTCTAAAATTAAGACACTGAAATATATGAAATTCATACTTTTAATTCTAGGAAATTCAGACTCTAAATTCTCTGAAATTCAGGCTCAAAATTCTGTGAAATTCAGCCTCCGAATTCTCTGATATTCAGTCTCCAAATTATCTGAAATTCAGACTATGAATTCCTCAGAATTTAGTCTCTAGATTCATATGAATTAAGGTCATGAATTCCTTAGATTAAAAAATTCTAATTCTTAGAATTCAGACTTCAAATTTCTCAAAATTGAGAGTCCTAATTCATCTGAATTAAGACTTTCTAATCTATATAATTCAGATTCTGAATTCTATGAAAAAGAGAAACTGAATATCAATGTTTATATAATATGATTGTATATATATTTAGACTCTGAATTCCATTTTTTTCTTTAGACTCTGATTATCATGATTTGGTTAAGCTATTTTATTTTCCTTACACATATTCTTATAACAATAAACTGAAGTCCTAAATTTTTTTTCTAACAAACTATTGGTTGAGTTGCTTGTTGGTTAATGTTTTACCCAAATCGTGTCACCTCTTGGTTCCCTATGCCCATTCACACAGAGTTTACTAAAACAATGTGGTCAAGGATGCATGGTGTTTTCTAATATTTAATCCATGTATCCTTTTCCAAAAACGGATCCTCTAGAATTTTAACAATCCTTAGAAGCCCTAGAAGCTCTTGTGATCTCATTAGGAACTCTCATTAGGGTTAAACCAAGGAGTTAATCTAATAATAAAGAGATATGCACCTCATTGGAATAATTGGTATCTTAATATTTAATCCTGATACATTATATATATTGGTGGATATTGTAAAAATTATTGTTATTGTTGGCACATAATTTTGTTTGAGGCCATAAATGGGCATATTTGATAAATACGAAGGCTTATTTTGAATCACCTATCGATCAAAAGGGGAATAAAGGGGTTGTGCACAAGATTTGATGCTGGTGTGCAAGAATTAAATCCATGTGAAAGATTCCTGCAAGCCCAATGTGATGTCAAATCAGTTATTCCACTTCGTGATCCCAAAAAATGGAAAAGTCAGGTGCGCTAAAGAAACTAGGATGACACAAATGGAAATGGACCCTCATTTAAGATTTATGGATGCCAAATGCAATGTCAAACCCCATAATCCAAATATTCATCCTTCCAAGACACCACTATGTCTTTGCCTATAAATTGAAGTATACCCCATCACTTTAGGGTAATGTTTTGAAAGTCAAACAATTTCCCCCATGCACGTAGGATGACCCCTTCCACAACTGCGTGAAAGACATGGCTTAAAGGTACTAGACCTTTCATGAAGGGTCCCCTATGAGTCCCTCATCATGTGGCCCCACTTGGGCTTTATTCTCACCCATTTCATTTTACACTAATGTAGTTCCTCACAAATGATCCTACTTGCATACAAGATTTCCCATGTGTCGTACCCATCCTGCATGCATGCTTCACTCTTGCGTTCTACCACTCGATAATGTACAAAAACCATCATCTTGTGGTATTCCTTCAATATTTCACACTAAAATACCCATATGGGATCCATTTGTTGCTCTTACCCTAATCCACCATGTATAACCTCCTCTTATATGCAACAACCCTATCTTGAATGTAACACCTTTGTGCTGCCTTTCAAGTTTGCGCACACTGATTTAAATGTCCCTCGAGTGGGGTTTCATATAACGAACCATACATTACATACATTGTTATTACTTCAGAATTGAAGCACACTTATTACAACATATAACAAAACCAGGAAAGGACCGTATAAGTATAGTGTCTTTAGAAACTGGGAAACATAAACAACTGGTTCATAAAGCGTCTACACTATCTCCCATTTATTTCATCATATCTATAGTCCCTTTTGGTATATCTTACTTAATAACCTTATTGCTGACCTGGGGAAAGAAAACATACAAAAGGGTGATCTAAAATGCTCAGTAAGGGTAAAAAAAAGAAATATCAATCACATCATATACATAAGAACATAACTTTTGGAAATCTTAACCTGCAAAAGAAATCATAATCTCATAACATGGGATAAATCATAGTAGTGAAATGTAATCTCAATAATCATAACTTAAAACATGAAACTTTGTGGCATACACACATAATCATAGAGAATCATTTCTTATTAGTCAAGGTTCATTTCCAAGACTATCTTAGTGGAAAAAGTCCATTTTTGAATCGAGTTCACTCCTCATTTCAGTTCGGTTTCACGGAACCGGTTTAACCTGCCGTTCCATCCATGTCTATCTCATGAGATATAAAATATTTACCTAATGAATTGGAGGGAGATATAGGTCCCACCCAACTCATAATGATAACATTCTTATGTGTGCCACAAAATCATAAACCATTCATCATAGCATAACCCGTGTAATAAAAATGGGAATCTTAAACAACATGACATCATAAAACAATTCATATAAGATAAAGGAATTCATAAAAATAATTCCATCACAAAATAATAAAATCAATGTAATAATAGGGATAGAAACATAACCCTATATTATCTTAGATGAAAAATAATTTTTATAAAACACTTGAACTCCATTCTTGAGGAAAATATCCTTTCTATTTCAAACATATTTTCCTTTCATAACATGCCATTCAATTTTAAACTAAAAGAAGTTGATTAAAAATAAAATTGAAAACTTGTAAAGTAAGTTTTTTGTAAATAATGTTTTAAAAATCCATTCATGCCTTATAAGTTAAAAAAAACATTCTTCTCATACTTTTGTCAAAAAAGTCAAAAAAGTACCTCGTACGAAAAACGACAAAAGATTCCTTTCATATATTTTAATAAAAACTAACCGAAGGGTAAAATAGAATTTAAACAATTGTAGGTGGATGGAAATAATATTACATATTGAGGAAACATGGATGTGGATGATAAAATACACCCCAGTAAATACCAAAGTATAAACAATCTCGGATAAAATGAGATTGTGATATTTTCCCTTACCTTAGGTCCGATTTGCTTCGTAAGTGTCCAAACCTCCTGTATAATGATTTAAATAATGTTATTGACTTATTACAGAATCATACTTATTTTTGTGATATCATATATGGTCATATTCTTATCTTCTTATTAGTAATATTTCATTACTACTTGTTTATTCGGGTGTTTATTACTTTTTGTTCTTATGCATGTTTTGTCGAATAAATTCATATACTTCTTTTTAGGTTATAGATACCTCATTTAAAGAATGGTATTAGTGTAATATATATCATATTTATTCACTCAATTCATTTATATAATCATTATTCAATGAATATCATGTAGAACGAGTCACATCACATCGTGGAGACGGTATTCCGTACGTACGCACAAGCGATGACATCGTTCCCATGATCGTGGAATTGTATTGAAGTGTATGTATAAAATTTCAGAATCAATATAAATTTATAATTGTCATATATAGTAATTATTTACACCATTATACCCATCCAAGTAAGGTGGTAGTGGAAAATATATTACACCACGGCGTGGAGACGATATTCCGTACGTACGCACGCGCGGTGATTTCGTTTTCCGTAGGATGGATAGATGGTGAAATAGGGTTGTTTAATACTTATAATAACATATCAGTATATGAGTGATACTGATTTTATTAATTCATAATTAAACAACTAATGAAGAAGAAGTGTAAGAAGAAATAAAGTTGAAAGAATTGGTAATCAGACATTACCTCTTCTTTGAAGCCCCTCTTTGAGATCTCCTTTTAGGGCACTAAAATTTGTCTTTGAGGAAGACCAGGACCTCTAGGATGTCTCTAGGGAAGTGGATAGGAGAAATTGTCAGGGGTTGGCCAATCTTGAAGGCTCAAATTGGTGTGAGGAAGAGGGAGAGGAGGTGCCCTTTTATAAGGGAGGAGAGGGGCACCTTTGGAATAACTAAAACTATTTTTTTATTATAAAGTCAAATTCGGTTTTAAATAGATCAAAATTGATTTATTTAGAAGATAAGGTGGTTATGGGTATAAATACTCTCATCAAATAGAATTTAGACAAGTTTAGGTTCCTATTTTAACAATATCATTTAGATTTAACATTAAGTAAAATAATTTTACTTTTACCGTGTCTTCTTGTGTTCTTATACTATAAGGTTAATAAACTTACTATAAGCAGACAAATGAACCCCAAGTTGTTTATTATTAATATATATAACCTTATCTAAGTCATTTGGCCAAACCTTAGATTTTTAGGAATAAAATTACAATTAATAATGTAATATTTGTTTTAAAAACTATTTTATGTCAATTTTGACACTATTTAGTAATTGATTTTTGTGAAAATCATAAAAGAATTACTAGTTCTAAAAAAGTTAATTAAATAAATAATAACATGTAATGTTAACCTAGAAAATTAGTGGAATTCATAAAAATTCTCAAATTATATTTATTTGGGTATTTGTAACATCAATTAGGTCAATATTTCATTAATAAGATAATTACTGTATAATCTTTCTATCATAAATAAATTAATTTTTTTAAAGTCTAAAAATTAAAAATAAAATATAATTATGTAGGAAATATTTTTATATTTCTAATGAATATTTATAGTCGAATATATCTTATGTATAACCCTATATTAAAAATGATATACTTATTAAACATTGATTTTAACTATTTTAACCCTTCTTTAAATAAATTAATAATAAATGTCCTAATCTAATCCAAGTAGTCCTAAATGGTCATATTTTATTCCTAAGGTTGTTTTTGGTCAAATTAAACTTATACAATATAATTAAGACATGTTTTAGGGTAATAATAATATCATTTTTACCCTTAATTACCCTATTTACTTTTAACCGTGATAAATAAAAGTAAAAAGTTACTATTCACAAAAAATTATTTTCATCTCATTGAACCACATTTTACTTACTGACATCAACCGTGTCTCTCAGATTTTTGAGATACCACTCACAGAAGCGGTAAAATTATGTTTTTTGAAAAATTCAGTTTTTTAACTACCACTTAGTGGTTTCACTATTCATTGAAAATTGAAAGTTTTCAGAAAAATACCAAAATTTCACCCTAGGCTAATTTCTATATTCTGAATCCAAAAATGAATTCAATTTTGAAAAATAAAATTTATAAAAATTCAAAAAGTGGTTATTACTATTCATAATGGCTAGTTTTAATAATATTTTAATAGCATATTGTTGTTTAGTGAAACTCGGTATTGCATACTACACAAGCTATCGAGGAAGGTCATGATTGCGTGTAAATCAAGCCAAGCAAGTGATGTGTGTAGTGAAATATTCTTTTGATGATTTATATAAAAACAAAATATTTCTCCTAAAAGTCTCAGGTTTTACATTCTACCCCCCTTAAAATGAATTTTTCCCTCGAAATTCGTCACTTTGTAACAAACAGATGAGGATAACTCTCCCTCATCATATCCTCAAGCTCCCATGTAGCTTCTCCTAATTGGTGGTTCCTCCATAAAACATTCACCAAGCGAGTGGTCTTGTTTCGTAGGACTTTTTCGCTATGATCCAGAATCTCTATCGGCTATTCTTCATGAGAAAGATCTTGCTCTAGCAGTACAACATCTGAGCTGAGTATATGTGAAGGATCAGGTATGTACTTTCTCAGAGGAGATACATGGAACACATCGTGAACTTGAGAGATATTCGGTGGAAGCGCCAATCGGTAAGCTACCTTCCCAAAACGATCCATTATTTCGAATGGACCGATATACCTAGGGCTCAACTTTACCTTCTTTCCAAATCTCATTACTCTCTTCCAAGGAGATATTCTTAAGAAAAATTTATCACCCACTTCAAACTCTAAGTCTTTTCTTCGGTTGTCGGCATAACTTTTCTGTCGAATCTGAGCTGCTCTTATGTGTTGTTGAATAGATCTGACCTTTTCTGCCATCTCATCAACAAGATCAGGTCCTAATAGATTTCTTTCCCCAACTTCATCCCAACAAGTTGGAGTCCTGCATTTCTTTCCATAGAGAGCTTCATAAGGATCCATCTGAATACTGGAGTGAAATCTATTATTATAAGAAAATTCCACCAAAGGTAGGTGTTGATCCCAACCACCTTTGAAATCCATAGAGCAAGCTCTCAACATATCTTCTAGAGTTTGAATTTTTCTCTCAGACTGACCGTCTGTCGGAGGATGATAAGCAGTGCTGAAACTCAACTCTGTATCCAGAGTATGCTGAATACATCTCCAGAACATTGAGGTAAACCTCGGATCCCGATCAGATATAATAGAAAGTGGTACTCCATGCAATCTTACCACTTCCTTTACATATATCCTGGCAAGCTGATCCAGAGATAAATCCTCTCTAATAGTAATGAAGTGTGCAGAATTTGTAAGATGATCAACTATGACCCAGATAGCATTATTGCCTTTGGATGTTTTAGGAAGTCCGGTGACAAAGTCCATAGAGATGTTTTCCCATTTCCATTCAGGTATGGGTAATGGTTGTAACATCCCCTTAGACTTCTGTCTCTCAGCTTTAACTTGCTGACAAACCAAGCATCGAGAGACATGTTTAACAACATCTCTTTTCATGCCATCCCACCAAAAGTACTCTTTCAGGTCCCTATACATCTTCGTGCTTCCAGGATGAATAGAGAATGAAGAACTATGAGCCTCATCCAGCAGCTCCTTCTTTAATTCGGGGATGGGAGGAACACAAACCTGATTCCGGAACTTTATTATCCCATCACAATCAAGGTTGAATTCAGGAAAATTTCTCACCTTCTTTTGTAACTTGACATCTTCTTTCTGTGCCTCTTTAATCTTCACATGTATAGATGGTTGAACATTCATTTGAGAAAGATACGATTTCCCCCCTTTCATTATAATTCCAACATCCATCCTTTGTAAATCCATAAATATTGGATCTTTTGTGATCCTCATCATGGATAAACTGGCATGGTCTTGTCAACTTAATGCATCTTCCACCTTGTTTGCTTTCCCAGGGTGGTAATGGATAGAGCAGTCATAATCCTTAATCAGCTCCAACCATCTTCTTTGGGGCATATTCAGCTCCTTTTGTGTGAAAATATACTTTAAACTTTTATGATCAGTATAAATTTCACACCTTTCTCCATAAAGATAATGCCTCCAAATCTTAAATGCAAAAATTACCGCAGCTAACTCCAAATCATGAGTTGGGTAATTTTTCTCATTTATTTTCAACTATCGTGAGGCATAAGCTATCACCATATCATTTTTCATAAGAACACACCCCAATCCCTTCTTGGATGCATCACTGTAGATCACAAACCTTTCTCCACTACAAGACAGTGTGAGCGCAGGTACACTGGATAACCTTCTTTTCAACTCCTTGAAATTCTCTTCACATTCCTCCGTCTAGACAAACTTAACTCCATTCCAAGTCAACTTGGTGAGTGGATTAGATAATCGTGAAAAATCGTCCACAAAACATCAATAATATCCAGCCAAACCAAGAAAACTTCGGATCTTAGTTACTGTTGTTGGTCTCGACCATCTTTTGATAACCTCTGTTTTTGCTGGATCTACAGATATCCCCTCTTTTGAGATTATGTGACCCAAAAATGCAACTTTTTGAAGCCAAAATTCACACTTGGTAAATTTGGAATAAAGCTTCTCCTTTCTCAGGGTCTTCAATATAATTCTCAAGTGATCTTCATGTTCTTCCTTTCTCTTTGAATATACAAGAATATCGTCTATAAAGACTACCATAAACTGATCAAGATAGTCTCTAAAGACTCTATTCATCAAATCCATGAAGATAGGAGGGGCATTAGTAAGACCAAATGGCATCACTATAAATTCATAGTGTCCATACCTTGTACAGAAATCCGTCTTTGGTATATCCTCCCTTTTGACCCTTAATTGATGATACCCTGAACGAAGATCAATCTTGGAAAAGTATTTAGCTCCGCGTAGTTGGTCAAATAAGTCATCAATGCATGGGAGAGGATATTTGATCTTGATAGTGATCTTATTAAGTTCTCTATAATCATTGCAGAGTCTCATTGAACAATCTTTCTTCTTAACAAACAGAACAGGTTCTCCCCAAGGTGACACACTAGGGCGTATGAACCCCATATCAAGATTTTCTTGAAGTTGCTTCTTCAATTGCTTAAACTCAATTGGGGCCATTCTATAAGGTTTCTTTGAAATAGGTAAAGCACCCGGTACGAGTTCTATTGAAAACTCAACTTCACAATTTGGTGGAGGACTCGGTAATTCCTCCAGAAAGACATCGTCAAACTCCCGTACAATGGGAATATTCTTAATCGTGAGTTTATCACCAACCATTTGAGATAAATAACCTTCATTTAGTGGAATCAAGACCTATAAGATGGAAGAAATTTCCACTGGAAGGTTATGTTCATCCTTGCATTGATAGACGATCATAGATTGATCTGGAATATGAAATGTGACTTCCCTTCTTTCGAAATTGATATGAGATCCATATAAAGAATGTCAATCCATGCCAAGAATCACATCAAATTCCACTATAGGAAGGATCACAAGATTTGCAGGAAGCACTTTCCCACAAACTTAGATCGTAGAAGAATAATAAACTTTTGATGCGACTATTGTGCCATTAGGGGTTGTCACAACTAAGTCAACATCTAATTGTTGAGGTAATATGGTGATATCCTTAGAAAATTCTTCATAAATAAAAGAGTGGGTGGATCCAGAATCAAATAAAACATTTGCTACTTTAGAGTGGATGGTAAGTGTACCTTTCACCACATCGTTATTGTACTCCACATCACTGATAGAAATTGCATGTGACTTTCCTTTATCTTTAGCCTTAAGAGTTTGTTGACGTCGACCATCATCATCAACCCTTGGATTTGGGCATTGATTGGCATAATGCCCCATCTCCTTGAACTTGAAACATTGAAGTGTAGTAGGTTTATTCTATGTATCCCTTCCTTTATTTGCATCATTAGACATCTTCTTCCCATCATTGCGGAATTCAAATGCCCTATGACCTTCCTTTCCACATTTGAAACATTTACTTGTCCCTTTAAGACAACTCCCTGCATGTTTCTTTCCACACTTTGAGCATAAGGAAAAGCTCATCTTTTTTTCAGTGTGCTCTATAGATTTTCATTTGAATTCCATTTTACTCTTCTTATCAAACCCATATGACTGATGGGTTACTCCAATCTCCATCTCGACTTTGAGAGCACATCGAACGATTTCCTCGTAGATATTGAAGTCCCTTATGGATAACACCATTCGAAGACTTGTTTTTAAGCCACTAAAGAATTGATCGATCTTACTCTCGGGTTGGATAATAATACCAGAAGTGTACCTTGCAATTCTTGTAAAATTTGCTTCATAGGTACCAAAAGATTCATCATCCTTTTGCTTTAGTTCAAGAAACTTCTTCTCCATATTTGTTTGGAGAATACGAGGGAAGTACTTATTGAAAAATAAGTTCTTGAACTCGTCCCATTCCATGGACTCAATTTCATCCCTTTGCCTCGTATTCTTAATAAGATTACACCATTGATCAGCATCACCTTCCAAACGATACACTGCTAAGATGAATTTATCATGTTCAGAACATTGAAGAACTGAAAATATCTTTTCAGTAGTACTAATCCATTGTTCAGCAACTAATGGATCAGTAGACCCGCTAAATGAAGGTGGATGATGCCTCATGAAGGATTCAACAGAATGTTGCTCCTTCTTTTGCTCGTTTGGAAGTCCTGCATGATTCATAGCTTGAGAAAGTTGTGTGAGAATGGCTACAAGATTTTTCATTCCATCTCCCATAACGTTTGGTTGCTCAGGGGTACAATCATTGCATTTCCCGTCGCATTCCTCATTAACACGGTTCCTTCGGGTTCCAGCCATTGACTAAAACCAAGAAGAATAGTGTGAGCAATACTAATTATAATAGGAAAACCACATAATCAAGAATAAAATTTCACACTTAAGGTCTTATCCTAGGTTATTCATGGCCATTTCTAAAACACTAAGATTGTGTTCTATGCTTAGACTTATCCTTAGGGTTCTTACTAAGGATTTCATATCCTAGTTTCCAAAGGTTGAATATACCTATCCTCTGATACCAAATATAAAGACCCATACTTTACATACATTGTTATTACTTTAGAATTTAAGTACACATATTAAAACATATAACAAAATCAGGAAAGGACCGTATAGGTATAGTGTCTTTAGAAACTGGGAAACATAAACAACTGGTTTATAAAGTGTCTACACCGTCTCCCATTTATTTCATCATATATATAGTCCCTTTTGGCATATCTTACTTAATAACCTTTTTCCTGACCTGGGGAAAGAAAACATACAAAAGAGTGAGCTCAAATACTCAGTAAGTGTAAACAAAAGAAATATCAATCACATAATATACATAAGAACATAACTTTTGGAAATCTTAACCTGCAAAAGAAATCATAATCTCATAACATTGGATAAATCATAGTAGTGAAATGTAATCCCAATAATCATAACATAAAACATGAAACTTTGTGGCATACACACATAATCATAGAGAATAATTTATTATTAGTCAAGGCTCATTTCTAAGACTATCTTAGTGGACAAAGTCCATTTCTGAACAGAGTTCACTCATCGTTTCAGTCCTGTTTCACTGAACCGGTTTAACCTGTCATTCCAGCCATGTCTATCTCATGAGATATTAAATCTTTACCCAATTAATTGGAGGGAGATATAGGTCCCACCCATCTCATAATGATACCATTCTTATGTGTGCCACAAAATCATAAACCATACATCATAGCATAACCCATGTAATAAAAATGGGAATATTAAACAACATGACATCATAAAACAATTCATATAAGATAAAGGAATTCATAAAAATAATTCCATCACAACATAATCAAATCAATGTAATAATAGGGATAGAAACAGAACCCTATATTATCTTATATGGAAAATAATTTTGATAAAACATTTGAACTCCATTCTTGAGGAAAATATCCTTTCTACTTCAAAAACATTTTCCTTTCATAACATGTCATACAATTTTAAACTAAAAGAATTTGATTAAAAATAAACTTGAAAACATGTAAATTAATCTTTTTGGAAATAATGTTTTAAAAATCCATTCATGCCTTATAAGTTAAAAAAAACATTCTTCTCGTACTTTTGTCGGAAAAGTCAAAAAAGTACCTCGTACGAAAAACAAAAAAAAAATTCCTTTCATATCTTTTACTAAAAACTCACCAAAGGGTAAAATAGGATTTAAAAAATTGTATGTGGATGGAAATAATATTAAATATTGAGGAAACATGGATGTGGATGATAAAATACACCCCAGTAAATACCAAAGTATAAACAATCTCGGATAAAATGAGATTGTGATATTTTCCCTTACCTTTGGTCCGATTTGCTTTGTAAGTGTCCGAACCTCCTGTATAATGATTTAAATAATGTTATTGACTTATTCCAGAATCATAATTATTTTTATGATATCATATATGGTCATATTCTTAGCTTCTTATTAGTAATATTTCATTACTACTTGTTTATTCAGGTGTTTATTACTTTTTGTTCTTATGCGTGTTTTGTCGAATAAATTCTTATACATATTTTTAGGTTATAGATAACTCATTTCCAGAATGGTATTAGTGTAATATATATCATATTTATTCACTTAATTCATTTATATAATCATTATGCAATGAAGATCATGTAGAACGAGTTGCATCACATCGTGGAGACGGTATTCCATACGTATGCACGAGCGATGATATCGTTCCCATGATTGTGGAATTGTATTAGAGTGTATGTATACTATTTCAGAATAAATATCACTTTATAATAGTCATATATAGTCATTATTTACACCATTATACCCATCCAAGTAAGGTGGTGGTGGAAAATAGATTACACCACGACGTGGAGACGGTATTCCATACGTACGCATGCGCGGTGAATTCATTTTCCGTAGGATGGATAGATGGTGAAATAGAGTTGTTTCATAATTATAATAACATATAAGTATATGAGTGATACTGATGTTATTACTTCATAATGAAACAACTAAAGAAGAAGAAGTGGAAGAAGAAATAAAGTTGAAAGAATTGGTAATCGGACATTACCTCTTCTTTGAAGCGCCTCTTTGAGATCTCCTTTTAGGGCACAAAAATTGGTCTTTTAGGAAGAACATGACCTCTAGTATGTATCTAGGGAAGTGGAGAGGAGAAATTTACAGGGGTTGGACGATATTGAAGGCTCAAAGTGGTGTGAGGAAGAGGGGGAGGAGGTGCCCTTTTATAAGGGAGGAGAGGGGCACCTTTGGAATAACTAAAACTATTATTTTATTATAAAGTCAAATTCGGTTTTAAATAGCTTCAAATTGATTTATTTCGTAGATAAAGTGGGGGTGGGTCGAAATCCTCTCATGAAATATAATTTAGACAAGTTTAGGTTCCTATTTTAACCTTATCATTTAGATTTAACATTAAGTAAAATAATTTTACTTTTACCGTGTCTTCTTGTGTTCTTATACTATAAGGTTAATAAACTTACTATAAGCATCCAAACGAACACCAAGTTGTTTATTATTAATATATATAACCTTATCTAAGTCATTTTTTTGAAACATAGATTTTTAGGAATAAAATAAAAATTACTAATATAATATTTGTTTTAAAAACTATTTTATGTCAATTTTGACACTATTTAGTAATTGATTTTTGTGAAAATCATAACAGAATTATTAGTTCAAAAAAAGTTAATTAAATCTATAATAACATGTCATATTAACCTATAAAATTAGTGTAATACATAAAAATTCTCAAATTATATTTATTTGGGTATTTGTAACATCAATCATGTCAATATTTCATTAATAAGATAATTACTGCATCATCTTTGTGCCACTAATAAATTAAATTATTTAAAGTATAAAAATTAAAAATAAAATATAATTATGTATGAAATCTTTTTAGATTTCTAATGAATATTTATAGTCGAATTTATCTTATGTATAACCCTATATTAAAAATTATGTACTTATTAAACTTTGATTTTAAATATTTTAACCATTTAAATAAATTAATAATAAATGTCATAATCTAATCCAAGTGGTCCTAAATGGTCATATTTTATTCCTAAGATTGTTTTTGGTCGAATTAAACTTATCCAATAGAATTAAAAAATGTGTTAGGGTAATAATAATATCATTTTTACCCTTAATTACCCTATTTAATTTTAACCGTGGTAAATAAAAGTAAAAAGTTACTATTCACCAAAAATTATTTTCATCTCATTGAACCACATTTTACTTACTGACATCAACCGTGTCTCTCGGATTTTTGAGATTCCACTCACAGAAGCGGTAAAATTAAGTTTTATGAAAAATTCAGTTTTTTAACTACCACTTAGTGGTTTCACTATTCATCAAAAATTGAAAGTTTTCAGAAAAATACCAAAATTTCACACTAGGCTAATTTCAATATTCCAAATCCAAAAATGAAGTCAATTTTGAAAAATAAAATTTATAAAATTTCAAAAAGTGGTTATTACTATTCATAACAGCTAGTTTTAATAATATTTCAATAGCATATTGTTGTTTAGTGAAACTCGGTATTGCGTACGACGCAAGCTATCAAGGAAGGTCGTGATTGCGTGTAAAGCAAGCCAAGAAAGTGATGTGTGTAGTGAAAGATTTCTTTGATGATTTATATAAAAACAAAAGATTTCTCATAAAAGTCTCGGGTGATACATTTCAGGTTCTGTTTCTCTACCTAATGCTTCTTCTCATAATTACACTAATATTTATCCCTTCTATATAATAGTTATGCTAACATGGACGCTTTAATGGACTACTACAACACCCAATTAACACGTGGAATTGATTGTGCCTTCACTTATCTAAGTGTGGGTTGGTAAAAGTAATGAAAGTTCTAGGGGTGATATGTGAGTCCTCATCATTCAAGATACATGAGGTTAAACTACCAAGAAACCCAATACCTCAACAAATCACATTAATCCTTGACCTTACACATTATTGGAGAGCTTGAGTGGACAAGAGAGTGGATGAGATCGAGATCCTTACACTTCCTATATTTTAAACCCACCTTCTCTTTCCATTTTCTCTTTTCCTCTATGTGCTCTTCGTGTAGCCTCCACGTAATATCTAAACCACCTTGATACGGTGCTCTTTATCTGATGGACATATCTTCCTTGCACATCTGGACACCCACCTCTGGCTTCCCTCCCAAATTACATCCCAATATTTTTCTCATAGGCCGCCAACCACGTGTAATCCCTTATTTCCACTATAGGACGCTAACCATGTGTAATCCCTTATCCACTGATCACTAAAAATCCTTTCACGACATGATGGTCAGGTCTATTACTTCCTCTTTTTTCTCACACCAAGAATGAATTATGTGGTATTAGACTAAGCATCGACCATGAAATCCTCTTTGTCCCGCCTTAGTGTGTAAGCCCCACACACCTCTTCACCAAACTATGTGTACTTTGATTCCCTGCCATGAGGATACGTAGGAAGCCTCCATGAGGTTCAAGACCATAACCCATCTATCCTGACCATTTCATGTCGGTTCACTATTCATTTCATGGGAAGTTAAAATTAATCTCTTGAAATATGTGGGGTTTGATATCAACCTTCTATACAGGGTTCATAGGATTCATCCATGTGGACAAATCCCAACCATCGGTTAACTTTGGTTCTCCATACAAGGGATGCACCATCTTGATTGTATCAAGTTCATGAAGAGGTTCCAAACATTCTAGATCCATGATAATTTTTTTCATTATCCTCATGAGCCTCTCTATACACACAAATACTCTTGACCCTTTGTGGTATAGGGACTTGATGTGATGGGACCCTATCCTCCAGCAACAACTAAGCAGTGCCTGTTTATCCTGACCACCACATATTTTTTTCCATTTGGGTAGAGACAAATCATCTCAAGGATAACGAGGCCCATTCTGTCATTGATTTTTTGATCTCCAACATCTTCCATTGATTCAGAGTCCCTCACACCATTCTCAAAAATAATGACCCCAACCTCAGAGCATCTAAGCTAAAGATATTGTACACCAAGTACATTATCTGGTCTAACCTTACATATCACTCTCATGATCAATCAAATGGTAAGATTGAATAATTTATTAGGACCCTCTCTAACATTCTGAAAAAGATGATTCTTCATAAAAATAATGTTTTTCGGAAAATCTCCATAACACCATATGGGATTACCAGACAACGATGTGTAATTCCACCCTGGTTACAACATATTCCTAGGTGTAAAGAAGAAAGGATATCTTACTCATAGAGATTCAGTTATGAATACTTTTAATTATTGTCTATAATCAGTTGGCATCATAAAATGTAGCCAATGTATTTTTGTCTAAACTCATTTCTCTCGATGATAACATGCTTCATGACTTGTACAAATTGGAAACACACCAGAATAAGTTAGCTAGAGATTTTAATAGAAAATTTCATATTTGTTTTTTCCCTTCAAGGTGGCACAATTTTGGCCCTGAGAACACCTATGAAACACTGTAGGAAGACACTATAGTTCGATCTGGAATGGGAAAAACCATATATCAATCAAAAAGTTTACCATAATAGAATATACTACCTAGTCACAATGGATGGTGAGTGTGTTACTCCTCCCACCAATGCAATTTTCCTCAAGCATTACTTCACATGAGTGAGACTTCATCCCAAATGATGATAAACAGTAAATTGAAATCATTCCTTGTGGTCCAAGCTCGACAACCCTAAACTAATATATCTTTTCATCCCATCCATGTGGCGTTTAACTCGATGGCATATCAGAACTACATATTTCATGACTCCCATATTCATGGGTTACAAAGGAATTCCCCAACATTTTGTCTTCAGGTTCAGGCCCAAGTTACCCATATTAGGTCTTATGATCTACGATTCATTTTTTTATCAAAAGGTGTGGTGTGGACTTCATTGCTACTCGTTCACATCAGGTATGAAATAGACACATCATGTTCCGCCCATTGTAATACCTCCATTCATCTACATCCTTATCACGTGGCCTTAAACTGGATGAAATTTCAAGAACTATATACGGCTTGATTCTCATCCTTATGGGATATGTAGAAATGGTAAAATATATTTTCTATTGGTCCATACCCAATCTTCATAAATCCTCTCTTTTGTTCAGCCCCTTCGCCTGGATTCATTTGGGATTAGGTGATGGGGCATGAGGACCCTTTGGTGTTTATTCACAACAGGTTTAAAATATCTCCACCATTTATCCCTCTTAGGGGTTTTCATATTCACCATCATCTTCAACACATGATGATAAAATGCATGTATCATTAATAACTATGTATTCCTTTATTACCATCCTTCTTGGATACATAGAAATGCCCATAAATTTTGTATTTTAGTCCATCCCTAGGTTCCTCAACCATTCCAGCCATAACTGCCCAACTCATGGATTAAGATCTATGACCTTAAAATAAGATCTCTCACATCCCAAAATGATGTTAAACTACTCTTTCCTTCTGTCAAGACATTAAAATACATGTAATTTATGGACATTTATGCATTTCCTTATAAAGGAATGTTCTCCTCCATCCTGCGTGATATTAAAACTGCACAACACTTTGCTGATTTCAATATCTTCTATACTTTTGGACTAGGTTCTCTAGGGAATGCATGGTATGATGTGGAATTACTATATCCTTATTCCTGTTGGGTAATATTTACCATGACCTGCACATCTCTTTCAGGACCGTACTACGTTCATCTTTACCACAGGATGTAAAACTATGTGGCATTTCCTGAACTATGTTTATAATGACTCCCATATTTATGGGATATGTAGGAACACACGGACATATTATCCAAAGGTCTATCCCCATGATATTATATTCCTTACCCCAACCCCTTGGAATAGGTTCTCTCATTGGATTTTGAATGGCGTGGTATGTGGATCCCTTTCATTCTCATTCAAGTTGGGTTATTCATTCATGAAATAAACACTCCTCTTTTGAGAAACCTCTACCCTCTCTGTTTTTAACACATGATGTTAAACTTCATTGAGTTTTATAACTAAATGTGTCTTGATTCCCATTTTTATGGGATACGTAGGAATTCTTAGATACTTTTTCATCAGGTCCAACCCAAGTTTCATTGACTGATTTTTCCCATTTCTTTAACTCATTTCAATGAGTCGTGTGCTCTTAACTACACCCCTTGAGAACTTTTAGGCCTCACCAACATGCTCAGATTCCCTTCAGTTTAGGAAATAGATTGTGAGATTCTAAAACAGACATTATTTCTTCCCATATCCATGCATCACATGTCCCATAATTTGGGTTTCCATCATCTTTCGATAAAAAAGGACCCAAAAATTGTATGGATGCCTGACCTTATGGCCCGCCTACAATATCTGGAAAACATCCCAAATGACTTTAAATGAACTTTTGATAGGTTCTACATTTAGAATACAGTCAAGGACTAACACTCATGTGTTTGTTGCCACATCAGGTTAATAGATATAGATGATGTTCTTTGAATATTGAGAAAAGTTATCCTCTATCATTAAACTAACCCCATTACTCCCTATATACTGTTCACATGATTCACATCCCTTTGAAATTCATTATATTTTGAGGAAACATTAACACCCATAGGGTTGTCCCTCAGTGTACCATTATGTTTTGAGAGGATGAACTAGGGACATGGGGTCAGCCTTGACTCTGCACTATCATTCCCCTAACGTGTGTTCCATGTGTTGTAAAAATAATCTCTGCCCTTATTTCCCACACTGAGCATAGCTCATGGGGGCTTAGGGTTATGGGTAATGTTTTTTCCCACATGGAAGAATCAGACTTCCTGTTGTTCTGAACATAGTGATCTTTTCAACTAGGCATCCAATTCCAAGAATCATGACATTAAACTATGTGCATGTGTCCTCTTGGTAATGTGTGAATTGGTGTAGACCTCCTTGTTCCTCATTCATGTCGGATTTCTATATGAAATCATGTTACATATTTACACCTAGTATGACTTCCCTTATGATCTACGATCTATGAACATAAATTAATATCTCATACATTATTATCATATGATGTTAAACTACGCCTTTTACATTCAGGCTATGTGATGATAACTGCCCAGCCATATGATGCCTACATTCAAGAAGATGTTTCCCCCATAGTTGTGTCCCTCTTCCATTACACTTTCAATAACTACATGTTTCTTCATTCTCACCCTTGTGGGATATGTAGCGATGACTTGGAATTTACCTCTTGATCCAGCTGTGGAATTATGAACATTTTCAACCCCTTTATGTGTCTCGAATTTTCTTCTAAGAAAGATATAATTTGGTATGGACTTCTTCTGTCCTCACCCATGTTGGATCTGCCTCAATGGCACAACACTAAACCCCTCCGACCCTTACGGTCCGTTCCCTAAGACCATTAAACCCGGACTTCCAGTGTCCTTCTTCTCATGACAATAAACAATGTAATAACTATTATTTTTCTCAATTGAGATGACATCTCCCCCTTTTGGTATTGGCCATCGACCATTACATCTTAAGGAACTCTGTGTGCCTTTATTCCCAAAATTATGAATTACTTAGCAACACCTAGACATTCATTCTTTGGTCAAGCTACAATCCCCCCTTCACCGATCTAGCCTTCTGAACTAGGAACTTCAAGGAGTGAATGGTATGGTGTTGACATCTCTTTTCCTCAATCACTTTGGGTTTATTTTCATATGCACCATATACCTCCCTTGAGGGTACCCATTATTACATTCACCCATGTTGTGTGATTGTAAATAGCATGGAAAGGTTCACACTCCATGTTTCCCTTTATTTGATGTTTCCAACATCAATCAGATCTAAAGAGTCCCCTCTAACGATAATTATGCTTGGACTTAAAACTCACTTACCTTTTTGGGCCAATTTCCTGAAGTACATCAAACAAAATTTTGAGATAGGTCCCGCGTTGAGATTATGGTCAACGGCCAACCCACATTTTATTGTTCCCATCCCAGATCACACAATACATATATTTTGTTTCGAAATCACTCAACAATTATCCCCTATCGTCACACCACCTTTAATTCATCCCAAATATCAGATGTTTTCATTTACATATTTATATCCCATTAGTCCTTATGGATTATCATCACCCCTAATGTTACTCTATGCATCCATATGTGTTGAGTTGGAATGTTGGCGTGTTTGTGATTTTCCTACATGGCATTCCCCATTTCACTGTAGTACACATTCTTGTGATGGAGAAAGAATAATATCAGTCCTTTTTCCCACACTGAGTATAGATCATGTGGGATTAGGATTTATGGTCAATTGATTCCCACATATAGGATTGCACAATCATTTAGTACAAGAAATATGACATTAAAATAATATTTCTTTTGTCCATGTGGCATGACATTAAACTGCATTACTTTTTCCCACATGACATTAATTTTTACGTACTTACTTCATGATGTGAAAGTGCCTAGGCCAGTCCTGTTATATGACCATAAACTAGAAAATCATCATAAAAACCTCATGATGAAAAATGGAAGAACATTTTGGATTTCACACTTGAGATAACATCGATTTTGGTACTGGTTATCAACCATGCCACTCATCAGGCCTACATATGGCCTGATTCTCACAATGGATCGCAGACAATTCATCCCAGACTGGTCACTACAAAAAAAAGTAACAAACAAAATAATGAAAAACTTATATCAAAGTTCTCTTGCCTCTTTGAATGATTCTAACCAGCATAGTGGAACCACCCCAGAATAATGTGTGGTTTGATTCCCATCCTTATGGAATATATAGAGACACCTAGACATTTCATCTATAGGCCTAGCCCTAGGTTCATTAACCCTTATGTATCTTTTACCCTAATCTTGGTATAAGGTATATGACCATACACTAGGAGTCCTTAGTCCATGTGACATGACTTTAAACTATCATCCATGGTCTAAGTAGCATGACATTAAACAATGTGAAATTTCTTGGTCATATGATACTAAATTAAAAGATAATCATCAATCCATGCAGGAAAACTGCAATACATTCAAAGTCCTCACTAGATAGGTCCTGTGTAGAAGTAAGATTGATATTGATATAGATCGATATGACCATCTAATGTTTTTTGGTGGTTTAGTTTTATGAGTGTTGTAAACCCTTTGAGCAGCCCATCATTCCATCTCCATGCTTTTCATGCCCTTAATTTGGATCCACACCATTTTTCACGCCTAATTTAACCCCCTAATAGTCTGGTTCCATGGAATTTTGACTCGCCTAACATCCTGGGCCAATTTTCTATATGGAATCATATGAAATTTGTATTTAAGTTCCATTTATTGAGATACTGTCATAAGTTGGCCCCCATTTGTTTGTGCCAATTTTTGGATAGAAATATAGCTTTTGTATTTAGAATTAGTCTGGTTGTCATCTTATATTAGATATACATCATCAATATGTTCCTAATTATGGGTATCGTAACTCACACCTCCCATTCTGCTTTGTTTGGATTGATTTTAATGCCCTTATAGTTACCCCACTCATTCCCTAAATCATGTTGAGAAAGTCAAGTAAAATGATATGTAAACCATACCCTCCCATTATGGGATCTCTCCACCCGAATAATTTGAGTGGTCATTTAAGAACAATAGACCCCATGTATTCAATGTTTTGTTGTAAATATCATACACAATTGGTGATTATGAAAACTTCCCTTGTTTATCATGCTGGTTATGAACCACACGAGTTGAGTGATTGATAGTAAGTTACATCATAGTTATGATCCAGGTGAAATAATTAAAACAATAAAGAGAACACCTAATCCATGCACATAGTTCAGGGTATGTAAAAAAGGGTGATATGTTTTATGAGTTTGGCCAAAACAAGAATCCTATAGATCAGAGCCTTCAAATGGACTACTTCTATACTACCACCTTCTAGATTGAAGCCTCCGGAGTTGATTCCTACTCCCTGAGCTCCCATTCATCATCAGTATCCATGTAAAAAAGTGCGTTATCCATGATTTTAATTCTATGTAGCTCAGCATGGATCTTAGTCATTTGAGTGACCACATTCTACAACTGCACCTGGTCCTCCACCTCATGGGATTTCAATCATTCAACAAGCCCAAATTTCTTGTAAATTAATGTATCATGTTCATTCACCTTCTCATAAAGGATTCAGATATACAGCTCATACCAACAGAGCTTTTAGATATTGTCATATGGGTTTTGGAACTAAAAAACATCTAAATGCTAGATTCTCTCCAACATCTTGTCACACAAATAATCACAGATCATAAAATGAAGATGTTGATCATTCAACCCTTTATTATAGAGAAAGAACAACAACATGGGAAGTGACCCCATTTAACATATCCAATCTACCATTGTTTCCATAAGGGAGCATTTGAAACATTTCAAAGCCTTGCATTGAATCACACAACACTCTTCCACAACATCAGTGTGAAAATCGTCTAGCTCCTCATGATCTGCTGGTCTATACTATGGGGAAACAACCAGGATTTTAATGGAAGGGTCCCCCCTTCCATCCTTTTTTATTCAGTGACCTCGCCTCAGCTAGCTTCAATACCAACCTTGGTAGTGGCATCACTCGTGACCATTATTATTTTATCCCTAGGTGATAGAGATAGAAAAGTTTAAATAGATTGTTCTAAATAGACTGGTACAACCCCAGGTGGATCTTCCGTGGATGTCCTGGACTCGACGACTTGTCGAGCCTCCAACCTTATGATCAATACATGAGGAATTGGTACCTCGATCAGTCAATTTCTCTAATATTAAATTCACGTATTTATTGATCAAGACATATATTATCTAAGAGAAGTGGTATTATTTTTTTGAGTCACTGCATATGATTTTTCCACGCGAAATCCCTAAACACTTGTTAAATTGATGATTGGCACCAACTCCTTTGGAATAGAAAGAATAATATGGTACAATTTAGTCTCCACATCAGCCCCTCCTACTAGATCATCACTAGACACTTCATCTGTGGTTGTCCCTCCACCCGCTAAAACTATTGTTGGTCCTTCTTATCACTCAGTCCTAGATGCAGGCTTAGAGAGATTCCCTTTCATGTCCATCGATGCATTTTTCCCCCATAAGGTGGGATTCCTGATCACCAATACCTATATTCTACTGAATAAGATAGAGAGTGATTAGTGGAACCATGTTATGAAAAGTGAAATGGATAGTAAAGATATGTGTTGAGACTTTCTTCAAGTTATTCATCTAGTTCCGTGTCAAGGCATGTAATTTTTCTACTCTCATGCGGGCTCCTCTTATGGGCCATTGTCCCATGAGACACCTCGCCTCTAAGCTTCTTGTCTCCTTCCTCATATTCTTCTTCTTCCTCAAACTTTTATTATATTATTCTTCTTCATTTTCATAGTTTTTATTATCCTTAGACATCTATTTTTTTGGTTCATGATCCTGGCCGAGAATCACTTTCACTTGAAGATGTGACGCTTCATACTATCCCCATTGGAACGTGTATACATCCATGTCCATCAGATATGTGTATCTCCGATGAAATTTCATTTTTTCAATAACCTGGGTGAGCCCAATTTCTAGAAGATAGATCCCATATCGACTTAATTTTTTCCATAAGGATTCAAGACATATTGACAACCAGAGGGTTGTTTAGGCTGACTAGATTCCACCAAAATTGCATCTTTAGTAGAATAGGGAAAGTACCTTTTATACTTCCTAGGGAGTTTCCTAGATAGTCCATGAGGTCTCCCTTGATACAACCTCTCTTTAGAGGGCAGAGGAATGACCACACCTTGTGAAGCTCATGTGGATGAAGTTTCAACTCATGTCATCCTAGGTGTTTAGATCACCTTTAGTCTCGCTTCCCCAATAGATCCTCACCTACTCTATCATAATCCATACATTATGCTGGCCTCTTTGATCTATCAAATAAATTTAAATTGAATATCCTATGGATACGCCAATACCCAATGATCATCATACTTCGTTGATAGACTATTATCGATATTAGTGGGGGGGGAGTAATGACTTCCCCAAAGACAATAGTTGTAAACATTAGACACAATTAGGAATGGATACATGGATACCACTACTCCCTAGAAAATGTATATAACTTCTTCATCACCCACTATATAAACCTGAACTACCAAGTGAATAGTGAAGGAACATAGGTTTTGTAGAAGATCATCGCACCGATTTGGGCTAACATCACAACACCCCAAATAATTTTTTGATATTACCTCTTCTCTAGTGGGACTCACCCATCATCTACCATATGTATAGTAGATGTTTTAAAGGGGTGGAATTTAAAGTTTTTGTGGTTGCTGATCTTGAGTTTTATCCCCTATTTATTATGCATCAATGGCAGAATTCCAGCAATATATATTAGAGATGGCCACATATTGTAACCAAGATGATGGATGGTGTTTAGGAAGTTATACCCACCCTAGTGAGTTGTAACCAAGAAATGAAAAATCTTAAATGGTCCAAATATTCACTTAGAAATAGTTCCTGTTAAAATTCACCTCATATTGTTATAGAGCATGGCTAACACACACACTCCCAGATTGACCTTCTTTTTGGCTTCTGTGATCCCAACCATCACCAATGTCCCTGAACGGTCCCGTATTATTGTGTCCCCCACTGGAAGCATCCAATCACTCACAAATAAATTAAGGAACTAATAATATCATACATTGGAGTCACAAATATTATTTACACTAAATCATCATGATAGGTAGTCAATTGCCCCTAAGATCATCCTGGATGATTCTACCTCACCCCTTGATGACATGTTTAGGAACTACATCCATCGACTTGAAATCTTTACAAAATTGGACTACTATAGAAGTAGGATAAACCATTAAAAATAGGATATATTCTTCAGGATGTACATTATTTTCATCTTATCCTTAGACCACTCCAAAATATTCCATGTCAGAGTTGGGGTGCAAATCCTGCCTCCCCAGATGTTTACCATTTGAAGGAATTGTCCATATTGATACACTTATAGGGTAATTCCACTAATATAGTGGATGTAACAAAGGCTAATAACATACTATTCAGGGTGGAGGTGGAAATTATTTTTTTCAGGGGACCATTGACTGAACAGCTTTGACACCTAGTCTAGCTGGCGGTAGAAATGGAATTTTGATGTCCACATAGCCACGGACAACCTGATGTGTTGAAGATCCTTCCCAAAAACCATGTCTATTTAGCATACCCAGTATGAACATTCCCATTCACTCTTGATGATTCCACCAGATCTAAATTCCCATTACTTTAATACCTTGATATCATTGGTTATACTGCTCCTTAAAGTTCTCACATAGTGAGACAGAGATTCCCCAGGAACCGACTCTCTTCCATCGACTGTACTGGTTTTTAGATATAGGATGTAAAAAGCTATGTCCTATGTATCCCTAATATGGTAAACATTATTCATGATGTTGTATCATGAGAGTTTATCCTCACACATCTCCAATGATCGTGGCACATCGGTCTCAAAGAATGGCATCAACACCTTCTCTATAAAGTAAAAGTTCCAATGTAGAAGACTATCACTCAAAACATTGTCTTTTTGAGAATGAATTAACATACCAAAGGGTATATGATTATTCGATAAAACTTACTTTAATAATGAATATGAGGGTTCCTGATCCTCTCAGCCCTCCGAGCAGCATGGGAAGACTCCCTTTCAGCATTATTCAATTCACATGACATTTCATTCATGCCTCATATTCAAAAAGTGGATAGCATAGAAGAATGGAATATTGGAATGAAAGAAACTCGGTTTTTCACATGATATGATTAATCCATGGAATAATCTAAAAAAGAAAGATTCATTTAATATTTGGTGGTGGCACGAAAGAACAAGCATTTACGAGTAAGGAACCGATAGATTTCATGTTCATTCATGCAGAACACAGAATATTTCACAAACTTGAGAAAAATAACTTATGAAAAGTGATATTAAAGGTATGGATCTTTCCCCTAGTACCTATTTAGAGGAATAGACTAGGTATTCCACATGCAAAGTACATTTTTGTGCACAAGATCTCCCTTTCTTGGTGCACCACTAAATAAGTGTTATTCACTTTAGTGTTTCCCTTGGAAACTAACCTTATGGTTCCCTTTCATCTGACATTCCAAGGGGGTATTTTTTGGCACAAAATTTCATTTGGATCCATAATTTAGAATATTTGAGAAAAAAAAAAGATTCTTTTGAATTATCCAAGGATCCCAAGGAGCATAATGAGTTGCACACAAGATATGATGCCAAAATTCAAGAATGAAATCTATCTGAAAGATTCTTACAAGACCAATGTGAAGTTAAATTGGTTCTTCCATGCCATGATCCTATAAAAATAGAAAAGGAAGGTGTTCTAAATAATGTAGGCCAATGTGAAATGAAATGGATCCATAAGAAAGATTCGTGGATGCCCAATGAAACATCAAATCCAATTTTCTGTGCAAACCACCTTGTGTGCCACCAGTAATGTTTTTTTTCCTATAAATAGATCTGTACCCCCTAACATTAGGGTATCATTTATAAAATCAAGCAATCTCTCGCTTGTGCATAAGATGACCCCTTCCACAAATTGGAAAAAGTCACGACTTCAAGGTAATAGATATTCCATGATAGGTACCCTATGGGTTCCCATTCAGGTTTTCCCACTAGGGCTTTAAGCGCACACATTTTATTTTACTATAATGTAGTAGTGTGAAAAAAAGATTCTTGTTTCACTCAATATTTCATTTGTGTTGTGCTAATCTTGTATGCAAGATTCTATCTTACATTCAACCCCTCAATATGGCATGTAGACTCCCCATATTTCTCATAATCCTTCAATATTGAATGCACCCCCTATTGGATCCATGTGTTATTCTAACACTAAGGTACCCTGTCAAACCTCATCATGCACACAGAAATACTATCAAGCATGTACCTCCCATGTGGGGACCTCCAAGCTTGCACGTATTGATTTCCAAGTCTATAGAGTGGTGTTTCATGTTGTGTTTTCCTAAATTATTCCTCTTTGCATAAGCCTGCTAATAGCTATCACTTATTCACATAGCTACACAAATTTGGACCCTTCAATGGACTACTCCTTCACCACTTAACAATTGGAATCTCTTTTTTCCTTCCAGTCCCCATGTATGGGTTGGTACATGGTATGTAAGTCCTACGAGTGAGGGGAAATTACTCTTCATCTGAGATATAGGAAGTTAAAATTTCAAGCAACTCTCATCCTCAACACATGGAATTAAACTATGAGTTTTCACATGCTTGGAGGTCCTAAGTGGACCAGAGAGTGGATGGGATTGAGGGCCTTTCTCTTCCTGACTTTTTAAACCACATTATATTTCAATTTGTGCTTTGTCGTCATGCACACTTCGAGTAGACTTAATGTAATCTCCAAACCAACTTTATAGGGTTCTCCTTGTGTGATGAGGACATGTTCCTCGTACATCTAGATACCCTCCCTCGGATTCCATCCTAGATTTAGTTTTAATCCTCTTCTCAGGGGCCATCAACCACACGAAAGCCCCTATTCCTTTTTGCGATGCTAACCATGTTTAAGAATTTCTCCACTGCTCACTGATTCATCTTTCATGACATGATCATTAGGTCTATTGTTGCCTATATTTTCTCACACCGAGCATGAATCATTGGTGTCAGAGTAAGCTTCAACCATAAAATCCTCTTTGGGATGCCTTACTGAGTAATCGCCACACACCTATTCTCTGAACTATGTGGAATTTGATTCCCTACCATGGGGTTACGTAGGAATCCTCCCATAGGTTCAAGCCCATCACCCATATATCACATCCATTTGATGTCGGTTCATTATTCATTCTACATGATGTAAAACTGAATCTCTTGAACTAAATGGGTTTTGATATTTGACTTCTATATAGAGTATGTAGGATGCCTCCATGAGGTTCAATTACAACCAATGGTGATATACATTGCTCCATCCTATGGATGTACCCTCCTATTGTGACATCTTCCCTCTTTAGGACCCATCTCATGGGTCTGCCTCCTTGAGGTGTTTTGATCCCCCCAGGTAGCTAACCAAGCATAATACCCACACTCAATCCATACTCCTTAATGAAGTGTATCCCTCTTGTGATGGGTTGCTAAGAATTCGTAATCCCTAGAATGTATCCATATCGTTGTCCTCTATGCACATCCCAATTCTATGGCTTATTTCATGATCTACATGGAATTTGATTCCCTTCAATGGGGATTTGTAGGAAACCACTGTGAGGGACAAGACCATCAATCATGTCCTATCATAGTCTCTCCCATGAGACCTTTTGTTTCAGGAAGATCATGCCTCAACCCATGGTTACACATCCTTGTAGTATCTTCAATTCATCCATTCTCACGAACTTCCTCCTTAGCTACCTCATCACCCCATTGAATAACTACATGGTCTTTGATTCCCATCCATTTGCATTGTAAGAAACCTCCCCGAGGATCAAGTCCAACACCTTTATCTTCACGTTGGTTTTATATCCATCCTGATTTTACCCAGGTTACCACATCCCGAATGAATCATGCCATTCACCCAGGCTGTATCAGCATGTACGACCCATTCATCCCATCGCTACTAATTGCCGTATCTGGGAAGTCTCAGCACATAGTCCCAAACCACCCATTCAAACTATATGGGTTTTGATCCCTGTATTCAATATTGGGTATGTAGGAAGACTCAACAAGGTTTAATCCCATCTAATGGTAATATATGGTTTTCCCATCACTGGAGCCCACCATCCATTAATCCACACTTTGTGGTGTTCAGATCATCCATCACGATGTGAAACCTTCCCTTTTAAGGGACACACCATCCTAGGTCCATCCTCATTGGGTGTTCTGATCCATCTATCTGGTATGCCTTTATGGTGGTCCTTCATAGGGATGTACCTATCTGATATAATCTTATATGTGTTTTGTTTAGTCAAGTCCATCTTTTCTAGATGTTAAATTCAGAGTACACCCCGTGTTAAATGTGGGGAGGAGAGGAAAACCATATAGACATGCATCCAGCATAAGATAACCCACAATGAATGTGGGATGCCTTAGGATTCCATGCCTTCGAGAAGCCCTATCACTGGAAAATCCAGGTGTATTAGTGTTTCAGCATCCAGACATTCTAGTGATCCCCAAAATAACTACTCTTTTGACTGAAGGATGATGCTCTAACATGACCCTTTAGAATGGCCAAATAAAAGTAGTATAATTAACTATAATCCATAGAGATACGTCAATGTGAAGAGTTTCTGAGAAAAGTTTTAATCTTTAAGGGAGACTTGGACTAAGCGACGAATTCTGCCGAGAAATCCATGGAAGGAGAGACTGACATCCCATTATCCCATTTCAATAAATGAGTAAATATTCCTAAAAAGGTGGAGGATGCCACAAGCCTTTGGAATGAATTAATATTGGTTAGAAAGATGTGCGTCTCAATATACAGCACGCAACCCCAGTGAAAGTATCAAAAACAATTAAATTTTCCTATATAGTCATTGAATATATGGTCATTATATATATAGTTATTGGGAAAACATGTTCATAATATATAAATTGATTATTTTTTGTAATATGATGTTATTAATGTATTATATTTAACAATTAATTTTTTTTTGAAAATAAAAAGGTAACTAAATAATATTATAAAATATATATTATTTTAAATTAAATTTTTATCACATATTGTATTTTTATTTTGAATTTAGTAAATTTAAACAATCATATTTATTATTTAAATTGAATAAATTCAAGGAATAATTTGAAAAAAAGTAAATATTATATAATAAATAATTAAGATATTATATAGAATACAAATTTTATGATTTGTGGTCAAATAAATATGTTTTATTTGAAAACATTACATTCATTGTACATTTTATATATTTTTTCATTAATATTTAATCTTATTTGGCGTATAATATTTATGTAACTATATTATATATATATATATTGATCAAAACATACATCTATTAACTTATTAGTAATTTAAAATAAATAAGAATGAAATATTTTAATGTTTAGAGTAATATTATTTAAAGAATTATTTTTTTATAGATTATGTTTTGTTATATTAAAATTAATTATTTTAATCAATAATATTCCCTATTTTGAAATATCATGTTCAAATTAGGTATTATATTCAATATCATTTATTTTTAATTTGTTTTCTAAATTATGTCACCATTTTGTCGTCACAATAAAGTGCAAATTGTACCAAAAGGTTTAAAAAAGGCGATGTTATTAATTATCAATAAACCAATATTTTAATTGCGTGGATGAAGGTTTGAATGATCCATATCCATTATTTTTAACATTTAGACCCACTTTCCCTATAAAATTGAATACCTTGCATATTAATGAATGAGTATTTACGGAAATGCCATTAAAAATATTCTATAAAATAATCCATCATATAAACATCATGAAACATTAATCAAAATAATTCAAATTTTCATTATATTTAAATTACTCCATACTAATTTCATATTCCCTTTTTTATCGCTTATAGGGTTTTTAACTAGGCCTCTTAAGGATCCCATTTGAAGGAGCAATGAATTCATCTCAGTATATAGTTCAATATTATATTTTTAAAATACCATTTCATGTATACTCTTATCAAATATAGTTAAATGCTATATTTATTAAATATTATCCTAATTATTCATACCTAAATAATATACTTCTATAATATAACTATAAATTATTACTTTATCATTATTATAATATGATATTTTTCATGGTGGTCCAACCGTCGATTTTAAGGATGTCATTTTATCTTATAAAATTATATTCTTGTTGAGTATAATAACAAATGGAAGGTAATATATGATATTAAACATTACTTTTTACATAATATTGATTATATAATTGGGGATGAAAATTTAATTACCCTTTAAATTCAAAACATTTTTATCAATAATGTTATAGAAAAAACGTGTATTATGAATTTTGTGCTTGAGAATCATATCGATAGATTTTATTAAATGAACAAGGTAATGAATAAATAATTTAGGTAATTTTAGTAAACATCCATGAATAATTTTTCAATGATAAAATCTAAATCATAGAATATAGATCAATATCACCATACATAACATTGTACTAGTCAACCAAAAATAATGAAATTTGATTATGAAATATACTTTAAAAACATAACATGTATCTAATTAATGAGTAGTAGAAAATAATAGATAATAATAAGGTTATAATATAAATTATTAATATAGCTATATTTGTGACACATTTGGTTAGAGTGTGTTTATGGATCTCGAGGGTAAATATAAGGGGTCTTCTTCCAATATATCATTGAAATTGAGATTGTATATGCCTAAAAATAAAATTGTAAAATTTTATATATATTATCTCTAAAAATAAATTTATTTTATTCCCACATAGTTTTTGATGTATTATTTTTATTCATAACCTTTACCCTGTCATTGACTTGAAATTTACCCAAGTTTCTATTTTATAGTTGAATTATATTGGACTCTACTTTTCTTATTAACATCCATATTCTCTATGACTATATTTATGATATTGTTTCTTTAATGTTGATATAACTTATTTTTTATCCTATATTTCTTTTTACCTTAGGAAACTTATATAATTGTTAAAGGAATAATATAATATTTTCTCCTATATATTTTCTATTTAATTACATTATTCCAATTTTATTTATAATATTCTATATGAAGCTTCCATTTTATATTTGATTCATATTAGATTATCAAATTGTCTAATTACCTATATTTTAATGATTTTAATCAATTAATTAGTAATATAATCTATTAATTTATAATGATTTAACATACAAAAGATTTTTTTTCATTTAATCATTAATTTTTATCATCATCCTATGTGTTATCATCAATTTAAATATCTTTTTAAGAAAAAACTATTTAAAATTTCTTATTATTTATTACATATATCATATTAAAATATTATAAAATTTATTTCTCTAAATGGAATCTTTTTAGCCTGTGAAAATTTTATACAACCCATTCACTCTCATGGGATAACAATTAAATAATTGATTTATGAGTTTTTTCATGCTTATGTTGAATGAATATTTATGGTTTATCATTATATTATAATAGTTCCTATATCTATATATCCCCCTAATGTGTTAGGTGTTTCTTAATATCATAAGATATTTTATTTTATTGGAAATGGTTATTTATCTTAATACACCATATAGATGGATATTTTTTTCTACATTAACATTTTTATATTTGTAGTGAGACTAGATATAATATATGGTTTTATATTCCTCTGTATATTTAATATTTACAGGTATTTCTACATTCCACTCACTATTTTTATGGTATAAAAAAATATGTTATGACTCATGTTTTATTTGGTATTACATACTAATTTTGAGTTTGTATAAATTGACTACATCCTCATTAACACATCTTTATATTATTATCACCTTTTATATTAATTGAAGACTCCAACAATTAATCAATAGATATATTGAATATTTTACCCCTTATAATGATTATTATCTAAAATTTTTTAGTGTTCCCATTCTGTAGGTAATATAGAAGAGCATAATTTATGATATATTATGAGGGGAATCATTTGTGGAGAATTTTTTTGACATATTGAAGAATTATTGTAAAATAAGAACATTACGTAGATAATGTCTAATTAAACCAAAATTAATGGGTATGAGGTTTTTCATCACTATGCTTTATAAAGGAAAGTAAAATGTAATAATGTAATATTTTTTTGTTATGGTTGGATATTCTCTAGTAGACTATTGTGGTGTTGTGTTTTATTTTGGGATTAGAATATAATGTTGTTGAAATAATTTTTTAAAGTTCCATTTTAATGGGATTTAAATATTATGGAATTATGTGAAGTGTTTTGTTTGACATCTTATTCCCATAAGCTATAGATGAAAAAAAAACCCACACGAAATATCAACATGGATATGGATCAATAAGATTATAAAAAAACCATAAAATAATCATACCATACTATCTATGCCAATCTTATCCATTATTTATTATTATGTATTTCCCTTATTAGTATCCAACGTGTTCCTTCCAATAATTTTTTCCACAAACAACTAGAATAACAAGATCCATTTATTTTTCCCCATCCCTTTAATGGTACAATAAAAAATACTCCTTAAATGAATATAATGATATGGAAATTTAGAGATCTTATTCTATATGAATAATCACAAATCTAATTAAATTAGGTATATATAATATAATTTTACTCCACCAGGATCCGAATAAGCTATCATTTACAGAGTAACTTTTCATTCATTTTAAGATGTGTAACCTTTGTATTTCAGACTTTATAACAATTAAAAAAACATAATCGTTGATTAAGTATGATTATATCCAATAATAATAAAATTATTTACCCAAATAACCAAATAATGTTCCAACAAGTATAATAAGCAAAATAATCATATTAGGAATGTCTCATAAATCTTTTTCAATGGCATTACTACATAAAAATGATGATATGGTTTTATGTAAATTGATAAAAAGAAACCAAGATGCAATGACAATCCTTAAATGTTTATTTCCAATTGAATACATATCTCAAGAAAAATCTTATAGATAGTAATGCCTTAATTACTTCATGAGATTTTTCATTGATATATGTGATTCTATCTAGAATCCTTTTGAAAATAATATCGTATAAACCATCGCATATATTCTATAATAATTTTAAATTAAAACTAATTTTTTTATATAATCATATACATAACACTATAATACATCATAAGTACCTAGATATGTGAATAATTACCTAATAAAAAATAAAAAAATGACTGCACAATAGAAAAAATGATACATAATAATCTATGAAGGGATCAAGAATGATCTTGATCAGACACACTCATATATGAATATGAACTTTTCCACATCAATATGTATATTTATATATTATAAACATATTTATATAATTTATTTTTATATAAATATAAAAAGTAGAAATTGATCATGTCAATTTAATATATAGAATCTAAAAAATATATGATTTTCTAAAATAGGAAGAACTATTTAAATAAACACATTATATGTCATTCAAAAAAGTATTAGAGAATGTCACATATCGCCAAAATATGAACATACATGTTTTCGAAGATAAAATTAAACAAATTAATCATATTATATACATTTTATAAATGAAAGTATATCATTTATGACTTCATCTAACCAAGTGTATCATTTTTTGAATTCATATAAGAACCCATGCATCACATATGGTCTGATATGAATCCATTTAAAATTAATTTTAATTAAATAATATTTATGTTTCTATCTATGAAATACTTAATGTAAAACACATGTATCACCCTCAATATATCACAATTAAATAGTCACGGGATTGCAGTCAAACATACCATAAAAAAATTATATCCCAATTTCTATATAATTCAAAGGATAAAAAATCCCATCATTTGGTGGTTTAAATGTATATCATTCTCTTATAAAGCCTACAAATATTAAAATACATCCATATGATATAATAAATACATTCCCTTAAATTTATTAGAACCTTCCAATTACAAGGGGTAAGAACACACCTTATAAGGTGAATCAAATATATAAGACAAAATTTTCTATGTAATTTAGTTTAGAATTACACCCAATGGGGTTGTAATACATGGGGTTCTAGACCATTATCGATGATTACAGGTCACAAGGGTTATATTAAAATAACCGAAAACATTAATTTAATAATGAATATATAGAAGAGTCGATGCTCAGATGGTTCAATGAAGCACACAATGATGTTATATATATAATAACAGATATTAATAGAAAAATAATACCACATACCTTATCATGTCAATAGAATCCACTTCTAATATCAGTTCATGATTGTGTCTATATTTATAGAACTCAAAGAAATAGATGAACACCCTAAAATTGAGAAAAATAGATCGAAATGATTTAGAATTCCATATACAAATATATTCATTTAATGTCAAAAAGATGACTAAAAAATACCAATATAGATCCAACATGACCAATGAAAAATCATTTTGAGAAATTATAAATAAGTTACTCTAAATCCTATGGATTGAGAAATATGGATCACTTCATATGGGAGGGTTCTTTGCATGGCTTGATGATTATAGAGCGGTTTTAATTTTTATAATAAAAGAGTGATATAGAGTAAATTAACCAATTAAAATGGTTTTACATATTTTATACAAACCACTCTCCAATAATTTTTGGAAAATTTCTAATTGGAATGTACCATGTAAGAAACTCTAATTGTTTGATGAACATTTCAAAGCCCAACTTGATCAACATTGCAGTTTTTCTATAGCTCCTCACACGGTCGAGCGACCTTCCCCGCATGGTGGTGTGGCCCACCCCGCACAATTTTAAAACATCCCTCCACATATTAGATGGTATTATGGTTAATCCACATGGTTACTAGTAATTATAAATCAACCATGACATTATTCATAAAATAGGTGCTCATGGCTCTTCCCAATCCCCAGACATTATGAAACCCTCCCAAAACATTTATTTACTTCCATTTCCTGAATAAAAATGATTTATACCCAAATATAAAGGGTTTATAATTTATTATAAAAATATTTAATATTGAAATTTAGCTTAATTAAATAATTTAATCCCTGATATTCCCTTATAAGGAGATTAATTCACTACTTATGATAAACTCAAACCACTTGTCATGTATGTAAGAATTTCACTCCCAAATCAATTCTTGTACATGATACTGTTTTCAAAACACCCGTACAATAGGATCATACCTTAATTTTAGATCATTTATAATCCCATAAATTATACATATTAAATTCCCCTCAAATAACACATCTAACTCCAGCTCAACCACATCTAGATATAGAATCTGAGATGGATCATAATGATAACTGTGAAGTTGAGATTCATGGATGATGTTGGGAATTCCATCAAACCTAAAAGTTTACTAAATCCGATAGCATATCATAAAAACTCTAAAAAACATCTCAAAAGGGCCCAATATAACATGGAGTTAACATAAAAAGTCAATGAATGAGTCGATGCAATATTTTTGGTGAATAAATTTTGAATACATGATCCCAACCATGAAATATAGAATTCATTGATTTTGATTAGGTAATAATTAGTACTAGATAATTCCATATATATATATATATATGATTCTTGATAAGATTTACTTTCTCTGATTCTATTTAATGGTATGAGGTCCCCATTGAAATGGATTTCGTGCATATAAATACCGCATGGTTGAATAGAATGTAAAATAGTGTAAATCCTTATGAAGATCCATTTATATAGTCTCTTAGAATCTATTTAATTTTGTGAAACTAGTGATAGGTTACTATTTACCCAAATAATCTTAATATTATTTGATGAATGCCTAGATCATGTCCTCTAACACGTGTATTATATGCTTGGATATACTTTTGGTTGATGGGTAATAGATTGTACTCAATAGTACTAGTGAACCTAGTTCCTGTTGAAACCTATATTAGAACCAAAAAATGAAACGAGTTTCATTTTCGGATATAGTATTATGTGGAACTACATAAAGGTGTTTTTATCTCTCTAATACATGTCCATCGTTTCTCACCCACTAAGAAATGACTCTTTTATATGTTAGAAGTGTGTGTCCATTTTTTAAATTTATACTGTCAATGATACAGGGTTATAGTCTCTATTTGAACTAAATAATCCCATCACAAAATATATGGCAACATCATCCCACTTATAATTAGTATTGGGAAGGATATGAAAATCCATATTTTCCCCCAGTGTTCTTCCATCACCTACTTTTAGGTGAAACATCGTGTAACGAAACTAACTATCTCCCATTTCATACTTGTGAACTAATAATAGCTGTGTATATCATGCTACATCTTCATAATTCCATCAAGTACCACTATAGTGGAATCATGTGACATTGGAATATATTCCCTTTGGATGTCTTCTACTACCTATACACATTCATGAATATACATGATGTCATACCCATTAATTATCTATCTAATTGGGGGTACTCACCAAAAAAAAATTCTCATGGGACATAGGCCATGAAATATGAAAGATAACTCATATTAAATATATCTATAAGTGGATAATACTATGATAAAATTTTTATTACAAACTATCCATGAATTTCTATAACCTCTAACTTTATAAAAAAAAGATGTACATCAGTTGAAATTCTCTACTAGCCTCTTAAAAACATTTTTATGAGTCTTCTGGCTTAGAGAATTAGTTATAACATTTAAAATATTAAGGATATAACCAATATCATTGTGGAATTATTAAAGGTATTTAACCCAAAATCATTTACTGAGCCTCAATTTATGCTTTGAAAATATATACTTGATGATTCTGTGGTGAGTTTAGACCACAAAATTCTCTCCCACTATGTAATGCCTCTAAAACATTTGTATGAACCTAAATTACTAGATCTAGGTCATGTGTTTGGTTACAACCCACATGTGTCCCTATACAATCTGACTCTTATACAAATGATCGATCTCCCTACATAAAATCCTTTCCCATAATAATTCCTTTTGAATCCAAAAATATCATATTTCCATTTTTGTAATAAATTAATAAAAATATTCAGAACAATGTTTTTCTTTCATGGAGCTCATAGAAGGATTTATCACATTCTTAGAACCATTAAAATAGAGAATACTCATTGGTAAAGCCTTTGAGGGGGTCCACATGTTGTGATTAATATTTAATGAAGTACCCATAATTACCCTCTTTTCAAAATAAATTTCTCAAATCCAAGATTTTATTTGGTTACATCTAAGAAACTTTATCTATATCCTTATCTTGGTAAACTAATAATCCAATATCATAGATAACATGACCTAATATGTTAACCATATCAGACTAAATGTAGAATTTGGTTATCTAAGAATAAAACTTTTGGTCTCTCTGTGTAATCATAATAATATCATGTTGTTGTCACTATTCATTTTGAGTAAGGGAGTACAAAAAATACATCCCTAATTATTTACATAAATGAATCTAAATATGAATGAAAAAATAAATTCATCAATGCCCTGATCATTGATCATGAATTTTTAAGACCAAAGGGAATGATCAGATACTAAAAAAATACATATATACTATAGAATGTTTTATGTTCTATATCTCATGATATAACATGTGCATGATGGTAACACTAAATCAAATTAATATGGGGGAAACCCTTATTTCTAAAATATGGTATAATATGTCATGTATTAATGGAAGGGGATAATGGTTCTTTTTAGTTAGCTAGTTTAATTGATGTTAATACAAATAAGGCTCGAGGATACCATCCACCTTCATCGAAACAATATTGGGGAGACCAATTGGGATGTAAAAGGACACATAAAACTTGTATCCTCTAGATCCTCTAGCTACATATTGATCACCTTAAACATAGTAGTGGCCACCATCTATAGAGTAATTGTTACCAATGCATCTCTTGATAAAAGATCAATATAAAAATCGATCAATATAAATATAGGTGGCCTCTAAATTTCATTAGGAAATACATCACTAATATTATCTAATATTAAAGAGAAATAATATTGAAAAAATCCTTTACCATTCATATAAGGAATTGAAATTTGAGATGTCACCTCACCCAATATATGATTCCCTTGTCTATATTTATTGTCCTATCATTCAACTCACCCTACTAAATATAACTATTACCCTTTTAAGATTTTATATACACTCACTATTGATAGAAATCGATATAATAATTATAGGTAACCAACTGGTCTAACATGAGAATTATGTCAAACCTATTCACCTGAAGGGTAACAAGGTCCTAAACGAAATAATATCATACTACCATGTCGGGGTATTTCATGCACTGTTGTACACTCTACGATTGATTTACTAATAGAGTATCAAGTTTCCTTGACTTCAGTAATATTCTATCTCGAGGCCATGGATCTCTATTTTATCAATAAAAATAATGTTGTGAAAATTTTAAATGTAAAATAATGAGAAAACCAGTCTGTGGGAATTAATTATTGTTCCACTAACAATATATGGACATTCACTCTACTCCATAGATATAAGATGAATTTCATATATCTAGCATGTCCAATGGACCTTATATACTACATGACTCACCAGGGAAGACCAGATGTATTGTTTCATTAAATCAAGTGTCTAGTTCCTTTATCCATGACCACATACTCAAACTATAAGGCTAGAATCACTCTAGCTACCTATCTATCAAGGGGATATTGACCCTTCACCTAAACATAGAGAGGGATTATATTCATTATCACAAAAAACTAGAGTTAATGTCCTATAATATCACCAAAGATGAATCATATGTCAACATTTATGAAAATCCACTTCATCCTTAATACATATGGTGTTCCTATTTATAAAAAAACTATATTGATAGAATAAAACCATGACACCTGATCACACACTCCCACTTCTACAATTCCCCTAAAAAATTTTAAAAGGTTAATCATGCAACTGGTTGACGCGGTCATGGGTCTATGAGACAATCCAAACTGGCTTTCACATTCATCATATCTCAAGTTATGTTTAGAAATGAGATCCAAGGTCACTATCTCTTATACAATAGTCATAAAAAACATGTTTAATTACGGTTGGATTTTGTAGTAATTAACATCATTAAATATCCTGGTTTTGGACTAATAATCACCTTGAATGATCAATGAAATGTGATGGATAACTATTAATCATGTAGAGTTGTTCATAATTGAAAGTGTTCCCTACTATAGGTGAATCTACGTCCTGTTTTGGTCATCCCTCAATTGAAAGGGATATAAATAATCATAAATATCCATATTTAAATACCCCAAAAAAGTATTCTAATGTCGATCTTATAGGGTAATAGAGTCCAAAATATCTATGATGAATCTATTATAATATAAAAAATAGGTTTCAATATCCTCTTATTATATTTTTCAACATACTTGATAATAGAATCTACGCCCTCAAATAATGACTCCAAGTCTTGTCAACCACAAATCTCTTAAAATATGGGTTGATGAATCTACAACAATTCCATCATCCTCACTACCACTATAGGGGTTGGTCACATGGATCAGTATATAATCCACATGATCTTATAAAACCATCTCAAGACTAGGAATCATCTCCAAGATATAGTATAACAGGGTGTGTCATATGTGGTCACAAAGGAGTTAATAGTACCATCTTAGTGCCCATAACCTCTCTACCATGGATTTCACTACCATAATGGTGCATGAAATAATGAAATCATTTTAGAACGAATCTCTAAATCAAATTGGATAGATTTTATAATGCATAATAATAGTAGAAATCACAGACATTAGAATAAGATATGTAAATGAATTCATATATAATAGTCACACCCCTTTTACATCTCCCAATTCCAGGTATGGGTTACATATAAGACCATAAATAATAATTGGAGATAAAACCTTATTTCCACTACTATGGTTGGGTTGGGTTCAAGATCTCTATTTCATATTAGGTTTTCAGATATATAGTTGGTTGAGTCCATGTAATTGGGAAAAACAACCTAAAATTTAAAATTTGAATGACTATTTTACAATAACCATTTTATTAAGTGTTTTTGAATCCATAGTTTTAATCATCAAAGGATATAATAGTATTATTTCATAGATCACCATTCCACTATTATAATTTCATATTCCTTATATGTTCTAATTATAATATATTATGAGTAAAACAAAATTTTGACCATCACACCTAGAATGTAATAATAACATATATTATGATATGGTTATATAGGTTATCCTTCCATAACTATAAAGGACCATACAATATATATATATATTTTTGATCCCATTTAATCAAAACAATAATTTTTTTTGTCCCATGAAACAAATGGTTCATGGTAGAAACATATCATAATTAGTTAATTAAGGTTCTACAATCATGATATAAGAGAATACATGATTGAGGTTCACATATATAGTTTTATAAAAAATAATATGTCAAAACTAATAAAAAAATTATATTATAGTGGAATAATACTAGTAAACATTGAAATAATCAAATAATATTTTCATGTAGACAAATAAAGAAGATAATCAGACATTTCAGAAATAAACCCTACACGGTATAACATAGGATAGACATGTGAATCAATATGTTCCTACAATTAAACATTATTTTAATTCCACCATTCAATATTTTTCCAACTATAAAAGTGAATACATGTAAACAATAATAAATTCCATATATCTAGTGCATCACCCAATATGAAAATTAATAAAACTATAATATTCATAATATTGAACAACAATTCCCTTCATAGTTAATTATGGTTTTTCCTTTATGTGGGTTATCAAATCTCATGAATGATCTCATTGACAACTTACTACACAATCCTAGTATCTTATCTAATATTGAAATCTATAAGACAAAAGGAAAATATTCCTCTATTATAACTTGTAGATATCTTGGACCTAGTTCACTCTTATGTAACTGAACTCGATCGACCGGATCGCCTAATGAATGACTCCCAATATTCCAGAATCTTATGAATTATAGTATGTGTATATGATTATTTGATTTGGATAATATAACCTCATTATCAGAGTCAAAAAATAGGTATACTAGTAGAATAACTGTAGAAATAGATACAATAATAATATTAAAATATAAGAAAATCATCAATATATAAAAAATAAACTGGTAAAAACTATATCAAATATTATAGAAAAAATTATTCAAGTCATCACATACTGATATAAAAATGGTATTTAAATAAGAAAATGAGAAACATAGCTATTCAACATGGTATAAAGTATAAAAACGTTATTAACATAACTTTATTAGCATCACAATAATGACCTCTGTCATCTTCTCCCATACCTCATCCAAGTATATAGATATCACGCATCTATAGGTGGTCACATTCACTTATCAAAATATACATCATTGAATTTTTTCAATGTACAAATCATTAACCAAAATAGTGTGTGAGATATACTCTCCCACGCACCAATAATGTTTTATAATGAAACAAAGTCTATAAATATATAATGCTGAAGTGCGATGGAAATAATGCAAACTTGGAATGATATAAATAACTCACATTTTAGACTATATTCTGAATAAGACACCAATATGATATCAAATTCTTCAGAAAAATCTATAATGTATCTGATCAATTGCCCATATTGATTTTAATTTATATAAAGGTATTTGGAAGCAACCCAAATGCAAGGAATCCCCTTTGGATCGTATCTTTTAAAGGGATGATTATATACCATGATATTGTATCATGTCTAGGAAAAATATCATGGATATCATGTATATAGATTATTGAATTAATAAAAGTGTGTACATAAAAATATTTGTGCATTATTTATATTAATTAATTAATTATTTAATTTTATCTTGAGCCCATCCAGGGAATTTCTTATTCAGAACCACGTTATTACTCTAGGTTTATTTTAAATTGTCATAATAAGCCCATCTATTACTGTCCCAATAGTAATAAATGATTCACAATAAGAATGCAATAAAATCATTTACCTCTGACTTTGTCCTTATCATTCAATTTGAGAAACCCATGTATCACTCATGTAGTAAAATAATTAACAAAACATAGAGATCATCCATGTAATTTCATACCACGAACCCATGTATTTCTTTATTTGTTACAAAATCATCATACAATGGGTTGCAGTCTAGATAATTCATATAATAACCCCTACACTACAACAAAACCGGCCCCTAGCGGCGGTTTTTTTTTCATTTGGCGGCGGTTTAAACCGCCGCTATAGGGTGTGGCGGCGGTTTACAAAAACCGCCGCAAAATTGGGTGTCGGCAATCTATTAGCGGCGGTTTTTACTATTTCGCGGCGGTTTAAGAAAAGCGTCGTAGATTCCTCTTTTAATGACAGTTTTGACCATTTAGCGGCGGTTTTATGCGTAGATGACACTTTTTTTTGCGGCGGTTAAAACCGCCGCTATATTCTGGCCTTTGATGCGCCTATGTCGCGGCGGTGCAAACCGCCGCTAAATTTAAGCATAATACATTTAGCGGCGGTTATAACCGCCGCTAAATGCTGACCACTAAGGCATTAGCGGCAGTTATAAACGCCGCTAAATGCTGACCAGTAAGGCATTAGCGGCGGTTAAAACCGCCGCTAAATGCTGACCTAGAAAAAAAATAATTCTGCTCCTACCACACCACTGCCCTGAAAAACAAATCAAACCAGAATATTGAACATGAGACACCATACAAACAAATAACATGGTAGTATTCATTGAAAAATAGGATATGAGCAAATGTTGCATGTTATGGAGTCCAACCTAAGGAAAGGTATGTATCACAATTTGGTGAGTAACCAATCCATGTGACCCCCAAGATGTATATGTGTTTTTATCTTCTTAAATTTATTATGTGTTTTAATAAGGGTTGATTTATATTATATGGATACTAATACTCTATATAATAAATGGTTATGAATTTTGATACAATTTATGTGATCATGCTAACCTTGGTGATGTGTAATGATATGTAATTGGTTATGCTCTATGTTGACCGATATAACATTCATGGGTGGATTGTGATATGGGTTGAGTTTTTTTAACAATGGATTTGTGTTATGGGATAGAACAAATTATGTTTATATGGGTATAGAATTTGTTCCAAAGATGGATGTTTGAGTAGTTATAGAATGTATGTTATGGTATGGTTTGTTGTGTGTTTTGGGTTGGTTGTTAATGCCTACTATAGAAAATGGGTAACTTGTGAATTGGCGTGTGTTTTAGGTTGGACAACACGCTAACCGTGCACGGTGCTTGAGAGAGTATGGTTTATGATCTTGTAGGTTATACATGATTCCTATTGAGGATTTGAGTTATGTCATTGGATATGAGATAAGAGTTTCATGTATACATCCCAAGATGGTAATCATGTTGCAGGTTGGATGGGATGCATCATGATATAGTTGTTATTGACTTCGTTAAAGAAAATAGGTTTGAGTTTTTTAAAATTTCAACAACATATCTAATGTTTTCCTAAATACCTTATTGGTGGAATTATACTTAACCAAACCAAATGATATTGATTTTTCACAATAGTTATTATCATAAGATAATGTCATTAATATATATGTGCATGTATGTGATCTTTATCCTTCAGGGGAAGTATGGTGTGTCAATTTCTAGTTAGGATTAGTAACCTAGATTTCATAGTTGGATTGGGTATGGGATTTGTGATATGAATGGGACTTACACAGTTGGACTGCCTAGGTACTTCTATGAATCAGTTATGGTATGAATCGAGCTTACACAATGGGGCTACCCGAATGCTGCTATATAGTAGAAATGGTATGAATATGGGTTACATATATGGTATTCTCATTGGATGTGGTACCAATTCAAACACAGGCCTAAATGGAATGATTTTTACCACACTCGAGAAATGAAGACATAAAATGAAACATCATAAATAAATAAAATGCATAGAAGTAAACATGAGAAATCAAAAAAATGTTAGGACATGGAAATGTTTGGTGGCAACTATGTGCCATATACATGTTACATATACAAACCAACCATTCTCATACTTGTTCAACACATCAACAACACTACTACTCATCATCTGATGTTGCATCGTCACCCTCTCCACCTTCATCTCCACTACCTGCTGCCACCTATAAGAACATTATATTGAAAATTAAATATTTTTGCATATTTATAATTAAACTTAAAACCAATAAAAGTTTGAAAACTAAATGATTTTGATTTTTTTGTGATTTACCTGCTCACCACTAGCCGATGCACTACCACCGGGGGCATATCTGCTCATATGCTGACGTATTTCAAGAAACTCTTTTTGCAAAGCAGATATCTGATCCCCCTGCTGGTGAACTGTGTTTCGTAGAGAAGACATCTCCCTCTGAGTATCTTCAGGTATGAAATGACCAGAACCAGGAGTAGATGTTGCTGAAATCCCTGATGGCCTTCCAAATACCTCAGATGGTACAGGTCCAAAACCCATCCCGCGCACTCTACCAGGATGCTCCTTCCCAAGGACTTTACCAACCGGGTCATCCTGGGAGACTGAGTAGGATTGCTCAGGATTGACATCCCATATTTCTTTAATTTTTACCTATAAATCAAATATCAATATATATTAACACAGTAAAAACTGATAATAAGTTATTATAATAAATAATTGACTTCATACCCCAACTTCTCTAGCAGGTTCATTAACAAAACTTCCATCTGTTTTTTATGAACATCCAGCCACAGTTCTGTTCGGGATGCTTCATGCCCTAAACTCTGTGACTGCATTAAACAAAGATAAATCAACAATTAAATATGTTAAATAGATAATATTGTCTTATAAATATTTAAACTAATTAAAAGATTACCAATGACATTCGGTTTCTAGAAAAGATTTTTGAGCCTACAGTGTGCGGGATGACTTGTTTTGCCCGGTTTGATGCATTCTGTCTTGAGAGATCCTAAAATAAATAAAATTTAATTTAACAGTAATGTATTCAATGTCTATCTCCTCTTCATGTACATGTATAAATGTAAAATGAGGATAATATAATAATATATATTTCAATACCATCCGCTTCTCATCACGATGGCTATCGACAAAAACTTTCCACTGTTCTTTCGGTACCCCACTGGGTAGCTTCTCATACATCTGCTGCACGGTCAACGAAGTATCATTGGCATCACACCACAACCTCCATTTGAAATCTTTCCATTTTTTTCCAAGATTTTTCAATGTCCACTTCCGTGCTATCACATCAGCAACGATAAAGTGGAAGAACATCTGTATACAGAAATTCATTTTGAATATATTAGTAACACGACATTCAATTAAACCATAAAGTAATAAAATTACCTTTATATGAGAATCAAAAATTTCATTTTTCCAGTTTGGAGGCATATGCCTCTAATCATCATATGAAATAGGTAGGGAAATGGGCTCCACTGCCAGCTGACCTATAATCTGACCAAGTAAACCTACGGCGTCATCTGTCGGGACCCCATAAGAATCAAATGGCACCACTATATTCTCGCCATTCATGTTCCAAACATCAGAACTTTTTAATCGTTTTTCCACGGTTGCATTTTTTTCATCTGAAATTAGCAAACAATTACTATAAACAAAATGCAATAAATTAATTTAATTAAAATTTGTACCTATGACTGTGACCCTCCAGAATGTCCGTGATGAACTGGAAGGGGCGTGTCGTTGCCCCGCACTTGAGGCTCCTGTAGGGGGAGGCGATGACTCATCCTCTAATGAGACATCCACTGACGGTGTCAGAGATGGTGCAGGGGGAGATGATGCAGGGATGTAGGCAGCTGCTGCCTCAGATGCCGTGGGGACAGATGGATCATCATCTGTCACAGAAGTAGATGAAATGGTATACCGCTTCTTCCTTGGCATTCCTGTCATTTAATCAAATAAAATTAAGTTCAGAATATATATTTCAAAAAAATTATGCAGAAAAAAAATGAAAAATGATAATAGATGCCCAGTACTAACAAACAAAATATATATAACAATGATAATGAATGACTACAGAAATGAAACAAGTGGTTGCTGAATGAATACATAATTGTACATACAATCATTTTCCCTTTCAATCATGTCGGTTTCCTGCTCCATTGCTTCATCCACTTCATTCATCCTTTCTAGAATAATATTTTCAATATCATGATGGACAAATAATTCTGCTTCCTGTTGTTGATGAAATTCAATTGCAGAGGTCAAATCTTCCACTTCATCACCCATATCATACAAATATTTTTGTATTACGTGAGTAACTACACTCCACCCTTCATCCACAACATCATTCATATAATATATCATTTTTGCCTGTGATGATAAGATATATGGATCATGCAGTTCACGATCACCAACATCCATCAAGCGAGAGAAGTTTACAGAAGTAAATTGCAAGGAATCTCTTTTAACACCTCTGATAATATCGACCCATTTGAATTTGAATAAAACAACAGAAAAATTCCCGTGGTAGTTTAATTCAATAATATCATGCAACTTTCCATAGTATTCCACTTCAGCAAATGTAAATATACCACTATTCTGTGTTTTCAAACCCATTTCTCGATCGACTGTACGAAATCTAAAACCATTCACATTATAAGCGTCGAACTTTCTAACTTGTTTTATAGGACCTCTAGCAAGAAACTTAAAATCTTCTGACAAGTCTGCTCGAGTATCAGTATTCATGATCTGAAAAATAAAAATATAATTTAATAGATTTGAAAATTGTATGTGTCAAACTAATATTCGTATTTATTGTAATATTTATAAACTTACACGTCGTGCAAACCATTCTACTAGCTCTTTATTCACAACTTTCGTTATATCTTTTTCATTTCGTGTTCGAAATCTTATTCGTCTCTTTGTTTGTATCCTCAACTCTTAAATAAATGGATCTGCAATTTCACTATTCAGTATCACATATCTATGTGCCTGTAATAACTCCAATTCTGTCAGTGTCGCGTATGAGGTCCTCCCAACTGATCGGCCAATAGCAGGAAATATTTTTTATTTCTGATGCATTTGAGATTGAGTTGATGTGTCGTCAACACGTCCAACTCGATTAAATCTTGTCTCAATATCATCCAAATATCTGGAACAAAAGGTGAGACACTCCTCGGCCAAATAGCCTTCAGTAATAGAGCCTTCTGGTTGAGATTTATTTCTCACATATGCTTTCAAATGCCCAAGATATCTGTGAAAAATAATAATAATATTATGCATTTATTTAAATTCCAAATATTGTTTACTTAACAGGAAACATATAAATAAAATACCTCTCAATTGGATACATCCATCGATAATGAACGGGGCCTCCTAATTTAGCTTCGTCAACCAAATGTACAGTTAAATGCATCATGACAGTAAAAAACGATGGAGGAAAGATCATCTCCATTGCACAAAGGGTCAATACAAACCTCTCCTGTAGGTTGTCAAGCAGTAAGGGATGTAGAGTTTTCTCACATAATTGCCTGAAAAATGTGCAGAATTGCCGTACAACAGCAGTAACTTTTTCAGGTAATAATGTACGCAATGCCAATGGTAGTAACTGTTGTAACAAAACATGTGAATCGTGACTTTTCAATCCATATAACTTACGATTCTTCAAATCAACACACCACGATATGTTACTCGAATACCCATCAGATACTTTCACATTCTTTAAAATTCGAAGGAACGCGTCTTTATCCCTATTTTTCATTGAAAAAATGGCAGGAGCATACTTTTCATTCTCATCTGGCCAGAGATCACGTTTTATGTTCATTACTTGTAAGTCTTTACGAGAATTGAGATGATCCTTCGACTTTCCATGCTCATTAAGTAATGTGAAAATCAAATTATCAAATATATTATTCTCAATATGCATCACATCAAGATTGTGGCGCAAAGAATTAAATTCCCAATACGGAAGTTTGAAGAATATACTTTTTTTCTTCCATTGTTGCGTTCTGATTTCACTTGACGATGCACTTCGCACTCGTTTTCCGCTATCAGTCAAATGATGAACCTTCCCAAATTCTGTTTTAACATTTTCAAGCTGTGTCAATATTTCAGAACCGGTTAACAACTTTGGAGGTGGTCTACGATCAATGGAACCATTAAATTTTTATTTTTTCAACCGAAATCTATGAGATGCATCAAGAAATCTTCGATGACACAAGAAGCACCATTTTCTACTGTGAGGTAGCCGTTTGGGCTCGAAATCAAAGTTACAAATAGGAAAATCCAAACCCGTATAAGTGTTCCAACCAGATAAATTTCCAAGCCCAGGGAAGTCACTAATGGTCCACATTAAAGCAGCATGCATTTTGAACATTGTTTTAGAAGAAACATCAAATGTCTCAACACCGTTGCTCCATAACTCCTGCAATTCTTCAATCAAAGGTTGCAGGTATACATCAATATCATTTCCAGGCATTTGTTTTCCAAGAATAATCATCGAAATTATAAAAGATGTTTGTTGCATACACATCCACGAAGGCAGATTATAAGGGATTAAAACAACTGGCCAAATGCTATAACTCGTACTCAAAGTCCCAAATGGGTTGAATCCATCGGCAGCCAATCCCAATCGAACATTCCTAGGATCAGCTGAGAAATCTGGATGTAATGAATCAAATGTCTTCCATGATTGTGAATCTCGTGGATATCTCATTAACCCATCATTGTTATTATCTATAGAATGCCACTTCATGTGTTCGGCAGTTTTTGATGACCTGAATAATCTTTGCAATCGAGGCTTCAAAGGAAAGTAACGCAAAACTTTTGCAGGTGTGTTCCTTTTCTTCTTCTCCATGAAATTATGTTCAGTCATACTTCCAACATCACCTTTTGACTGCCATCTAGAAGAAGAACATTTCTTACAATTCTGTCTACTTGAATCCTCTCCCCAGTAAAGCATACAATCATTGGGACACGCATGTATTTTTGTATAATTCAGACCAAGCTTGTTTACAACTTTTTTCATCTCATAAAATGATTCTGGGATTTTTTCTTCAGGAAATGCATCATGAATCAATTCCAATAACATGGACATTGCCTTATTTGTAATTCCACATAGAAATTTGATATGGTACAACTTCAGCATAAATGAAAGCTTTGAATATTTCAAACACCCACTATACAACTCTTGATTTCCATCGTCAAATAAATAATGAAACAAATTTTCCTCACTGAAGTTTTCCCTTACATTTGGCTCCACAGAATCAAGAGGAGGATCCAATGATATGTTACAATCTTGATCTGCTTGTGTTACAGTCTCAAAAACATCACTTGTCACGTTGCAATTTGTACCACCCTCTTCTGGTTGTTCTGATATGTTTTGATGTTCATAGTGGTGTCTTGCAGTGCTGAATGCATCATTTATGAGGTTTTTCATTTCATTTTCCATTGGCGACAAACTTGGGACCTCATTCTGTGGATTAACATCAGTCCTCAATTTTTCTGTATTGTTTGATTCTCTATGCCAAATCCAACACAAATATTGATCAGGGAATTGATTCAGAGTTAAATGTTCATAAATTTCATCTCTCTTCAACCATGTTCTAAATTTACATTTAGGACATGGACATCTTATTCTCCCTTCAACGGATCGATTAGAAATTGAAAAATCTAAAAACTCATTCAAACCCTTAACATATTGAGGTGTGTTCCTCGGTAATGTGATCCAGCTTTTATCCATGTATATCACAATGTGCCTACACAAAATATACGATAGTGTAAGATTACAGAAACATAATATAATAAAGATGAACCATTGATCATAAAGTATGCATAATATAATAAAGATGGTTCATTGATCACATTTACCACTTCAGAACAACCAAACAAGTCTGGTCCATAAGAGACAGCGTCAACACCGGTGCTGAGCTCCCGGCTGGTCGGTGGTCCAGATAAGGAAGGATTTCTGTCTGGGTTCCACCGGCTGGCCGGTGGTCATCCACCGGTTGGCCGGTGGCACCAGGCAGTGGGAAAGCCTACTGCCTGGGTCCTCCGGCTGGCCGGTGGGCAAGAACCGGTTGGTCGGTGCCCATACCGACTGGCCGGTGCGCTAGCACCGGCTGACCGGTGGCTCTGGCAGAAAGTAATGCTTCTGCCAGAGACCACCGGCTGGCCGGTGGGAATCCACCGGTTGTCCGGTGGACTCAGAGAGTCCACTATCAGCCTTCTTGGGCCAACTCCTGGCCAAACTTTTTCCTAGCATCAAAACACTTGAAAACAAGTTAGAACACGATGAGAGTGATTGTGATCATTAAAATCCAAGAGAGAGGGGTACAAAAAAAGTGATGGTCAAGGTTTCTATAATGACATGAACTTTATTATAAGTTTCAAGACCCATTTACTAAAACTCATTACTCCATATCAACATAAATCTTAACATCACATTGGAGGCCTCATTATTGACCTTATAATGCATCCTTGGATTTGGTCAAATAAGAATAGGTGTAGATGTCAATATATTTGTTAGCTCATAAAATGAATCTTTTTATTTATCATCCCACTAAAAATTCACTCCATTCCAAGTCAATACTATATTTTTAATGAATATGTGAGAAAAATCCAAGATAATGCAAGAATAAGAAACCACATAACCAATGAAAATATGAATCTCAACAATATTAGTATGAATCTATTAAGAAATTATAGATTCTACTTTCTCAATATCCCCTAATATCCTAGATTTAGAGAACTCACGACCAAAAAATGTCACCTATTGATTATAGAAATAACATTTCAATATATTGGCATATAAATGATGATATCTCAATGTGTCTAAGAACATAACCAACTATTCTTCATGATCCTCATAGGATCATGATCATACTGATATATCATTGATAAATATAGTCCCGAATGAAAAAAAGGATAAAAAATGGTTTATCAAAGTTATAAATACATATGGTTTCTCCATTACCCTAAATAGAATTACCAAAAACACAAAATTACTATATAGTGTTTGAAATTCTATCTTGGACACACCTTTAGCTCAAACCTTTAACCGCTGATAACCTAATCGATGAACAATCTTCAAAATCCATAAAGAATATCTAAACTGATTGAATAAATCATAAATTCATAGAAAAGGATACCAATTATTAAGAGTAACATGATTTAATTTATAATAGATAATATAAAATCAATAACTCACTCTTGAAATATTGGTAAAAAGAAATGGATAACCCTATGTAGACACACTCAGATTAATAAATCCATTGGATTAAAGATCTCCCAACTAAATATTTATCTATCTAATAAATCACCCAAATAGAACCTCCATGTTTCCCCTAAAAAATCCAAGATCCAACCAACCACCGGATAGCTACACCTCCTTTATAGCTCCACATACGAGACTATGATTCACAACATGTAATGAAGGAGGTATTTTATTTACATTTTTGTGTTTTATATAATCTAAATGTTGACCAATATGGGAATATAGGGGATATTAAAGGAAAAAAGTAGGATATCCCTCAAAAATATCATGTACCCCATATAAATGATAAACCGAAAACATTAAATTCATTTTATAAAACATTACCTAAACCCATGGCATTTTCCTAAAACAAAATATAGATATTAAAAATTAAATAAATAATTAATATTTTCCATTAACTGTTTCCAAATATATAAACATTTCCATTTTTATAAAAAAACACCATAAAACCCTTCTATTTTTAAAAAAGACTAAGGGATCCCTTATAAAATGATTTCAACCATGAGTACTTCTTACCCTTGAGTAGACCAACTACCCAACCATTTCTATAAACCCTACCAAATGAGATGAAGCACCAATGGTTAATCTAGATTTATGTCATCCTAGTCTAACCAAATAAGGATCCCACACTAAAGTTTGAATCTTAAATAATGTCTAAGACCTCACCCAAAATCATCACATCAATATTATCAACCATATAAAACTTCATAGAAATCTATAAATTCAACTTCTTATGAAAATAAAATAATAAAAACATATAATGGAAAAATCAGGGGGGTATAAAGAAGTATATCCCAAGTGAATGAGAAAGATCTCATGGGGATCCCCCCACACCTTCCTATCATTTTATTACATCTATATATATAATCTATAATTACTATACAAATATCAAATGGGATCTTGGTACATAATATCTCTTAATTAACTAGGCTGTAATACTATTTTTTTCTTGAACCAACTTTGGGTCACCAATGACCTGGGCACTAGAGTTGGCCCATGACATACCCAAGGCACACTCTTAATATCATTAGTCTAGATACTAGTTCTAAGGAATCATATAGGAACTCATGGGAATTGGTTTTCAAAATAAATAAAATTAAGACTTAAGACTTCCACACAAAAATATAAAATAACCGCTCAATAAATCAGAGGTCCATGTTTCCGTGGAATGAGACAAAAAAAACAAATATGCAGTACCTAATTAAGCATGATGAATATACAGGGAAACTAGATCAATGGTTAAGAATTAAAATAAAAGCAATAATATATATTCGAGGGGTCACCGGTGGTCGAGGGGGGGAATAGGGGGGTGTGGGTTTCACCGGAGGGCTTCGCCGGAGGGCGTGGGGAGTGCAGGTTTCGCCGGAGGGCTTCGCCAGAGGGTGCGGGGGTCGCCGGAGGGTGCGCGGGGCGCAGTGGTCGCCGAGGCCGGGGGGGGGGGGATCGGGGAGGGTTTGGGGAACACGGTCGGGGAGGGGGAAAGGGTCGCGGTGTTTCTGAAAAAATTTGGGTTTCGCGGCGGTTTATTAAAAACCACCGCGAAACCTTCACCGAAAATTTTTAGCGGCGGTTTTGTGAACCGCCGCCACAAAACCGCCGCTAAAACCAGTTTTTTTTGTAGTGCTATATCACTCATATCATGATATAAATCAATTTATAACTCATATTAATTCAATTATATAGTAGATTCAATCCATATAATACTAGGTTAGAGTGTAGGTGTCTTCTTATATCATAATGAAATTATAATGGGTTTAATATCTTGACATACAATTTAAGAATACATATATTTGATAATGGAAGTTTCATTTAGATTCTAAAATACACACATTCGATGGTGGTTTAAAATCATGAATGTGGATAAAAAGGCCTATCTAGGTATCAATTCATCAATAATTTTATTTTAATAAATTTAATGTAATTAATTAGCACCACCCTATTACAAGGGGTAATAAAAAACCTCAAAAGTAAAATCAAATTCATAAGAAAATCATTTATATTTATGTTAGTTTATAAACAGACTCAAAGTAGTAATTTTATATAGGGTTATCAGGCCTCATTGTTGATTTTGATTCACATGGCTGATATAAAGAGATATCCAATCATTTAATTTAATAAACATATCTTTTCTGATGCATCGTTCGAATGGTCGGGCGTAGAGAACAATGGCTCAATATATACAAAAAAATAAATTAATGTAAAATTGTGAGTATACATACCTTATCTTTATAGTAGATTGCACATTTAATATGAACTTAAGATTCATTATATATTAGTTTAAATCAAGGAAATAGATTTTTTTTAAAAAAAATAAGGGAAAATGAATCACATTGATTTATCATTCCTTTTGTGAAGATGATCAATTAAAGGAGTCAATAAGAATGAAGATCTTACAGGTATGGATCCAAATTGACTGATGGAGAATGAAACTCAACCCATAAAAATATGTTCTTGTAATGCATATGGATATAGATCATGGGAGATCATCATGTACGAGGTTGTTGTGTATGGAATTATGAAAGAAGAGGGATTTTAATATTTAGAATAATGGAGTGTAAAAGGGTAAATTAACCCCTTATAAAGGGGGATCATGGTTTGGCCCGACCAGGACTCAACTATATGGGTTCACTTCTTATGTGTAACAACCCATAGGGGATGAAAACATTATTTTAAAAACCATTCTTATACCATTTATATCCCCTATATATTTATTTTTTATCTATTTACAGAACCGTGTAGCCTATGACGAATGGTTACTAAATAGTTCTCTTACTCTTATAGGATCTCATAGTTGAGATGAATAATTACTACTTGATATTCACCTCTACCTATTCCTCATAAAATATGAGATCTTGGGTAAAAATTTACCCTAAAATCTCTTGATCACATCATTATACCCTAATGATACAATATTATAAGCTGAAAAAATATATATACAGAAATTAAGAGGGTTCATAATAAATTAAAAAAATTACGACATTTAATCACTTTTGTGTAAATGTCAATTAATTAAATGATAATAAAACCAACCCAATCACATATCATTAGCTAAATAATAATTTTAAGGCACAATATTTATAAAAAATATTATGGTTCTAACTCAATGTTTCTTGTAAACTTTATGTAATGTGGATTATTATTATGTACACTCCCATATGTATGTCAATGAAGGTACGAAAATTCATGCGAAATTATTCACCTAGTTTTTTTATAATTAATCTATATTCATCACATCATCATACTATACTGTATTATATGAAATATTTAGATAATTTTTTAATAAAAGTTCATTACCTATAACACACCATAGTTGTTATCGATTAGATTCAACATAAGGCCATATGTTTTCTAGATTTTATCAATCCACTAGTCATATAAATAAAACAACCCACATGAATAAATTGTAAATTTATATTTTATTTATTATAACCACATAAATAATTTACCATGAAAATAACTAATAAATATATTCCCACATTTTTTGAATACCTATAATATTTACATGAAACTCATTATTTTAAAATTTTAATGGAATATTTAATGGATACCATATATTTTCCTTAGAATCCAACAAACATATCATTATATCAAACAAATCAAATATTATCAAATGAGATGGTTTTTGAAATTTTTTTTATTATACTTTGGGAATACCATGATACCTTTTTTTAAGAAATAAATCCATTGATATAATGATATAACTCAATCTCTCTAAAATGTTTTTGAACCACCCATGTTTTAGTAACAAAATTCATTATTTATGTTGTTACCTTCATTTTATATAATACAATTTTATACTCCAACTACATCATTGAATCCACTATTGTGTCTTGAATTATAATTTTAAAATTTAATATTGATAAAATAAAATTTATACAAGGTTTATATTTGTTATCAGTCACGAAATTTATGAAACTTATATCAAGACAACACAATATAATGTTTTAATTAATGCCCCTATAGGTATAAAACATGCCATTACATTTTTTTATGAATGTAAGGATATTCATGATAGATATATAGTTAATCAAAACAAGATTTTAATGGTAAAAACGTGATTTTATTAGATCCTAATATTCACGAGGTTAATTATTTAATATCTTGTGTTTTTCCATTAAAATTATTGAAAAATATCTAAAAACATTTTTAGATCTATCCCATGATACATAGAATGGTTTTGAAGCCATGTGATCCCATAAATGATATTTAAAAAACAATAAATATTTTAATATCATGATCAATAATATTTATTAAAATAGTGGGATAACACTAAAAAAAATTTATAGATTGGAAATCTAGGACCACATATGAGTTTAGAGGTTTTTTTATACTAGGCGTGATATACTTTTTTTTTCATGTTAGGATTTTTTGAAATAGTCACAATAAGCGTAAATAAACAAAAAAATTATTTTTATTTTATATTACTGATAGTACTAAAATTTAAAAAATTTAATCAAACTTATTTAAATTACAAGGGTTATACACATATCCATGAAAATTGAAGTAGAACTTTGGAGAAAGACATGGAGAACAATTATGAACAAAATAGAGGATCATTTATAGTAACAAAATTCAAGGATCTAACGAAAACAAATTATATGAATTTTTTCATCTTCCGAAATCGATCCATCTCGAGGTTGGACATTTTTTTATACAGATTAAACAATTATTCATATCCCATGATAAAAGATAATCTTTCAATAATTATATTGATTCATAGATCAGTCGTATTATCAGTTTGAGATTATTATGCTGGGAAATTGGGGATTTTCATTTTTTTTAATTTATTTCCATATCTTTGTTTTTAATTATAATGACAAAAAATTGAGGCCAACATGAATATTGGAAGGGGGTTGTTCCTCAGGTTTTTTTGTTTTGTCCCCTTCCTTCTTTATTTATTCCTTATTCTAAAACATTTGTTATGGCCAGTGGTTTGAAAAATAAATGGTGATCAATAGTTGAGTACTCATTTCATAGTGCTATAATTGATTCCATAGATCAATGTTTAGACTGATATGAGATATAATGATTATGGTGATGTAAATGGATTTGGTTTTTGTTTTTTGATACCCAGTTTTGGTTTCGACATGTAAGGATGCAATGAACTTATGGTGATGGTTTCTTGATAAATTTAGATTGTTGGAAATTGGATCTATGACAACAATTGAATTTAATTTTATCATATTCATTTCTTGAGGCATGTTTCATAGAGTAAAAATTTATGGTAGTGGTTGAGAATAAATAATCATTAATATCTATAGATTTTATAAATCTCCTCACTATATGAAATTCATTGGAAGAACACATTCCTTGTGTGGATACCAAGCTATGGCACTAGAGTTCTGCATGAAGTAAATTATCACATGTCTCGTGAAACATGTCAGACACTATGTGACCCTTACCTAGTAGCTCAATATTTATCCTAGATGATACATGGATGAAGACATGTCAATGTACTTAACAAGACTATATTTTAGGGGATGAACTGTGTACTAAAACATGGCCTAGTACACTAGCACGTCCATGTACATTGACATGGTTGGGTGTACACAAGTATATAGAAGGGAACATGCCGTGTTACATGTGTAAAATCATTTTCATAGGGACAAACCATGTACTAAAATGACACTCCATGTAATCCTTCAAATATGAATTAATGACGTTTTACCTAATGTATGGACTTGATTCCTTAGGCATGTGTTCCCTCAATACATCATTATGATGTTATAAAATAGATTTGTACGATGAAAACGTATTATATTCCTCTATAATGGATTATTTTAAGACAAATTTGAATGATACTAACCTAAAATCCAATACTATATCCACCATCTTCATTTTCCCTATGTGGGGTGGTAAAAATTGGTATGATCAACTATGCATGATAATTGGTCCACTATATAGTAGGTTAATCTAGATTGGGTTAGGCAGAATTACCCCATGGCCCAGGTTATGACCCCACTCTGTGTATCGATGTCTGCATACATCTATCATTTACTTCCTTATTATAATACCCTGTGAGCACAACATCTTATATGGATGTCATTTGTTATTTCATACTCATAGATAATTTTCTTCTAGTTCTATGTGGTTACAGTATTTTGGGAAGAATTGTATGATATCAATGCAGTTCTGACCCTACCTTGAGACATAGTGTTTAAAATGAGTATATTTTGATATTTTATTGCATGTCACATGTTTTTATTAACATATCTTTTGATGGGAAAATAACTTTTGATGATTTACGATTAGTGATTTTGTGGTGTCTAAATTGATATAGTAATACTCACCCCTACATTGGATCTTCATGCATGTGTCATGTCTTATGATGATGATCAAAAATATTATTGTCTTATAAGGGGATAAATAGAAACCTAGATTATATTTTAGATAGATAGACCATGGATCATTATAAGAGATAAATTTTATTGTATTCCCCCACTTACTATCATGTTAGATTTCTTTTTAGTATTCGCTATAAATTAATTTATCTTTTATTACATCCCAATTTTGTTTTGTTTTCTATTTTTGGGATTTAAATGTATGATTTAATTTGGTATGATTTGTATTTTACATTTAAAAAATGTATCCTGTTAGAGAAGTGTGTTTTCATACACATACCATTGAATAAGGCCTCAGATGTGAGTGGTATGCATACTCAGTGATGGTCACAATGACCTAACCTATTTGAGGTATGCTTGGGGTACTTTCATTTATCTTATCACAAGAAAATAATTCTCTAATGGGCTGGTTCATGATATATGGTTATCATAGAATTATTTTATCATAAAACTTGTGTTTTTTTTGTTTTTAACGGGTTTATTAGTTTTTGTCTTTTGGAAACAATGTTAAGTGTTTTGAGTTTTTATTCCAGGCTAGGTACTCTACTATGGGTCTGGTGGCTGATGTGTCTATATATGATTATACATATCTACTTATATTATACAAGATGTATTTATACAATGGATGAAGGGAAAACATTCTATATTCATCAAATAATAATGGGTTTGATATCAATGTCATTTTCAGTCACCTTCTTAGATATACAAATTCACTATGGGACATTGTGCCTATTTCAGGATGCTTCCATGACGATTAAAAGTGTATATTTATAAGGAAATATAGGATTATCCGCAAAGAGAGGAGTTGTAAATATAGGGACACATTATGGAGGTAGGGTATCCATGTGGTGTTTTAGTCACACCTACACCCATCGAGCAGCTAATTGTACCCAGAGTACCAATGAATGTGCTTTATAGGATGATCATGATTCATTATTTTTTACTACCAGTAACCAATATTGTTCATGGGTGAGAAGGAACCATGGATTTTAAGGATTTTATTGAGGCTATTACATGAGTCTATATTCTCATTGAGACACCCACAAATAATATAGTGGTCCATGCGGTGATCCTTCATCCTGGTTTTGAAGGTTGCAAGTGGAGCTTGGAGGTTCTATTATATAATGATGAAACAAAATCATGGATAGAGTTTGGTATTATAATTAGATTGGAGTAATCATTATTTGAGATTCATGTAGTTAGAATATAGGAACACTTATAGCTATAAAATTGAATCAAGACTATAGATGAGTAATTGTCGAGGTTGACCAACCTATGATGATACTAAAATGCTATGGTTCCATATTAATTTCTTTGGGTGAAAATATGGAGAATGGTGTGAAAATAGATATCTATGATAGTGTAGTATTTATATGGATTCTTAAATAATCTGGTCTGATATTGTGTTCCTAGTTTATTGAGAGCATTCGGTTCGAAAAGACATTGCCAGTGGACAATATCAGGTGGAACATGGGGCTGTAACATCAGCCACATAAAGTTGATTATTAAAGTTGGAATTTATACATGCAATAATTTTTAGGTTGGGGTATTTGGACCTTGGTTCGGTGAATCTTGGATTTCATGATGGGTGTATTCAACCTATGGTGGGGTAGTGCAACTATGGTGACGACATGGTACATCTCATACTGGATTGTCCTACGCAATGTACATATGATAGAGTGATAATGGATTGGCCTAATAGGAGGAGGCAGTGGTTGGATTAGGGAGTTCATATAAATGAAATAAATGGAAGATGACCATCTAGAGTAGTGGGTGGTTTCATATGGTTTTACATGTTTCAACCACCACCACTAGGTGGTCCTTGAAATGATGAGGGAGTTGGTGGAAGGGGGTGAGGAAAACTAATGGATATAGGGACCTACAATATAGATAATACTAGGGTAATGAAATTATGATCAGTGTAATTTCTAAATAATATATGGTTTTTAAATTCCCAACAATGATCTATACATTTCTTATTACATCAATAGTTGGAAAACTAGAGTTTTCGGTTGGCCCTTCGCCCAACAAATATTCTTGGAGACTCCTACCAGATATGACGCAATGATCACAATTTTTTTGTAATTTGATATGACATGGAGAAGATATTTTCTCATGGGGTATTATTATTGATGCGATGATTCCATAAAAAATCAGCTTACTCATGGATTGGATATACACTATTCATACATTGGTTGATTAATTTAGGGGAATGATGTGTTGTGTTCATGTTTATTGGAAGGGGATTTCATTAACATGTGAGAATTAGTCCAATGTGTATAATAATGGGAAAATATGGATGATGATGCATCCAATTAATGGTTATTTTTCTATTATGACTCTTGTAATAGTGGATTATCTAGCCTTTAGTTTCATGCTGTGGTGGCTAGGTATGAGGATATCCTTCTTGAGGATGTACACAGATTACCTCCCTATCAGTAGTTTGATTTATATATTAAATTAAATAGAGGGAAGGATTAAATATATTTTATAGTACATATGATATCTCTCATAGAACTTTGTGATCTTATGGTGAAATTTGAGGATTTTCCAATGAAGGGATTCCTGATAACCATTGTTTTCCCATGAACATCCCTTTTGTTGTTTTCAATGAAGGTATACATTAAATTGAGGTTATGTGTAGATTATCAATGCTGGGACCACGTGACCAGGAATAATATGTATCAAATACTGTTTATTTATGATATTTCTAATCAATTTAGAGGGGTGTGATGGTTCAAGATGATTGAACTTAAAAAAAGATACCACAACATGAAATTATTATTTTTGGATATTCTGATAATGGAGTTCAGTTGAAACTATGGTCACCATGATTACATGATGATGCAATTATGAAATTAACATTTCCAAATAGTTTTTATGAGTATTATGAATTAATTCAATAATATTTTAATATATCGGTCTATGGATGTCTTCTTCGATGATATCTTTGTGTAATAGATATTTGAGTAGGACCACAAAAGACAGATGAAGATTATTCAAAACACACACTAAGATCACCTCCATTATGTGAAGCCCTATATGTTTCTGTTATAAATTCAGGAGTTCCACATTATAGGAAATATAATCCAATATGATTGTATTATCATGGACCCAATAAAGGTATAGGTAGTGATAACCAGGGCTCCATAAAGTGGTTTGTTGCCATAAAGTGGGGGTGTTTCAATAAAGTGGGATGTTTCCTTAAAAAATGTCTTTCCATTAAAAGGTTAAATGTGAAGTATGGGAGAGTTTATGGGTTTTATAAGGAGTGTTTCAACCAAAAGGAAGGTCACATGATCCATACACGATTGGCCCAAACTGTGTGGTAAAACCATGCACAGAGGTCAAATTTAGACCCTATTTTCTAAGAGCTTACTCGTTTTAGCTCAATATATTTTAGTTTGGCTTAAAACGCCCCTATTTCGACATTACTCTCCCTAGAAGGATGGAGAACCCTCCCCACACGAGTTTGAGCCATCCTAGAGCCTTTCCTTGGTGATTTCAAGTCCGATTTTTGATGTCTGTCTCAATTCTTTATGGATTTGTCATGTTTTCTTAGATCTACTTAAGTATACTTCTCTGATCTCCATTATATCTCTAATATGAACATATTTTGGGTAGATCTATGTTTTTGGATGCCAAAAAATTCAGTGTCGAGTCGTGATCTTTCTAGGATAAGATAACTAAGGACGATCTTGGATAATTGACATGCTTTATTGTGCGTTTTTCACCTGTGGACAATGTTTCATCAAAACCATCGAGGTAGAAGAATTCTCTCTGAACTCCTCTAGATATAATTTATTGTCTAATATTAAAATTGGTTTATTTATTGTGAAATTCATGGAAAAATATTCATTTGTGATGATTTATGGTATTTTTGAAATTACATGATCTTGGTGAATAGTTGTGCAAAAGGGGGTTTAATGGAACCTAGGAATTGCATATATGGGTCTTGGTTGAAATATGAACTTGTTATCGGTGCCAAAGGATTAATGTAACATGGGAAACAATTGCCTTGTGATGACTTGGTAGATCGATGAGAAACCGCTCATGAGTATGGAACTATCATAACGCAACATGCATGATTGGTTGCATGAGTTTGAGGAATGGTTTGGGTATGCTGATAAAGTGATATGTTGGAATAGTTGTAAAGATTTTTAGTTATTTTTCTGGAAAAATATATTTATAGGAAAAATTGGTTTCAATTACACTTTAATGCCTTTATAATGAATGGTTTTGGATACTTGTTTAAATTTAGTTATAAACTATTTTTGAGAAATTGTTTTATACAAACTGTTTTATAAAATTGTTTCTAACTCTTCTATCCAAGTGGCCTTAGTAGAGAAGTCATTGGGGGAAAAGGTAATGTTTCACACATGTTTTGCACTATCTCATGATGTTTGGGCTGTTCGGAGAGATTGGAGCTTGGAGATTTTTGAGCATGGTGTCCTAAGAGAGGCCTGTGTAGTTTTTTCCATTGTGTACTTTGATTCATGGTTATTCTTCGGTTGTTGCTTACATTGATGTGGTTTTGTGATACATGATGTTGTTGAGTTTCTTTTCATTTGTTCATGAATCATATAGAGAATGTTGGTTTTGTTTTTTAGGTTTGTTGGTTTATTTATTAAAGTGTAAATCGTCCCCCACTTGTATTTGAAACCCTTTGGCATTTATTTCTAGCCTTTGGCATCTTGGGGATGTCACTTAAGGCCTAGTAATGACTCGATGTAATCTCAAGCCAATTAGAATTGGCGGGTCATTTTAGGTAACATACTATTTAGATCTACTAAATATATTATAACATATACATGGTTTCTTCACTATGTCACAACTTATGGGATATGTGAATGACCTATAACATTTTATAGATTAGGGTGAATTTAACATTAAGTATGGATCGATATTTTCATAATACCCATTAGATATCAAGGATTGGTTGGTGATAACCCATCTTTGTTGAAGGATTATGATGGTTCTTGTATAGTGGTATCATGTGAATCTCTAGTAGATCATTAAGGAGGGGGATACCAATATATGGACTCAGTACACATAACATTTTTAGTAGTACTTTTTTATTTATCTGATGAAAATGCCTATGATAGAGAGAGTTTATGGTCTATGTTTTTCTATCTAATGGGTTGAAAATTATTTTGAAATATTTTCAAAATTACTAAATGAGATGAATTGATATTTCTAGGCTTGGTGATTCAAGAATATGTTTCTAATAAAATGTAAAATATTAATATAATGAGAGAGTACATTTACTAAAATATTGGAATAACTCATTAAATGAGTCTGAGATAATAATTCTAAGGATAATGTTGAGTTTAGTTAATGGGATTTACCCTAGGCCCAACCTATAGTTTTTTTTAGAATTGGGTGTTTGTGAAAGAGTCTTCATTGTTGTAAATAAATAAATTTAATAAATAAATTAATTTTATTTAATGTGATGTAGTGAACTAATAATCATCTATTTCGTATTATATCTAATCCTCAGGGTTATCCACATATACGTAATAATTGAGTGTCATTTTTTGAGGGATTCATAGAGAAGGATGATGAAAAAAATCATCGATCATTATTGAATACAAGAATAATGGATCTCTCCCATGGAAACAACACATATTCATTGATCATTAGCGATCAATCTATATCAATGTAGGAAAAATTTTTATAGGGATTTATCCCTTTTTATATATCTTTACAATACAAGAATATATCATCTAATGGATTTATTCGTGGATTGAACATTTTGTGTGTATGTGATTACTATTAGAGGAATTTGGAGATTTTCATTTATATAATTAATATGTATCTCTTCATTCAGTATTATAATGATAATGAATCATGGATTATAAGAACATGGTTCAGGGTCCATTCCTTAGTTATTTTTTTTGATTTCATCCATGTCCTTAATTCATTCATCACTAGTGATTATTTTAGCTGGTGGTTCAACAAATACCTGGTGATAAATCCATTCAAACAAGTTTCTTGGTATAGAAAATTGATACTGAAAATACACGTTTTTATTGAAGTTGGTATTAATCTATGATGGTAATAAAAACAGATCTAGTTCATATTTTTCAAAAACTGGTTGTGGTTTTAGAATGTAATGGTTTAATGACTCAATGATAGAGGTTTCATTATAGATTCAAACTGAAAAAATTGGATCGATAGTGGTGATCAAGTTCAACTAAAAAATATGCTTGGACTGTGGGAGGATTCCTTGAAGAAATCATTTTGGTAGGTTTGGAGGAGGAATTTATTTGATGGTAAGAAGATTCTAGAAAATTTCACATTACATGGTTTGTAACAAAATAATACACATCATGTGTGGGGCCATGTATTTGATGTTAGGGTTCCATATAAAGTTAAACATGAAACACCATGTGACACATGTCACACACCATGTGAACCTTACCTGACAACTCAGTGTGTCTCCCAAAGGATACAAAGACAATGATGAAGCCATTTACATGTCCTAGATATAGGACAAGGGATGATCCATATATGCAGAATGTCCTTGTACATGGACCAGACTAGGTAAATAAAAACTACTAGGTGTGCATGGCCATAGAAATGAGAATAGAATGTTTTGAAGGGGTAGATCCATTGTTAATGTGACACTCCATATACTATATGGGAACACAAAGTACTCGATAAAAGATGGCATAGATACCTTATTCTCAACTTCATATACTAGAATCCTTAAGAGAGTGTTCTCTCGATACATATATATGTGGGTATAATAATGAAATATTTCAAGAACAGAGTATTTTTGTCCACTACAATGTATTAGTTTGGGATAAAACTATAATAAATTATCCCAAACATAGGAATGATGTTCCATCATTATCATTTTACATAGGCGGGGTCCTAAAAATTGTCATGAATAACTACACATGGGTGTTAATCCCCAAATTAGCGAGTTAAACCATTATAGGTTAATTGTATTTACATATGGCCTTGGCCATGATACCCAGACACTTATCAATCACTATATACAACCAACATGTATATCCTTATTGAAATATCTATAGAAGATATATTCTCATATAGACACCATCAATACTATTAGTCTTAAATATAAGTTCTCATAGCTGAGTGTGGTTACAAAATCTCAAGAAGAATACTAGGTTGTAAATATTGTTTTGACCTTAATTTGAGGATTAGTGACGACTATTAGTATATCTGTATGTTTTATTATATTCCACAATTTAATAATGATATATCCAATGATCTGAAAAATTATATTATTTATTTATGATTAGTGATTTCATGGTGTCCAAATTGGTACTCTTATTCTCATCCTTCTATAGTCTCTTCTCACATGTTTCATTTCTTATGTAGAGGATCGACCATTTGATGTGGTTCCATCTGGACTAGGTATGGATGGATTTTTTTTAATTTTTTCTAGCTAGAAAATGGATCATTCCATGTGTCACATTTTAATATATTCCACTATAACCATACGTTTTTACATATTTCTAGTATTTTTGTCAGTTTCCATCTGTCCCTAAGTTCTTCCCTATATTTTTTATACTAGGATTATAGGATTTATTTGTATCCATTCATTTGGTATCAATTGTGTTTTACATTTTAGTATTCTATGGTCTTTGTGATATGTGTATTCATATAGGTTCTACATGATAAGGCATACCATGTGAGTGTTACTCATAATTTTTGTGTGTAGGATGAGAATGAATCATGAGTTGTATCAACAACAAACCCTTGTGTTCAAGAGTGAACCAAACCCGAATGTAGTAGATGAACCACTATAAACATTTGTGTGAATAATTTATCTCATTAGAACACCTACAAAATAGATGATTTTCGTGATGGTTTGCATTATTTTTGGATCCAAATAGTTTTGTTGGAGTTTGGTAGATATGTCATATGACGAGGAGACTATTTCAAGGATACAATTTTAGATTATCTTCAGCGAGGAGTTCTCTTTAGCTATAATGTGACTGGAGTTCATCTCAGAGATTCTATAGCTACAATTGGGTAGCATGAAAGTGGATGAGTATTATTCAAGGTTTACAAACCTCTCATAATAATCATTGGATATTTTTTCTGATCGATTAATTTTGGAAATGACCCTAGAGTGACGTCTATGAAGATTCATCCATTTTATTTTGATACCAATTTTCATTCCTACATATTCTTAGGTTCTAGATAATTAAATGGTGATAGAGATATTTTTGGAAGAGAATAGAATTTTAGTGTGTTCTAGTGTTGGGTATATATGAGATGATAATTCATAAGAATTTAGTTGAAAAAATAAAAAGGGATCTATAAAGTTGACATATTTCACGAGGTTTTCTCAAGACTAAGGTTCTGTAGTTCATGTCTCTCAGGATGGGTCTACTCAGTTTAGGGAGCATCAATTCTACTCTTTTGAAGGCATAGGACATGTCACATGGGTTTTTTCTGACCCATTACTATTGATAAAGGGAATGTCAATGGAAATACTGGGAAGAAACATTAGTATGATATGTTTTTTAGGATGGTTGAAATTGAATAGAGGTAGGGAGAAAATATAGAGGTGGAAGATAGTTTGACATATTTTAACCACCACCCCATGTGGTCCCCAAAGGCTCATGGAGCTTGTGGATGGGGTTGAGGATAGCTATATGCCATAAAGACCTACGGTCTAGAGGATACAAGGAAGATTATAGGTATGTTATTTGTATTATATAACATCATTTCAATTTATATATATATTTATTCATGAGACACTATTTTAATGATAGATCCCTAGTATGAGGCATTGAGGTTCCCGTGGAGCCCTGGTCTTGACACTTACTATTTGAGAGTCCTACTAGAGATAACTCATCAATATTATACTTTTGATGATATTATGAAAGGAATCCTAAGAGAGAGAGATAGAGTTTCTCATAGGGCCTCATTTAGATTGAAATGTGTCTTTATGACATCATATGATAAATGGATTGGAAATACAACATTCATTAAATGATTTACTATTTTAGGTAAAGTATGTGGAATTTAAATGATTATGGGATGAGGATTTACATTATAAGAGATTAGGAGACATAGGAAGTGTAGTATAGTCTCAAATTTATGTGGGTGTAGTAGAATACATACCAGTTAAAAAGAATGTCTCTTGTAGTACTATATTCTCTTAGATATAAGCTTCATTCTATGAGGATGAGTATGAAGATGTATTTACAGAATACATTCCAGGATTAATCCCATGTTGATTTTTTTACTTCACCATTAATGTAAACCTGGTTATGGACAATATATTACCACCAAAAAATATTATGTATCCCATAGAGCTTTGAAGGCTGAGGGTGAAGTAGGAATATTTTTAAAGGAAATACTTTGTGAGACCAAGTGTTTTCCTTAGTGTTTTCCTTGTGTTTTCAAGCAAGTTGTAGGATGAGATATTAATTTTATAAATGTCATATCATCTCCTAAATCAAATTTTCATGAATAAAAAGTATCCAATATAAATTATTTATGGAATATTTGTTTATTTGATAGTTTAATGATGGTTCTTAATGATTTACCTTGGATTAGGAAACCACCAGATATGAGTTAGTTTTTAGGATATACCTAAGATGAAATTCAGATGTATTTACAATCACTGTGAGTTATTCATGATTCCATTAAACATGAAAAATACCATATAAGTGTTCATGTGAATCATGAGAAAAATCATTTATCCTTTTATATAATGGTCTATGGTGGCCAACATTGATGATATCGTACTATATTTGGTATCTGAGGAGGAGCACAGAAGACACTTGAGGATGATTCAAGACACAATCTTTGAGCACAATCTTTTCTGGAAGACCTTGAAGTTTCATGTCAATAAATAATAGGTCCACTTTTGGGGACATATTATCTCTTTCTATATTGTAGTTGTGGACAAAAAAATTACAAGGAATTTCTAGTCTGGGAAACACCTAGGAGTGTGACAAATATGTGTGGATTTCATATGTTGGAATGATATTACATGAGATTTGTTCTCATTTTCTATTAGATGTTGGAACCTTTTACATATTTGATCCAGAAGTGGATTCCACTCATCTTGATGGAAATTTTTAGGTAGTATTTTTAGGGGTGATGAGGATGAGGAGAATTCCCATCATGAGAATTCCATAGGAGGGTTTCGAGTACATAATGTTATGCGATGATTCTGGGACCAAACATGGCATTGTTTTGATAAAAATGAAGGATGTGATTTCATATGGGACTAAATAGTTGAGATAGTTGGATCATAAGATCATGAACCACTGTATTGATTTGAAATTATTAGTCTATAACCTTAACATGTTGAGACACTTCCTAATGGGTGAGTAGTTAATTAGTTACAGTTACCAAAATAATCACAAGTGTATCATCTCTCAAAGTGATTATTACTTGAGATATTGAATATCTTTGGATTTCCTCTTGGAATATGAATGTGAGAAAGATTATACTCATGGTAGTGGGAAAAAGGTGAAAGAATATCCCAATAAGAGATCTTTTTCTCCGTTATTAGTTGAGGCATCTGTGTAGTTAGCCTCCTTGTAGTGTTCCTTAATAGAATAGCATGGTAATTCATATATTCAATTGATTTTTTAACAATTTTTTTAAATTGTTTTAGGTAAGATATATATGGGGATATAGTCTATGGTACCATAAATTATCGAATATAGAATAGACATGATACTGACAGATTTGTAAAGGTGTTGATTGTAACACCCCTATATTTTATGAAAAATATTATTTTTAATTTCATTAATGTCTTATGTTGTACGCTACACCAAAAGGAGATTGCACAACACACATCCTTGACTTTCCTTGCATTACACGCAATCATGACCTTCCTCGATAGCGTGTGTAGTATGCAATAACAAGTTTCACTAAACAACAATATGCTATTAAAATATTATTAAAACTACACGTTATGAATAGTAATAACCACTTTTTGAAATTTTGTAAATTTTATTTTTCAAAATGAACTTCATTTTTGGATTCGGAATATCAAAATTAGTTTAGGGTGAAATTTTGGTACTTTTCGGATAACTTTCATTTTCTGATGAATAGTGAAAATTACTAAATTTTAATTAAAAGAAACCTTTTTAATCGAAATAATTAATAGTGATAAATTATTAATTTGAGTGGCTTTAAATTATATATATAATATATTTTTACAATTTAATACAATGTTGGTCATTGGATGTAATTTCACATTTAAACCAGACATAAACAAGTGTCAATCTTTTGATAGTTATTATCTCTTAAGAACACGCTATTTGTTTTGACGACGAGAATTAATTTTTATATTAAGTAATGCAACTGTTATGTTTTGAATTTGGTAAAATAGACATCATTTTTGAGTTCATAATATCAAATATATCTTAGGCCCAATTTTTGGTATTTTTCTGGAAACTTTCATTTTTTGATGAATAGTGAAACCACTAAGTGGTAGTTAAAAAAAGAATTTTTCATAAAACTTAATTTTACCGCTTCTGTGAGTGGAATTTCAAAAATCCGAGAGACACGGTTGATGTCAGTATGTAAAATTTTGTTCAATGAGATGAAAATAATTTTTGCTGAATAGTAACTTTTTACTTTTTTTACCACGGTTAAAAGTAAATAGGGTAATTACGGGTAAAAATGATATTATTATTACCCTAACACATGTCCTATTTCTATTGGATAAGTTTAATTCGACCAAAAACAACCTTATGAATAAAATATGACCATTTAGGCCCACTTGGATTAGATTACGACATTTATTATTAATTTATTTAAAGAAGGGTTAAAATAGTTAAAATCAAAGTTTAATAAGGATATCATTTTTATAGGGTTATACATAAGATAAATTCGACTATAAATATTAATTATAAATCTAAAACTATTTCCTACATAATGGTATTTTATTTGTAATTTTTAGACATTGAATATTATACTTTATTTATGACACAAACATGATGCAGTAATTATCTTATTAATGAAATATTGACATAATTGATGTTATAAATACCAAAATAATTGTAATTTGAGACTTATTATGAATTCCACTAATTTTCTAGGTTAATATGTCATGTTATTATTGATATAATTAACTTCTTTCTAACTAATCAGTCTGTTATGATTTTTACAAAAATAAATTACTAAATAGTATCAAAATTGACATAAAATAGTTTTTAAAACAAATATTATATTATTAATTGTTATTTTATTCCTAAAAATATAATGTTTGGCCAAATGACTTATATAAGGTTATATATATTAATAATAAACAACTTGGGGTTCGTTTGTCTTCTTATAGTAAGTTTATTAACCTTATAGTGTAAGAACACAAAAAGACACGGTAAAAGTAAAATTATCTAACTTAATGTTAAATATAAATGATAAGGTTATAATAGGAACCTAAACTTGTCTAAATTCTATTATATGAGAGGATTTTGACCCATAACCACCTTATCTTTGAAATAAATCAATTTGGAGCTATTTAAAACCGAATTTGGCTTTATAATAAAATAATATGTTTTGTTATTCCAAAGGTGCCCCTCTCCTCCCTGATAAATGGGCACCTCCTCCCTCTCTTCCTCACACCAATATGAGCCTTCAAGCTCGTCCAACCCCTACCAAATTCTGTTCTCCACTTCCCTAGCAACATCCAAGAGGTCCTGGTATTCTTCAAAGACCAATTTTAGTGCCCAAAGTGGAGGACTCAAAGAGGCACTTCAAAGAAGAGGTAATGTCCGTTACCGATTCATTCAACTTTATTTCTTCTTCCACTTCTTATTCTTAGGTTTTTTCATTATGAAGTAATAACATCAGTATCACTAATATAACGATATGTTATTATAAGTATGAAACAAACCTATTTCACCATCTATCCATCCTACGGAAAACGAAATCACCGCGCGTGCGTACGTACGGAATACCGTCTCCACGCCGTGGTGTAATCTATTTTCCACCACCACCTTACTTGGATGGGTATAATGGTGTACATAATAACTATATATGATTATTGTAATGTTATATTTATTCTTAAATAGTATACATACACTCCAATACAATTACACGATCATTAGAACGATATCATCGCTCGTGCGTACGTACGGACTACCGTCTCCACGATGAGATGAGATTCATTCTCCACATTAACCATTCATGAATGATTATAAAGTATATATAATAAGTAATAATGAAATATGTGAAATAATAATGATACTAGATTTATGTGTATATATATGTATGTCGTCTAGTTAATTCCATTCAACTCAATAAGGAAACGAAAACAATGTTCATGCGTACGTACGGCCTACCGTCTCCCTGAACGGTGTATTTCTTTCCATTTACTGATCTATTATATATATGTATATTCTGAATATATATTATATATAAATCATGTTTTATATTCTGGAATTAAGTAATCATGATCTGAGTAATCATATGAATAATTACAAGTCAAAACACGGATGACAAATGAAACGATTTTACCCAAAATGCTCTTTAACATGGCATTTACAAAAGAACGGGTAATATAAAGTCATAAGTGAACAATATATGATATCATAACAATGGGTATGATTCTGGAATAAGTCAATGATATTATTTAAATCATTATACAGGAGGTTCGGACACTTACGAAGCAAATCGGACCTAAGGTAAGAGATAATTGTGCAAATCTCATTTTTATCTGAGATTACTTATTCGTAAGTATTTACTGGGGTTATTTCTATCATCCATGTCCATGTTTTATAAGAGTGTATTCATGTATGTTTAAAGTCATTTTATACCCATTTTGAATTTTACCCCATGGTATGGAAGGAATCATTCTTTTTTTTACCCTACAAGGTACTTTTTTTGACTTTTCCGACAAAAGTACGAGAAAAATGTTTTTTTAACTTATACAGCATGAACAAATTTTTACGGTTTTATAAAGACTTATTTTCATGAAGCTTCCTGAAAAATATTTCATGACTATTTTCAACAAAATCTCCTTCTATTAAAATTTTCATGATGTTTTGTGAAACGAAATTAATTTTGAAGAAGAAAGGATATTTCCCTCAAGAATTCTTATTAAGTGTTTTCTCAAAACCATTTTTCCATCTAAGTTGAATTTATTTCATATGTGTAAGTTTCAAGTATAATGTCTCTATGATTTACATGGTTTCAATTTTCTTATTATGAAATTATATCCATTTCTTTTATATGGATTATGTGATGATGGAATGATATTTATGAAACCCATTTTATTCTTTGGGTTATGATGAATGATTTATGTTTTTGTTGTGGCACAAGTAAGAATGATTTCATTATGAGATGGGAGGGACCTATATCTCCCTCCAATTCATTGGGTAAAGATTTATATCTCATGAGATAGACATGGATGGAACAGAAAGTTAAACCGGTTCAGTAATACAGGACTGGAACGAGGAGTGAACTCGATTCAGAAAGGGACTTTGTCCACTAAGATGGTCTTGGAAGCAATTCCTTGGCTACTATGGAAATAATATCATGTGATTAATGGTTTCCACAATTACATGTTTTATTACCATTCTATTTTATCATTCTTAATGTTTCTTTATGATTTATTCCATACGTACTTCCATGTTTTATGTGATTTCTCAAGATTTTGATGTTTAAACATTATGTTCATGTTTTTAAGTTCAAATGTATATGGTATGTTTTATTTTATCCATGGTTACCCTTACTGATCATTTGAGCTAACCCTTCTTATGTTTTATTTTCCCTAGGATATAAAGAAGGGTTTTAGGTAAGAAAAAAAGGGGAAGATTTTTATGGGAGATGTTGAAGATCTTTCACCACGATTAGAAGATTACGTTCCAAGTTTCCAAAGACACTAAACTATTACGGTCCTTGTGTGTCTGTTTTTGTTATGTATTAAGTATTCTACAAAATTAATGTAATGTTCATGTACGTCAAGCTTCGGGTCTCTATAGTTGATATCAGAGGAAAGGTTTAGTCAACCTTTGGAAACTAGGATGCGAAAACGATAGTGAGATCCCTAGAGATATTTCTAAGGTATGTCTAGGGATGTCCCTAAGGATAAGTATACATATAGGATATAGTACTAGAACTATGGTAACGATATTATATTAAACCAAAGATGTTAGATATTGATGTTACTCCCTCTTTATTATGATTTTTGCCTCTCACACTATTCTTTTTGGGCTTTAGAAAATGGGTGGAAACAAGATGATTCACGATAATGGAGGATGTGATGGACAATGGAATGATATTATTAATGAGAAACCAAATGAAATGGGATTTGGAAGTCCAAACATCATTATTATGCCGAATCAGCAATCTCATAATATGATCAATAAAGTAAAATTTGGTAAGTTTCCTGACTCGGCTAATAAGAGAAAGATGGAGTTTCATGATGATCATAGAGGAAAGAAAGTCCAATTTCCCCTATGTAAATCATGTGGGAAGAGGCATCAAGGAGAATGTTTCAAAGGAACTGGAAGATGTTTTGGGTGTGGAAAAGAAGGACACTAAGCCAGTAAGTGCAAAGGAAAAGGTTCAGTTAACACAAGGGATGAGGATAATGGTATTGGTACGACATCAACAATGGTTAAATGTTTTAAATGTGGAATGTATGGGCATTATGAAAACCAATGCCCTAAGGGAAAGTCTCACGAAGAGAATCAGTATGGTCGTATGGGTTGTATTTATGTTGATGATGATGAAGAGACTACAAATGATATGTGAGATGAAAGAATTGTTGAAGCTCAGTCAATGGTTTAAGAATGTAGTGGAATGATTACATGTTTATCATGTGTAATGTTGTATAAGTAATCTCATGGTACTATGGAATAAAGAGACATCTAAGGATTATTACACTATTGTCCTTCCTTGAGTTTTGAAAGTGTATGATTAATGGTACCAGTATCCATGAAAGGTTATTCAGATATTTTTGGAATGTAGATGATATGCACATAATGAAGGGATAAGGAGAAAAATAAATGTTTGATAGTATTCATGAGCTCATGACTGATATAAAGAGAAGGTTATATCATGGTTTTAGTATATAGAATTTTTGGATTTTGGTATGTGGAAAGAGTTAACTTTTGACAGCATTCATGTTTTCACTAAGGTTTAATGGGTATTCATTTTTCAAGAGAATACATGATTAAGGTATTCACATGATTGGAATGTGACCAACAAGATATATGGGGGATATATAATGGTATTCACATGCTTGGTTGATGACATTTCAAGTAATCGTTTTCTTTATACTATGAGCTTGGACCAAAGTATTTTAGATAAGCCTAAAGATTTGAAATGGATTATGTTAGACATAAGTTAGTATTGTTTAAGGATATAACGTTTTTTTTGATATTATTTATGGGATTCTATAGTAATGTAGTTTTATAAAAAGGACAACCTGCAGGATGGGAGACAACCCATCGTGTCAGACAAGGCTGTGGAAATCGAACCCACAACCGAAGTGCGACTGGACTTTATCACCTACCACTGGCCTACAGGAAGTCCCTGTTTAGCAGAAACTAGTTTTATTATATTAAGCAGTATGATATATGAAGTATAAGTCCATTTTAGGAACCATATATGATTAATATCACTATAGATGGACTTATGTATTTTTGATAACTTTTATAACCTTTTGTTTGAGACAGATGGAATGAACCATAATTCTATCACATGATATGCTAACACATCATGAATAACAAATTCAAATTCATTTAATTAAGGGACGAAGTGGAAATTGTTCAATTAACGAACAACTGTGAGATTGTACCAAAATCATGTAAGTATTTCTTTTAATTCATCAACTTTAGGGGAATGATCTTGAAAACCAAAAATGTTGTCCTAGTGCCCTTATATCTGATGAATCAGATGGTACCTTAGATCATCAAAAATATATGGATTTGTGATTTCTGGATTTTCCATAGCCATGTTCTCTACCACTCTCCATCAGAACATGATGGTTAGATTTCTCTTCCATATCCATATTTTCACCTATGTGGAAACCCAGTGATTAGTTTATTTGGGTAACCGTTACGTTTCATACTTTTGTTTTTAAACACTACTAGGAAAATTGGTTTTTGCGCCTCTGGGTTCGGGCGACCGCCATTGGCGGTCACTATTGAAAGTATTAGCGATCTCTTTTGGCGGTTGCTAATACTGAAATAAATGGGCGGGATTTTTCCCGTCCCATCATTGTTGTCTTCTTCAAAATCACCACTGCCGCCGGTGATGCCTACTGTCGCGCCCCGCCGTCGCCCTACCACCCTCGGTCACCGCCATCGCCATCTCTCATCAGCTCCGGTCACCCCTCCCTCACACGCCATCACCCTACAACCCTCCGACCACCCCTCCTTCACATGTCGTTACACCCGCCCCTCCCTCCGGCCGCCGTAGGTCCGCCATGGCCGACGACTCAAGCTCTGGTTCCTCCTCGCGCCCACTGTACAGTTCCCGCGTGTCCGGTGTCACACCCACCTAGTATCCCGGGCACATGAAACCAGCTATTTTTAAAAGGACCTTTAGCGACCGCCAAAAGCGGTCGCTAAAGGTTTTTACCGACCGAGCAAATGCGGCCGCCAAAAGCGGTCGCAAAGCGGTCGCTAAAGACCTATAGCGACCGCTTTTGGTGGTCGCTATTGGGCTGTATTATAGTAGTGAAATATTGGTTTTGGTATTCCTTTTTACGATATGGGTTTCTATTAAAGAAACTTTTGAGTAGTAAACCATTTATAACCCCGACGAATTTTGAGGGAAAAATTCATTTTAAGGGGGGTAGAATGTAACACCCCGAGATTTTATGAAAAATATTATTTTTAATTTCATTAATGTCTTGTGTTGTATGCTACACCAAAAGGATCTTGCACATCACGCATCCTTGACTTTCCTTTCATTACACGCAATCACGACCTTCCTCGATAGCGTGTGTAGTACGCAATAACGAGTTTTAATAAACAACAATATGCTATTAAAATATTATTAAAACTAGCCATTATGAATAATAATAACCACTTTTTGAAATTTTGTAAATTTTATTTTTTAAAATGAAATTAATTTTTGGATTCGGAATATCAAAATTAGCTTAGGGTGATATTTTGGTACTTTTGGGATAACTTTCATTTTCCGATGAATAGTGAAAATTAATAAATTTTAATTAAAAACAACCTTTTTAATAGAAATAATTAATAGTGATAAATTATTAATTTGAGTGGTTTTAAAGTATATTTAGAATATATTTTTACAATTTAATACAATGTTGGTCATTGGATGTAATTTCACATTTAAACCAGACATAAACAAGTGTTAATCTTTTGGTAGTTATTATCTCTTAAGAAAATGCTATTTGTTTTTGACGACGAGAATTAATTTTTAAATTAAGTAATGAAACTGATATGTTTTGAATTTGGTAAAATAGACATCATTTTTGATTTCATAATATCAAATATAGCTTAGGCCCAATTTTTGGTATTTTTCTGGAAACTTTTATTTTTTGATGAATAGTGAAACCACTAAGTGGTAGTTAAAAAAAAGAATTTTTCATAAAACTTAATTTTACCACGTCTGTGAGAGGAATTTCAAAAATCCGAGAGACACGGTTGATGTCAGTAAGAAAATTGTGCTTCAATGAGATGAAAATAATTTTTGCTGAATAGTAACTTTTTACTTTTTTTTACCACGATTAAAAGTAAATAGGGTAATTATGGGTAAAAATGATATTATTATTACCCTAACACATGTCCTAATTCTATTGGATAAGTTTAATTCGACCAAAAACAACCTTAGGAATAAAATATGACCATTTAGGCCCACTTGGATTAGATTAGGACATTTATTATTAATTTATTTAAAGAAGGGTTAAAATAGTTAAAATCAAAGTTTAATAAGCATATCATTTCTATAGGGTTATAAATAAGATAAATTCGACTATAAATATTAATTATAAATCTGAAATGTTTTCCTACATAATGGAATTTTATTTTTAATTTTTAGACATTAAATAATTTAATTTATTTATGACACAAACATAATGCAGTAATTATCTTATTAATGAAATATTGACATAATTGATGTTATAAATACCAAAATAAATTTAATTTGAGACATTTTATGAATTCCACTAATTTTATAGGTTAATATGACACGTTAGTATTGATATAATTAACTTCATTCGAACTAATAAGTCTATTATGATTTTCACAAAAATCAATTACTAAATAGTGTCAAAATTGACATAAAATAGTTTTTAAAACAAATATTATATTATTAATTATTATTTTATTCCTAAAAATATAAGGTTCGGCCAAATGACTTAGATAAGGTTATATATATTAATAATAAACAACTTGGGGTTCGTTTGGCTTATTATAGTAAGTTTATTAACCTTATAGTGTAAGAACACAAAAAGACACGGTAAAAGTAAAATTATCTAACTTAATGTTAAATCTAAATGATAAGGTTAAAATAGGAACCTAAAGTTGTCTAAATTCTATTTGATGGGAGTATTTATACCCATACCCACCTTAGTTTCTAAATAAATCAATTTGGATCTATTTAAAACCGAATTTGGCTTTATAATAAAATAATATTTTTAGTTATTCCATAGGTGCCCCTCTCCTCCCTCATAAAAGGGCACCTCCTCCCTCTCTTCCTCACACCACTTTGAGCCTTCAAGCTCTGAAAAACCCTTCCAAATTCTCTTCTCCACTTCCCTAGAAACATCCTAGAGGTCCTGGTCTTCTCCAAAGACAAATTTTAGTGCCCAAAGAGGAGGACTCAAAGAGGCGCTTCAAAGAAGAGGTAATGTCCGTTACCGATTCGTTCAACTTTATTTCTTCTTCCATTTATTCTTCTTAGGGTTTTTAATTATGAAGTAATAACATCAGTATCACTAATATACTTATATGTTATTATAAGTATTAAACAACCCTATTTCACCAAATATATTCATCCTACAGAAAACGAAATCACCGCGCGTGCGTACGTACGGAATACCGTCTCCACGCCGCGGTGCAATCTATTTTCCCCCACCACCTTAATTGGATTGGTATAATGGTGTAAATAATAACTATATATGATTATTTTAAAGTGATTTTGATTCGGAAATAGTATACATACACTCTAATACAATTCCACAATCATGAGAACGATATCATCGCTCGTGCGTACGTACGGACTACCGTCTCCACGACGCGATGAGATTCATTCTCCACATTAACCATTCATGAATGATTATAAAGTATATATAATAAGTAATCATGAAATATATGACATAATAATGATAATGTAATTATGTGTATATATATGTATGTCGTCTACTTAATTCCATTCAACTCAACAAGGAAACAAAAATAGTGTTCATGCGTACGTACGACCTACCGTCTCCATGAACGGTGTATTTCTTTCCATTTACTGATCTATTATATATATGTATATTCTGAATATATATTATATATAAATCATGTTTTATGTTATATAATTAAGTAATCATGATCTAAGTAATCATATGAATAATTACAAGTCAAAACACGGATGACAAATGAAACAATTTTACCCAAAACGCTCTTTAACATGGAATTTACAAAAGAACGGGTAATATAAATTCATAAGTGAACCATATATGATATCATAACAATGAGTATGATTCTGGAATAAGTCAATGACATTATTTAAATCATTATGCAGGAGGTTCGGACACTTATGAAGCAAATCGGACCTTAGGTAAGGGATAATTGTGCAAATCTCATTTTTATCCGAGATTACTTATTCGTAAGTATTTACTGGGGTTATTGCAATCATCCATGTCCATGTTTTATAAAAGTGTATTAATGTATGTTTAAAGTCATTTTATACCCATTTTTACTTTTACCCCATGCTATGGAAGGAATCATTCTTTTGTTTACCCTACGAGTTACTTTTTTTGACACTTCCGACAAAAGTACGAGAAAAATGTTTTTTAACTTATACGGCACGAATAGATTTTTACGGTTTTATAAAGACTTATTTTAATGAAGCTTCCTCAAAAATATTTCATGACTATTTTCAAAAAAATATCCTTCTTTTAAAATTTGCATGATGTTTTGTGAAAAGAAATTAATTTTGACGAAGAAAGGATATTTCCCTCAAGAATTCATTTCAAGTGTTTTATCAAAACCATTTTTCCATCTAAGATGACTTTATTTCATATGTTTATGTTTCAAGTATAATGTCTCTATGATTTACATGGTTTCACTTTTCTTATTTTGAAATTGTATCCATTTCTTTTATATGGATTATGTGATGATGGAATGATATTTATGAAATCCATTTTATTCTTTGGGTTATGATGAATGATTTATGTTTATGTTGTGGCACAAGTAAGAATGATTTCATTATGAGATGGGTGGGACCTATATCTCCCTCCAATTCATTGGGTAAAGATTTATATCTCATGATATAGACATGGCTCGAATGAAAAGTTAAACCGGTTCAGTAATACAGGACTAAAATGAGGAGTGAACTCGATTCAGAAAGGGACTTTGTCCACTAAGATGGTCTTGGTAGCAATGCCTTGGCTACTATGGAAATAATATCATGTGATTAATTGTTTCCAAAATTACATGTTTTATTCCCATTCTATTTTATCATTATTAATGTTTCTTTATGATCTATGCCATACGTACTTCTAGGTTTTATGTGATTTCTCAAGATTTTGATGTTTAAACATTATGTTCATGTTTTTAAGTTCAAATGTATATGGTATGTTTTATTTTATCCATGCATACCCTTACTGAGCATTTGAGCTCACCCTTACTTATGTTTTCTTTTCCCCAGGATATAAAGAAAGGTTTTAGGTAAGAAAAAAAGGTGAAGATTTTTATGGGAGATGTTGAAGATCTTTCACCACGATTAGAAAATTATGTTCCAAGTTTTCAAAGACACTAAACTATTACAGTCCTTGTGTGTCTGTTTTCGTTATGTATTAAGTATTCTTTAAAAGTAATGTAATGTTCATGTACTTCAAGCTTCGGGTCTCTACATTGATCATATTATACTTTCTAATGAATGATAATGGTACCAGTGATGTAATGTTTGTTACCGATGATAGTGTTTCATATATCCCCATTGGTGTTATATCTTATTGAGGTGAAGATTTATCAATACTTACAATATAAATTTTTATGAAAAACCTTGATGAAGGGTGTGGCTTAGTTTATCCTGGTTGCGCCCAAATTTACCCTACTGGTAAAAGCGATCGATGTAGTACATGTAGGGGTCGAATCCACAGGGAACGAAGAAGTAACCTTGAGACGCTATGATTGTGTGAAGGATGGGCTATGAAGTGGCCGACTTTGGGTTTGATTTTGGATGGGTTTTAAAGAACACTAATAAACCTAAGTGAATTCAATTAAATGGAAATGGGTTGATCTTAGGATTATGCTCGGGGTGGATTGAATGAATTTTACTTCATTAGACAATTTTGGTTTTATTAATTTTTGATGAATCCATTCTTCAAAAATAACATTACATTCATCATTTTCTAGTTTGGAACTTACTAAACACAATTACTAATCCCGTATACACTTAGAGAACCAAATTCATGATCTCCTCAAGGTATATGGTCATTTAGTAATTAATTTAGTTTTCTCAAACACAGTAAAGATGAAGAGTAGAAATAATTGAAGAATGGATGTCTTAAATTAATTATCCAATTAACAACAATTCGTTCATAAAATAACATTCAATCCATCCTTTGCATCCTCCTAAGATCATCCAATTAAGGGTTTAGCCCTCCATTTATGGTATACTCTCAATGGTTGGCGGAAGATGGCTAACAAGAATTGGATTGAAGAAATTAAAACCGTGGAAATAACGAGCACTCCTCCGTGTGTGTGAATGAAATTCACACATATGTGTGAACTAATTCACAACAAAACAGAGATATCACTGTGATTTGTGATAATAAAGTTTTAATAAAAGAAATGGACAATATAGAAGTGAATGAAGTTGATTAATAACATAAAGATACAAAAAAAAACTTACATGGAAATGGAAAACATTACAAAGGAAATTTGGAAGCATAACCTTACAATGAAACAAGCAACAAAAGATGATATGAAAAATATTCACCCCCATTAACTTCACCAATATCTCCTTATATAGGCATATTAGGAGCCTTAGGTACATCCCCCAAAAATTAATTAACCCCCAACAATTAATAGAGTCAAATGGAGGGTGAATAATCAAAAGGAAATTGATGTTTTGAATTTGACCTGGAAAACTGTCCAGATTCGTCCACCATATTGACATGTGAATTCGAAATTGAAGAAGGCCTAATCCAGAGGGGTTGTAGAAGAGATATATCTTCGCTAATGTGTCTTATAGAATCTCTCAATATTTCAGGAAATTTTGCTCATCCGTTTGGGAGGTATGGTTGAAATGGTGGGACGGATTTCTGTGCATTAATGACGAGTCCACCATTTAAATCTCAACTTCAGATCCCTTTATCATCATGAAAACATCTGAATTAGCTCCGGAAACAGTTGAATAAAATGATCCTCATATTTTTATCTTTCTACTGTATAAATTTGAGCTTCATTGGGCTTGGTTTCTGGGCCCCACATTTCTTTGATGGGCCTTAGGCCCATTATGCTTTTTCCAGCAAGTTTCTGCAAAATTCTCCATCCTCCTTTGGGATTCATCCAGCGGACCTAAAAGATAAAATTTTCCAAACAAAGTGATAAATCATATCCAAAAATTTGAAATTCAGAAAATGAATATAATATTGTCAACAAACAGATGAATGATTGGGCCCAAATTTTCATTTTAAACATGAATTGCATTTTTGATGAGAAATGAAGTTCTATTTATGTAATGCACTAAAAACAATGTTTATGGACTTTGGAAAAATGAATATAAAGATATTAAAAATTAATATTAGCCACTTTCAGTGACTAATCACACCCCCAACTTGAGTTTTTCTAGTCCCGAGCAAAATAAATTACAAATATGAAATTCAAATCCCCTTTTCCAAAAAAAATTTAATACACATTGCTCACCCAAATATCTAATACCAAAAAAAGTTATGAAAACCCATAAAAATAATTAAAAACAAGATATATCCATAAGCATATCCCAATCCCAAGCCCATTCCTTTGTTCAAATTCATCTCCACATTTCATCCAATTCCAATTAAGCATGATAAAGTGTTGTGCATCATAAAAGATATGGGGCCCATTTTATTGTTCAAGGGGAAAAAAATGGAAGCGCTAGGTGGGAATCACATTAAACCTTAAGATGAGTATCTTTTTTTTTATTTTTTTTTGATTTTATTTTTTTAACCACAATAGATATGAAAATACTAACTCTGGGCAAGACAAATATGGAGTCACGATCCCCAAGTACCGGACACCACACATATTTTCAATTTCATGCTCTACAATAGAGATATAAAGCCTAACTCTGGGCAAGAAAACTATGGAGTCATGATCCCCAAGTGCCGGACGCCACGCATTTGGACAAAACATTTCTCTATGCGGTCTTTTTTTTGTTTTTTGTTTTTTTTTGTTTTTTTGGATACTCAAATTAAACTAAAAGTGACCCCAGAACCCTATGCTATAATGAAAGGGACCCAATAACTCAAATTTACACCCACGATCCAGTAGACGTGCATTGTGGCATTTTTATTAAGAGGATGAAATTGTAAACATTGAAAAATCACATCGGACAACCGCACTTTCCAAAAACTATGCTCATGAACTTAAACTTGCATTAAAATCAGAATCAAGGCATGCAAAATTTATTTGATATCCAATTTTAGAGTTTGCAATGTGTGTTTATCATGTTTATGGTTAATGGAATTTTTCTTTTCATGCATGTTTTTTAAAATAAAATAAAATAAAAATCATTTTTTATCTCCCCCCAACTTAGAATGACACTGTCCCTAGTGTTTAAAGAAAAGAAAAGTTAGAAGTGGGTAGGAGAGGAGTTCAAAGATGAAATTGAGAATGATAAACATGGAACAAATTCACCTGGTTTTTAAAGTTGAGGTTCATAATGCTCCAAATTACTCCTTTGATCTCTTTGGGGATGTAGTCACCTCCTTGATTGAACATGTATCACCCAAAATAGTTCCTGAACCATAAAAATAAGGACAAAGCAGACAAAACAAACAACACAATGATTTATTTAATTCCAAGTACCATCATTTTCATGTTTTTTTTAAATCAAACTAATGATACATTGTATTCTTTTAAATTTCTGGGTAAGGTATTACTCAGGGACCACACCGCGTGACACGGATGAATACGGTGCTCCCCTTTCATACCCATCCATACTCATAAAAGAAGAACAGGTCAAGAGTCTAATTTTTTTAACCTACAAAAACATAAATAAAATAAACTGATGATACATTGTCTTCATTAAATTTCTGAGTAAGGTATTACTCAGGGATCACACCGCATGACACGGATGAATACGGTGCTCCATTTTCATACCCATTCTAACTCATAAAAGAAGAACAAGTCAACAATCTATATAAAAAAATAACAAAATTAAGAATAAGGAAACAAAAGATGATTCACAGTGATTGGAAACATGAAAACCACGGGTTGCCTCCCGTGTAGCGCTTTTGTTTAACGTCGTTAGCCCGACTTGTACCCTAAATCTATCAATTTTTCTCTGGTTCATATGTTGGCTCAGTTAACTCCTCCTTGGTTTCTTGTTTATTGAATGATTCAATGAATGGTTTTAACCTATGATCATTGACTTTGAAGACATGACCACTTTTGGGATCCTAAATCTCTATTTCCCCATGAGGGTACACATGATGCACTAGGTATGGACCAGACCATCTGGACCTTAGCTTTCATGGGTGTAGATGAAGTTTTTAACTATAAAAGAGCACAAATTTTCCCAGTTAAAAGTGTTTTACTTTGATATTCCTAGATTGGTAGGCTTGAACTTTAGATTTATTGATCCTTGAATTTTCATAAGCCTCCATCCTAAGTTCCTCGAGTTCATTAATATCTAATTTCCTTTGTGTTTCAGCCAAAGAAATGTCAAAGTTCATTTTTTTATTGCCCAAAAGGCCTTATGCTCAATTTCAACAGGTAAATGACATGCTTTTCCATAAACCAATCTATACGGTGACATGCCTAGGATAGTTTTGAAAGCAGTTCGATATGCCCAAAGGGAATCTAAGAGTTTCTCGGACCAATCTTTCGTAGAGGGATTAACAGTTTTTTCAAGAATTTGCTTAATTTCTTTATTTTCCAACTCAGCTTGACCGTTGGTTTGAGGATGGTATGCAGTGGAAACTTTATGAGTAATACCATACTTAGACATGAGTGAAGAGAATGGGCGGTTACAGAAATGGGTTCCACGATCACTGATTATAGCCCTAGGAATTCCAAATCGAGAAAATATATGCTCTTTCAGAAATTGGATCACAACATGGTGGTCATTGGACTTGGTGGGAATGGATTCAACCCATTTTGAGATATAATAAATAGCTAAGAGGATGTATAGGTATACCTTAGAGTTTGGAAAGGGTCCCATGAAATCAATTTCCCAACAATCAAAGATTTCAACGACCAGAATGGGAGTGAGGGTCATTTGATTCCTTTTGGTAATGGATCCAAATTTCTGACACTGAGGACAACTTTTGCAGAATTGGAAGGAATCCTTAGTGAGTTTCGGCCAGTAGAAACCACTTTGGAGGACCTTTACAGTGGTTTTATTTGTAGAAAAGTGGCCTCCACATGCCTCTCCATGAAAAAATTTTAGAATGGACTCTTGCTCAGACTCAGGAATACATCTCCTGATGATTTGATCAGGACAGAACTTAAAGAGGTAAGGATCATCAAACACATAGTGTTTTAAATCAGAAAGGAATTTCCTCTTAGCTTGGGTCCCCATGAATTTTGGAATGTCACCCATCACCAAATGGTTTTCTATGTCAGCATACCAAGGGCAATCACTCACTGAATAGAGGTGCTCATCGGGAAATGAATCAGACACAGAGAGGTGGTGTGAGTTGTCTTTGAATTCCATCCTAGAGAGGTGATCATATACAATATTTTCAACACCCTTTTTATCCTTAATGGTTAAATCTAACTCTTGAAGAAGAAGGACCCACCTAATCAATCTAGCCTTGGCATCTTGTTTTTGGAAAATTTATTTTAGGGCTGAATGATCAGTGAAGACAATGATGGGTGATCCTAAGAGATAAGACTTGAATTTATCTAAGGAAAAGACAAAAGCAAGAAACTCTTTTTCAGTGGTGGTGTAGTTTATTTGTGCATCATTTAAATATTTTCTTGCATAATAAATGACATGTGGAGTTTTCTTACACCGTTGTCCTAAGACTGCTCCTACAACAAAATCACTTGCATCACACATGAGCTCGAAAGGAAGTTTCCAATTTGGATATTGCATGATTGGTGGAGATATTAGATTTGACTTGAGTGTAGAGAATGATTCCTCACAGCTTTCTATCTATAAAAATGGAGCATCTTTTACCAATAGAGCACAAAGTGGTCGAGAAATAGAGCTGAAATTCCTAATGAACCTTCTATAAAAACCAGCATGTCCTAAGAAGGACCTCACTTCCTTAACATTTTTAGGAGAGGGAAGGTTACTAATGATGTCAACCTTAGCTTTATCAACTTCAATCCCTCTACCAGATACCAGATGACCTAGAACAAGTCCTTCCCTTACCATGAAATGGCATTTTTCCCAATTTAGAATGAGATTCTTATCCTCGCACCTTGACAAAACCTTTTCAACATTTATAAGGCATCCCTCAAAAATATCCCCAAATATGGAGAAGTCATCCATGAAGACCTCTAAAAAATCCCCCACTATATTCGAGAATATTCCCATCATGCACCGCTGGAAGGTACCAGGGGCATTACATAACCCAAAGGGCATGCGCTTGAAGGAAAAAGTGCCAAATGGACAAGTGAAGGTTGTTTTTACTTGATCCTCTAAGGAGACTTTGATTTGATTATACCCTGAGAATCCATCTAGGAAGCAATAGAATTGATGACCCGCCACTCTCTCGAGGACTTGATCAATAAAGGGTAAGGGGGAATGGTCTTTCTTGGTACAAGAGTTGAGCTTCCTATAGTCAATACAAACTCTCCATCCACTACTGACCCTTTTTGGAAGCATCTCTCCATCCTTGTTGGTTATTACTATGATTATAGACTTCTTTGGAACCACATGGATTGGGCTAACCCACTCACTCTCAACTATAGGATATATGATACCAGCTTTTAACAATTTCAAAATTTCTTTTCTCACTACTTCCATGAGATTAGGATTGAGTCGCCTCTGAGGTTGACGACATGACTTTGACTCAGATTCAAGAATAATTCTATGAGTCCTGATAAGTGGTCTAATCCCAGGGATATCAGATAGGGTCCATCCAATGGCTTTCTTGTGTCTCCTAACAACATCTAGAAGCATCCTCTAATGATCGGCTTCAAGGGAGGAAGAAATGACAACAGGAAAGGATTGATTGTCCCCTAAGTAAGCATACTTTAGTGATGATGGTAAGACTTTAAATTCAAGATCAGATTGGTCATGACTTTACAAGAATGGATGAGACTTTGTATTGAACTTAGTTTCTTTTTTTAGATTTCTTGACAAAATTGGTTCCTTGTGAATAGAATTTTCATCCACTAAATTTTCCAGAGTAGTGTCATGAATGGCTATGGACTCAATGTTATTGATTTCAACCATGGTATCATTGATTGGTGATTCTAGAAATTCATCAATAGAGCTTTCTAAAAGAGATTCAATCCAAGGAGGCAAATTTCCCTCATGTAAATAAAGAAAATAAATCTCTTCTTGACTTAACCATCCTTCGGTAACTCCTTGATGTTCATTGAGTTCATTATCAACACTACCAATCCAATTAACCTCATGGATCTCTTCATCATCCCCAATTTGAGATTTTTCATTGTAGATGTTCAAGTATAGACTCATGTTCCCAAAGGTGATGGTCATGTTCCCATTTCGGACTCGGATTACAGAGTTGATTGTTGCAAGGAAGGGACGACCAAGTATGATTGGGGTTTGCTCCCTAGGACCTAAGCTTGGGTGATTGTCCAGAACAATGAAGTCAGATGGGTAAATGAAATTTTCAACTTTCACCAAAACATCTTTTAATATCACCTTTGGAACTCGAACACTACGATCAGCAAGTTGAATAGTGACAGATGTGGGTTGGAGTTCTTCGAGCCCTAACTGACAGTACATGGCATAAGGAATGAGGTTCACACTAGAACCTAGATCACACAAGGCTTTGACAACTTTGTTTTCTCCTAGTTCAAAATTTATGTAAGGGAATCCTGGGTCTTTCATCTTAGGAGGAATGGTCCCTTGAATGGTGGTACTCACATTAGCAGCCAAAAGGACTTGGTTTTTCAATTGATTTCCCACTTCTTAAAACTGTCATAGCCTTTAGTTGTTCGTGAGTTGTTTGAGTGAAACTTGTCTCTCCCCTTGATGTTTGTTGTGGAATGGCCTGTGTGGGCATGGGTGCCTTTCTAGTTTTTATGGTTTGAAGTTCTTGTTTAATGGATGAGAATTATGAATTCATTTTGTCCATTTGTTTGCACAGTTGTTCTAGTAGGCTTTGTGGAACATTTTGGGTTGGTGCTTGAGCTTGTGGGTTTATTCCAGGAGGATACTTTGGTTGTTGGATAGGTTGTTGAATGGGTTATTGGATAAGTTGTTGATATTGAACATGAGGATGTTGGAATTGGACCGGTTGTGGTTGGAACTGATTATGAGGTTGAAATTTTTGTTGAGGGTATGGGTTGATACATTGTTGTTGTGTTGGTTATTGATTGTCCTTCCAACGAAAGCCCGGATGGTCATTATACCTTGGATTGAAGGTGTTCGTGAATTGTGGATTTTGAAAGTTCATTTCATTAAATTCTTCTGGTGGTACTCCTAAAAGATCATCCTTGATGGAAGGAATGGTTGGGAAATTATCAGTCTTGTGGTCATTCTTGTCACAAATTGTACAAACAAGCTCAACAGTTTGGGTTTTGTGGACCTTCCTAAGATAAATCTCCTCAACTTTCCTCGTGAGTGCAGCAAGTTTTGCTCTAAGGTTTTCTTCTTCTCCAAGATTGTACATTCCACCAGATTTGGGTGTCTTCTCATAGTATGGTGATGTTCCCCATGTTTGGTTTTGTTCAGAAAGATTTTCAAGATACTCGTAAGCATCATTTGGGGATTTGTTTTTGAAGGTTCTATTACACATCATAATAATGAATTGTTTGTTTCCGGGACCCAAACCTTCATAGAAAATTCTCACTTGTTCTGGGATTAAGAAACCATGGTGCGGTACCATGTTTAATGTGTCTTTGAACCTTTCCCATGTTTCATAGAATGTTTCTCCCTCCCTTTCAAAAAAAAGTTTTGTATGCTCTTTTTAAGTGCAATTGTTTTGTGATGGGGGAAGTATTTTTTATAAAATTCTCGTTGAAGTTTGTCCCAAGAGTGAATGGATGATGGTCTCAAATTGTTTAACCAATTATTTGCTCGGTCCTTAAGGGAAAAAGGGAAAAGTATCATTTTAGCAGATTCAATTTGATTTGGTGGGTACATGGTTTCGACAATGTCATTAAATTCTTTAACATGAAGGTAAGGAATCTCAGACTCCATCCCATGAAAGGTTGGAAGGTGGTTCAGGACATGGGGTTTGAAAAAATATTGGGCATATCCTATGTTATCATGCCTAATGCATGAGGGTGCATTGGTCCAGGTTGGTGTGAGGTAGTCATTCATGGTCGGGTCTGCAACAATTCCCAAGTTAGGGTCTTGCCCGTTATTTTGGTTCCCTCCCCGTTTTATGATTTGGTTTTCTGGGAGATTCTCCATTGTATCGAACTCAACGTCTGAATTTGGAGTATTAGGAAGATTTTTCTCTAAAGGAAATAGACCTCTTTTAGTGCTTGACTCCCCATCCCTAGGAGTATCCACCCTAACTAATCTGTTTGATTTATCGCGGGTGTAGGCGGACATGCGCCAAAAGAAAAAAAACGAGAATGGGAAAAGATAAGAGAATTGGGATGAGAATAGAAGAATGGGGGTAAGAAAATAAGTTTTTTGGTCTAAGGAACTTACTTTTTCCCCGGCAACAACACCAAAATTTGGTTTTTCCCAAATTTACCCTACTGGTAAAAGCAATCGATGTAGTACATGTAGGGGTCGAATCCACAGGGACCGAATAAGTAACCTTGAGACGCTATGATTGTGTGAAGGATAGGCTATGAAGTGGCCGACTTTGGGTTTGATTTTGGATGGTTTTTAAAGAACACTAATAAACCTAAGTGAATTAAATTAAATGGAAATGGGTTGATCTTAGGATTATGCTCAGGGTGGATTGAATGAATTTTACTTCATTATACAATTTTGGTTTTATTAATTTTTGATGAATCCATTCTTCAAAAATAACGTTACATTCATCATTTTCTGGTTTGGTACTTACTAAACACAATTAATAATCCCGTATACACTTAGAGAACCAAATTAACGATCTCCCCAAGGTATATGGTCATTTATTAATTGAATTTAGTTTGCTCAAACACAGTAAAGATAAGGAGTAGAAATAATTGAAGAATGGATGTCTTAAATTAATTATCCAATTAACAACAATTCGTTCATATAATAACATTCAATACAGTCTTTGCATCCTCCTAAGATCATCCCATTAAGGTTTTATCCCTCCATTGATGGTATACTCTCAATGGTTGGCGGAATATGGCTAACAAGAATTGCATTGAAGAAATTAAAACCGCGGAAATAACGAGCACTCCTCCGTGTGTGTGAATGAAATTCACACCTATGTGTGAACTAATTCACAAAAACACAGAGATATCACTGTTATTTGTGATAAGAAAGTTTTAATAAAATAAATGGACAATATATAAGTGAATGAAATTGATTAAGAACATAAAGATACAAAAAAACTTACATGGAAATGGAAAATATTACAAAGGAAATTTGGAAGCATAACCTTACAATGAAACAAGCAACAAAAGATGATATGAAAAATATCCACCCCCATTACCTTCACCAATATCTCCTTATATAGGCATATTAGGAGCCTTAGGTACATCCCCCAACAATTAATTCACCCCCCAACAATTAATAGAGTCAAATGGAGGGTGAATAATCAAAAGGAAATTGATGTTTAGAATTTGACCCGGAAAACTGTCCAGATTCGTCCACCATATTGACGTGTGAATTAGAAATTTAATAAGGCCGAATACGGAGGGGTTGTAGAAGAGAAATATCCTTTTTAATGTGTCTTATAGAAGCTCTCAAAATTTCAGGAAATTTGGCTCATCCGTTTGGAAGTTATGGTCGAAATGGTGGGACGGATTTCTGTGCATTAATGACGAGTCCACCATTTAAATCTCAACTTCAGATCCCTTTATCATCATGAAAACATCAGAATTAGCTCCGGCCACAGTTGAATAAAATGATCCTCATATTTGTATCTTTCTACGGTATAAATTTTAGCTTCATTGGGCTTGGTTTCTGGGCCCCACATTTGTTTGATGGGCCTTAGACCCATTATGCTTTTTCCAGCAAGTTTCTGCAAAATTATCCATCTTCCTTTGGGATTCATTCAGCGGACCTAAAAGATAAAATGTTACAAACAAAGTGATAAATCATATCCCAAAATTTCAAATTCATAAAATTAATATAATATTTTCAACAAACAAATGAATTATTGGGCCCAAATTTGCATTTTAAACATGAATTGCATTTTTGATGAGAAATGACGTTCTATTTATGTAATTCACTAAAAAAAATGTTTATGGACTTTGGAACAATGAATATAAAGATATTAACAATTAATATTAGCCACTTTCTGTGACTAATCATATCCATTGATTTATAACAAGATAGTTGGTGAAGGAAGATAATCAAGTTCTAGTGGTGTTAGGTCAACCATTATGGTGATATAATGGTAGTGGGATGTAATATCTATGGGCTTTGTGGTGTGGTTTCAATGTACCTGTAGAGGAAAGGACTTCATTTCAATGTTCATAGACCAACTCTCAATGTTAGACCACAAGGTTGATATTTTGGAGAAGTGACAAATAAAGAGCATATGTCACCTTTACATGAATGAGATAGACTAGATATATGGAGTTCCCTTGACAATAATTTCAGACAATGATGATCACTTCCTGTTACAATTAGAGATATAATTCTTAGAGGCCTTTGCCACTTGATTTCATTTGAGTGTATATTTTCACCCCCAAAATGGTTGTAGACAAAGCTAACTATTCATTTTCTATATGACATGATTTGGGAATTCATGTTAGATTATGGCCATACTTTTTAGAAAAACTACCCATGGTTGAGTTTTCATATTATATCAAACACAATTACAACATATGCATGGCACCATTTTATCCAATGTACTAGTTCCCATTAAGTTCAACACTATGTTGAACTAATATAGATGAGTCCACATTAATTGTTCAAGTGTTGTTATAAACTATGTTATAAAATATAGAGATCATATAGGAAAGGATGTGGAATGCACAGAGTCATCAGATGTCCTATGAGGAAAAAATTAAGGAATTTTGTGTTTTAGTAGGGATATCATCTATTCCTAATGGTATTACCTTGATATGGGTTATATATATTTTAGAGGGTCGAAAGGATTTCTCAAATATTCATTGTCCCTTTTTTATTACATTGTTGATCCATCTTTGTGGCATACTAATTGGATCTACCATCATAGATAGACTGGGTACAGGAAATATTCCACTTGTCAAATTTGAGTAGATATCTACCTGATCCATTTCATGTTATAGAATGTGGAAATTTTAACATTGAAAATAGAGAAAACATTATATTGTACTATTAGAGATCCAGTATTGGTTGGATTAGATCCTCCTTTGATGGAAAATTACATTGGTTCATATTTAGTAGAATCATAGGAATCATTTGGACAACACATGGAAAAGGGAGACCCAGATGTGGACTCAGCAGCCACATCATTTTGAGTAGTTGTTTTTTCTTTTTGAGAGAAAAATCCATAATTTAGGGATAATGTAATGTCTTAGTTTTGGTAATGTAAATCAATAAAAAATATTTATTAATATTTTGGTTTCTAGGAACTGAAACGTCACAGGAGTATGAGGGCTGATGATCCCATAATTGGTATTTCAAAAATATTAAATATATTAAAATCATACATGAGAATAATTCCTAAAAAATAAATTAACACCTTAATAGAGTCTCATATGGGAAATATAAGACTCTTGTTGAGTTAAAAGTATATGATTTACCCTAGGTGTGATATAATTTATAATAGAGTATGGTGTTTTTGAAAATGTTTTGATGGGAATAAAAATAAACAAATAAATAAATATTATTTATAGTGACAAACCGAGATAATATTAATAAACTTAAGAACCCTTATAAACAATAACATAGATTATCCACATTACCCTAATAATTAAGAATAAAATTTGTAGGAGGTCTTAGAGAAATATGATGAATGAAATGGAGGATTATTCATTTAAACAGAAATTGAGGATCACACCAACGAAAACAACACTGATTCATTTTTCATAATAAGATGATTCATATCAAGGTATTATATTTATTTTATGTATCTTTAATATTTTTATTCTTATACTAAGATCAATTTGAATAATATATTTACTATATTGATTTTCTGATTGATCATATTGTTGGAACGAGATTATTATTCTTCGAATTTGGGGATTTTCATCGGTTAAATTAATTTTCATAAATTCATTCATCATTGTAATAGAAATGAATTTAGGTCAATATGTATATTGTATGAGTTCCCTTAATCATTTTTTGTCATTTATTACAATGTTATTAATTCATTCATCGTTGAAATTCATTTTCACTGGTGGTTCTAGGATTACCCAGTGATATATCGATGTGCACCGATTTCTAGGTAAAATAGATTGAAAGCGCATATATGTGTTTAGATTGTTTATGTGATCAATATATGATAGAAATGAAATTTGATCAAGTATACATTTTTGTATCTATGGTTTCTATTTCAATATGTGAAGGTGAAGCAACTCTATTTTGAATGTATGATGATTAATTACAATGACCAAAAATTTGATATCAAGTGGTGATCAAGTTCAGTTGAATCAGATACATGTCTTGTAGAAGGTTTCAATGATTGAATACATATTATAGAGATGGGGGATTAATATGTTTGAAAATAATAGTATTATAAAAACATCAACATTACACTAGGTGTATTAGAATAATACATGTTTTGTGTGGGGCACTACCTATGGTTATAGGGTTTTGTGTGAAGTTAAACATCACATGTTGTCAGACACATGTCACATGTCATCTGTCATGTGTAACATTATATATGAACCTTAACATGTGGATCAATGTGAATCCTAGGGTAAATGGATGTGAACATGGTTTTGTACACAATATGTTTAGAGTATATTGGGTGAACCGTGTACTCAGTCTTTGAAAGTATACAAACATGACCCTGTACATTGACATAACCTAGTGTACACGGTCATGACCTATTATTTAGAGGTAGAACCATTTATGAATTGTCTAGCCATATAATTCCATTACTCACCATGTACTCATTAGATGTTTACATGGATATATTGTTCTTTTAATAACGGACTAGTTTCTATAAGGCTGAAATCCCTCGATACATCCCTTTATGTGTATAAAATGCAATTATATCCGGAAAAATTTATTTTTATATTCTCTGTGGGATTAGGGTCAGATATAGTGTTTTGAATACCTCTTAGAGGATGAAATGGTAACATTTGTCATTGTTTTCCCTAGTTGGGGTAATCCGAAATGGTTTGACCTATGTTTATGGGGGGTAAATCCAATATTTAGTGGGTTAATCATGATTGGATTAGTTAGTATTTACCCATTCCTCTAGATTTAATCCCCATATGTATATCAATAAATTACGATATCTAGTGTGTACATCGTTAGGGTTAGAACTGAGAAGAATGATATCTCAGATGAGTTCAATCAGTACTTTTATACATTGGGGTGATTCCCACTAAGGGTGTGTGCTTATGGACTCTCGAGAAGAATCATAGGATAGAGATGTGGTTGTGTCCTTATCATGAGACTTAATATTTAATATTTGTATATCTAGATATTTTATTGTATGTTAATTGTTAATATTGACATTTAATATTATGATATGACTACTCTTGATGTTTTATTCTTATTGGTTTCTTGTTTCCCTTCATATAATTTTAATACTCACCCATGTATATTTTTTCACGCACATGTTTCATGTCATATGTAGAAAACCATATGATTGATGGGGTTCTCAATATACAAGGGGAAGAAATATATTTGATTTGGGCTAAAATATCCATGGTTCATTCGCAGTGAAAAATATTTCAAAAGTCCCCTCTTCCTATCAGGATCGACTTCATCGATGTGTTTTGTTGGGATTTGAAATGGCCCTCATTTCATCCCTATATTTTTTACTATAATTGTTCGATTCAGCTTATGATTGCATTGGGTATGAGTTATATTTTAATTTCATCATTGTATGGACTTGTAGATGTGTTTTATTATAATATTAACTTATTCTAATTCATTTCATTTATGTGTTATGAATACTCAACATTGGTCACCAATCCCTAACCTATTGTTGGTGACCCTAGGGTATTCACACATCGCTTATCACTAACCACTTAGGCCCAGTATGTTGCTTTGGGCCATAATATACAATGTAACACTCATGAATGATAATATAATATATGAATATGGAATGTTGTACTTTGAACACCATCATTACACTATAAAAGAACATTGAGCCTCTCTATGAATCATTTAATTAAACACCTGTAAAGACCCGTACATTAAATTATCTAGTTTATGTTATGTAGTTATTTACTTATATATGAATTTTGAATGAGTCCAATAATTATTTTTAATAATATTTAAATATATATAGTATACTTAATCTATATCCTTTTTTAAGAATAATTTTAAATGCCATAAAAATATAGAATTTAATATCATGACATCTTTTCCAATGACTTTCATCTCATTAGCATGCAACAATAGATAATGAAAACCCTCTTAATAATGTATTTTTATAAATATAAATAATTCTATTTATTTATGAAACTAATATATTTTATAATTTAATTAATCTGTGGATTCAAACTCAGTGAATATTTCATTAACTCCAAAGTATACCACCAGAACTGTTAGAACATATCAATATCATTTGGACTATTTATAAATTAAAATTGTATAATATACACCACATTATCAAATAACAATCAATTAATGTGATTTTTTAATCCATTTGACACACAATATTTTCCTAATTATCCATTATGAAATGAAATATATTCACTTATTTTTTCATTTTAACTGGTGAAATGGTTCATTTATAATCAATTCTGCTATTTTTTTAAAACCTTTTTCAAAAATGTGTGCTTCACATGAAGAAAATATACCTTTATTGATTTCTTTCTTAAATAAAATACACTTTAAATCTATATGAATCTCCCCTTTTGGATTAATTTTTAACACTATATGATTTTAAATTATGTACATTATGGTTGATTGTGTGTATAACATGCAACACCAACATTTAACAAACTATAAAATTTTGTTATTTTAATATTAAAGTTATAACCCAACTATTTAATTGGTTGGTATGAATATAATTAATTGATCTAATATATATATATATATATATATATATATAATTTTCCATATATATATAAATTTATTGACCTATTATTCATCAATAATTAAACAAATGTTTTGTAATGTAATATAATCATTAAAAACATTTCCTCAAAAACGATTTTCAATAATTATTATGAGGAAAATATTATTATAAATTTGATGATTTTTTTAAAATTTGTATGATAAAATGAACAAAAATTTATAAACTATCTCACCAATATTTATCTATGGTTAACATTTTTAATTTTTTAGAAAATAGTAATTTTTTAGTGAATCATAGAAAATAAAGATTACCATAAAAAATACTTTTATTTTTAATAAATTATTAAATTTCAACGACCTATTATGCATTGAATATTTATTAAAAGTTAAATAATTATAGTTTCTTCTTATTTTTACTAATTAATTTCATTTTAAACATTTTTATATTGGTTTTTAATATATGTTTATTTTTCAAGTTAAAACACATTTTTTGAAAACTCTTTTAAAGTGCATAAGGTTTCTCAATTTTATGTAATTTAATTAACAACTAAGAAGGTATGGATTTATTTAAATTTACCAATTATATATATAAATATAAATTTAAATTAATATAATAATTATTTTTAGTCATAGATCTAGTAGAATATTATCTTATGCTTAAAAATACATTTATAGATATATAAATTTTTCATCACATTAACCGGTTTCATTTTAAATTAATTTGTGTCACTTGCATAAAATTAATTTATTAAAATGGAATACTTATATGGAATCTATATTATTCATATTATATAATAATTTCCACGTAATTTTCAGTCCTAATGAATATTTCAATTTGTAAAAATATTTTTACACGGTTATGGTGAAAACGAGTTTACATGGGGTTAAACAAAACTGATCAGTAATAAAATGACAAAAAACTAGTCCACATTATATTTTCTACCCATGTCATGATGTTATAACATATGAGTATCGATAATGACCCATTTTTTGACATTTTTAATGTGTAAAATATGGGAACACCTTTTTTATTTCTAATTTCTTATGTATATGCTCTCCACAATATATAAAAGTCCACCACCTATCCTCTTATCATTACACCATTAAATCCTTTTTATTGTACAATCCATAACCAAATACCTTTCTAACATAAATACCTATTCATATATTACTTTTTTTTATCAAAAATCCAATCTTGTATTCCTTTTGTATTAATCCTATAATTGTTTTCCAAATTAGAGTTATCATTCTTAACCAAGTATTTTATATGTTTATTCTTTGAGATAATTGATATAGTTTTAATATATTATTATATTAAATATAAATTCTATAAATTATACATGTATTTTATTATATTAATTTAATAACAAAAATCCATTTCCACTATGATCAAATGGGAAATGAAACCATTATTTGTGTGTATGGTAGTCAATAAGCACACAAATAGATGATTTTTTTTCATCATAAACTCTCATAGATATAGATTATGATAATAATAATAATATTAATATATTATATCAATTTTATATTAATTATTATGGTAATGTGATATAGATTATAACTTCATACCATGCTGTCCTTTGAAAAATTACAACATAATTCGTGTCTACAATGAACTACAACCCCACGAAGCATTATGATTCATTTTTTATTACTGCATCACATGGATGATATATGAATGTTTAAATATAAAAATAATATTATATTTATAATATAATAACATTTTAAAATAATACATACCTTCTTTTCATGATGATCTTTGAATAATGGAAACATTTCTCATGCATACATATGGCATTCTATCATCATGATTATAATGTAGGTAATTTTTCATAACCTTTATTCATGGGTAGTTCTAAAGTATAGTTTATTTATAAAAATGATAATTATGTTTCTTATTATCCTTCTATATATATTGGAACAAAAAAATCAAAGACCATGTGAACAGGTTAAAGTTATTTAGATTATATTATAATAATATAATCAAATCTTTTGATGAGAATTTATTTGATATTGTAACTAAATATAATATGTTAATTAATATGGTAAAAAATAATAATAATATTGTCAAATGTTATTAATCAATTACATAATGAGTATAATTTTATTATTCAAGATAGCAAATAACACACATCGTGAGTCGAATTCATGGTAAAGGACATTCTTTTAAAAATGTTTTTTAATTCTTTGTTTTAACTAATTTTAATCAATGACCATGTTCATATAAATTATTTAAGAAATTTATTAAATACTCATAAATTGATGATAGATGAAATTTTCCAATATTTAATTTTTTTTAATTTTTTTATGAAATGAATCTTTTTAATGTTTTATATGTGGGGAACATTATTTTTAAAACTATATTTTAAATGTTTTAATAATTATTTTATAAATAAATTTCATCCATATCCATGTATTAAAAATAATTTATAGATTATTATATATGGAAATAAAGGATCTACACAAGTAATTTTATACACATTAAAATATTCCATCAACTGTTTTAAAAATGGAATCTTTTTATGTAATTTTTAACAAATTTTAACTGGACAAGAGAAATGCTTTATTCTACATATATGGTGACCAGTCCTACTCTACCACCATTATAATTATTTTAATTTTAGATTACTCTGAAATCATTATTTTTTTATTCAATGAAAACCATATTTCTCTTTTTCTTAGTATTTCATTACTGGATGTGTTTTTGTAAATGAAAATGAAATTTTGATAGCTAAATTTTTTTTATATGGGTTTAAAACAGAATTTTATGGGTTTCATAATTATAATTTTTTATCCTAAATTAATTTATTCCACATAAACTTCATGGAAATTATTTATATAGTGGGTTCATACCCATATTAACTCATGGGTGATCACAGTATAGCTTATAAGATGGGTGTGCCAAGATAGTGAACAAATTAATTTTGTAATGAATATGTTCTGTAGAGAATTATATTAGAAGTAATTTGTATGGTTAGCCCAATTTGTAATGGTTTTGTATGATTTATATAATTTTTTAATGAGATGTAGTCCCAAGATACCAAAATGACTTCTCTATTATTTCTAGTTAGTTTTTTCATGAAAATATTTAATTCAAAATTTAAGATTAATGATTTTTCTAAAAGAAATATAATTCCAATTTAAGGGGAAAATATATTTTTTATGAATGGGGTTTTCATGTATTTCAATAGAATAAGAAATTTGTTCTATTTATGTTCCTTTATTGGACATTTTCTGTATATATATCACTGTTAAAATTCTTTTTAGGGGGTTTCATCCTAGGTATTGAAAAAAATGATGAAAATATGAACTGTTTGATGGTTTGAAATCAAAAGAAAATATGATTCTTTTTAAAATACCTTTATTATTAAAAAACATATACTTATTTTATTTTTCTACTTTTTAATTTATGTGATTATTATCTATGATTTGTTACCAAGTTCACATAAAATATAAACCTAAAGAGTTCATAAAATGTAAGAGAATTAATTTTTTACATAAAACTGTGGATTAATTAAATTTTAAGGATATCTCCCTTTGAGTTCTTTACAGAGAAAAGTCTACATAAAAATAGAGGTTAGGATATTTTTTTGAACATAACATCAAAATAAACTATATCCACATGTGGTTATAATTCTAAAAATAATTACAGTTATTTTGGAAAAAAATAAAACCGTTAATGAGTAATGTTATGTTTAAGGATATCATATTAATTATCCTTCACATAATATTGTTTATTATGATAAATTTTATATTCTTACACAATAATTTTTTGTATATGGAAACTGATAAATCTAGTAGGAACAAAATTTATATATAAATCCGAGGGAAAATGTCGTGGAAGTCTAAATATGAAACTAAAAGGAATAACTTCCATTGTGAAAACTCTATTTATTATTATTAACCAGATCTCATGAGTTAATTCTAGAAACATGATCCTAGGTGAGGTTCAAAACAAACTAAATAATAGAGAAATCATGCTCCTATTGTACCTCTCGTACCCCTCGTGGTTTAATTTAATGATCACAATCACCCTCTTATTTATCTAATCTTGTTTTAAGTGTTTTTGGATGATAGGCATAATTTCAGGTTGCCAAGGAATTGGGCCAAGAAGGCCAAGAAGGAAAAAAGCCAAAAATGGACTGAAATTCAGTCCACCGGCCAACCGGTGGAAGACCACCGGCCAGCCGATGGAGGCCTGGACAGAAGGCATCTTTCTGTCCAGACCACCGGCCAACCGGTGCCTCACCAGCGGCCAGCCGGTGGCACCCAGACAGAAGGCTGAGCCACTGCCTCAGCACCGGCCAACCGGTGGCCTCAGCACCGGCCAGCCGGTGGCACCCAGCCAGAACAGTGTCAGCCACTGCCTCGGCACCGGCCCACCGGTGGCCTCCTTACCGGCCAGCCGGTGGCGCCTGGACAGAAGCCCTCCTCTATTTTGCACACACCGGCCAACCGGTGGCTCTGCACCGGTCAGCCGGTGGAGCCAGTCAAACTAGCCGTTGGGCCTTTGACCAGGCTGGTCCACTTGCCTCCCAACGGCTCCGAAGCCTTTTCCAACGGCTCCGAAGACCTCCAAAGGCCATATGAGGGTTCCCCCTCTATAAATAAAGGACTAGGAAGCCCCGGATCAATACCGGAACCATAACCAAGCCATACGGAAGTCCACGGACACATTTTTGATCATTTGGCGAACCTCCGGCGGATTCCACCAAGGAACCTCCACTTGCTCCAACACATTTCCACATCCAAGGAGCACCACCAAAGAAGCTTGGGAGCGCCCTTCATCAGCTCCATCAATCCATTGGCGCCCAAGACTTCCCCATTACGGTTTTTCATTGCTTTATTCATTTTGAGCTTTAAATTGAGTTTGTGCCTACAAACTCTCATTTCTCTCATCCTCCATTCTTTTGGGTTTTCACATCACCTTTAAGGTGTGAAGAGGTTAGTCAAGCCTTCCCTTTAAAAGGCATGAGTCATAGGTGAGCTAGCCTTCACCTGTAAGAAGGCTAGTGGGTTCTTGCTCAACCATTAAAAGCAAGCTGTAATAGGTTCTAGACTAACCTTAAAGTCTAGTGGGTTTCTTGCTAAAACCATTAAAAAGCAAGCGGTAGTAAATCTATCAACGGTTGAGTTGGGAGCGGAGACGTAGGCTTGGGTTTAAGCCGAACTCCATTATCAATTTTGTGTCTTGCCTCTTTTATTTCCGCTGCACTTTTAACTTTGATTTTAATTTGTTAATTAATTTTTAAAAAGGCAATTCACCCCCCCTCTTGCCACCACTTCCTTTCTTTCTCCGCCCAATAATTGGTATCAGAGGAAAATTTGAGTAATACCCTAATCAGTTTCAAATTCAAGATCCATTTTTGATGGCTTCCACTTCTTTTGCCCCCGAAGGCTATTCTTTGGGTCGTGCTCCATTTTTTGATGGAACCGACTATAATTATTGGAAAACCCGCATGACTACTTTTCTTAGAAGTATAGGTTATCCTATTTATAAAATTGTCATGTATGGTTACACTCTCTCTTCTCCCGATGAATCCAAATGGACCCAAGCCGATATTAAAAATTTCGAGCTTGATGGCAAATCCATGAACGCTCTACATTGCGGCCTTGATCGTAATGAATTCAATCGATTTTCCACATGCACCTCATCACATGAAATCTGGAAACTATTGGAGGTTACCCATGAGGGGACCAACAAAGTAAAGGATACTCGATTGGACATGTACCGTCAAGATTTTGAGTCTTTTACCATGCATCCATCTGAAAATATTACTGAAATGTTTACTCGTTTTACTGATGTTTGCAATGGGAGAATGTCCCTTGGTGATGATGTTTCTGCAGAAACGATGGTCAAGAAGATCCTTTGGATCTTACCAAGCTCATGGGCACCAAAAGTCACGACAATCCAAGAAGCTAAAGACATCAAGAACATGCCGGTCGAAGAGCTCATCGGATCCCTCATGACCTATGAGATCACCATGAGGAGGCAAGCTAAAAAAGAAGGAAAACCAATCAAAGTTCCAAAGAACATCGCCTTCAAAGTTCAACAAGAAGAAATCTCCTCCTCCTCATCGTCTTCCTTTTCAAGCGGCGATTCCGAAATGGAGAACCTTGCCCGCAAGATGCAAAAATTCATGAAGAACCACAAGAAGAAGAAATCCTGCAAGGCTCGAAAGGAAAAACACGACGAAAAATCTGAGCCCGAGGTAACATGCTACGGGTGTGGCAAGAAAGGCCATTACAAGATCGATTGTCCACTCAACAAGAAAAAGGCCAAGAAAAAGGAAAAAAAGAAGGCTTTCAAGGCCACATGGAGTGATAGCTCCACATCCTCCTACTCCTCCTTAAGCAACAACGGTAACAAATGTCTAATGGCATTCCATGAGGTAACCTCTTCCGAATCCTCTTCCTCTTGTTCTTCAAATTCTTTCAATCACATGTCTTATGAGGATCTCCAATATTCTAGAGATCAATTGGAGGAAGGTTTTCACGAACTTTCTTCCAAATTTGTTTCTTTAAAAATGAATTTCAAAAAACTTACTTCCGAAAAGGAACAACTTCTCAAAGAAAAAGAGGAGTTGTCCCTCAAAATCCAAAACCTTCCCGATGTTGATTCTATGGAATCAAAAATCAAAGATCTAAGGGAATCTCTTACTAAGTTCACCCAAGGGGAACAAAATTTGACCAAACTCCTTGGTTCCCAACGCATATCTAGAACCACCGAAGGGCTTGGCTTTTCCAAGCAAGCTTCCTCTTCCCATGCTCCAACTATTTTTGTAAGGGGGAGCCCCCAATTTAAATTTTTTAATTATTGCAAAAAACTCGGGCACTTTATCTATGAGTACAATTGTAAAAATGCCCAGTATGGTAGGCCCAAAACTATTTTCTTAAATGATGAATTTTTTAGGAGAAGACCCGCCACTAGACAAGTGTGGATTGAAAAATCCCTTCTAGCGAGTCTCTCCGGGCCAAAATTTGTTTCGGTTTCAAACACCACTCCCCAGTGATTTATTGTTTTTATTTAGGGGGAGTTAGGATCTTTTAAATCTTTTTGCGTTTCAAATTTTCAATTAAAACTTTCATTTCAAATTTTCATTTCAAACTTTCATTTCAAATTTTCATTTCAAACTTTCAATTCAAAATTTTCATTTCAAAATTTTTGATTCAAAACATTCTATTCAAATTTCAAAAATTTCAATTGATTTAAAATCTCTATCTTGTTTTTCAAACTTATCCCTCAATCAAGTTTTATGCCCCGTGCTATTTTGATAATCACAAAGGGGGAGAAATTCTTGGTTGATTGGGGAAAAAATTCTTTAAATCATGCTTTTCATTTCATTTTCTACATTGTTTGTTTTGGTGATTGTGATCATCAAAATAGGGGGAGATTGTTGTACCTCTCGTACCCCTCGTGGTTTAATTTTCATGATCACAATAACCCTCTTATTTATCTAATCTTGTTTTAAGTGTTTTTGGATGATAGGCATAATTTCAGGTTGCCAAGGAATTGGGCCAAGAAGGCCAAGAAGGAAAAAAGACAAAAATGGACTGAAATTCAGTCCACCGGCCAACCGGTGGAAGACCACCGGCCAGCCGATGGAGGCCTGGACAGAAGGCATCTTTCTGTCCAGACCACCGGCCAACCAGTGCCTCACCAGCGGCCAGCCGGTGGCACCCAGCCAGAACAGTGTCAGCCACTGCCTCGGCACCGGCCAACCGGTGGCCTCCTCACCAGCCAGCCGGTGGCGCCTGGACAGAAGCCCTCCTCCATTTTGCACACACCGGCCAACCGGTGGCTCTGCACCGATCAGCCGGTGGAGCCAGTCAAACTAGCCGTTGGGCCTTTGACCAGGCTGGTCCACTTGCCTCCCAACGGCTCCGAAGCCTTTTCCAACGGCTCCGAAGACCTCAAAAGGCCATATGAGGGTTCCCCCTCTATAAATAAAGGACTAGGAAGCCCCGGATCAATACCGGAACCATAACCAAGCCATACGGAAGTCCACGAACACATTTTTGATCATTTGGCGAACCTCCGGCGGATTCCACCAAGGAACCTCCACTTGCTCCAACACATTTCCACATCCAAGGAGCACCACCAAAGAAGCTTGGGAGCGCCCTTCATCAGCTCCATCAATCCATTGCCGCCCAAGACTTCCCCATTACGGTTTTTCATTGCTTTATTCATTTTGAGCTTTAAATTGAGTTTGTGCCTACAAACTCTCATTTCTCTCATCCTCCATTCTTTTGGGTTTTCACATCACCTTTAAGGTGTGAAGAGGTTAGTCAAGCCTTCCCTTTAAAAGGCTTGAGTCATAGGTGAGCTAGCCTTCACCTGTAAGAAGGCTAGTGGGTTCTTGCTCAACCATTAAAAGCAAGCTGTAATAGGTTCTAGACTAACCTTAAAGTCTAGTGGGTTTCTTGCTAAAACCATTAAAAAGCAAGCGGTAGTAAATATCTCAACGATTGAGTTGGGAGCGGAGACGTAGGCTTGGGTTTAAGCCGAACTCCGTTATCAATTTTGTGTCTTGACTCTTTTATTTCCGCTGTACTTTTAACTTTGATTTTAATTTGTTAATTAATTTTTAAAAAGGAAATTCACCCCCCCTCTTGCCATCACTTCCTTTCTTTCTCCGCCCAACAACTCCATGCATTCATAACTCATAATTATTAAAAAAATATATATTTAACTTTTTATGTGATAAGATTATGAGAATATGAATCTTAGAAACTATATTTAGATAAAGGGAAGATGTATTTTTATATAGCCGGGAATAAAGAAATAATCCTCTTAGAAAAATGGATGTTTTTTGTTAACTCCATGGAGGGGAATAAAATTATTCCCATTGAATCAATTAAATTTTTTAAATGTGTGGATTTTGGTAATTTTTTAAATATATGTACTTTGGGTAATGATAAAATTTTTTATCAACAATACTATATAGATAAATGTCTAGAAATTCGTAATGCCATTATATTTAATTATGAGATAGCTCCAAATTATGTATATAAGGTACAAATTATATCATGAATATGTTTTGAAATTGTATAAGGTTAAGACATAAATAATATTTTAGTTTCTAAGATGAACATAATAAGGAATGAGATGGAAAATCATGGTTAGTGGATTTTGAATAACTTTTAGTGATTAAGGTGTACACAAATTGGGATTCAAGAGTTAAGATTTAATAGTAGATTTAAGGATTCTAATGTATTAATTCACTTTTGATTCTTTATTTTATGTGAGTAATTTTTTTTGATGTTTATTCAGTTGTGATAAAAATTGAGGTATAAGTATATTATGTTTAAGAATTGAAAATGTTATTTTTGGGATATCTCTCTCTTAATTTTCGTGAGATAAATTTAATGGAATTGATTGCCATTTTATATGGTCATTTATTATTAATAATATTATAGAGGATTTTCCACATATTTATAATAATTTTAAAATAAACCCAATAGTAATGTTTTAGAAATGCAAAACTTATTACATCTGATAAGCCTATAGAGCATGACCCCACAACGAAAGGACGACAAAGGTACAACCCCTACCACTCTCTAATGTGGTGTACTTGTTAGTATGAAGTCATTTTTTTATAAAATACTTTGAATGGAAATTATTATTTTAATTTTGGTACCATATGTTTTATCATATAAATAAATAAGTGATTAAAAATTGATTTCGTGATTAGTTGATTAATTTTACTTTGGATGAAGTTCATGATTTTTGAATCTGTAAATGCTTATATTAGAACAAATTTTTTGGGATTTTATTTGATTAATGTTTGATAAATTATTTTATGTAATTTTATGGGATGTCAATATGGTTTTTATTCAAGATATCTATTGTAATGTGTATAATATCTTGGATATTATATGATTATGAAATATATATTTTTTCATGAGACATTAAAATTGATTTGTGTCACCCAAAGATAATTTGAACAAATATCTCAACATAATATGTTATAAAATCATTAAAAGTTATGGTTTTAAATCTTAGTCAACAATATTATGAATTATATTAATGATATTGGACTATGTAATGTTATAGATTCAAATTTGAGTATTACTATTGAATTTTTGAGATTAATGAGATGATCATTTATTAATTTAAGGAATTATTTTAAATTGTGTTAACCCTTTTGGTTTTGTATAATGCTTAAAAATATTAGGAACACTGTTTTATTATTTCATTTATCTATGCGATCCATTATTGTATAATTTTGTTCTTTAAGAAAAAAGTATTATTGATTACTCATTATTTCAAAAAATTATGATATTGGGTTTAAAATTGATTAATGTAAGAATATTCTACTTATTATCTCATTCAAGATGGGGTAAAATTATTCAGCACTAGGAAAAATCTATTTAAAATTGAATTTTTAACTTTTTTACATTAATTTCGATGAAAATATGGTCTCTTTACACCATTATATTTTAGGGTATTCTGTTATTTAACCTTCTCTTGATCAATTAAATTCCTGAGATTAATTTTCTTTTTCCATTTATATTATTTTGGGTATTATGATTTTATTGCATGTCATCTTTTTCACCTCCCACCCATTTTTTTAATTTTTAAAATTTTTTGGGTTTTATTCCAGGCGACATTTATATTTTATTATCCTTATTTTCAATCTGAATTTTAAATAACTCTATTATGATGTGGGTTTTCAAGAATGGGTTTTTCAAATGTAAAACTAGTGGTAATCGATATGGAGGTAAAATTGCGAGGGAAAATTTGATTAAATTCTTATTATAAAATAAGGATTCCCTACTCAAAATAAATTTATTTTTAATTTCATAGTAAATAATCAATCAATTTTATGTAATGTAATTTTAGCGTTCAAAAATGTTTTTTTTATTTTTTTTTTTCAAAAAACATAAAATTAATTTCTAGTTCATTGAGAAAATATATGTGATAAAATAATCATCATTTTTTATTTCAAAATATAAAATTTTACTTATTGTGAAATTTTGGGATTTTTTTAGAAAATATTTATTTTTAATAAATAGAGATAAATACTTATTTTTGTTAAACTTTCATTTGTCCTCAGTAATATATGTAATTAATGTGGTCCGTGATGATTTAAATTTAGATAAATTTTTAAAAAATATTATTTACTTATATTAAATACAATCACTTATATTTTAATCATATTTATTTGGATTTTAGTTTAGGTTCATTTTTGGACATAAATGACGCTTCTTTTTGAAAAATGATAAAATGAGACTAATGTTTATCCATTTAAATTAATTCAAACAACACCTCATATGAGTGAAATTTATATTTTATATTTTTGAAAAATTTAATATACATTCATATAATAATTATTTCTATTAATATATTTAATATAATATCATCTTATGCTTCAAAAGTACAGTTCATGAAAAATAATATATTCATAACATCTATGGTAAATATATTAAATTACATTTGTCTAATTATTTGAATTGAGATGTGCCAAATGAATTCAATAGTTTTAGTTAGAATTTTTTATATTTTTAAATAAGATAAAATTAACATTTTTTTATAATGAATAGTGAAAACAACAACAATCTTTTCCTGTGGTTAAGGTTAATAATGGTATACCTAAGGGTTAAACTAAACATATAATTGTAAAATAGTAATAATTTATATTCTAAATTATATATTACAGATAAATGCACAAATTATATCCTATAAATCCTAATAATGTAAAATTATGGATTATTTTTCTTGTTTATATTGTGTGTAAACATTTTTCTTTCCAAAAATTATATTTATGTCCTCTCTCTAAATTAAAAAGGCCACCCCTATCCTATATACATCAAACTTCAATATATTTTGGTTTTATCTGTACCCAAACAAAAACTGTTAATAATTCCTTCCACACAACCTAAATTTCATGACTTGATCATACATCTAATATTCGAAGTCATCATGTTTAATTATAAAGATCTTGATTGAAGAAGAGGTGTTTTTTTTAATTGAGAATTGTTTTGTTTCATCACCCAACTATTTCTAATATTTACCAAAAATGTTAATATAAAAAAATAGTATATCCCATATAATGAAGTTTTATGATTTTAATTTAGAAACCAAAATATATCTCTTTATCTATAGAATGGGAAATGTAACCAACATTTGTTTGTACACTAGACTACCACCACACAACCCGATGTAATTATTTTCCATCATCACCTGTAAATGATATCAATGATGATGGATGAAGAGTTTATTTATGATATTTATTAAATTTTAATAATTATATAAAACTTATATATATATATATATATAATTTATTCTCTTACCTTCAATTGAAAATTTTCAATGTTGTTTATGTGTATGGTGGACTTCCTCTTCATTAAGCAAAGTGAATCATTTTTTACCACATCATAATAATTCAATAATTCAGTTTATATAAGGACATAAAATTATATTTATTATATAATTATAAATATTTAATTATGTGATAATACATACTTTCATTCTATAATAATAATTGGAAAATTTAAACATTGCCCATGATACATATGGCATACCCTCTCAATGATTGTATGATAGTTCATTTTTTATAACCCATATTCATGTTATGTTTTAAATGTATTATTTTTGTGTATAAATGAAAAAAATTTAATATTTATTTTTTATGGAGATTATTGAAGAATTATATCTTTCACCAAAGAAATACTTTTTATTTCATTCTTTAAATATGAGTAGAACAACATCAAAACACCAACTACCAAAAAAATAAATTAAGTAATTAAATATTTCATGATAAAAAATAAAATAAAAAATAATAATAATCCTTAATGGATCCAAATCTTATAAATAATTTATATATTATTATATTTCATAATGATAAATATCCCTTGTTTACCAGCCAGACTCATGTTAAGGGAAATTGATTTAAAATTATTCTTTTCATGTCTCCCATTTGAAATATTTTCTTTTATATATGTTTTCATCTAGATGATTATAGAAAATTATTATTTATAATTCAGTAGATTATAGAGGTCATTGTTTTCCATATTAATGTTTTTTTCAATGTTTTTGAAAAAAAAACTATTTAAAATTTTATGTAAGGAACACATTATATTATAACCTGTATTTTTAATATTATAAAAATTAATTTTAAAATCATTATCATCCATGTCCATATTACAAAAAATATATTCATGGATTATTTTATGGGGACATAAACTATTTACAAAGAACAATATTTTTATATTTTTATGTTATTTAAAATGTTTTTAAAAAGGAATATTTTTACAGAATCATTAGAATTATATATAATAGACAAAATAACTGCTCAATTTTATGTGAAAATAGATAAGAATACTCTGTTACTATAACCATTATTGTATTTTGGATTACATTGAAATAATTCATATTTAAATCAATATAAACACATCATTACCATTTTCTTCAAATATTGGGATTCAAAAGGTGTTTTAATCGAAAAAAGAAATTTGGATATCTCGATTAGAATTTTATATAGATTTAAAAGAAATTTTCAAGGGTTTTGTGATGAAATGTTACAATCATAAAATGAATAATTTATGATATGGTCCTATAAAATTATTTATTCTATGTTTTTATCCCTATTCTATTTCATAGGTTATCATGATGTATCTTATCTGATTTGTAATCCCAAATAGTGATCAAATGCCTTGGGTAATGATTATGTTCTCTAGGGAATTATATTCAAAGTTAGTTATTCATTATTTCTATTTGTAATATTTCTTTCTGTATAATTTGAGATACTATACCAAGGAAACTACTTAATATTTCAATTAATATTTATTAATTTTGATTGAATTTTTTTGTTTACATAATTTTGGATATATGATATTTTTAAGTAGATGACGATTTTACTTATTCTGAAAAAGGTCTGTTTGGTAGTATAAGGTTTTCACGGGTTTTCATGTTTACTATTGGAATAATATAATTATTATTTATATATCACATAATTATATTTTTTGGGATCCTATTATATTAAAATGTGGTTCAAAGGGTATATTTTGGGTAACCGAATTCAAGAATTCACATTAAAATTAAAAACAACTTTTCAGGAAAATAAATCGTGTTTTAATTTAATATTATTATATTATGGGATAATAGATACTATTTGGATGTTTCAAATTTGTAATATTTAGGATTGTTATCTATGAGTGAGAAATTAAATCTATAAAACCCTAAACCTGAAAAAATCCTCACATGTATGAGAATGAATTCTTGATTTCAAAATAAATATTATGTTATTTGGAGGGCCATGTCTTTTAATTTTACCTATGTTTGAAATATAACTAATATACATGAATTCAATCAAAACAAATGATTATCTAACAACAATAAAGTATCTGATGTTTTTTTGGAATGTTTATAAGTAGAAAGATAATAATTTATGAAAATTTCATTAGTGTTATTTTATATAATAAATTAATCTGTCCCAGTCTCTAATAACTTATATGACGCCCTTGATATTATTTCATAACATGAGTTTGTTATTTTTCAATATCCCATTGCATAACTGACAAATTTTTTTTTTCTTATGAATCATTCATGAATGTTGGTTTTTAGACTCATGTTATTTTATCATCCAATACTATTGATATTTAATTATATGATCTTTATCATGGAAAAACATTTTCTAGATTGAAAAAAAATTATAGTAGGATTATTGGAAATATATCAAAAAATATTGTTTAGATAACGAAATAATATGTACTATTAATACTTAGGGTTAGATATTTCTGATATCAAATAGCATTTATATACTTTATAAATAAATTCCTTGAGAAATAAAAATTGGAACCAACTATGTTTAAATCATACATGGTGTTTATGTGAAAATATTATATATAATCTATTATGTCGGAATGAATTAGTTTATATATAATAAATCCAAAATGATAAATCATGGTCACAATGACTCGTAATTAATCAGTTTGTCTCTAACATGTTTAAACTTTTCTTCATTAAAAAATCATTCCACACACATGTTCTAGGGGAACTGAGTTAGTTATGAAAGAATCCCAAAATCATGAAGATTGATTATTAATTATTTTTTCTACAATTCACAATCCTTGGATTGTCCAAAAAATATTAGTAGTTTTTCCTAATTGATTCTATAGATTTTTTATCATTTATTTATAATTTTCAATGTTTTCTAAATTCTTCAACAAATAACATAAATATATTGGTTGAGGTCATTAGAAAAGGTAAGAAAGTGACAATAAAAACTAATTTTTTGGGTACTCATTGGTCTAAATACATCACTTTATATTAGATTAAATAGTCTAGTATCCCCCTCACATTCTATAGTAAAAATTTCATTGATTAATTATCCTAATGAAAAAATATTTTTATTTACAAAATGATTCATAATCTAATAATATCACCAAAACAACATTATGGAGCTTTTAGAAATAATTATCATTTAAATGACTAGGCCAGTAATGTCAATGATAAGTAATATTACAATAAATTTTAATAACATTATCTTGAATGTTATAAATTTTATTATCCATATATTGAATTTATAGCCCCTTTACCTTCTCCCTATTTTCAAAAAACCTTTTGATCAAGTAATACCCTGGACTTATATTGAATATGTTTATAAATTTTAATTATTAATTTATATATTTAAATATAATATTTATTTTAGTTATTTTAAGTTAAATTATATGATTGATTGAAAATTATATTTTTATTTCAAATTCACTTTTGAGGAAAAAGTGGGAAACCCAGAATAATAAAATAAAATAAATAGATAAATATAATTACCTAAAAATATATCACACCATAAAGTTTTAATTTAAATAGTACTTCAGTATTTTCTAAATTTTGGTCTCTATATTCTATGAAGATTGTTTATTAATATAAAAATGTTCTTTTAGACAAATAAATAAAAAATATTAAACAATAATAAAATTAATAATTATTATTATTTGATTATTTAATTACACATATTTATAATGTGATATTATAATGAAATTACCATAAAAATTGATAATGTAGTTACTATAAAACTAAAGTGGAATTAGATTTAGCATTGTGATAATAGTGTATAATATTTATATCACTAAGACTATTTTCTAACATAACTATTTAAAATCTAACATCCGATTAATAAGAAGATAATGTATAAGAATTTTTTTCCATGTATATTAAATATTATTTATCATCCATATAATAATTATTATTTAAAAAGGTGTAATAAAATAATTTAAAAAATAGTATTTATTTTACACTAAATGGATCATCAGTATATTTGATTATTATTTTTAAAATTTTAATTAACTGACACCAGAAGCCTTATGTGAGTGCATTATTTTATTACAATGGAATGATTACAAGGAATAATATTCCAAACCACTGATCATTTTATTAGTTTTTGAAATCCTAATCACATACAAGATACCTATAAAACATTGGGAAATTAAAATTAATCATAATACATAATGAAATGAAATGAACTACATCCTTATAACTCATTCAGTGGATTCATCTTCAAAAACTAGGGAAGGGAAAGATAATGAGGGTGGGCACAAATGATCAGTAAGTCAAAGTAAAATAGATTCAATAATGAATTTATTAGTGTAATTCAACATATAAGGGAAAATAATTGACAACAAATGAACTTACAACAAACTAGATAAGGCATAATAAATATTGAAAGGTGAGAAACTTAAACACATTCCATTTAATCAATAAATTGTGATTGAAATATATCCATTGATATGTCGATGCAATAATCTCATCGTTAATAATAATAAATTAATTTTCAATAAAATTAATTTTTAATTATTAGACGTCTGGGTTCCCAGGAACACAATACCATTACTTTCAATAGACTTGTTGAACTATTCTAATTTGTCTTGATTATTCATCTCATGAGACAACCGATGCATTGAGGGGCTCCGTTAACCCGTCCCAATCCTATTGGGAATTCCTTAAATAGTCTCCAACAGTAGTGTTTCATGTCCAAATAATTTACCCATATATTTACTAAAAAATGTGCCTAATAAAAATGTATCTGTATTTAATAGATTATTATGATTTATAAATAATTACCTTGTTAATTGAATAACTATCCAAATGAATATTTTATGTATGATGGTATATTATTTAGGAAATAATAATAACTTTTGTATAAAAATTTTTATATTAAAATATATTTTGAACAAAAAATGATTATAATAAAGTGATTGTTTCAATAGAATGGTTACAATCGTAAATGGGGTAAGACATTAAAGATAATCATCAATATTACAAAAATGGGCTTTATCAACGCTCAAAAAGGGATTTAACAGCACTAAAAAATTTCTGTAAAGCTCAGAGATGATAAGAGGGGTCCCTATTATTAGTGCTAAATAAGAACTTATAAAGAGATACTTTATAAGCCTTAAAAAAGTGATGATAAAATACACCTTTATCAGGGCTAAAAAACGATGATAAAGGATCAATTTATCAGCGCTAAAAGAGAACTGATAAAGGAGTCCATTATCATTTCTAAAAAAGAACTAATAAATGTGTCTTTTATCAGTGCTCTTTTAGTGATGATAAATTGATCCTTTATCAGCGGTTTTTAGCACTGATAAATGCCATGTCTACTACAGCAAAAAATTCTGCAGTAGCACACCCAAACAACACCTCCAAAAAATTCAGCATCTCAACAAGTATACCCATAAAAAATTTTCACATAATTTATATGGTAATTACACCTAGTATACCCATACAACAATTATACCCAAACACCATTAAGACATAATTTAAAAGTTAATTAAATACAAAAAGAATTCAATTCAGAATTCATGGGGTTGGGGGGATGATCAGGGGTTTGGGGTGGCTGTCCAAGGAGGGGTAGGGGGTGTCTTGGAGGATGGGGGTGTCTGATGGGGATAGTGGTGTTCCGGGGGGTGGGGGTGGTCCAAGAGGTTGGGAGATGTCCAAGGGGGGTGGGGTGGTGTACAAGGGGTGGTGGGGTCTGTCCATGAGGGAGGGGGTGTCTAGGTGGTTGGGTGGTGTCTAAGAGGGGGGTGTCCAGGTGGAGGGGGGCTGTCTATTGGGGTGTCCAGGGGGTTAGGGGATTTCTAAGGGGTGGGGGTGTCCAGAGGGGTGGGGGTTTCCAGGGGGTGGGGTGGTGTCCAGGGGGTGGTGTCAGTCCAGGGGGATGGTGGGGCTGTCCAAGGGGGGTGGGAGGTGTCCAAGGGGGTGGGGGTGGCTGTACATGGGGGTGGGGTGTCCAGTGGGTGGGGGTGGGAGAGGTGTCCATGTGGTGGGGTTGTGTCTAGGGGGTGGGGGTGTTCAGGGGGTGTGGGGTCATCCCCTGGGTTGGGGGGGGGGGGTATTTCCATGGATCGTTCTCCTAAAGAATCAAAACAGTCTGAATGCATTTGGTTAGATTTTTGTAGGTCAATTGTTGTTTTCACTTAAAATTCTGTCCATTTTTAACAAAAGAGAGACACTTTGAGTGATACAGAACACATAGTTCTTCAGATTGAGTCTTGGTTGGCCTATACACATCAAAAATGGCCCATGGATCGTTCTCTTAAAGAATCAACACAATCCAAATGTGATTGGTCGGATTTCCGTAGGTCAGTTGTTCTTTTCACTTAAAATTCAGTCCATTTTAAATAAAAGAGTGACTTTATGTGATACCGGCCAAACCGTGCCTTGGATCTAAGAGAGGTTGACTCATACATATCAGAAATGATACATGGATCATTCTTTTAAAGGATCAACACAATCTGAATGCGTTTGTTTGGATTTTCATAGATTAGTTGTTGTTTTCACTTAAAATTAAGTCCATTTTAAACAAAAGAGAGTCACTTTGAGTGATACTAGCCACATTGTTCCTCATATTGAGGAGGGTTTGACTATTACATGTAAAAATTTACCCATGGATACTTCTCCTAAATAATCAACACAATCCAAATGCATTTGGTTGGATTTCCGTAGGTCAGCTGTTGTTTTCAATTAAAATTCTGTACATTTTAAACAAAAGAGAGACACTTTGACTGATACTGGCATCACCGTGCCTCATATTAAGGTGGTGTTGACTCTTACACGTCTCAAATGACCCATTGATTATTATCCTAAAGGATAAACACAATCCGAATTTGTTTGGTCAGATTTGCGTACGTCAGTTGTTGTTTTCACTTAAAATTCTGTCCATTTTAATCAAAAGAGAGACCCTTTGAGTGATATCGGCCACAATGTGCCTCGGATTGAGGATGAGTTGACTCTTACACATCACCAACGCACCCATGGATTGTTATCCTAAATTATCAACACAATAAAAATGCTTTTGGTCAGATTTCTATAGGTCACTTGTTTTTTTTCACTAAAAAGTTTGTCCATTTTAAACAACAGAGAGACACATTGAGTGATACCGGCAAAAATGTACCTCAGATTGAGGCAGGGTTGAATCTTAAACATAAAAAATGACCCATGTATCGTTCTTCTAAATTCTCAACACAATCTGAATGCGTTTAGTTGGATTTTCATACGCCAGTTGTTGTTTTCACTAAAAATTATGTCCATTTTAAACAAAAGAGAGACCCTTTGAGTGATTCCAGCCACAACGTGCCTCGGATTGAGGCATGGTTGACTTATACATGTCTCTAATTCACCCATGGATCTTTATACTTAATGATAAACACAATATGAATGAATTTGGTCGTGTTTTCGTAGGATAGTTTTTGTTTTCACTTAAAATTCTGTCCATTTTAAACAAAAGAGAGACAATATGAGTGATACCAGCAACACCGTGCCCAAGATTTAGAAAGAGTTGACTCTTAAACATCCAAATTGACCCATGGATTTCTATTTTGAAGGATAAACATAATCCTAATGCGTTTTGTCATATTTATGTAGGTCAGTTGTTGTTTTCATTTTAAATTTTTCCATTATAAACAAAAGAGAGACACTTTGAGTGATACCATCCACACCGTACCTCAGATTGAGGAAGGGTTAGCTAGTAAATGTCATAAATGACCCATGGGTCATTATCCTAATAGGTAAACACAATTCTAATGTGTTTGGTCAGATTTCCATATGTCAATTGTTGTTTTCACTTAAAATTCTATCCATTTTAAAGAAAAGAGAGACCCTATGAGTGATACCAGCCAGACCATGTGTCGGATTGAGGTAGGGTTGAATCATACACATCCTGAAACGACCCATGTATCATTAACATACCGTATCATCACAATATGAATGATTTTTGTTTCATATTTTCATTTTTCTGTTGCTGTTTTCAATTAAAATTTTGTCCATTTTAAACAAAAGAGAGTCCCTTTGAGTGATATCGGCCACACCGTGCCACGTATTGAGGTGGGGTTGACTCTTAAACTTTACCAACACACCCATGGAATGTTCTATTAAAGTATCAACATAATACAATTGTGTTTGGTCGGATTTACTAAGGTAAGTTGTGGTTTTCAATTAAAATTTTGTCCATTTTAAACAAAAGAGAGACACTTTGAGTGATACTGGACACACCGTGCCTTAGATTGAGGCAGAGTTGACACATACACATCAAAAATGAACAATGGATAGTTATCATAAAGGATAAACACAATTTGAATGCATTTGGTCGGATTTCCATAGATCAGTTGTTGTTTTACCTTAAAACTTTGTCCATTTTAAACAATAGAGAGACACCTTGAGTGATACCGGCAACATCGTGCCTCAGATTGAAGAGAGGTTGAAAATAACACATCAAAAATGAACCATGTATCATTTTAATAATGGATCAACACAATCCGAATGTGTTTGGTCCGATTTGCGTATGTCATTTGTTGTTTTCAATTAAAATTCTGTCCATTTTAAACAAAAGAGAGACTCTTTGAGTGATACCAGCCACACCATGCCTCATATTGAGGAGGGGTTTAATCTTACACATCACTAATGTACCCATGGATCATTATCCTAATGTATCAACATAATCTGAATGCGTTGGTTGGATTACTGTAAGTTAGTTGTTGTTTTCACTTAAAATTATGTCTATTTTAAACAAAAGATAGACACTTTGAGTGATACCGGCCACACCGTTCCTCATATTGAGGCGGGGTTGACTTGTACATGTCATCAATACACCTAAAGGATTGTTATCATAAAGGATCAACCAAATACGAATGTGTTTGGTCACATTTCCATAGTTCAGTTGTTGTTTTCACTTAAAATTCTCTCCATTTTAAAAAAAGAGAGACCATTTGAGTGATGCCGGATACACCATTCCATAGATTGAGGAGGGGTTAACTCATACACATTTCCAGTGCACCCATGGATCATTCTCCTAAATTATTAACACAATCCAAATGATTTTGATCATATTTGCATACATTCGTTGTTTTTTTTACATAAAACATTGTCCATTTTAAACAAAAGAGAGACCCTTTTAGTGATAGTGGCAACAACGTGCCTCGAATTGAGGTGGGGTTTACTCATTCACATCACCAACACACCCATAGATCATTATCCTATAGGGTCAACACAATACGAATGCGTTTGTTCTGATTTCTAAAGGCCGGTTATTGTTTTCACTTAAAATTCTGTCCATTTTAAACAAAAGAGAGACACTTTGAGTGGTTCATCATTCTTGCATGTTGTTGGTGCATTCCATATATTAAAATGGGAAATGAATCATTGGATAAATGATGTTTTATTTAATAATAATTAAAATTTTCCTATGAACATTTACATACAACAATGTTTCATCTTTTGATCCCTTTAACCCCTCTCAAAAATTACCGCCAAATCTACACGTCCCCAAGTCAGATCTTTATGTTAGTTCTGTACAATCTACCTTCAGGTATGCGGCCCAGTCATTTCTAAAAAAATCTATATCATCTTGTGACTATGAGGAATTTTAGTAGTCAGAGTAGTACTACAAAATATAAAATTAAATAATTAATAAATAAATTAAATGAAATGGTAGTTGTTTTTTAAAATCCCTCTTTATGAATGCTAGTTTTCTGATGAAAAAAGATATATTTCATAATATTACAAACATAATAACCACAATCATTATTTTTTGTTTGTTTTGAAAACTACAAAAAATTTGATTATTAGGATAATATGTAACTTGTGTTGATATGTGTTTGGATATTTAAATTTTATTATATATACCATGATATTTGTCCAGACATAGTACATTATCGCCTGTTTATGCTTACCCCTTGTCCTTATTCCTTTTTTAGAAGATAATGATACACTACCCTATCATAGCAGAATCCTTAGTAAAAGAAAATATAAATTATTTTACTTGATGTTTAGACCTAAAATGTAAGATGTAGTGTCTTACAGATTCAAAAACTCCATCATGTGTGGTCAGTTTGTTGGATATCATTGCTTTGAATCTAGAAAATAAATCTTTGGATTATCCAAGTTCATAGGAATTAGCAGCCAATATTTCCTAAAAATACAAAAAGGAATAAGTAATAAAATAAGTGAAAATATAATTGAAATACTTTAATCGTAGAGTTTTACCCCTGCATAGTTGGTATTAGGAAGAGTCTGCCATCTATAATCTTGCTTTCAAATGTTTTCAGCAAGTCGTTCACTATTTCATCCTTTTTTGATGGCTTTAATTTTGTTAGATGTGTTGATGTGGTATGAGGATTAACGAGTCCGAATTTCGGCTCATGGGAAAATTCCTTCAACATTTTTTCATATATATGTCTGTCAACAAAATAAAATACATTTAGTCATATTTTGAACATTATATAATCTTTTTGAAAATCAATTCATGAAAACATACCTCATATATATATTTACAATTGTGACACCTAGACAACCATTTTCAAGGATCTCATTTCCATTTTTAGCTTCAATGAAATCTTGAATTTCATCTCCATATATATTCTTTTCAAAAACCACTATATGACTACTACCACATCTTAAATTCATATCCACATGAGTCATCAATGCTTGTAAATGTGGATAGAGAACATGTGGTGTTATTGTGCTTTCAAAAGCTCTTTGAGATCGGTTTGTCGATCCTTTAAATGGTTTTGAGCTGACTTTTGTCACCCCCTTCCCTTTCTCTATCTATAATAACATTCATTGGTTCAGACCCTTTTTTCATTAATTGTTAATGGTTTAGCTTGATTTTTTTTGAAATAAATAACTCTTTGCCCTCATGTACTCTTAAAAGTTGTGATGACCATGAAATGAATTTCACAATAGCCTTTTTTACTGTATGAATATCATTGTCATCAAGTGTAAGAGGTAGCCCTTCATTTGGATCATTAGCTACAATAATCGTCACTTTCAGAAGATCTTTCAGAAGTGGTCTATTATATAGCTTTTCATCTGGGATGTTGAACACTGTATCCCTTTCTACAAGGTGATAGGTGGGTGTTGATAGATATAAATCATAGTCATTATCACCCTGTAGAAGACCAGTAAAGGAAAAGTATCAGTTTTTTTCTAATTCACATTTCATGAGAAAAATTATTAGAATACTGATTACCATGGTTAAGATAGCTTTTTGAGGGGAATGGCTCGCCTCAAAGCTGGTGGGGGGTGGGGTGGGATCTTCACGATTGGGTTGTCCTGAGATGTGTCTTCTCCTTTCTTCACAAACATAAAAGTTTCTAGAAAATCTCCCGGCCATTGAAATTGTTCTTCAAGAGTTGCTAGTCTTTTTCTCCATTGTTTCAATTTTTCATCTTAGTCATCCATTTCTTTTTTTCTCAAAATATACTCGTGGTGTCACCCCAAACCACACACCTCTAACATGACCGTATTTTTCTTGCTGCTTCAAATCCATCGATAATAGTTCAAGGATCCGCTACAAGAGTAGCTGATTCATGTGACTATCATATATAGGGAAAAAAATAATTATTTTTATGTAATATAAATTTAAAACAAATCTTTTTATTTTCATGTCATACTTACACATATTTCCTACACTTTTTGTGTGTTTTCATCTACTAGATTACCTTCCTTATTCACATGTGCCTCCAGCCATAGCCCACGACGTGGGATGGAAGTGTCTTTGGGTTTTGACTCATCAATCAACATATAAATATAGAAAGATAATTATGACGTTATTTATTGGAACCTAAAAATATTACAGTAAATTTAAAATATGTACCATTTTACTTTCTAGTGAAGCATAACCCATCCTTGCTTTACGATAGTGGTATGTTGGTTTTGATGCACATTCCTTATTTTCAGTACAGAGTTGTTGTTTCATAAATGAAATATTGATAATCAAAGTGATGATTACACGTATACTCAAACAATGTATTATCAACCACAATGTACCTGAAACTTCTCATCCCCATTGTGGACACTAAATCCATCCCATGCTTCTTGGGATATCTGGTTAGCGTAGATAATGGCTCGGTGTGGGTTTATTTTTCCTTTGGAATCTTTTAGGAGAAATTTTGTTAAAATTATGTGAAGACCACAATGAATCCTTCTTGAAAGACTTAGTACATAATACTTGTGTGAATCATCTAATATAAATGTACTCTCCAAGAGATTGAGAAGAGTAATTCACTATTTAATTATTATTTTTTCTAGTAAATTAAATAAATAATATGAGAATGTTACCGTAATTTCTTCCCAGATCATAGCCTTCGGCCCAAACACAACATAGTGCCATGAATCTATGTCAATCAGAGCACATTGCTAAGTGAAAATGTAACTACTAAACATAGCCCTATTGGGATTCACATTTTTTTCTCGTGCATTCCATCCGACATCAAATTTGATGCCCTTTCTTTTCTCCTTAAGAACTTTGGCTAACACCGATAAACTATGATGCACCTGTGTTTTCTGCGACATTATTCCTTTATCCCTGACCATTTCATCGATATCATCATCATAAATATTTTCATTTGAAATGGTAGCAATGACATGTGCTGATGGTTGTTGGACCTCAACACTAAAAGTAACAACATGTTCAGAAACTTGTTCTTGCTCTGCACTGTGAGCAGTCTCAGCAGGAGTAGCAGTAACAACAACAACAACAACAGCTTGAGCGACTTGTTCAGCCTCAAGGTTAGGAGCACCAAAACGCGCAAGAAGTCATTATCTGCAAAAGTGGTTGAATAGTTAATTTATATTACATAAATTCAATAATGGAATGATAATAACCTAAGATAACAAGATCTATATTACAAAAAAAATATAACATATTTTTTGAGCTCTCTTTATTTTTTTCAAAGGATGAAGGGATTTAACACATCTATCGATTCTCAAAATCCCTTCATTGTGGTCTCCTATTACATACAAAACATCATCTACACTGGGAACGCTGAAAAATTATTGCGATGTACCACTGAAAGGATCGTCCTCAACTGAATTTTCATCGGACCCTTCAGTAGTTTTGGATGATAACAGAACAATTTTCCACTTTCAGATTGCAGGGTCTGGAATATAAAGAACATGTACCGCTTGTGATGCCATTATAAATTGTCTATCTTTGTACCCTTCATTACTAAAATCAAATTTCACAAATCCCCATTCACCTATTTTAGCACCACTATTATTAACAACCCATTTGCATTGAAAAATTAGCAATTGGAATGTTGTATAATCCAACTCCCATATTTTTTTTGATAATTCCAAAGTATGAAATATTTACATAAATTGGCTTTCTGTCCTTACTACCAAAAACATGCATCGCTTCAGCCACAAGTGTAACTCCACTATTTTTCATGGTACTGTATTCATCATGTTCATCTATATAGAATGTATAACAATTAATTACATAACCATTGTATGATAATACATACACACTTGGTCTGATGACTAGCCATCGAAGTCGTTCTGATATTGAATTTGGATTTTCATAGAACTCCTTAAAAATATGGTCTTGAAACCATCCTATGAACTAGTGATTATATGTCTTTGATATCCATATTTCAGTCCTTGATGGATTCAACTTCCTAATAATATCTTTGTGTGTTTCAAAATATGGAGAAACCTCCCAACTGTTATGAAAAACATAATGGTGGGCTTGGTCCCAATCTATAATACTGATTGTCAAAAAATATCTTCCATAAATTCCCTCACCCTCAATGCATCCAGTGTGATGTGAATTCGGGAGACCAATGCTTTCCACATCATATAGGTATTCGGTACAAAATTCAATGTCATCCTCAACAATATATCACTCCACTATAAAATTATCTGGATGAATTTGATTTTTGACAAACCCATTCAAAATCGTCACATACCAATCCATAGGGTACATCCATCTATAGTTCATGGGACCACAAAGTCGAATCTCTCTCACCAAGTGAATCATCAAATGAACCATCATATCAAAGAATGTTGGTGGGAAGAACATTTCTAATTCGCATAATATGATGACAATTTCGTTTTCCATAGCTGGAAATTTCACCAGTCATAAAACATTGGTACATATATCATGGAAAATGAAACAATGTTTGGTTAATGTATGATGAACATTCTTGAAAAAAATCCAACGTAAATCTATAGGAATTAGACATTGCTTCAAAACATGGCAGTCATGTGATTTCAACCCTTTTAACTTAAAATAATTCATTGAAACAATGTTCTTTATATTTGATGAATAACCCTCTAGAACCATTACATCATTGAAGAAGTTTCAAAACTAATATCTCTCCTCCCTAGAAAGAGTGTAAGCAGCTAGAGGAAGAAACATTTGATTTTCACCCTTCACGGGAGAAAACTCTTCTTGTATTCCCATGTCAACCATGTCCAACCTTGACATAATTCCTTGCTTTGTTTTTACAAGGGAATTTAACAATGTTCCGATAACACTATCATATACATTTTTTCCACATGTATCACATCAAAAAAATGTTTGACATACAAACAATTCCAGTATGGTAATTCAAAAAAAAAACTGATATCTTTTTCCAACCGATTTTTGTAAGGTTTTTCGATATTGGTTTACCAAAAATAGTGTTCACATCATTGAAATTCTCAAACACCTAATCAATTATTAGTGGAGACGGTGTTGCGCATTGTTCTGAACTTCCATTAAATTATGTCGTCCAGGATTGGTACTTATGCCGACAAGGTCGAAATCAACTATGTCCTAGAAACACAGATTTTATTGAATGTTTCAACATAATTGATTCTGTATATTCTTCACACTTGGGAAACCCTTGGGTTATTTTAATGATATATCCTAAAAAATATCCATAAGCATGGAAATAATTTATTTTCCCATATAACATCGCTCTCAATGTGAATTATTCAGTTTTAGAAGCATCATACAACATAACACATGTATCCCATAATAACTTTGAATCCTCGATCAAAGGATCCTGATTATCATAAATAACGTTACTTGGTTGTTTTGGTCCTAATATAAGCATAAATAGCATGATAAATTTATGTTTCATGCATAATAAAGGTGGAAAATTATAATTTAACAACAAAATAGGCCATATACTATGAGTACTGGTTTCAAAACCAATAGGATTCACTCCATCTATAGATAACGCATGACGAATCTTTTTCAGCTCTTTTCCAAATTCAGGATACTCATGATCAATTTTCTTCCATTGAGGAGAGTCATCCGGATGACATAATTTCCAATATTTATTTGTTTTAACGACATGCCACGGCAATTGTCTTGTAGTTTCTTCACTATTATATAGATTCCTAAACCTTGGAACAATTGGAAAGTACCATAAAATTTTCATTGGATTGGATTCATCTTTCTTGTATCAAGAAGTACTACACTTTGGGAATTCTGTAAGTTATTTTTTCTCCTTACGAAAAAATATACAGTCTTTCGGGCAGGCATGTATTCTTCCAGAAATCATACCCATCGAGCGTAGCATTTGTTTAGCTTTATATGTCCGGATTGGGATCTCATTATCTTTTGGGAGCATGTCATTCAAGAGAGATATTAGTTCCATAAAACTGACATCAATCAATCCGTTTCCTCCTTTCAATTTATACAACTTCAGTACAACTGACAATGCTATATATTTAGTGCGACCAACATACAATGGCGTCTTTGCACAACTCTTTATCTTCTCAAACAATTTTGGGAAATCATGGAGTTAATATTAAATTTTCCATGTCATTTCCTCAATATGATCATCATCATCATTGGCATTTGTAATCACATCCTCTATATGATATTCTTCACTATCCATATTTGTATTCATATCTGATGATCAATAAAATGCAGTTTTATCCCAACCAGTAGCTACATTATCTTTTTCTCCATGTTTATTCCAAAATTTTTAACTCTAATCTATTTTGTGACATATCAAATGTTCTTCCAACTCTTAGAGAGTAATTAGTATAGAATAACAACAACGTAAACACGTAAAAAGGATTTGAGAAGGATTCTTTCCATGATCCTTTGCAAACATGATGAACTCTTTCACTCATTTATCATTCTCTATTGTCAAACGATTAGCATAAATCCAATATTTATTAATGTCTATCCTATTTGAATCTAAAATATTAGTATTTATGATTCAAATGAACAAAACAAGACTTCCAAATATTGTAGAAGAGAACCACTTCCTTATAAAAATAAGGATTAATAGAGCCTAACCATTTCAAATAAAGATTTGAAGTTCAACAGAACTAGGATAGACCCAACATCAAAATCAACACAGTTTCATTACACAAAGGGGTTCGTGGGGATAATAACTTGTGTCATTGATGGTAAAACTCACACGGCATCATCCTTTATGGCTCATCCTCCTCTATCGTGTCAACCATTCAATGGTCAACTAGTCCATCCTTTTATACCTCACCAAGCTAAAATACATATGGATGAAAACTAATATCCAGCTCTATAATTTAAGAATGGATTATCATAATATCTACAATATGGAATTCATTAAATAAAATTACATTAGATTAATTATAGTTTCTCAAATAACCCTAGTCCAAACACTATAAGATTAATTATAGTTTCCTCAATTCACCCTAGTCCAAACACAAGAATAATCAAGAATGATACCACTCCTAGGTCTCTTCCCTACATTCAATATCATCATGCCTCATATTTTTTGTAAGATCAAGTTACTTACATTAAATCATAGGGGGATAATCACTTGATTCAAAGATGGTATCCCATGTTATTCCACATGAATATTTTAACAAATATTATTGACCTATCATCCCATTCAATCCTCATGAGTGTCAAATTCCAAACTCCATCTTATGTGTAATATCAAAAGAAAATAGATTAATAAATTACCCCACATCTACTTCCCCACTAATATGGTCACTCTCACACTCTAATGAAATATTTCTTATGCTTCAAACCCTTCTATATAATCTCATAACCATATATCCACACATACACATGTCACAAACACATAAAAACCCATATCAACATCACAACCACTCATCACATCCTGATCACAGCATGATATCGTGAATATGAAGGGCATAAACATCATACTCTCCTCCTACAATGAACAAACCCCACAATGTATCCACACCAAATACACATAATCATGTCAACAAGAATATATATACACCAAAACATAAAATCATTATAGGTCGTATATATACACCCACTGTGAGACATTACAACTCATACTAAGTGTGAATGGGGAGAGGGGAAGAGGGAGTGGTTCTATATGTGTTCCCTCTATAACCTATATATTGAGAAAAACACTCAGAACCAAAGTACCCATATGGATTTCAATCTGGTTACTCTACTAAAGTGGTGGTGCGTAAAAAATAATAAGAAACTATAATAAGTATATAGTCACACATAAATCATTCCTAAGGTCTTACACCAAACTAACATTTCAAACACCCTCATCAACCATTGCCTTGTTACTACCACCCTTAAATAACCACTTCTATTATAATGCCCAATATAATCCCCAAAAAATCACATAAGTATCCATATCATCATTAGAAACTTCTCATTTCATTTAACATTATTATTTCTTGGATTTTTGTTACCATAAAAATTTCAATTGTTAACCATTTTAATTTAAAACAAATCATTAAATAACTACACACTATAATGAATTCATTAATCATTAATAACATTTATTCTATATTTGACCATTTCTTAAACATAATTATTCCAATCATTGTCATTAATCATTAAACAAACCATCATTTATCATTTCCAACCCATCACACATTACTATTTTCATTTATTACAACCATATTCCATGCCAAAATGAAACTATAACACCACCCAATAACAACTAAATTTTTATGACATAAAATACAACTAATCACATTCTAAAATCCATTAATCCACTTATTTTCTGCCTAAATAGCCATATCATTGCTATCATAACCACACAATAATCCATCCATCACAACAGTATTAATTACCACACCACATGATCTCAACCACATCAATCTACCATCACCCCTATAATCATAGTGATTAATACCCCATACATAGTAGTATGAAAGGGAAAACATATAATAAATTCACAATAAAAACTACCCCATAAACATTCTTTCATATTAAAGTAGAATTTATAGTTTAAATATAACAATTTAATTATAGATTTCCATACAACCAATTCATTACCTACCTTAACTAACTATAAAATAATGAATGGTGATGATAACATATTAGTAGAAGTAAGAAATTTATTTCCCAACAACAAGAACAAATCACTTAGAAACAACACCAATAAACCCAAAAATATATAAGAAATATTGTGGAACTTCATAAATCACATGAATAACTCCCTCTACACTTCAATTCCCTTAGTGTAATTCATTATAGTATTTAGGTAAATTAGTACTGTCCATCCAATGGAAACAAAATAACATGATAATTACACAATTTACTCATAATATAGAAGGATACATTTCATGTCCCCAACATCAACTAATGATTTAACAAATATTTCATAAGAATGATAAGAATAGTCAAATAACACATGAATTAACACATGAAGGTAATCTAAATTTCCTATGTATGACCATTAACCATTTAAACCATAACAAAAACTCACAAAAACTGAATCATCATCGTTGTCACATCCGTCCTAAGAATAAAGTTCATGAAGAGAATCAAGAATAACAGAAAATAAATTCACCACAGAGGAGGAGAAGTAGGGAGCCTTATGCGCTATGTCGGGAGGGGAAGGCCTAACCGCTAGAGGGGGAGGTGAAGGAGAGGATCTGCCAACTATTGAGAAATGGAGGAGTAGGGTTCGTGGGGAGTAGGTTCGAGTGGATTGGAGGAGAAGTAGGGTTTGATAGGAGGAGGATCTGTGGATGGGGTTCAATGGGGAGGATAAGGAATAGGGCTAGCAGTAGAGGTCAGACAACGTAATGATCAGTAGGGTGGAGGTCCGGCAATGCAAAGATCGGGGGGGGGGGGGGGGGTGTTCTTGCAGGTGTACTTGTAACAACCCGAGATTTTATAATATATATTCTTTTAATACCTTTCATATCTTCTAATATACGCTAAACAAATATTATCTTGCGCTATACGCGACACCGTATTAGCTTGGAGTATATGCAACACTAATCTTGGATCGTGTTACACACAATTTCAAGTTTGTTTGATAGTATTTATTCTACGTAACATTGAGTATATATATATATATATATATTCAATGAATTAATGAAATATTGTTTGATTTTTTTATACGCAACCACAAAGGAGTTGTGCACTAAACGCAACCCTGACTTGGCTTGCATTATACGCAATCGCGACCTTCCTCGATAGCGTGTGTTGTACGCAATACTGGGTTTTTCTAAACAATGATATATTGCTATAATATTATTATGAACTAGCCATTATAAATATTATTAACTATATTTTGACTTTTATAACATTATTATTCATCTTACACATTTTCTAGAGAATGGTATAAGAACAAACTAAAATTTTCGGGTAAAATAAGTATTTTTTAAAAAATGATGTTTTTCCATCTTTTGATGGTGCACCCACTTTAAATCTAGTTTTTGACATGTTTATAAGTTCAATTTGACCAAATAAAATTATTATTTGGAATCAAGAAATAAAAATTTAATTTGGATAAAATTTTCATATTATTCTGGTAACTTTCATATTTTGATGAATAGTAAAAACATGCTATATTTTAATGAAAAACAACTTTTTTCATTGCAATAATTTATATGGTTAAATTATAATATTGAATGGTTTTAAAGTAGAAATTGAATATATTTTTACCATTTAATATAATTTATGTCATTAACATTAATTTTACATTGAATTCATAGGTAAAAACATTTTAATCTTTTGTAATGTTATAACTTTTAAAACACATTTTCTTAACAATGGGATTAATTTTAAATTAATTTCTACAACTTTTGTGTATTGAATTTAGAAAAATGGATTCCATATTTTGAATCATTGGGTCCTAATTGTGTTAATAAGATACTTTTTATTTTTGGGCATTATGAATAGTAACTACGGTAAATTTTATTTACCATAGTAAAAGATAAATTAGGTAATTAAGGGTAAATATAATATTATAAATTATCCTAACAATTGTCTTAATATAATTGGATGCTTATATTTTGTCTTAAGGAATATTTGGGTCGAAATGGAATTCATTGTAACCCACTTGGAGGTGATTAAGACCTTTAGTTTATTTTATTTAAAGGAAAGTGAAATATGTATCACTCAACTTTAATAATTAAAGTATTTTTAATATAATTTTATATAGAATATAAATTAGGTTATAAATACTAATTTAAAAGATAAAATGTTTTTCTTTATCATGGTAATTTATCTGTAATTTTTAAGAGTTATTTAATTACCTTATTATCCTATATATTAATGATGCAGAAATTATTTATTTAGTGAAAAATCAATAATATAGTATTTATTGAAATCGTAATACATATCAAAAGGCCCCAAAATCTGCAAAAAACTTATTATTAGTGTATATATAAACCCTAATCATCCAATGGCTGAATTGTTGACCATTTAGATCTTTATTAAGGTGATTATGACACTTATAATATTTTATTTTAAATGATTCCAAAGTTTTCACTTTCATAATTTAGTAAAGATAACAATTTACATGTTGTTATTTTAAGATGATAAATTCGAGTAAAATTATTATTATAAAATCTTTGATATTAATCTTCATAAAATGATTTTATTTTTAATTTTTATGCAACAAATAAGTATATTAAATAATTATAAAAAAATGTTGTACTAATTATTTTATTAAGAGATATACCAAATAAATGGTTTTAAAAATATTAAAATAAATAATATATGAACTGTTTAATGTGCTGCACGAAATTTCTAGACACATTTGACATGATAGGAATCTATTAAAAATTTTAGTTCGAATATATCCACTGTGTAGATTATATTTAAATTCAAATAAATGAATAGTGTCAAATTTGACACTATTGTTATTTTATAAAAATAACATATTATTAAATTGTTTAAATATCACAAAAATATTTCAAAATTATAAATTGAAATTTATATAGTCGATAATGGAATAAATTATCCCATTATGGAATATTAACAACACATAAGTGATTATTTATAACCATTCAAAATTTAGAATTTTATTACCACAAATAAACTTAAATAGATTAAATAAGGATAAATCAAAATGATAAGGATTAAAATAAGATCAAAACATGTATAAATTTTATTTGTTGATGATATTACAACCATATGTCATCTAATATTATAATTGAGTCATTTTTGGAGGTTATTATGAGGGGTTTGAATTTATATTAAACTAATATTTTTGAGGATTCCAAAGGTTCCCCTCTCATCCCTTATAAAAGGGAACCTCCTCCATCTCCTCCTTACACAACTTTTAGCCTTCATTATCGAAAAATATTTTCCCATTTAACTTCCCCAATTCCTTAGAAACCTACTAGAGTTACTTATCTTCTCAAAAGACAAACTCTAGTGCCCTAAGAGAATGTTTAAAGAAGGCACTTTTAGAAAGAGGTAATACCTTCTATCATTTTCTTCAAGTTCCATTCCTCTTCTACTCCCTCTAATTAAGTTGTTTAATTATGAAGTAATAACATAAGTATACCTCATATAATGATATGTTATTATAAATATGAAAAACCCCCATTTCACCTTCTATCCGTCCTACAGAAAACAAAATCACCGCGCATGCGTACGTACAGAATACCGTCTCCACGCCGTGGTGTAATCTATTTTTCCACCAACACCTTACATGGATGGGTATAATGGTGTAAAGAATAAATAAATATGGTTATTATAACATAATACTGATTCTTATATATTATACCATCCACTCCAACTCTATTCAATAATTATGGGAACGATATCATCGCTCGTGCGTACGTACGGACAACCGTCTGCACGAAACGATGAGATTCATTCTCCATGTTAACCATACATGAATGATCATAAAGTTTATATAATGAATAATAATTAAATATATGAAATAATAATGCTAATATATTTATGTATATATATATGCATGTCATCTATTTATTTTCATTCAATTCAATAAGGAAACGAAAACAACGTTCATGCGTACGTACGGCCTACCGTCTCCATGAACGGTGTATTTCATTCCTTTTATAGATATATAATATATATGTATATGATGAATATATATTATATATAAATCATTTTTTACATTCTGGAATTATGTAAATCATGATATAAGTAATAATATCAAGAACGAAAAGTCAAAACACATACGATAAATGAAATGATTTTACCCAAAACACTGCTTTAACATGGAATTTACAAAAGAACGGGTAATATAAAGTCATAAGTGAAACATATATGATATCATAACAATTAATAAGATTATGTAATAAGTAAATGAAATTATTTAAATAATTATACAGGAGGTTTGGATCCATATGAAGCATATCGGACCTAAGGTAAGGGATAACTTTTCCAATCTCGTTTTTATCCGAGATTGTTTATTCGTAAGTATTCACTGGGGTGATATTTATCATCCATGTTCCTATTTTATAAAAATGTTTTCTTGTATGTTTAAAGTCCTTTTTACCCATTTTTGACTTTTACTACATGTTATGTAAGGAATATTTCTTTTATTTACATTACGAGGTACTTTTTTGACTTTTTTGGGAAAAGTACGGGCAGAATGTTTTTTAACTTATATGGCATGAAAGGAATGTTACGGTTTTATAAGGACTTATTTTCATGAGGCTTCCTCCAAAATATTTCATGACTATTTTCAAGAAAATATATTTCTTTTAAAATTGCATGACGTTTTGTGAAAGGAAATTCATTTTGAAAAAGAAATGATATTTTCCTCAAGAATTCATTTCAAGTGTTTTTTCAAAACCGTTTTTCATCTAAGATTACATTATTTCATATGTGTATGTTTCAAGTATCATGTATCTATGATTTACATGGTTTCACTTTTATTATTATGAAATGATATCCATTTCTTTTATATGGATTATGTGATGATGGGATGATGTTTATGAAACCCATTTTATTTGTTGGGTTATTATGAATGATGTATGTTTATTTTGTGGAACAAGTAAGAATGATTTCATTATGAGATGGGTGGGACCTATATCTCCCTCAAATTCCTTTGGTAAAAATTTATATCTCATGATATAGACATGGCTAGAATGGTAAGTTAATCCGGTTCAGTGTTACAGGACTGAAATGAGGAATGAACTCGATTCAGAAGGGGACTTTGTCCACTAAGATTGTCTTGGTAGCAATGCCTTGGCTACTATGGAAATCATTACATGTGATGAATGGTTTCCACAATTACATGTTTTATTCCCATTATATTTTATCATGTATGATGTTCCATTATGATATATTCCATACGTACTTCCACGATTTATGTCTTTGCTCAATATTTTGATGTTAAAATTTCATGTTCATGTTTTTTTTTCAAATGTTTATTGATTGTTTTATGTTCTCTATGTTTTACCTTACTGAGAATTTGAGATCACGCTTTTTATGTTTTATTTTACCCAGGAAATGAAGAAAGGTTTTAGGTAAGGAAACAAAAAGGGTAAGATCATTATGGGAGTTGTTAAAGATCTTTCAACATGATTAGAGATTTATATTCCAAGTTTCCAAAGACACTAAACTATTACGATACTTGTGTGTTTGTTTTTGTTATCTTTTAAGTATTCCGCAAAAGTAATGTAATGTCCATGTACGTCAAGTTTCGGGTATCTACAGTTGGTATCATAGAAATGGTTTAGTAAACCTTTGGAAACTAGGATACGAAAACGTTAGTGAAATCCCTAGAGATATTTCTAAGGTATGTCTTGGGATGTCCCTAAGGATAAGTATACGTATAGGATATAGTCCTAGAACTATAGTAATGATCATAGAATTTAACCTAAGATGTTTGATATTAAGGATAATCCCCCTTTACTATGTTGTTTTCTCTAGCATGATTTTTGCCTCTCACACTATTCTTTTTGGGTTTTAGAAAATGGCTGGAAACAGGAAGATTCACGATAATAGAGGATATGACGGAAAATGGAATGATATTCTTCATGAGAAAACAAATGAAACAGGATTTTGAAGTCCAACCATCATTATTATTCCCAATCATCAATCTCATAATATGATCAATAATCTCAAATTTGGTAAGTTTCTTGACTCAGATAATAAGAGAAAGATGGAGTTTCATGATGATCATAGAGGAAAGAAAGTTCAATTTCCCTCATGTAAATCATGTGGGAAGAGGCATCAGGGAGATTGTTTCAAAGGAACTAGAAGATGCTTTGGGTGTGGAAAAGAAGGACACAAAGCCAGTAAGTGAAAAGAAAAAGGTTCAGTTAACACCGTGGATAAGGATAATTGTATTGCTATGAAATCAACAATGATTAGATGTTTTAAATGTGTAATGTATGGGAATTATGCAAACCAATTCCCTAAGGGAAAATATCATGAAGATAATCGGCATGGTTATATAAGTAGTATTTATGTGGATGGTGATGAAGATACTACAAATGAAATATGAGATGAAAGAAATGATGAAGCTCAGTCAGTGGTTTAAGAAGTTAGTGGAATGATTGTATATTTATAAAGAATAATGCATGGTACTATGGAATAAAGAATCATATAAGGATTGTTACACTATTTTTTTCCCTAAAGTATTTGAAAGTATATGTTGAATGGTACCGGTAACCATAGAAGGTTATTCAGATATTTTTGGAAAGTAGATGATATGCGCATAATGAAGGTATAAGAAGATAATGAGATGTTTGATTATATTCATGATCTCATGATTGATATAAGGACTAAGTGATATTATGGTTTGATTATATAGATTTTTTTGGGATTTTGGTATGTGGAAAGAGTTACCTTTTGACAGTATTCATATTTTCACTAAGGTTCTATGGTAATTTATGTTTCAAGAGAATATATGACTAAGGTATTCATGTGTTTGAAATACAACCAACAAGATATATCTTATGATATATGTGGGATAAATGCTTGTATTCACATTCTTGGTAGCTAACCTTTCTAGTAATTGTTTTCTTTATACTATGAGCTTGGACTGAAGTATTTTAGATAAGCCTAAAGATTAGAATGGATTATGTTGGACATAAGTTATTATTGTTTAAGGATATAACTTTTTTCAATATTATTGATGGAATGTTATAGTAATGTAGTTTTATAAAAAGTAAAACTTGTAGGACAGACGACAGCCCATCGCGTCGGAGAAGGATGTGGGAATCGATCCCACAACTGAAGTGCCACTGGACTTTATCGCATACCAATGGCCTACATGAAGTCCCTGGTAAGTAGAAACTTGTTTTATTTTATTAAGCGGCATGATAAATGTATTATAAGTTCATTTCTGGAATCGTATACGATTAAACTCACCATAGATGGACTTATGTATATTTGATAACTTTTGATAACCTTGTGTTTGAAACAAATGGAATGACCCATAATTCTATCACATGATCTGTTAACACTTCACGAATTACAAATTCAACTTCATTTCTTTAAGAGATGAAGGGGAAATTGTTCAAAGCATGAACAACAATGATATTGTACCAAAATCAAGTAAGTATTTATTCTAATTCAAAATTTTCAACTTTAGGGAAATGATATTGAAAACCAAAAATGTTGTCCTAGTTCTTTTATGTATGATGAATCAGATGGTACCTTAGATCATCACAAATTTATGGCTTTGTGATTGATGGATTTTTCATAGCCATGTTCTTTACCAATCTCCATCAGAACTTGATGGTTAGATTTTTCTTCCATATCCATATTTTAACCTTTTTTCTCTTATATAGAAACCCAGTGATGAGTTACTTTGGGTAATTGTTACGTTTCATACTTTAGTTTTTAAAATTATGTTTTAGTATTCCTTTTTACGATGTGGGTTTCTATGAATAATAAACGATTTATATCCCCGATGAATTTTGAGGGAGAAATTCATTTTAAGGGGGGTAGAATGTAACAACCTGAGATTTTATAAGATATATTCTTTTCAATCTCTTTCATATCTTCTACTATACGCTACACCAAGATTATCTTGCGCTATACGTGATGCTGTATTAGCTTGCAATATATGCAACACTAATCTTGGATCGTGTTACACACAATTTCAAGTTTGTTTGATAGTAGTTATTCTATGAAACATTGAGTATATATATATATATATTCAATGTATTAATGAAATATTATTTGATTTTGTTATATGAAACAACAAAGGATTCATGCACTAAACGCAATCCTAACTTTTCTTGCATTACAAGCAATCACGACCTTCCTCGATAGCGTGTGTTGTACGCAATACCGAGTTTTACTAAACAATGATATATTGTTATAATATTATTATGAATTAGATTTTATAAATAGTATTAACTATATTTTGAATTTTATAACATTATTATTCATCTTACACATTTTCTAGAACATGGTATAAGAACAAAATAAATTTTTCGGGTAAAATAAGTATTTTTCAAAAAATGCAGTTTTGCCGCCTTTTGATGGCGCACCCATATTAATTCTAGTTTTTGACATGATTATAAGTTAAATTTGAAAAAATAAAATTATTCTATGGAATCAATAAATAAAAATTTACTTTGGATAAAATTTTCATATTATTCTGGTAACTTTCATATTTTGATGAATAGTAAAAACATGCTATATTTTAATTAAAAACAACATTTTTCATCGCAATAATTTATATTGTTAAATTATAATATTTAATGGTTTTAAAGTATAAATAGAATATATTTTTACCATTTAATATAATTTATGTCATTAACATTAATTTTACATTGAATTCATAGGTAAAAATATTTCAATCTTTTGCAATGTTATAACTTTTAAAACACGTATTCTTAACAACGGGATTAATTTTAAATTAATTTCTGAAACTTCTGTGTATTGAATTTAGAAAAATTGATTCCATATTTGGAATAATTGGGTCCAAATTGTGTTAATAAGCTACTTTTTATTTTTGGGCATTATGAATAGTAACTACGGTAAATTTTATTTACCATAGTAAAAGATAAATCGGGTAATTAAGGGTAAATATAATATTATAAAATTACCCTAACACTTGACTTAATATAATTGGATTCTTATATTTTGTCCTAAGGCATATTTGGGTAGAAATGGAATCCATTGGAACCCACTTGGAGGTGATTAAGACCTTCAGTTTATTTTAGTTAAAGGAAAGTGAAATATGGCTCACTCAACTTTAATAATTAAAGTATTTTTAATATAAATTTATACAGAATATAAATTCGGTTATAAATACTAATTTGAAAGATAAAATGTTTTTATTTATCATGTTAATTTATTTGTAATTTTTAAGAGTTATTTAATTACTTTATTATCTTATACATTAATGATGCAGAAATTATTTATTTATTGAAAAATCAATAATATAGTTTTCATTGAAATAGTAATATATATCAAAAGGCCCAAAAATCCGTACAAAACTTATTATTAGTGTATATATAAACCCTAATAATCCACTGGCCAAATTGTTTACCATTTTGATCCTTATTAAGGCGATTATGACACTTATAATATTTTATTTGAAACGATTCCAAAGTTGTCACTTTCATAATTTAGTAAATATAACAATTTACATGTTGTTATTTTATGATGATAAATTTGAGTAAAATTATTATTATAAAATATTTTATATTTAAATTAATCAAAAGACTTTATTTTTAATTTTTATGAAATAAATAAGTCTATTAAACAATTATAAAAAAATGTTGTACTAATTATTTTATTAAGAGATATACCAAATAAATGGTTTTAAAAATATTAAAATAAATATTATATGAACTGTTTAATGTGATCCACGAATTTTATAGACAAATTTGACATGTTATGAATCTATTAAATATTTTAGTTCGAATATATCCTCTGTGTAGATTTTATTTAAATTCAAATAAATGAATAGTGTCAAAATTGACACTATTGTTATTTTATAAGAACAACATATTATTAAATTGTTTAAAAATCACAAAAATATTTAAAAATTATAAATTGAAATTTATATAGTCTAAAAAGGAATAAAGTATCCAATTATGGAATATTAACAACACATAAGTGATTATTTATAACCATTTAAAATTTATAATTTTTATTACCACAAATAATCTTAAATAGATTAAATAAGGATAAATCAAATTGATAAGGATTAAAATAAGATAAAAACATGTCTAAATTTGATTGGTTGATTAGATTACAACCCTATACCATTTAATATTATAATTGAGTCATTTTTGGAGGTTTTTATGTGGGGTTTGAATTTATATTAAACTAATATTTTTGAGAATTCCAAACGTGCCACTCTCCTCCCTTATAAAATAGAACGTCCTCCATCTCTTCCTTACAGCACTTTGAGCCTTCAAGCTCGGCCAAACCCTACCCATTTAACTTACCCAATTCCTTAGAAACGTACTATAGGTACTGTTCTTCTCAAAAGACCAACTCTAGTGCCCTAAGAGAATGTTTAAAGGAGGCACTTCGAGAAAGAGGTAATACCTTCTATCGTTTTTTTCAAGTTCCATTCTTCTTCTACTCCCTCTTCTTTAGTTGTTTCTTTATTAAGTAATAACATCAGTATGACTCATATATTTATATGTTATTATAAATATTAAAAAACACTATTTCACATTCTATCCATCCTATGGAAAACAAAATCACCGCGCGTGCGTATGTACGGAATACCGTCTCCACGCCGTGCTATAATCTATTTTTCCACCAACACCATACATGGATGAGTATAATGGTGTAAAGAATAACTATATATGGTTATTATAACATCATACCGATTCTGATATATTATACCATCCACTCAAATTCTATTCAATAATTATGGGAATGATATCATCGCTCATGCGAACGTACGGACTACCATCTCCACGACGCGATGAGATTCATTCTCAATGATAACCATACATGAATGATCATAAAGTTTATATAATGAATAATAATGAAATATATTAAATAATAATTCTACTATATGTATGTATATATATATATATATGTCATCTATTTAGTTTCATTCAATTCAATAAGGAAACGAAAACAACATTTATGCGTACGTACGGCCTACCGTCCCCATGAACGATGTATTTCATTCCTTTTATCGATCTATAATATATATATGTATATGATGAATATATATTATATATAAATCATTTTTTAAATTATGGAATTATGTAAAATCATGATATATGTAATAATATCAAGAACGAAAAGTCGAAACACATACGATAAATGAAATGATTTTACCCAAAACGCTGCTTTAACATGGAATTTACAAAAGAACAGGTAATATAAAGTCATAAGTGAAACATATATTATATCATAACAATGAATATGATTATGTAATAAGTCAATGACATTATTTAAATCATTATACAGGAGGTTCGGATCCATATGAAGCATATCAGACCTAAGGTAAGGGATAACTTTTCCAATCTGGTTTTTATCCGAGATTGTTTATTCTGAAGTATTCAGTAGGGTTATATTTATCATCCATGTTCCTGTTTTATAAAAATGGTTTCATGTATGTTTAAAATTATTTTTACCCATTTTTTACTTTTACTACATGGTATGTAAGGAATGTTTCTTTTGTTTACATTACGAGGTACTTTTTTGACTTTTCTGGAAAAAGTACGAGAAGAATGTTTTTTTAACTTATACGGTATGAATGGATTTTTACTGTTTTATAAAGCCTTATTTTCATGAATAATCCTCCAAAATATTTCATGAATATTTTCAACAAAATCTATTTCTTTTAAAATTGCATGATGTTTTGTGAAAAGAAATTGATTTTGAAGAAGAAAGGATATTTTCCCCAAGAATTCATTTCAAGTGTTTTATCAAAACCATTTTTCATCTAAGATGACATTATTTCATATGTGTATGTTTAAAGTATCATGTATCTATGATTTACATGGTTTCACTTTTCTTATTATGAAATTATATCCATTTATTTTATATGGATTATGTGATGATGGGATGATGTTTATGAAACCCATTTTATTTGTTGGGTTATTATGAATGATGTATGTTTATTTTTTGGCACAAGTAAGATTGATTTCATTATGAGATGGGTGGGACCTATATCTTCATCCAATGCATTGGGTAAATATTTATATCTCATGAGATAGACATGTCTGGAATGGTATGTTAATCCGGTTCAGTGTTACTGGACTGAAATGAGGAATGAACTCGATTCAGAAAGGGACTTTGTCCACTAAGATGGTCTTGGGAGCAATTCCTTGGCAACTATGGAATTCATAACATGTTCTGAATGGTTTCCAAAATTAAATATTTTTTTCCAATTATATTTTATCATGGTTTATGTTCCATTATGATATATTCCTTACGTACTTCCACAATTTATGTCTCTGCTCAAGATTTTGATGTTTAAATTTCATGTTCAAGTTTTTTGCTTTCAAATGTTTATGGATTGTTTTATGTTCTATGTGTTTGAACTTACTAAGAATTTTAGCTCACCCTTTTTATGTTTTATTTTCCCTAGGAAATAAAGAAAGGTTTTAGGTAAGGAAACAAAAAGGGGAAGATCGTTATGGGAGTTGTTGAAGATCATTCAACATAATTAGAGGTTTATATTCCAAGATTCCAAAGACACTAAACTATTAGGATCCTTGTGTGTCTATTTTTGTTATGTATTAAGTATTACACAAAAGTAATGTAATTTCCATGTACTTCAAGCTTCGGGTCTCTACAGTACTGTACCTCGAGAGAATTAGGGCACGATAAACAGATGACACTATGTGACCTATTATATAAAATATGAGACTACAGTATTATCAGTTCTAAAAAAGTGCTGATAAAGCCTTCCTTTATCGTCACTATAATTTTATCATTGATAAATTTATCCTTTATCATCTCTTTTTAGCGCAGATCAAGGGTCTCTTTATTTTCACTTTTTTAGCACTAATAAATGTTACCCTTTATAAGTGCTATAATTTTAGCGCTGATACAAGTCTTCTTTATCAGCGATAAAATTTTAGCGTTGATACATGGCTTCTTTATCACCGGTTTTCTAGCACTGATAAAGGGATTATTTATTAGAACATTTTTCTTAGCATTGAAAAAAGGAGGGGCTTCCCTTACCCTTTTTTTGTAGTAGTACATTAAGATCCTTGTTGATGAAAGTATCATTCTATTTTGAAGACCCATGTAGTTGTAAATCACTTTACAAATAATTTTCTAACAACTAATACTTTTAAACATATAAATTAAGAATCAATGAAATTATGTCGGGTAAATCCATACATGCCATAATAGGTAAGAATAAAAATTCATTTTTCATAGAAAAAGGTTCAGAAAAATGCATATTTGGGAATTTGATAAGATAATTACTTTGAAAACATTGGGAGATGAAAAATGGTAATTTTTTTTAATAAATCATTTTTAATGGTTATAACCTTTATGAAAATATTTTTAGAAAACATTTTTTTTATGATAAAATAGGTTCTCTCACTAAATAGAGTAATGAATTCATTATTTTCGAAAAAGATTTTATGATAATTTTGAGTTCCAAAGGGAGGAAAATAAATCTAATACATTAAAATGGTCATTAATAACCCGATGAGTGTAAAATGGAAGGTATGATGGGATAATGTTCAAATAATTTCCTCTAATTGGAATACCATTGAAATATCTATAAAATTATTCTTCATGAAAATAACCATTAATCATTCCAAAGTGTCCCGTAACACATTGAAACAATTTAAATAATAAACCTCTTGAAGGAATAGTATTAAATGAACATTATCAATACCATGAAGATAAAAGAAATAATTATATAATGTAGAAAATATTTTTGTATATAAACCACCCAAAATAAGTGATTTTTTAATATATCCTTTATTTCAATGATGTAAAAAGTGAGATAAAAATCCCGTACCTTGCATTTCTATTTGTTTAAAAAGGATTCAACCACCTGTATACCATTTTTAATGGTGTTAAAAAATTATTTCCGAACCATATTCTGGTTTATAATATCATATATCATCTTTCTATAATATCTTATTAACCAATTGGTATCAATCATTAATTATTTTTACTATTTCGAGTTTTAATTTTCATATTTGTCGAGTTAGTTTTAACATGCTACATATTGTTCTCATAAATTAGATCATGTTTTAATCATATACATAATGTAAAAAATGATTTATAAATATATACATATATATATATACACAAATTCTGTATAAATTCAATTACTTGAATTGACAATTTTCTGAGATAGGAAATTCATTGCACAGTTCTAGGAGACAGTAGGTCATAAATACGCATGAATGCTACTTTCATTTCCATATCGTATTTTAAAAGAATGAAAACTAAATGTTATATAAATGTATGCTTATTATAATTACAGTATCATATATATGTTATATATGTTAAAAAGGCTCATTAAAATCATCCTTGATATGTTGCATTTCTTGCATTATTAAATAATATCACTTCGGGGAGGTGGAATCCAAACATCGGCAAACGATGTTATCATATTTAAAAAATTGGAAAATATAAAGATATGAGTTGTAAAATAATTAAATAAGAATATATATTTAATAAATATCATATATAACATATATAACCATATTTTATATCATAATTTAAAACCATGAAAGATGGTGATGAAAAACAAAACAATTAATCTTCCATGAAGCGGTAGGTCATCGTGCACTTAAAAAATATGTTCATTATCCATTAGATGAATGTGAGTGTAAGTTTAGGTAAAAACCATATAATAAAAACATATCAAAATTTGTATATTTATTTTTTTGTTATATAATAATTGAATATGGATATTGGAGGGGGTGGATAATTGAAATAAAACTATAGATCTTGGGGTAATATGTTACCTCTTTTTCAGGTAACTCAATTTGGTTTACACAAAAGGGATTCCTTGGATTTCATTGCTCCCAATAAAAATATTATAGTATTTGGTAATGGGATTTGAGTAACTATTTGGGGCGCTATTGGGCAATTCATAGTGTCTTGAGAGGTGTGATGAAATGGGAGGAGAGGAGGCCTTTATTATAGTTGAGAAAGTGTCACACTCTTAAAATTTTTTTGAATGGGAATTCCACCCACGTTTTCCCTTTTCATGTGGCTCCCTTAATAGTAAACATTTGATCCAATGGATGATAGTGTCTATATATTTTAATTAAATGGTTTTTTGAACAAGTTTCATGGTTATTTGTTCCCTTATGTTTAGGTTTTGTTCCCATATTATGTTAATTCTCGTCTAAATCTTTTTAATTAATTTTAATTACTTTTAATAATTTTTTAGTTAAAAAATAATTTGACCTTGTTATACATTATAATTTATTTTCATTCCAAATATTGAATCCATTTTTTCAAATTCCTTTCACATAAGTGGATAAATTAATTTCAATTTCATCTAATAGACATGACAACAATGTAGGTATTCAAGGTAAAATCATTGAAACGTTTATTATGTTTTATAATCCAATTTAAATGTGGAATTGATTCCAATTATCTAAATAGGAATAATTGATAAATTTTTTAACTATTTAAACTTTAAAAAAAAATTAAATATTATTTTACAATATAACTAAATTATATGAAAAATTAATTTTGAATTTAAATTCAATATTTTTTACTATACATTAAAAATGTAACGTCATAAAAAATACCAAAATTTCAGCACAAAATAATTTCAATGGTTTAATTTCAAATAGTTAGTTTAGTTTTACCAATAATATTTATGAAAGTGAAAAATATTCGATTTAGGATAGGTTCTCCATTAAAAGGCGTTAAAAATGACTTAAATAAAAATTTTGGTTTTTATATGTAAAATGGTATTCGTTAATATCTTATGACTCTAAAATAAATTTTTAGAATATAAAATATATTTAATTGAATATATAACATAAATATTTCAATAATTTCATTATCTAGATTTAATCAATCACATTTATTAAGAAAAAACATATTAGTGAGAACAAAGATTGTTTTGTACCAAAATATTCCCTTTATATTCGATTGGTACTTAAATTCATTTTTAATTTATTTTAACTAATTTATACATAATATATTTTAATTAAAAATATTTTTTTAATTTAATTAATATTATTCATAACCTCTAATTTTATTACATGGTTATATCATATTATATTATATAATAGTTTTTGTAATATATTATTGTTCAGTAAAACATGGTCTTGCATTTAATGTAATCCATTAATGAATCTCATTGTTGCACATGACACATGCTATCTCAATATCACATGAATTTCATGATATGTCATATATTTAATTTATTTAAAATATTTAATATATTTTAATGCTTTGGGGTATTATATTCTCTTATGCGCTTGGTGTTTCATGTCATTCATGCAATCTGATATAGGGTTCTTATAATAAAATTTTAGGGTAGTACTTCTTCCCATCATAAATAAAAATATTCGTCACAATTTAAAATTTATATCGATAATTTAGGGGTTGAAAATAAACTATTTTTGAAAGTCCGACATTGTAAATGTAGTTAATAAAACATCTTACTAAAAATATAGGATTAAAAAAATCTTAGGTCGAAAACAAAAGGAGGATTTCAAATATTAGAACATTAGAGAAAACATTGACATAGAATAGAAATATAACTATCACGTTCTGATGGAGAGTGATAGAGAACATGTTTATATAAATTATTATGACCACAAAACCGTAAATAGTGGTGTTAATAAAGGTTAATGATATCATCAAAAATATGGATAATATAACAAAATTTCTATTTCAATACAATTTTTCTAGAGTTAAGTATTTCATTAACTTTATATGAATATATGTTAATATAAATTTCTATAAACATAATTTTTTTTATTGATTATCCTTGGAACAATTTCTATTTCTTCTCTTAGCAGGTGATGCATCATATGGTTATGTAATATATTAACCTCTAAAACCTCATACTATGATCGAAAAAACCATTTTATTAATGGTAAATGGTTCTAAATAATATTGATCTATAAATTTGGAAATAAGGTCACTGAATTTATAAAATAAACTTATCATTTTACTTAAATATAAATGAAGTATATCTTTAATCACCAGAGAATGAATATTTTAATAACTACATCTTGAATTTCCTTTGAAATATGATGAAAACTTGAATTGTTAATAATAAATTATTATTAACATGAATTATCCCTTAATAATTTAATAAAACACTTGTAATTGGATATACTCCATAAATAAATAATTTTTTAAACTACATTAATGATAGAATAAAACATTTTGAAAAAAATCATTAATCACATCCAATATATCCATCACATATCCAAATATATCATTTCATTATCCAAAAATTAAAAACATTAGGAATATATTAAGGATTCTTTATCCTTTGACCATTTATTTTCCAAAAAATATTAACCTATTACTGAATCACTTTTTTTGGTGACCTTCAAAATATTATATCAAATCCATAACAAAAACATAATTATATATAGTCCTCAAATATTACAATATTATTCTATCCATTATATCACATATAAAATATTCTAATGAAATAATTTTTTAATATGAATATTAATCATTCCTCTTCATAAGTAGTATTAGTATAACATACTGTTATCTACTAGCATCATTTGAAGTATATTTCTTTGATGCTTATGGAGTTGATTTTCAGTGTCCCATATCCCTGTAGTTTAATCATTGTACATTAGAGACACCTTTATTACCCTTAAAATTAAAAGCACGACATCTTTTCATTCCAAAAATATAGAAATATCCCATTCTATTTAAGTAAGTACCATGGTGTTTTTCCCACAATTGTTACATGTGAGAAATTACATCTTTCCCTTATTCCCATTATCCATTTTTATATCCCATCATCTTATTATATTTCTTCCCAAAGTATCCGTAAGCCTTGTATAATTACTTTAAATTCTCATTATCATATGTTAATATTTCCTCATATGATGAGAATACATGAGATACTATTTCCCAAAGAAATATTTTCATAAGATAATAAACTATATGATCTTTCTTACTATTTGTATCTTATGAATTCATTGATTTAATATTTCTAATGTTATGAACCAATTCTATAATATGTAATAGACTAAATTAGATCATTTAATTTTAAAATATAATGTATAATACTAAAACAAATTAAATACCTATTATAATTTATTGAAAAAAAATATTTCATTCTAAACATTAAAAATACATAATAATTGGTTTTAATGAAATGTGGATTATCCAAATATTATACCTTTGTAGTGTCAAACCAGGTGTTTAATAAGGCCCGTTTTAATGTTTTAGTTTACGTGGAGTTGGGACCGATGCACGTTCTCTGAGTTTTTACCCCAACGTACATCTTTTCCAGAAACATATTCACCTGTATTATCCAGATAGGGATGTATTGTTAGGAAGAACCACATAAACTCCACCTTAACATGTTTCTGCGATTACCTTATATAAATATCCTCAATGTATATCTTAGGAGTGTCTTAAACAGTATAGGTTTTATAAATATTATTCCAAATGATGTTCCTAAACATCATTTAATACAAACTATAAGGACCCGACCATATAAGTCGGGAGCCATTTCATTATTTTATTAGCTTATCCTGATTTTAAGGAATAAAATCTTAATGGATCGATTAGTTTAGTAGTTTTGAAAATCCATTTTTCATAGATGATACCCATAACAAAATTGGAATGGAAAATAAAATATCATTCTAAATGAAATGAAATAAACTGCATTCTTGAAACACTTTTGAAGGATTCATCTTCATAAACATGAAAAAAGAAACATAATAAGGAGGATATCGAATTATCAATAAGTTTATGTAATATAGAAGAAATAATGAAAATAAGAGCATAAATCAATATTGAATGGTAAATTACATACCACACATTTCATTTTAATAAACTAGATAAGAAAAAATCAATAAGGTAACGCGCGAAACTAAGAATCATGTCCTTTAATCAATAAAATGATCATTAAATGTATCCATAGAAATGTCAACCCAATAATATCATTTATAATAATAATAAATGAAATATCAATAAATCGAATACTTAATTATTGGATATCAGGTTTCATAAAAACATGACACCTTTACCATCAAGAGATTGTTTAAACTATTATAATTTGACCAACAAATTCATCTGAAGAGACTATCGATACATCAATGAGCTAGCATTAACAACTCCCCAAAAACAAGTCTTGCATTATATGGTCCCCATCTTATGTATTTCATCACAAAATTATTTCATCATATATCAAATAAGTAATTTGACTTATCAAAATGTATCATTAATGAATTGAAGATATATATTTATTAATAATTCCCCATTAATTAAATAAATATCAATGTGAAGAACATATATAAAAATATATATGGTTTTTGGAAAAATAATAACTATTATATCAGAATATGGATATTAAAATAAATTTAAAACAATATATTATTATCATAAAGTGATTGTTTCACAAGAAGGATAATAATCACAAAATGATGCAGGAGTTTAAATATAATCACTAAGAACAATCTTGGGGAAAATATCCATTTTCATTTAAAAAAAATTATTTGAAAATAAGTATTGAATATATTTTCATTAAAATTTAACCTTTTAAGAATCTGATGTAATCATTAATGATGTGGTGGATGGTAAATCTGTTCATATCATATGAGGTAAAAAGAACATGAATTTTTCTCTGTAAATTTGTTAGAAAAATATCTTGTTCATAAAGTGAAAAACAATTCCATTAAAATCCTTGGTAAAACAATTATGGTAAAAAAATATATAATAAATCATTTTATAAAAGATAATGACATATTTAAATCCTTTTTTTAGAAAACATGTTTTTAAACATAAATAGTTTCTCCAACTAAATAGAAAAATAATGTCGTATATTCATAAAATCATTTTCAGCATCAAAGAGTGATATTTTTTAAATAATAATTGAAAAAGTTCATGAGTAACCCAAGGAGATAAAAATGAAATATATTATGGACTAATCGTCATATAATTTCCTCAAATGGAAATACCAATGAAGGTTCATTGAAATTATTCTTGAGGAAAATAATCTTTAAACATTCCAAAGTGTCCCATAACACTTTCAAACATTTTAAATCCTAAGCCACATCAAGGAATAAAGTTAAATGATTTTTTTAAATACCATAAAGTTAAAATGATTCCAAAAAACAATATATCAAAATGGGAAGTATATGATCCAAAAAACATAAGTGAGCTTTTAATATGAAATTTATCTCACTCATGTAAAAAATGATATAAAAATACGTTATTTTACAATTCCTTTTATGAGAACTGGATTTATCCTCATGTATTATTAAATTATGAGTGTTAATAATATATTATTAGATCATAATAATTTTTATAATATCATATATTATCTTCATATAATATCTTATTACCTGTTTAACAATAATCATTCATTATTTTCACTATATCGATTATAAATTTCCTAATTTTATGAGTATGTATTAACATGTAACTTATTTTTCTGATTATTTATATCATTATTTAATCATATACAGAATTTAAAATTGATTTATATATATATACATATATTTTGTATATATTATTTTTTCATAATTTATAATGTTTAGAGATACGAAATGAAATGCACTATTAATTGAGACAGTAGGCCATACATACGCATGAACACAACTTTTTTTAATTGAATGTAATGTAAATGATATATATATATATATATATATTATAATTCAAATATCATATCTATTTCATATATTTTATTTCATGACTCAACCCAATTGGTCCAGGGCCGTAACTCCCCAAGCCGCCTCTAATTGGCCAGGGGTTGGCGACTAGCATTGAGAAGGAATGTCATTAATATAGAGGTCATTACCTATGTACCTATGAAAACATAAAAATATCGATGCTCACAAAATGAAAAAATATTATAAAAAAAATCAATGGAATCCAATGATTTTATACATATATATCCCACAATAAAAGTATAACAGATGTATTGAAGGTGTAAATGGGAAAAACAACACCCACTAAATAATACTGTAAAAGAATCCAACCTACTCAGATGGAGGGGATTGCTGTAAACTATATATTTCAGAAAGCTCCTTGGCCAAGATCTGGTATACAATTCGGTCTATATAGGTCACTATTCTCGGCCTTCCTCTGGTCTTCTATGTACTCCATCTATAGGATTATGGTCTGCATAAGATACAAAACAAGTCTAGGTAAAACCAATTTAGGGGTGAGTATAAAAACACATAGTAGGAACCCAAAAACCCCAACATGAAAAGAGAGAATCTAAAATGCTACCATCCACTCAGCCTATCCAAGGGGAAACCAAATTGATAGAGAAACTCCACCTCAAAACATCCTCAAATGCATATGATAATTCATCTTGGTCTACAATGGGTTTCCACCTTGACTTGGGACAACACCATAAGGAATCCTAGAAATCACAAAGGCAACTCATCTCAGATACTAAGTCTCATGAGGTCCCAACCTCATAGCTATAAAGAAAATTATATTTGTTTTAATCCAAAAGGCATAAAATCAAGAGAACACACTCCCTGAGATCATCCATCCCAGATGGAACCTATTCGAGAGATGCACTACACCAGTAACAAATCTACCATTTTTAATGTTACATTTGAGAGAAATTGATCTATCAAGAACATCTTACTATGTCATGCTTTAGTGCCCAACACCCACGTTCCTATCATCACTACATGAATTCCAATTCCATCTAATGAATCACAAGTGAAATGGCCAACACCTCACCACTGAACATAGTTGAGGGGGCACAACTCTAGAAAATTCACCACGTGAATCCTCTCTAACAAGATATAATAGAGGGAATCACACCTTCCCACTACCCTACAGTAAAGGGAGTAATTCTCCAAACTAACCAGTGATACCTCTATCTCTCTTATAAATAGTTTAACAAAACTCATAATGTCGAGGGAGAACTAGTTACTATATAGGAATCGTTCACATCAAGTGGAAGGGCCTACTACTCATAACTATATCCAACAGTTGAGGGAGCTCCAACTCCAATGGAGGACCTTATACTACTCAGAGATGAGGAGTACTAATCTATAAGTTATTATCCACCCCATGATCTAAAATGGTATTACAACTATTGAACAACCTACATGCTGATATGATAGGGGGTATCACTTTGTATGTCGAGGACCTGCACCCTAACCCGATAGGTGAGTACTACTCAATGGATAGTGGACCCGAACCCTATAAAAATAGAGGTGTACTGACTATTCCATCTCATTCACTATGCAAGTCCCTCAACCTAACATGGTAAGGTAGTTCCAACCCTAGTATTGAGGACCCACACCATAACGTGGTAGGGGAATACAGGAAAAGAGAGTTGTTCCTCCCATATCTCCCTCTTGTTCACCCTTCGTCATCTTAGCGATGAAGGAAACCACCATCAGGGACCCACTAACTATGGGAACAACATGTACAAAAGACTCACACCCGGAAATTATATAGGAGTAGTGATACCTATAATAGAGGACATACACCCAACCCAGTAGACAAGTACCCACTCTATATATACATCATCTATGGAGGACCTGTTCCCTTATCCAATAAGGGTGTACTAAATCCACAAATAGAGAACCCAATCCTTTGTCCAGCAGGGGAGTAACTAATTTACCTTCATGAATGTCATTGGTAAAACAACACTATAGTCCATTACGGGAGAAACATTATAATAGGAAACTAAACAAAGGTAATGAAATTTTCCCATGACACAGGGAGCCCCATTTCTTCCTTAGAAGAGATATAAAGAAACATGAAACCCTAGTCCAACAGGGTAGTAATAGTCCTAGAGTCTCCATATTCATACCATATCAATCTTTAACATCAATTATGCACCACTCCCCAAGTTTCTTTCAAAATTTATAACTCATATATTGTAAGGCATAATAGAGGCCACCATTGTATCCAATGTGGAAAACTACACAATATAGAGTAATCAGAATCGTGAATCCAAGTCCCAGATAATGAGATATGAATGGAAGAAGATCCCTAGAGGATCTCCAATTAGTCGACGACATGAACTGGGGAACACACAGGGTGTGAGGCCACCCAAGAACCTTCCCATATATCATTTCCACATGTATTTCAACTCATTTAGGGGTACAACGTGTGTAGAGGTGGTACATTTTATGTCTATCTCCTCTCAACCCATGGCTATGTTCTATCCTATATGGTATGGCCAACTTTGTCCCAAACGTGTTGTGTATCACATAATATACATACTATTTTTATAAATAGTCTTGTTCCCTTGTAGTTTTCCCATGTCCGTATACATGACCCCTTGAACATATATCATGTCCATGTGTTGGTACACGACCATGTGTTTCCATGGGGTTATCCTAAGCCTTTTCTCATAGTTACAAAATCTAGGGAACTACGCAGAATGTTACACCCATACGAAACCTTTTGTCCTAGAATATCATCTTCCTATAATAGAAAGAGCTACATTACATGTGTCACTAAACTACATTACCTATAGACAGTGATTGTTGTCAGAAATCACCTTCAAAACGCCTTGATTCACCCGGATTTACCCCAAAACATGTTGATCTACCTTGAAGGTATCTCTTGAAATTGTATATGGTCTCCAGAACCATAAACCAATGCGTAAAAAATGGAATTGGGACCAAAACACAAAACTCCTAATTTTATAGATAAATATTGATGCTTATGTTGAAAAACAGTTTCTAGATCATCCTAGTTCTCGATCTGATGATGGTCTGCATAAAAAATGGGGAACAAGGACACCTCAATTAGATGATTTGATGGTGGTTTCCTTCATCACTAAGAGGAATAAGGGAGAATGAGATGGAGATATAGGAGTCATAGATTTCTTTTATGGTGTTCCCAAAAATATTATAGGGGTTGATTTAGGTTATGATTATGTTAATTAATTAAATAAGTTTATTAATCCACCATAAAATAACCCACCAAAATCAACTTCATATGAAACTCCAAGCGTTGATAGTTTGATGTCACGCCTAGGGTTAACATGATGTTCCATATAGAACTGTAGTATCAAAAAACTGATCTGAGACTCTAAAGTGGAATTATTTAAGTTTCAAATGAAACTATGTGTGAATAGAAAAACATATTTAATCTTTTTAGTATCATGGAACTGAGGCACCTCGAGGCCCGTATTCTCATGCCGACTCAGGGCTTGGCTCCAGAAATGTCTTTTGAAATATTACTATTTACTTTGGGTCAAAACATTTTTCATTACATTCTCCACACCTTGGGATTTTCATCCCTGAAAAGGTAAATCCATAGAATAATGGAAGAAACTAAGCTCCCCAATAGACTTTCCTACCAGTGACCTCACCAAGGGTTTTCATGAAACTTACAAGGACACACATAGAAGAACCATGATGATCATAGAACGATATATATAGCTTATACTAGGCCAAAAATGTGAATCAATGGGAACATATTTCTTTAGCTGTGAATGGTGGGAAAACACCATGCACCACAGTACATCCACAGTTACAGGGTCTAGCGATACACAACCTCGCTAATCTGACGCTGATACTAACAGAACCCTATAGTTCCCATCCACTCCGGGATAGACTATCCAATATCTTCCTGAAGAATCTTCCATTCAAGTTCAACACTAAAAATGTGAGGATATTTATTAAAAAAATTGGGCTTCCCAAGAGTAATCATTGCATCTTTCCAAGCCCTCATCTACAAACCTCAAACTGTAACACAACACACAAAAGTTGAAACACTACCACATACACTAGTGGAACCTAACTGAGTATCGATGGTAAGAAACCATTCCATACTATCGAAAAAATATAGGTTCTAACAATAATACTATATAATGATTCAAATAAAGGCTATCCCTCTCACATGACCGATAATCTAATGGGGGTCGAGCAGAAAAACTCCCCTGGCAGGGCGAAGATGAGCTCCGACACTTCATCACATAACCTCGACCTGAACATGAAAGTCTATGGAAATCGTCCAATGCACCTTAATAAAATCTTCTTTGGGTGGAACTAACTCACCCTTCCAGTTTTCATCGCACCATAAAAATGCATCACGGTGGGGAATGTTTCCCCCATCACTCGTGAGTTCAAAGCTACGTCAAACTGAACCACCACCTCCTCGTATATATTGTGTAGGAATAAAAAGACAATCAAATGAGGGTACCCATGAAAATAAGAGCTTCTTGAGGACACACTAGGTCTTACCTAACCCTCTATTACAACTACCAACACAGGGTTCTACTGACACCCTACAACACCCTGGTTAAATGTTGAGAATCTGTTGAAGGAAAAGAGTATCCACAAAAATGTATAACAATTTCTACTATATAAAGTAGAAAATACATAATCCATTCATCAACTCATTATGAGAGCTTCCATTTAAAAGAATATTTTGTCCTAAAGTTGTTCTCTTCTACGTCCTCCGACTCCCTAATCCTGGCACAGACCACATTGACATGGTGGTGGTAATACCTCAAACAACTAGCCTCTTCTTTCCACTCTTCCATCTCTGCCTTCTAATCGGCCACAAAATATAACTAGAAGTTCTAATTGTTTTATTTTCCAAAGTGTCTCATCATCTGACTCCATCTCAACATCATATAGGGTTAAAAAATCTATAGCGAGATGTCCCCATCCATTGCAGGTGTAACCCCACATCACCTATGGCTGATCTGATCATTTGCACTACTCCTCTTCTACAGACACACATTCCTGAGTCTGAGAATAAGTATATATCCTACACCTCAATATTTTCCTCTGAATTCTACCATTTCTTGTAGATGCCTCAGCCTCAAGACCACTACTGCTGGTCACATATACATGTCCCTCATCCTGGAAACTTTAGAACACCAGTTCTCGCTCCAGTACTCTAGCGTCGATGGAAATCCACAAGAGAATCATGGATGCCCTGATCTCATTCTGAAGACCTTCTTGAAGGTCCACGCTCTAAATAAAAGACCCCAAACCACATCCAAGGAGGGTCACAACATGTATATGAACATCACCAAAAAATCTTTCATTGTCATGCTAGCCTACTGAAGCTGTAGAAGCTTGTAGATATTAAATAATCTCAATGAGGTTTGGAAAAAATCTTCCTTGAATAGCCTCTCAAAATCCTCCCTTGTGATCCTAAACTTTTCCAGATTCGGTATAAATAATCTACACCATCGACTGGCTAAACCCTACAGAAGGCTCACCACTATGACCATGATCTATTAGAAATATTTCCTCAAAAAATGGAAAACTAATGTGACTACCTCAGTCCATTCATCTTTCATATAGTGTTCTTTATCACACCATTATCTTAGGGTTCACTCCCTATGGAACTCTTCTAGTTCACTCAGCCAATGTGCATCCTCATCCTGAACTACCGATAACACCTACTAGTCTATAGGTTGTGGTACAACTGACAAACCACCCAGAGGTGATGCCTCTAAATCAGTTCCCTACATTAGAGACTCATCACAGAGAGGATCATCATCATTATCTCATTATAGAATCCTGTATTGTTTTCATTGTGGAATAATACTTAAATAAAATCAATACATACCTTGGTCAAATTTTATATATGGGGAAATGAATTGAGATGGATAAGAATGAACAAATCCCAAAACTATATGTTGTGTGGAACATTTTTTTACTGACCAGTATCTTAATGCATTGAGTAGAAAAATAGGTTATTAGAGTCTAGGAAAAGGGATACAAAAACCACCACATCAACACTAGAACCACTTTCCTATGATCTAAACTCAATACATCCTAATACTGTTTCTATGAATCCCAAACCAACATCAAGAAATTATGGTCCCAATGTGGAATCAACCACCTCTGATACCACTTTGTATTGACTTGACATGATGGGGATCGGGCCACAACTCCCATGTAACACCTTCAGTTGGACATGATCTGGTTTTTAGCACCAATAAGAAATATCAATTACATGGGAGGAATTACGTAAGAACATGTACTCATACACACATATCCATGCTAAAAAATGATGAAATGTAAAAAAACTGATGGAAACAAATGTATGCATACATTTATATCCCACAACGAGAGTACAGAAGAAGTACTAAAAGTGTAAGTAGAAAAAAACACCCACAACGGAAAATGTAAAATCATCCAACATTCTTATAAGGTGGGTATCAATGACAACTGAAACTGCAAGAAATATCCTCGACTGAGATCCAGTGAACACATTGGTCTATCTATCTCAATAATCCCCACCATCCTTGGGTCCTCTATGGTCTCCGTTGAAAGGATTGGATCTAAAAATTACATAAAACATGTGAGGGAAAACTTAGTGATGGGGTGAGTGTAAAAATACTCAGTTGGAACCCGAAAACCCAAAAATAAAGTGGGGTAATCTAAAAGGAAACTTGTTTCTCAACTAAGACAAATGGAAACCTAATCGAGAGAGAAACCTCATCATGAATCATCATCGGAGTACATTAAAAGTTATCTTTGTCTACATTGGGTTTCAACCACACATTGTGACAACACCACAAGGACTACTAAAAATAACACTGATATACTTATCTCGGACACTAAGTTTCATGAGGTCTCATCCTGATAGCTAGAAATAAGATTCTATTTGTATGATGTAACCAATATAATAATAGGAGAACATACTCCTTGATCTCATCCATCCTTGATGGCAACCGTCTAAGAGATGCACCCCATTGGAAAAAACTCAACCATTCATAATGGTACATCACAGAGAACATGCTCTATCAAGAACAACTTACTAGGAATCAGATTAGTAAATAAAACCAGTGGTTGTGTCCTCACTACCTTGCACCCTTCTTAATCTAATGAAACCAAAGTGTAGAGGCACACGCATCACCAATTAACAAAATTTCAGGATAACTAATCGAGACTTTAATCCACATTTATCCTCCCTAATATGATAAAAGGGCGGGAATCACACATCAGCACAACTCAAAGTCAATGGAGTACATCTCCTAACTAAAATGTGAATCCATTTTCACTCAGGTAAGGAGAATTCATCACATTAGTTCATTGAGAGAGAACTATTTCCTCTCTATGCATTGTTCACATCAACTAGAAGGACCCACTCATCATAATTATATCCAACATATGAGGGAGATCCAACTCCAATGGAGGAACCACAACTCACTACTACTCGGAGAGGGGGAGTACTACTCTGTATGTGAGGACCAGAAACATGATTCAATAAGAGAGTACTACTCATGATGTACACATACCATTATATGATAGGGGATTATCACTTTATAAATTGAGGACCTTGACCCTTAACCGAAATCGGTGCACTACTCAATGTCTATAGGACCTCCACCCTGAAACAACAACGGAGTACCGACACCACCAACTCATTCACTATTGGAGACCCACACCATAAAACAATAGGGGAGTACAAACACCAGACTTATGTAACAAATTTTTGACTATGATGGGGAGTACCAAATCTGCTAGAACAACAACGATAGAGGTCCCGTGCACTGGAACAATAAGGGAGTACCAACTCCAATAATATAAGACCTGCACCAAACATGGTATAAGAGTATCAACTATATATATACGTCATCCATGGTGGACCCATGCCCTGATCCAACATGGTAGTTCCTACTCTACCTTCATGAACAACACCGGGAAACCCGCACCCTAGTCTATTTCGGGGAGTAACACCCTCAGATGAAACTACCTTAAGGTAGTGATCCCGCACCCATGAATTTGGTAGTCCCATCACCACATTAGTAGATAGGTATTGAAAACCCACACCCTAGTCCATTAGGAGAGCAATAGTTATAGCATCTCTCTATTTCAACCATACTGACCTTCAACATCATTCCAGTACCTCTCCACAAGATTCTTCCTCAATTTACACTTTATATCTCATATGCAGTAATGGAGTCCAACATCATGTACTACATAGAATACCTCTCAGGATAGAATATTCACAAGCCTAAATCTGCATGCCATAAAATGAGATATATAAGGTATAAGATCCTCGAAGGATTTTTTAGTTGTTCACAACAAGCACCGAGTCACACATGGCATCTTATCCCACTTGAGCACATACCCATGTATCTTTTACACACTCACCCCTAACTATGTAGGGGTATATGGTTTGTAGAGGGGGTACTTGTAAAGTCTAACATATACCAGCAAATGGACATGTTCTTTTCTATACAGGACGATTGACCATGTCTCTCACACACCATGTATCCCACACTAGATGGTGTGATTGGATAAATGGTCTCATTCCCATGATGTTTTTAAATTTCTATATATCAGAACCCATATACATGTTTCTTGGACTTTTTTTAGTACACAACCATGTTTTTTCACATGACTATCCCAATCCATTTCACACAGTCACATTGTTTAGGGCACTACACTACAAGTAACACCCATACACGACATGTAACACCAAAATTTCATCTTTAATGAATATGAAGAGATACATTGAATGTTCCACTAAATTACAAACCATATAGATGCAAGTTCTAGTGGGGAATCACCGGAAAAATTACTCGATTCACCTCGGTTTAACCTAAAACATGCTTATCTACCTTGAAGAGATCTTTATCAATTGTATAATGGATTTAGAACCTTAAAAACTGCATAAGAAAGGGAATTAAAGAAAAAAACAATCAACCTACCTCAATGGAGAAATGTTGAATCATTGATTGAAGAACTGTGCCCAGATCATCCTAGTTCTTGATCTGATGTCGGTGTGTGTTGAAAAAAGGGATCAATGACACCTTGATTCCATGATTCGATAGTGGATTCAATCCTCACCAAAAGGAATAAGGGAGAATGATAAGGATATATGGGGGTGGGACTCTATTTTACTATGCAGCCAAAATTTGGGGAGGGTGATTTAGTGTAGGTTTAGGATAATAAATTAAATTAATTAATTAATATAACAAAAACCAACCAACCAAATCTCCTTCACCTGAAACTCCTAGCGTGGATAGTTTGAGGCTGCGCCTAGGGTAAACACGACGTCATCAACTCAAACATGGTCTCAGAAATCTGATCTGAGTCTCTAAATTGGATTTATTTATGTTTTAAGAAAAAATTAAAGTGTTTGAAAAAAATATATTTAATATTTCTAATTTCACATCACAGAGGCACCCCCGACTCCAGATTCCCATGTTGACTTAGCTCCTGACTTCAGAAATATTTTCCAAATATTATAAAGTCTTCAGGGTAAAATACCATGTCATAAATTTTTTTATAGATTTATTAAAACCATTTTTAATACACTCTACATATGACATTAATGAATCACAATTATTTGGGGAGGCAGTTGTCCACACTTCTTCAAATGATGATATTATTTTTTGAAAAAAATAGAAAATAAAAAGATATTTGTTGTAAAATAATTAAAAAATAATAAATATATAATAAAATATATTATATTGCATATATAAATAGTGTTTCTATAAAAATTATCAACCATGAATGTTGGTATATGAAAAAACAAACAATCATCATTTTGTAAGGTGGTTGTTCACTGTACACAAAATAACATGTTCATTACCCATTAGATGGAAGGGTGTATAAGAATAAGATGTACCCTTAGAATAAAAATAACTTACTATATAGAGGATATTTTGGTTTTATATAATAATTCAATAATGATAAAGGATGGGATCATGAATGGAAATTAGACTTAAGATCGTGAGGATCGATGTTACCGATTTTTCAGGTAACTCCTTTTGGATTTCACTGAAAATATTCCTTTGTTTTATTTCTTCCCAAAGATAGGCCTCTAGGTTTAGGGGAGTGATTATTAAGATCTATTATGGTAGAATATGGTCTATATAAAGTGGCTTGAAATGTGTGATTTAGTGGGAGGAGAAGAGGCCTTTATAGTGACAGAGGAATGAAACTGTGGTAAACTTTGGGAAAAGGAAATCAACCTCCATTATTTACATAGAATGTGGATCAAATAATGGTCATAATTTAATAAAATGTATTATAGTGTCAAAAGATGGACAAAAATTATTTTGGAAAAGATTATAGGTAATTTGATCCATTATATTTTAGTTTTATTCCATTTTAATCTAATTTTCTTATTATACTTTGTAAATAATTTTAATTACGTTCACTAATAATTTTGCTAAAAACCAAAATAGACCATATTATAAATTAGAAATTATTATGTTTTTAAATATTCAATCCATATATTAAAATTCCAATCCTATAAGTGGTAAAAATAAAATTAAATTCAATCCCACATATGGGATGAAAAAGAATGTTTTTAAAATAAAAATGCTTAATAGATTATTACGTTTTTATATCAAATTTCATTGATAAATTTGTTGTAATGAATGAAATTTAATTAATTGATAAATAAATTGGTTTAAAAAATATTTAAAACTAATTTAAAATATTATTTAACCATGTAAATAAATTATATGAAAAAAAAATTATCAATTAAAATTCAATATTTTTTACTTTTTAATAAATATTGAATCTTCACAGAAAAATACAAAAATTAATCCATAAAATAATTTATATTTTTTAATAAAATTTTTATATTTATTTTTACATAATATATTTATCAAATATGTAAAATTTGGATTTACAATATGTTCTCTATGAAAAGACTATAAAAAGCCTTAATAAAAATACTGGTTTTATCTGTACAAATCTATATCTTCTTATCTTTGGCCTATAAAATAAATTGAATGAATATAAAAAATTATTTAATACATAACATATATATTTAATTAATATCATTCACTTGTTTTAATTTAATTTATTTAATTATTTTATTTATATAAAATATATTTTTTATCATCAAAATTGTTTTCTATAAAAATATTACATTTATATTAAATTTTTTATAATATTTATTTCTAATGAATATTTAACTAGTGAAATCATATTATATTTTTTTAAATCATATATATTCATAATTTATTTAATACTATTCATAAATTCTAATTTAATTGTTAAATTATATCTTATTATTTGAAATAATAATAATGTTTTAATAATATATTATTGTTTGGTAAAACTCAGTCTTCTGTGTAATATAAGATATTGAAAGAAATCATTATTGCATGCGACACACACTAACTCAGCATCATATTAATTTCAATATTTCTCATATATTTAATAAAAATAAAATAGTAAAAATATTTTTATCTCTCCCAGTATTATATTTCCTTACACATTTTGTGTCTCCTGTCATACACACTATCAAATGTAATGTTATTACACTAAAATATCTAGGCGATAAAAATATGTAATGAAATTTTTTATTACTTTAATTTTACTAAATTGAATTAATAAGGATAATAATCATCTCTGAATTAACTATAATATTTTTTTGAAATATTTCGAAAATGAGTATTTTTTTAAATAAAAGTAATTAATAAAACATTTACGAATATCTTGTGTTTTATGCCATCTTCATGGTAAATATAATAAATAAAAAATTCATAATGTAATTTTAAAGACTTAAATATTATTATATAATTAATATTATGAATTTAGAAATAATAAAATTAATTTCCAAACATATAAATAAAATTTTAAAAGAAATAATATATTTAATGAGATTTTTTAAATCTTATATAGTAGATTAAATATTTAAATAAATCCTTTGTATTAATATATTGTTAAAATATAAAATAAGGACATATTTACGAGACATGAACTATTCAAATTTGTATAAATCAATATTATTCAATGTTATTCACCAATATAATAATTTATAAATTCTTCTAAAATTTTAGTCTACATTTACTTTCAAAACACCCTTCCTTTATAAGTTAATCCTCACACAAAAAACAATTTACTAAAACTAATATCTGAACAAATATCCCTTGAAAATATCCTAGACTCATCCCTATATAAATTTTATCACAATAATCCCCTACAATGAAGGAATTATGCTTGATCCAAAGAGTACAACTAAAAATACATGGAATGGAATTCCTTATCTTCCCTCTTTAATTTCAAATTATTCATTTAAAATATATTTTTAACAACATATTTATATACTTAAAATTATTATAATTCCGTTGAATTATTAATATTTTTACCTATTATCATAGAAAGGGTACTTAGACTCTAATTATATTATTATTTAAAATTTATTTACTATTAAATTATTTTAAGTATCAACTTATTTTACATACATATTTACATTTCAATATTAACAAATTAATATTGATCAATAATTATAAATGGTTAAATTAATATTACTCATCAAAACACTTTTATAAATCCATTAATATGTCAAAATAAGGGTTTCAATATCAGTGATATTTTGTTTAATCTATATTCTTACAAGATTAAATAACTTTTTTATTGGGTTAAATATAATTAAAAATATTAGTTAAATTATATATATTGTTTTTATACACAAATATTTATTATGTTTTACATTATTTTATTAATTATAAAACCTCATTAAAATGTGGTTGTTCTAAACTAACAATGTGATATATGATATGTTATGTTACATGTTAATTAAATATTTATCCATGAAAATATATTTCACGGTTAAATATAAATTAGTAATAAATATATCCTTTCTATGTTTATTGAATTGAAAAGTAATGTGGATCATTATGATATTAAATGTAATATTTCAAACTCATTTTATATATTTAAAAAATTATTTTGGAGAAAACTTCTCAAAATTGTAACTAATATACTAAACTATTGAACACCTACTCTTCTAAAATTACATGACCACTATTTTTTGACTTACAAAAATTATATAGCCATGGGAAAATGACTATTGAAAGATAACATTATATAAATGTAGATTTAAAATTATTAACCTAAAACCCATAGAATTGTTAACACAACAAAGATAAAGGTAATAAAAAACAATACACGATAATAAATGAGAAAAATGTAATGAACATTAAATGTTGGATAGAGTAAATATTCCTACTAAAATTATGTGATAAATAATGTATAGATCAAATCAAAAACATAAAAACATTTCAATGTAAAATAATGAAATTAAATTTTATGTTTGAATAAAATCAATAGAATATAAAACTATTCATTGAGGAAATATATCCATGAAAATAAAAAAACATTAAAAATTTATTCTTTTATGTTGTTAAACCCTAAAATTTTAATGAATTAGAAAAAATACAATAAAAGAGAAAATTAATATATGAAAAAATATTTAAATTTTAAAAGGAATTATAAGTATCATGTTAAAAAAATGTTTTATGATCATCACACACTAAAACCCCTTCTGGGATGAAAGTGGTAAAAAAGTAGCCACATAATCCCACCTTAAATATAAACTTGTTTTTAGCCTATCAAAATGGGAATTAATTAAATGAACGTGTGTTATGACCATGAAAATTATGTAACGAAGATAAAATATCCACCCATCAACCCTATATAAATATAAAATGATTTGAAATTTAACAACCCCAATCATTATCCACAAAAAATATATAAAATTTAATAATATATAACACGTGAAAAAATCCTAAACTCAACTAAATATTCTTGTAGAAAAGTATCTAAAATATTCATCATACTATCTTGTATTTCCTTTCGGAAAAAATAGAGGTTTGAGAAATTAAGAGTACGTAGTGGGATCATATATCTATCTATATTATATCAATACAAAAAATTATAGGATATGCAAGAATGAATCAACAATTAAAAGGAAATGTTTAATAATATGTTTATATTATTTTTTGAAACTAAAATCATGTTTAACTCCATTTCCAAAAATTGTCATAGCTTATTATATCATGGTATAATATAAGAAATGTTAGTAATAGATGATAATATTCATTAGAAATTATAATAATAAAAGTGGATACCAAAAATAATTCCACCATCAATCAAAATAATATTATAATAACATGATTTCAATATTTTTTACATTGTAAATATACCGACAACATTATAACTATCCAAATATGTTGGGAAAATAGGAAATACCAACTCTAAAAGTATGTCAATCACCACCACATCATCCCATAATTATAAAAATAATAAAAAATATGTATCAATGATCCCAACTAGATCCAATCATCCAAAAAACATCACATAATCATAAATTTCATGTGAAATAAGAAATAAAAACAAAAAACATGTTCAAATCCTCCCAAAATGATCCCATCATTAAAAATAGTAGGACAACCTAGAAATAACAAATATCTACTAGTATAAGTTATCATTGTATCAAACAATCATGATCACACATTATAAAACATATCAACGTATTATCACCATTATGAGCCGTACTATAAAATCAATCCATCTTGACTATAAGGACACATAGTTTTATTCCCTATTCAAATGAATTAATATTTTAGTAAGAAATAAAATTATAGAAAACAAAAGATATACATTTTTTTATTTCAGACCATTATAGGTTATATTATATCATATTTAAAAGACTCTTCAACATAATAATTATAGAAAATATAGAATTTGTATAGTTATATTTGAGATTTGAATATATTATGGGTGATGATAAAGTAAAATTGACCCAAAAAAGGAATTTATAGCCTTGACCCATTGGATTATACCCTAAAAGGAAAATTTATTTGGCCTTTTTAGATGGATGACATCACAAGGATTGTCCCTTAACCAATATCATGATGAGATTCAATGACTATATCATGAGAAAATAATTATAGGTAGATGTTTAAGCTTTTGAATTTAATGACCCAATCCATATTTTCTGATCCACCCAATTAAAGTGTCTCCATCACACACCAAACCCATATGGTGTATGCTAGTATAATAAAAGGTAATTCTTCTAGACAATAATGTAATTAATTTTCATAATAACTTTTTAATGAAAGAATTGAATTTTTATCACTTTATTAATTTATTTATTATTACTCAGTTATATCAAAATTATGTTTTAATATGATAACATAAATATTTTAATATCAGGGAAATATATTTAATTCCAATTATCATTTTTTAGAAATTCGTGATTTTATAAATTGAATTTTATTTTAAAATAATATTCATAACTAATAATATTTAGATAAATATAAATTGAAATTTTATTAAATTAAACCATACATAATATTTATATGATTAATAAATCTAGTATGATTATAAAAACTAATATTTATCAATAAATGGTGAATATTTATTTTAAATGACAAATTATTATATTTAGATATTTGTTTTGATAAGATGAATATTATTTTTTTAAATAATAATTTCCAAATTAACCCGTGGTTAATTCTTCATTATTTTTTATGAAAACCAAAATTTTCATGTTATATGTTAACATAAAAACCCAAATGTGATGTAACCAATACTACAACGAGTATCAAAGACAGAAAATTTCTTTCCCATTAAAAAAAATTAATTTTTATGTGTTTTTATTTTTACAAACCCTATGTGAATCTTCCAAAAACAATATATTATTTTATTATATTAAAAATACCTCATAATGAACATTATTCATTTACAAATCACCAAGATTATTACTTTAATGATTTTAGTTCTCACATATATACAATATTAAAAAAAAATTCATACTAGTAGGAACCTTGGTAAATATAATATTTAAATATGTGGTTTTGATAATTATTCCATATAGAGTATAAAAACTATGTTTTGAAATTAATAAAGAATTCCACTCTCTATTCTTATAAAAAATCATCCAACTACACGATCCTCTTCACTCAAAACCCATTGAGCTCATATTTTCTCTCCTTATACCTCTATATATAACTCCCATGGTGTTTATAATATCTAATGATTCTCATCATAATCTTTTAGAAGAGCCATATCATGGTAGGGTATTATCTTTGTTGCCTCTTTATTCTTGCACCTTATTTATATTATGCCTCTTTATTTCAAATATTTTATATTGTAAAATGATTTTACACAATACTATTTCATTCATCTTTTTGTGAAATTATTGATATATATATACTTGTAGTCTCATTAAATAATTCCATGAATCATGACATGTAAATGTTTATACCAATATTATTCTGCAATTTTCCATGGAGGACTTTTCTTCAGTGAACATCCTTCTCCATTTCCACTCATTGGTATTAAACAAGATTTACATATTCGTCATTGACTAGGTTCATCAACATATATAATTTAAACTAATTAATAAAGGGATTAAAAGTTATTAAATACATCCTTATATTATATGATCCATGAGTCACACATATTCTTATTCATGATATGAATGTGATGGGTGCACTCAGAATTATATAGTTCATCAATTTATTGGGTGTTGTTTTAATTTGATAAGATACAACATACGGTTCATGGGAGGTTATTCTAATTACCCTATGTTGTTATGTCACTATTTCTAGCCATGAAATATTTTATTATGTGAGGTTTTATTTTTCAAAAACTTTTTATAATTCATTGATGTTAACATCATCCTACAAGTTAAAATACTTTGGTTTATTATTTTCTTCACTTTTATTTCACATTCATATATCTCTTAATTCAAATTTATTACATTAATTAAGTTATTATTTGATTATTCATTTATTGGGATTTATATCTCCCCTTATTTCTTATGAATTTCCCTTGGTTATCTTGCGAATTATTAGAGTGATAGTGGATTTGAAGAAATTGTAATAGAGTTATCAATAATGTTGTTTTATCCCTATATATGTTATATTTTTATGTATCTAATTTCTAATACACACAAGGTCTCTCAATATTTTACCAATGTATTATGCACATTCATAAGTAATATATTGTGAATTAAGTTTTACTAATGATATGGGATTTCATAATGACCTAGAAATCACATATCCCAAGGGCATCATAGCCAAATGAGAATATGATAATGTTATAACCTCAACCCAATATAGGATTTAACATGATTAATGTTTCATTTCCTTGTGAGAGTTCAACCTAAACCAAAATACACTCATAGATACAATCATACATGAATCATTATGAAATTACAGATGGATTATTGGTGCATTTATATAAGTGAATGACATAATGATAAGATATTGATTCCAATAAGTATAATATTAGATAGAAATAAAAATAATATAACTGAACATACTATATGTAATTAGTCAATTATTTTTTTGGAAAAAGATAATGATACATCGAAATAATAAGTATAATGGAATAATAATTTAGTATAAAAGAAAGTAACAGTCCCTAATGATATCCTCTATAATAGACACAACTACACAATATAATATGATATTAACATTAGCACTATTTTTTATTGATTTTTCATTCATTCTTATTCAATGAAATAAATATTATTTACTACAATAATTCATGAGAATACTTACTATTATAACCTCTCACACAACCTTATGAACCCAACAATAAACAATTACTAATGGATAGTAAACATAATCACCCATAAATGTCGACTATAACCTTAATCTCAAAAGAATTACCAATAAAAAATATTATCCCACATCCCTGTAATTTAATAAAGTAGTTATATAAATCATGATATAAAGACAATATTATATTCTATCCTATAATGAATGAATTAAAAATTTCAGTTGGATATTCGACTAAGTGACACCTTCTACATATTAAACCCTCAAATTAAAGCGTTGTATCCCTTACTCAATTTAATAATTATTATTCTGGAATAATTTTTGTTTTATACTCATTCCTAAGGAACTTCTTATCTACTAATTCCAATTTATAAATGTATATATAACATTCATCCGTTCTTTTTGAATTCAATATTTAATGATCCTTAAAAATTTTATAATATATCATATTTTTTATTAATATTCGTGAATGTCACTAACCATATGATATAGTAGATCATCTACAATTATTTTACAATAAGTTTTGTAACTTCATGCATCAACATAAATACACAATATTTTATAAATATAATATCGAACATTTTATAGAATAATATTAAATTTAATGAATATTGATAACATATTGAAATTCATAATTATGATAAGTGATATTTAACATCGAATATTTCTGAAGTTTGAGGACTATCGAAAAAATACCACAATACGTTTCCTAAAGGGGCATATGTATTGTACTTCACGAATATGGAATTTAGATCTGCTGAATAGGGAATACTTCTTTGGGATCTTATTCATTTGATATTAATTATTTTCTATGAATTTTTTCATATTACCCCATATCCTATAAACATGAAACCGTCGATAACACGACAATACATCATGACATAGGATCATGTGGGAGGTTTTTCAATGACCCATAGGGGGCTTGCTCAACCAAATATCATAGGTGGAAGGGGTGTTAACAAGAAAAAGGCCACACAAGTGGGGAAGAGTCATGCCAGAGGGTAGAAATGATGTGGGATAGTGGGCCGACATGGAGAAGTGTTGATAAAAGTCATGAGGGGACCTTAATACATGCTTATGTTTATTGGTGGATATAGGTTTATTTAATAAGTATGGAATCATGGATGAAATATATATGGTTAGAGATCCTCAAGAATCACTAATAATAAGTAATGAATAAATGAAAATAAAATCTACCATTTGATTAATCTAATCCATGTTGTCTAATAACCACTCAAAAATCATCTCAAATCCCTTACTCACCTGATGTGTTTTTGATGCCCACTATTTTGACATAGAGAAATGAAACGACACTCTGATTCCCAACATCTTTCATGTAATTTATCTCATTTCCAATGTTACACCTCATCTCATGATGGATAATAAATATAGATCCATGTTTTCATTCATACTATCTATGATTAGAATTCATAGAAATGGAATGAATCTAGCTAGGAAATCACATTAATCTATCCTAATAAGTACCATGAATCATGAAATGTAATTTAGTGATTAGGATAGGAATGGTGACCTTTACCAAGGCATCACTTGGAGAGGAATATATCGTTTCATTATGGGAGTATCAAGTCTATAGATCATAAAAATATTACAATTACTTTATTTGGCACACACATCACCCTCACTATGAGTGGTGGCATAAAAAAATGTCTTATCATTGGCTATATAAACCCTTCTTACAAAATAAATAACACAGACATGAGAGTGGGGAAATAGATAAGTGGATAATAAGAAGGAAAATAGGAGAGGAGAATCCATCTCCCCCATTAGATAATATCTCCTCCTAATCGTGATAATCTCATGGTGAGATCCTCCTCTAGGATTCCACCACAAGAAGACATCAAGTGATCATCTTGAGATCACAAGGTATCATGAATAAAAATAATATCTTGAAAACCCTCAGAAAATAGATTCTTCCACTCAACCATGTACCTCCATAGATATGATTCCCTATCACTTGAAAACCACTCTTTAAGGATGCGTCGTCGATGCACATAAGAACTAATGTACATGTAGTATGGCCATTCACCCCATATACACTAAAAACCCATCTTCCATGCATAAAATCCCAATGTTGAACCCCTAAGAATGTTTTCAGTACATATCATTAGGTTATATGATCACATGAGTAATGGAACCTCATGAAATGTGATAGTAAATGTTGTTAGATGTATGAGGCATCAATATTGGGGTCTGTAGACCTACACCAGTGGTTTATGAAATTTCACCATTAATCCCAAAAGTGGGAAACAAGTAAGACCACAATTTTGTGATTATTTGTTGTATCATTGGATGTGGATTCTCTAACACATGGAACCCCCATGGATCATTTTCATGTTTACACAACCCCTCAAAATACACAATCGTGGTCATTATATTGCACGAATAATCAAACATCATGTGATTCCATACATGTGATCACCCATATTGTATATATATTAACCAATATACTTCCCCTCCTTTGGTCACACATTCTCTAGTAGGTGAGTTTATGGAGTGAATTAATTATCCAGTAACACTACTTCAATAAAAATAACATACAAGTGGTCATGAGGCATGATCCCATAGAGTATGTTAATTCAAAAAAGTGATAGACAAGAGATCATAATTTTTTTGAGACCAATCCAGAAGACTAAATCAAGGACACATAATTGTAAGATTCATTAATGTTCTTGAAATATCTATGGGAATACTTAGACATGTCATTATGATCAATTTGTTTAAATATATGTTACTAATAACATATCACTTCCTAGTATAGATCTATCAAACATATCATAAATATATAAGAGAGTCCCATATTTATCAACAACTCCCCCCCAAAATGGGCGTGAAGATCCCAAAATCCCATCCTCTCGACCAATGTGAGTTCGTAAATACAATGGGGTATAAAATTCCAATATATAGCCTAAAATTAGGAATAATGTTATTAGTGAATTATAAAATCTGATCTATTGGGAGTGACCTCTAAATATAAATATGGTAAACATGACACATATGATTTTGAATCCACCCTTGATCACCCACAACTGAGAATTGGGAATATATCGTTCTATATTTTTCATGAAATGAAATGGTGAACAAAACATGAATTATTGTACAACCCAATGAACCACCCAAAACTAATCATTGGAAAGGGACATATATATCTTCTTATATGGTGAATAATTGGTGAATGATTATGTAGGACATTAAACCCCCCACAATCAACTGTTGGATGTGGCTATTGACATATTTCCACAAAAAAAACCTCGTGAATATAACATGAAATATTTTAACCATGTAATCCATTTCATGGGTTAACAAGGATAGACATCCTAGTTCCTATCAAACCATTTTATTCCCATTTGACACAAAAATAAAATTATAGACTTGATTTGTTTTTTAACTATAGAAATCCATTCCTAAAAGAAGGGAGCACATATTTACCCTTTTAATGTTAAGGTAATTGATCAAATATGAAATCTTATATATGGTGAAACACTAATATGGATCATTTATTAATCTATAGGACTAATTAGATTCATTTCCTAGAAAATTAAATCATCAAATGTCCAAATAGATTCCATGCCTAATGGAAAAGATTATTTTTCATGGAGGAAATAACCTACACTGTCACTAATGAAACACTACTAGTACTAGTTGGTAAACTTCTTGGTTTCGGAGTACCACATCAATGGATCCATAAAAACTTTGGAATCATCATATAATATAATTTAGAGGATAAATCCTCAATGGTCACCATTCCCATGAAAGGTCATCAATGTGGATGTTTCCCGTGTTTCCAAATTAAACTAACTTATTAGAATATCCCATGATTTAAGCAACACATACCATACCTAACATGGAGACTTGGTTGAGGAAAATCATCTTGTCATCTCAATCACTCTAGATCTACCTATCAGGTACCCCATTCTTTCTACTCTCCACCACCAAAATCTAAACCTATTTACACAATGACTTTCATAGGATGTCTTTACTACCCTAATTTTCAAAATTATGGACTCTAACATGAGAACACATTGGGGGTATGCAAAAAATGAATCTCAAGAGTTGGATCATGTTCCTGTTACCACCAATCATTTTAAGGCCCATGAGTACATTATAATAGTGGCCCAAAATCAATCATAGCTTATCACTAGACATGATCATATGACTTAAATAGAATTTGTGATTGTGGAGTAATAGGGATCACCCTAGCCCCCTTGTATTCGGGAATTTATATCATATTATACCCTCGCATCATCTTCACTATAGGAGTTGAACCCTCAATGAGTATTATTGGAATGCACCCCTAAAATAGTTTTATATGCACCATCCACCAAAAATAGTACTATGGGAACCAACCCACCAAATGTTACTTCAAATGTAGAACCAAAATATGGTATTATGATCACAATCCTACAAAAAGGAAAACCAAGAATCGATATACCAAATGACATACTTTCTTAAGGAGGAGAACCATCCTAATAATGCCTCCGTAAATATTATATAAATTAAATATGGGTAAATATTATTAGATCTAGATAAAAAAACTCTTAAAGAGTATAATAATACCCTCCAGTAGTATCTTATGTTATAGTAGGTTGTCCTACCTTCTGCCACTTTCATAGGAAAATAACAACTCAATAGTATCTCTCAAACATCTACAAATGATATTATCAACCATTTCAGTATTTTAGAAGGAATTATTAATGGATAATGTGGCCAATTAAAATGGTGGATTTATTCAGTTAAATCCCAGTTGATTCTCCCAGTATCATCCACTCACCCTTCCATCAACAATGTTGAGAGGTTTTACAAGTGTACTGCTAGTTAGTCCTATAAGGATGACAAGGAAGATGTTGTATTGGAATGAATATCTCAACTATAATGAGATAATAAGGATCTATAAGCATTATCTTTAGAAGGCTTCTGGATTATCTATCATAGATTGTTTTAGAATTACATTCCTATAGAAGATCATCTTTCATTGAAGTTACATATCCCAAAGGGATGGAAACTTTTTCATACATGTCATCTCCCTATTTGGTGAAATTCATACATTATTACACCTCACCCTAGACCATAGGAAAGTGGACATTTTTCAAATTCCATGACCCCCAAGAAATATTATTAGGAAATTTATATATTTTCTACCACCTCATCTATTGTATTATAAAAACCATCCGACCTCAATAGAGTCTATAATTCATACATTAGATTTGAGATCGTTTAATTAGTGGGAAAAGTCCTAATAATCAAAGGATAATAATTCATCAACACCTTCCCCCATACAATTAAATACTAGGACTCTATACCCCAGAATATGAAATCATCTATTTCATTATGTCAATGGATGGATAGAAAGAATATGGGAGAGGAAAAATTGTTTCCACTAATTTGAAGATAGATATGTAATGTTATATTCCTTCCAATAAAAACTTCTCTTTATGTACATTGATTAAACAATTTTGAATGTATTGGGGGAGATCCTGATGTTGAGAAATCTATGCAAGGAAATATTACATTCAATTAAAACCACATCCCCTGCCACCAATTCCTTCAGCATACAATAACGAATTATATTTCCTTTAAATACTATCTTCAAAATAATATGTCCAAGGTGGTGTTGGAAACACCAAAACCTAAATCCCTACTCTTTTCAACTGATATAATTGACTAGATTTATCCAGTTCTGTAGTTGGGTAAGGGAAAAATTCCTCATAGAGATAGGTGACCATATTTATACATAACATTGGAGATATTATATTCCTTAAAAAAACATTTACCAAAATATTTTTAATATTTCATGGAGAATTATATATTAAAAATCTCAAAAATAAGGATATTCAGTGTGATAGGGTTGATAGGCCATAAAAATTACCACCCCAACAACCAATGTCTCAGAAAACTAATAGAGAGAATATTTTATTTTATGGATTGGTTGGGGAATAGGTAAATGAAATATAAATAGATTTAAAAGATCATGACACTCATTCGATACAAATAATATTCATCCATGATCTATTGAAAAATTCATTCTCTTGAGAGGTTTTGAACCACTATCATTAACGCATGACATTAAAATGCACAGTTTATGCCATAGTGGCATGACACTAAACTGGAAAACAACCTCCTAGTCAAAAAATTATTAAAACATTAAGATATATCCTAATAAAATGATTTCAAATTTCATGATAAGTCATAGTATTATAATGTTAAATGACATTAAAATTTCCTTACAGCATGATGATAAATGGAACAAAAAACATCCTACTCACAAGTTGGTAAATTTTGTGACATATTAATCTATAAAAGATGTCATCATCATGATGTGGAAATTATAGTTTCCATATGATCATTTTATGATGAATAATATCAATACCAAACATATCACAAAGTTTTTAATAACCCTCATTCACCTATTGATAATGTTATATGAATTAAAACTCTCCATACACAAAAATATGGGAATCAATTACTTTTTTGTGTATGGAAAACTATCGACTAGAGCGAGAAGTATCATATACCTAATATTTCAAAAAAAAATCACTATCATATATGGGAAGAAAGGTTGGGGAAGGAATTAATCTATTTCATTATGCATAATGACCATTGAAATATTCTGATGAAATCATAGGGACAAAAGTTTGAGGACACCACCACATTAATCAAAGACATCAACCTAATATATCTTGTCATCTAGGATAATACATGTATTAATTATTGTACATACCCTATTGAAGTTCTAGTAACTTGTGATAGAAATGTAGAAGGTTTATAGACATATTCTATTAATTATGAAAAAATATAAATATATTTCTATAATGAAGTCTATAGTATCATAATACAATTATTAATATGAACAAGTCGAAGCATTAGAGGAAGAACACATCCTTCCTCCTACCCAATTTTATTGTTGGATTATTCCAATAATATGTGTGGAATAGGGCCAAGATCATATCCCTATTTAAATATAGGGTCATAATTTATGAGTGGAATATGTATTTTAGAATGCTCATATTCATGTGAAAAAATATCTGTAACATACTTCAAAGGAATAGGTTCAAGATCCTATCATGTTCTGATTGTGTCTCACTAAGTGAGGGTGGAACATGTCTGAGTAAAATCACATATTCATGTAGAATAAGACTAGTGGAATACAAAAAATGATTTCAATTGTTCTTATATTTTACTTTGAAATGGTTTCTACATGTGAGAGAAGTAAATGCCTTGGGATATTCTAATATTCCTATTGAAAAAGACTAGATGCATACTCCGAAGGAAGAATACCAAGCTCATATTCTCATTACAGCCAGGGCACACCAAGTGAAAGAAGTACATGCCTCATTAAATGAAAATATTCTTGTTAATTAAGCAACATCAAATATTCTATTAGATAATATGAGTATTTACATACCCCTTATTCCATTCCATAGTTCCATTGGAATATTTTGATAGGGAATACTTATATGAACTATGATAATATCCAAATTTCATCCAGGATGTGTCTGGAATATTACCAAAACTACCTAATTGAAGTATCATATACCTTCTAACAGTAAATATGATCACTATCATACTCAAAAATTTTCTCATTAAATTCTTATATCCCTTCAGTTCTATATGGTTATCATTTTTTTACATAATCCATCATATATTTGACCTATAACCACCCCACCACCATAATGAAATTCAATATATTCCAAAATAAATGCAAAATAAGGGTCAAATCCTTGGCCTTATTAGTAAATGTTTCCTTGAGATAGTTTTATGTATAAACGAAAGTCCCCCTTACTGTAGTGACTTGAAGGATCGTAGGGACTCTACGATGAAAATACGCATTGTTCAACCTACCCTGATTATATCTCTGTCTTAGAAAAACTAATAGACGCCTTCCAAGGCACCAAAATTTAGTGAGGTTCTCAAAATATTCGAACCCTCATATATAAAGTAACTCTAAAGATAGAGTATAAACATATATATTTCCCTATCAACCATTAATAAAACATTTTTGTGGTCATTTATAGCCATAGAGAAGAACCCACTATGGTGTGCCTAGGTAAATATATATATTCACGATGAAGAAGATGATTACTATTTAATATGGATATATTTAACTATAAATGACCTCCCAAACATGTCATGACCAATTTCCACATCCATTTATGAGATCCCAAATGGGTCCAAAATAGAGTGCTTGATTTAAAATCACCTGAATATTTTGGTAAATTATCATGGATTAAAGGACATACACCTCCCTTATAATGGATATAAGGGTCACATTAAAATCATAAATATAATTTATTGTCTGTGTGACATGGTCATTCCCTCTTTGGTTTGACACCCAAAATCTGAATTCCATAACAATTCATCAATCATGTAATCAATGAACCACAAAAACTCTCTTTAACTGATTGAAAATGTCCCATTAAATGCTTGTATCTTGAGATGGGTAAAAAATGAATATAATCCTCCTTGTATTGTAAACTTCTAACAATTATGACTACATAGTAGAAAATAATTATCTTTATAATACCTATTTGAAGACTTTATCAATTAATGATGAGAATGTATCTTACTATTTAATCTATTACATCTAGAATTACAAAAATGTCCCTATAATATCAACCACTTTGGAAAATGTATCCTCCAATTCAGAGATGGTAGAAGAATAAGATGATTTTGGAATTACCCACTTATATTTGTGGAAGTCATATCTACCACCATCAATGAGATAAGAGAGATTAACTTGGGAATATTAGAAAACTCATGAACAACAATGTTTAGTGCCTCTATGCATCTTGGGGAGGAGAATGTGTATATTGTTTTCCTAAAGAAACATTGATATTTTTTCTTTTGTAATTACACATAAATCACCCATATTACCCCTTTGTGGATCTGCACCATTGAGGATTACCTAATGACCATACATGATTGAAGAAAATATCTAGAGGAATGCACCCCTCTCCTTTTATCATCCTAGTCTCAATCATTAAAATGAAAAATATACCCTGACTACATGATGTAAAATTTTATGGACGAAGTCTAACAGTAATATTCTTAAATGTATAGTACCTCTCATGTTAGTTTCATGACATTAAATGGCACAACATTTCATTACTGTATGACATTAAACTACATTGATGACATCCTCACCACATGAAATAAACCACATGAGAGTTTCATCCCACTAACTATTCATCACACATGATCTTGATCTATGTAAAAGATAAATGAAGATCTCATGTTCTAATGTGTGATTCAGATCCACATAGGTAATTCCACATCCATAAACTATGCGTGGCTTGATTCCTACAACCATAGGATACATAGTAACCCCCATGCCCCAAATCATGTGTATATTCATAACATATCCATACCTGTAAAACGACATAATACTATCTATCCATTTTTAATCCCTTATCTTCACATCATGTATCCATCATCGTTGTTGTATAAAGATCAAATCCATGGTTGAAATCCATGCCACATGATGTTAAACTACATGGTTTTTTAAAAACTATGCATGGATTGATTCCGATAACAACATGATACCAGGTGATATTTAGATCCCCACTACTGGATTTAATAGTGATATCTCTTCACATTGAGTAAATTGTTTCCTTACCAAAGGATATTAATCTACATATATGATTTAATCTCCATATAAAACTAATAATCATTGTTTTCCAAAACTATGTTCAACTTTATTCTCAATCTACGACATTATATAAGAACTCAAAGATCCTATATCTTGGTCAAGAAATTATATGATTAAAAATACAATTGAATTTTTTTAACTTCCACTTTATAGAGAGAGAACCCATTTCCTTTAATTGTTTATCAAAAATAAAATATGTAATATAATATTAGGAATTTTTTTATGGCTTTCCACATGATCGAGACATTTTAGTTCTTGATAGGTTTATCATTGTCCTATATGCGAGAAAATTAAAGGAACACCATGCGTCCATTCTCCATTACATATAAATGCATGGTTAATGTCCCTTTCATGAAATAAAACACTGAATTACCATTGAACTAATCCTAGAGGACAATAATAATTGGTGTTGGTATCGGAGCACTAATCAAATCCTGAACTATGTTTTGGTTGATTCCTTCCACTATAGGATATATAGTGACACACATATATATGTCTTTTATCTGGACATAATAATTACTTTTCAATTTAGGGAATCTATATCATATCTTCTTTAAATTAACTTATTTTCGTTCTCAAGAAATACACGTGGATTTATTATCATCAAATGATATATAGTAACACATGCATCATCAATACTGATTCAAACTTCTTCAATCACCAAGAATAATTTACCCTTCACATTTGGTTTAAACATATTTGGAGTGTTTCCCATTCAATAACATATTATGGATTTATCATATTCATCATATGATACATAATGTTTCATGGATCTCAAATCCTAGACCCACTTACAGCAATCAATGAGAACAATTCTATGCTTTAACATATGGTTGAGACCTACAAAGAGATTTTCCCAATCAAGAATGATGTGTGGATTAATTATGGTCATCAAATCATAAATAATGAAACCCAGATCTCAAATCCTATTTTCATCTTCAATATATAAAATGATTAAAATGAACCCCTAACTATTTATGGGATGGAACTTTGTAGTGATATATCTAAGACCCACTCTTGTGAGACTCAATCAACTATCCAGTATTCTCTTATTTTTCTAGAAGATCACAGATTATGTGGAATTTCAGAATCATAGAATCCATTTAGGATGATACAACTAATAAATGAATAAATACATTAACCATGTCCATGTTTTATAATGTTAAATTTAATGAGATAATGGTATTAGTGTTTAATTGACATAAAATGCCGCATATAAAACTTTTAAAATTGGATCGGGTGCTAAAATGTCATTCATTCGAGTCATGAATCATATCTATGTATGTCTTGGTTGTATATGTGATAAATATGCACAATAAGGGTTATGTCATATGGATACACACCATAATCCTCTATAAAAATAAAATTTTATCCCTCAATCAAATTTACCCAAAATAATGTGGTGTGATCCCAATAATATCTTCCACACTTTTTATGTCGTGTCTCACATACATAAAAAAAGACATTAAACTTCATGTAATGGTGAAAAAAACCTTATGATGTAAAACTAAAAGGAAAATGGCATGGACACATGAAATTAAAAATAAAAGAAAGTTATGTACCAACAACATGATGCTAAAATGTTTAGTAAACCACCCATCATCATCTATTATCAAATTATTATAACAGCTTGACCATAGTTAACTAGTGTATGAGGTGCTTCTACGTTCTTTTGACCCCCTCTCCCAAAAAATCACAAAAAATGTCTTTAGTTACCCAATATTCTATAAACCATTCAAGTCCCTTATAAAAGAAAACATATATCTCTATTTTACTATGCTAGTGATGCATACATGTTGACACCTACAAAATTGGGATATGTTTTCCCAATAAGATGTTATTTTTTCTCCTTGTGATCCTACCATCACTATGGAATAACATTGTTCATGGGGGTGTTATGTATTGTTCCCAATAGGAATTTCCCATATCATTACTCATGGGGGGATAATCTCGAGCCATGATTAACAAAATATTTATATTCATATTAGAAAGGTGATAGAGTAATATTTCTCATGGGTATTCTAATTAGGTTGTTGTGAAACATTCCCCTCATTCTTGACCCTTAACTCATGACATTAAACTGTAAGGAAAAATACCTGGTCAAATATTTATAACCTATAGAATCTATCCATTGATGGTCCAAATCACATGACTATACACTGCTAGTGATAGTGACAGAAATATTGTAACGTCAAAAACCCACATATAAAAGTATGTAAAAATAAAAATCTCTTATATCTAATGTATTCATATCTAGTGTTTAGAAAAAGTTATGTCATTAATGAATGATTCATAATGCTCATACTAATTTTACAATGGCCCTATTAAATGTTTATCCATACTCAATAGACCCTCCAGTCCGAGAAAAAGATATATTAATGATTATCTACATCTCTTCATTGTGATAACATGCCAATTAGGTGTAGATAAAACCATTAGAATGATCTAAACCTCCATGAATCCTACATATTTAAAAAACCACCTTCATTCCATGAATTATAAAGAATACATAACTAGTTCATAGAGTCGGTATTTTTCTCTGGGAACCCCATGAACCAAAGGATTATTACACTTGGATCTTATCCACAGTACAATGGTAATACAGAATAGATAATTGATAAATTAAACCTCTAGTATTTTTTGTACCATTGAAAAATATGATTGAGAACATGTTCATATAGTATATTTGGTCCCATAGATATTCACCCACTAAAATAAAAAATTTATTTCCTTGACCACATTGAATATTATGGGATCATACTATTATCAATAGTTTACATGCTCCCATTGGATCCAACCTCATGTTAACTTATATATTTATGGAACATGATTTACAATACCCGTAACTATATTATTCAAGAGGATTTGAAATCCTCGACATTACGTCAATATGTATTGTACCCTGTCTAAAAATCAGAATGTGACATCCCTTCTCAATCATTATGATGGAAGAAACCATATGACTCAAAACCACTTGGTGTAGTGTCCTAGCCTTCCAATAAGATCTATATTACCCTATGGTTCTAGAACACATCCTTGGATAAATTCCTCTCATCTTACAACTATATAATTTATACATTTGAGTATTAACTAATACTAAATGGTCCTTGGGAAATAGTTTAGATCACCATTAACTGGATATCAATTGAAGCATTGTAGGTTTACACATAGGGTCTTCTGACCTACCAACCCGAGGAATCCCCTCCTTATATGTAAGAATCTATAATTCCAATGTGACCCCATGGTACCATGGTAGAATGAATCACGATATAATGGTTTTGGAAATCCCATGTACTTCTGTTCCATTCCATGTTCACTAATTTAAGACCATGAAAATGTGACATAAAAAATCCATATTCCAAATATTCAATTGGTCTCAACATTCCTTGTATTTCAACCAAAATCAAATATAATTCCAATCGGGATTCAGGGATTCAATAGATGCCCTAAATAATCATCCTTTACTACAAATAATGGTCCTTGTCTAAATAATATAAACTATAATAATAGAAGGTCTGAGCTCAAATACCCCAACATATAATAATATTAGGTCAAATCAAGCATACCCTAAAATAAATTAATATATGGTCAAATATGGAATACACTACAGTATATCACAATACCTTTTGAGTTTTCAGGACCTTAAAATAGACAACCGAAAGGGAAACAATTCATTCTAGGTTAAAAACATGAAAAGGGAACCTTAGGAAAAGTAAAGTCTCTACTCATTTGACATGCACTTTATGTTCTCTATGAAATATGGACCACATATACAATAGAAAGGGAACCAAACTTATCAGGATGAAAACTTATAAGAGGGTGTCTTGAGAAAAATCAAAATCCATTTCCACAAATCCTTCACCTATATAAATCATAAGAAAAATTATGGGAAATATAAATAAAATATATACAAACAAAGTAGGGATTAAAATTTGTACCAACCAAAAATCAAGATATTAACACTATTTCGAGTAATATAATAAGAAAATTGAGCATTATTCACCCAGACATATATCATTCCCCAAATTGTCCTTGTGAATTAGATGATCATAATAAAACAAATTTAGTTATGTAAATAATGAATATCATGTCAGTGGGAATTCATGATTATTTATCAAGAAAAATATTTTTTATGTTAATTAACTGGGTCTAGGAATTTGAAATTAGTTGGTATTACACAATGGATGGGTATCAGTGATGATCCTTTCAACATATCTATAAAAACATAGGTCTCTAACTAGTGTTTTCTAAAAAACCAATTGATATTCCACATTCAAAATATGTTCTAGTTAAATGTAAGGAAATTCATCATAGATTTCCACCTCTCTGAACCTATTTATCTATACATGAGCATCATATGGAGAGGATTTTATTTCATATTAATGTACAACTTGATTCCCATTCTCATAGTATACGTAGTGGAATCCATAAACATTTTTTCAGATCAATCCACAAGTTCATTCCCACCCAAATTCTAAATTTTATCCAGTTGATCCGAATATGATCAAAGAATGTTATCAAGAAAAATATCATATGATGCAGACATATAAATACAAATATTTTGGGTTTCATAGAATTAAATGTATTAAGGGTGTCTATGATGATCCATATGATGTCGAGTAATCTCAAACTCTCATGTTCTAATGTCTATATATTAATGCCCCTAAATTATTTCAGTCAACAAACTAGACATATCCTTTTATATAGACAAATATCAGAGTTTGTCATATGTTCAAATATAAAAAAATGTGATATATGTTTAACTTATAATATAATTATTTTCATTAGGAACTAATCTCAGTCTATGTTTGATGTCTTTTAGATAACTATTATATTTTGATGCAGACCAAATCATTGAATATTTTAGAGGTGTGAGGAATATGAAAAGATACCAATATATATTGCATTATTTACATAGAGGTAGAATCCCTGAAGAATATAAGGGAATAATTTTTTAATTTGGGATACATTTTTGGTCTTTTATTTAATTTACTTATAATATTTTATATGTGTTTTTGGATATGCCCACTTAACCAAAAAATGAACTAGTCAAGTATGACTAGCCTAGTTAACATGACCTCGGGTCTTGTTGAATTTTTCTCATCTATGTCGAGGGAGCTAGTTTGGATAGATCACATAGGCGGAAGAGGTATATACAATAAAGATCCCATATAAGAGAGGAAGATCTACATTATAGGGTGGAAGCGCAATTAGATAGTGGGTTGACATAGGGTGGTTTTTGATAAATTCAAGGGCAAACATCTATAAAGGCTTCTAGTGACTAGGTGATCCATTTTTTTTATTAATTCCAGAAATATTTATGGTGAAATCTACGTGGGATAGGATATTATATATATATATTTCTCCTTCATAAAAAATAATAAAATAATTTTTTTGTTTGATCAATCTGATCCAAGACATTCAATTTCCATATGTAATTGTATTCCACCTCTCACTCTCCTAACATGATCCCAATGAAAATGGTTCAAATTAGAGACACCCAAAAACGCTCTAACACTTGAAATAATTCCTTGGAGCCATCTAATTGGGATTATTCCACCCCATCACATGAATGATAGGAAACGAAAATCCATGCTTTCATTGTATACTAGAAATTTTTAGAAATAGATACATCCCATAAATATACCCACATGAATGCATGATATGATTGCAAGAAGCATAAAGAATATTGAAATTAAATTATATAATCATAAGAGATAAGGATAATTTCAATGTGGAGTCATATGAAGAGGAACACATCCTTTAATCCTTAGTTCCCCTTGTATGTGTATCTTGAATCTCCTCCACCGACATCATACAGTGCATAGAACACCATCACTATGAGTATAGGAGTCAAAAAAGGTCGCTATCCTCTTATATAAATAGTACCTCCCATATAAAAATACACATGTGATAGATGTGTGGGAAATGAATAGATAAGAAGAAGAGAAATAATGTAGGATAATCCAACAAATACAATTGGAGATCATCTCTTTGTAATCACAAGACTCTCTTCATGAGATCGATCTATATGATTCAACTACATGAATCTATTTTTTGATCAACTCAAGACCATGTGGTTGTATGAATAAAAATAATATCGTACGAACCCTATGGAAAGAGATAAAAACAGTCATCCATGATCCTTTGTAGACATGAATCCCTATAATGTGAATAACCCTCCCCTAGAACATGACTATCATGCACTTAAGAACCAATATACATAATGTTCTACCATGCAACACACATAATATACATGCTATTCAACTATACATATGACCCTTTTGTGAAACCAATGTACATGTTATCAAGAACACTCTAAAAAAACCTTTAGGTTACATGATATCACATGTAATAGAACCACATGTAACATTATAATGTTGGACCTTGGACATATGGGGCACCCATACTGGGGTCCACTAACATACACCAGTGGTCAATACAAGACCTACATGCAGTATTGAATAGACAACTTTGTGATATCTATATATAATAGTTCATTCACAGATCCTTGGAAAATGATTCATTAAAATTCCCCATATGGATTCTTCATATGTTTAAAAAACCCCTCTCGAGACCCCATCAACTCCATGTGATCTCATAAATGATCAAAAATAATGTGATGATATCATATGGGAACCCAAATTAATATATATAAACTGAGGGAAAATCCATCATTTTGTCATATATTCAATATGACACGTGGTTATGAACTGAAGTAATTATACATCCACACTCAGTCAATACAATTTATATCCATGTATTCATGAGTCATGAAACCTTAGGGAATGTGACTTCACCACTTGTGTAGGTGTGATATCATAAAAACATTCAATAATCCACTCAACTTGATTAAAACATGGTTATACGATCACAAGAATTCTCACTTGTCAAACAATTCCTTTGGGGAGCCATAGATGTGTCATTGTGAACATAAGATAGGCCCTGGGCAAGTCATTTTTCTTATATAAAGGCTAATTGAAATATCAACATTCTGAAATTATTTCCTATAGACAAGATAGGTGAATCCCTTGAATTCTAATTCACATTTCAGAATAATTATGTGATTTCATATAGACAATTAACATTGTCCATTAGATGACATTCCAGACTATGAGTCCTGATCATGAAAATACATCCTGGAAAATCTATTGATCATGTGAGAGGCCTTAGAGAATCGTTCCTTTATAATGAAAAACATTAATGAAAATTTAGTTGATCATGTGAGAAACTCAGGACATGTCCCCTTTGATCATATTATGACATTTCACATGAATCACTTGATTCTTCAAAGATGTCATAGGGAAAATAGACTGTCATGCATGTGGTCTTAGACATTTCAAAACCAATATAGAAAATCATCTTGGACATATCAGGTAGACACACTTGTAAATATATTCCATGTTATAATAAAACTCTACACAAGTCATTTAGAAAACCAATATATTTTGGGATGATCACCTATTACATATCATGTTCATTTAACAGTCCTAATCAAAAAATAAAACATATTAACAACTAGAAACGAGGGTTATATTGCATACTCCCTTTTACAGTGTGGCCATGCCCTTAATGGTTTAGTGTTATGCAGTCTGGTGAGAGACTTTGTGATATAATTTTGGATGGGTATTCATTGTCATGCCAATCATATCCAATAGACCATTCATTGCCAGGATATCTCAATATCTTTAAGAAGAAAGATAAAGAATATGAAGATGGTATTCCATCTCGGAATAAAACCCATGAATTACCGAAACCATGGGGGTTACCATATTGTCTTTGAGGGAGATAACCCACACTAATCAATCAATAGGATAGGGGGATTCAAAATTACGGGGACCCTGATTCTTGTCAAAACGATATATGTCAGATTCCTTTCTAAGGCCATATCCTAAAGGGGATTCCATCATGGTTTATGTATATAAATATCTCACATATTCCATTATTATGGGACTGATTTCTCCCTTATGTCCCCATTCTTCATCATCCATTTAAAAATGAGAAAATTACTCTCACACATGCATCATTTTGAGTGTAATATTTTATCATTCCCTAAAATACCTCTAATACGAAAATGATTTATAAATGAGTTAAAATATGATGAGACAGGTTTCTATTTAAAATAGGATATATCAGAATCCTTAATAAGTTAAAATATGCATACAATATACTTAATGATTTTGGGAATCATACCTCTCAATGTAGAATTTAATTGTGTTAGCCCTGGGAAAATGTTCTCTTAGGTAATGGGTTTGACATTCAACTATCTCTAATTTCACTCACCAATATGAATCTCATGGTCTTAGATACTAGAGATGATTATACCAATGGAATAATGAGAATTCCTCTAGTAAATTATCATCATTGGGATGTTTGATTTATTACATATCCTCTTCTGTCAAAGGGTCACATTATTTGTGAGGATATCGTTGGAATCCTTCTAAGCATAAGTCTTGTACAAGTACTCTATTTTCACATATTTTTAGTTGTATAAAAGAACTACATGGGAATTTATTCCTATTGTAATGTGAAATATATGAAGTCTTCTTGAGAAATTATCCTAAAATTTACATCAATACTGTCTACAATTAAACTATATGGATCAGTGCAGTCACATGAACTTAAACATAGTAAAACAACTTTCATGTGTTTTGATTCTTATTCTCATAGATTAAATAGGATTATTCATAGAGGATAAATCTCATCTCCAATAAATATACTGCTTCCCTGGATCGAAATATAATCCAAATATTTGAAATATGGGTATAAAAAAACATATCATAAATGAATAATAGAATGATGTAGAACATATATAACACATGTGTTTTCCAATTAGCACATGGTCTTAGTCAATTCACTAAGATAAGTATAATTAGACCAATTTTGGTGGTTGGGATGGATTTAGACAAATTATCTTAATTCATTAATAGTGTCTTGTAGTGGGAACTAATTCCCCCCAAATGGGTGTGATGTGCCTGAACTCCCACCCTCTCGACCTAACTGAGTTCATAAGAATCATAGAGTTTGAAACCCCAATACACCACCATCCATTGGAATGAAGATCTATACATAATTATGAATGTGAAAACTATTATGAGTTTCTACTAAATTCAAATATGGTAAACCCAATGAAAATTATTGTGTAACCACCCTTGATCACCCACCACCATGTGTCAGGCATAGGCCATTCCTGATATTTCAGGAGACAAATATTATATTTGATAATTAATATCATATCATATAACATTAATTATTTATGTGATGTGTACTATCATTCCATGTTCCATTATTTACATTAATTTGAAAAATATATCTCATTATGCACATGAGGTCAAATAAATTTGGTAGTATGTATTCCATTTTCATTCAAAAAATAGAATAATGGAAATTAAATTTGTCTGCTTTATTTATTTACCATTCAATATTACACAGTTACATACTTATTTTAAAAATCATTCCTATTTCTTGTAGTGAATCACATAAAATAGGACCACATGTGCCATATAAATTCCAAAATATTTGGAATAAATATAATATAATTTTATTTGATATTAGAGAAACAAAATAAGGAACTGAATATCAATTCTTGATAAAACAAAACAATATATGATTTAAATAATATGAAGTAAACACTAACAACATTCCCCAAAGTTAAAAAAAACAATGCCTGATGAAAGAGAATTATGATAGAATAAATAATACAATAAAAATACTCCCCCAAAACTAAATCAACTCTACTAGTTCCAATTATAGATTTAATAGTAAATATATAAGATAATCACATTCCCTTCGCAAGACCAAATAATCTCCACCATGATATTAGAGAGATTATAGTATTACCTTTCCATATAGGGTTTTCAAAATGTGGATCAATATTTTTTGGATGGATATATGAAGAATTTTTTGATTGAAAAAATTATTTTTTTTCAATAAAAAAATATTGAATATGTATCCTAAATCCAACTTTGAACGAACTGACACAGAAGGTGAATGATGATATTTCTTATCATTCAATTCTAGTTGAAAACCTTTATGGGGACATAAAAGATCAAATGATATTTATTGGAATTAAATATATTCTAAGAGACTTATAATACCATATGTTGAAATAATGGTTTCGATGTCTTCTAAAATAATTCATAAATTCATAAATTATGAGAGGGTTCCAAGGTTTAGATATGACAAGGGAAAATACTATTTTCAATAGTTTGTTATGATTTAGATCTCATAAATTTTTAACTGATCATATAATTATGAAATGAAAGTGGAATAAATAGGATAACCATGAAAATAAAATAGAAAAAAGGTAAAGACCATAAAACCAACTTAATTTGATAAAGTATAGGGGGATGAATCATTGTTTCAATGATTCACTTCATATAATTAAATATTTAGTATGCATGACACCTACATTTATGTGGACATGAATGAAAAAAAAATATTAATCCCATAAATAATATCATGTCATGAAACAATTTTTATTTTTCACCGAAGATGACTATGTTTCCAAATATCATAAGTTTGCCTTGTTTTCTACTATATATTGTTGGCATTAGTTTCTACAGTCTCATCCCATAATGACTCAAAACATGGCTTATATTATCATCCCCTTTTACTTTACAGATATATGAAATGAGGCCTTCTCCAGATAGAATACCACCACACCAAATAAAGTGGAATATTTGTCCTATTCATTTGATAAGGGAATACACATAATTCAACTTTCCCTTAAAATGGGTGTTTTTATACCCCTTATATAATAATGATGTCAAAAAACACCCCCAGACAAGAACACTCTAAATTGATGCCACTACAGTGTGGTGATCATCTCGATGTTGAACCAAAGTCTTTGAAATGTAGATGTTATGGATTCACATGTAATAAAAATATCATAATCATGGGCTTTTTTTGTAACACAAAACCCAATTTTATTTAGTTAAATTCAAAATATATTATTCTATCTAAAATAAGTTATTAATAAACTATTATCTTAATCCCATGAAATCCACTCCCAATGACAATATTTTGAAAATGGGTGTCTCAAAATGCCCATATAATTTCAACCATGACCTCCAATACATCATAAAACATGTATGTTTTGTACCCCATGGTGCCAAAATGAAACAATAGTCCTATGAAACACCTCTAAAACCCCTCTAAAGTTTCCCAGAAATTGAAGAATATATAGTATTTTTTAGGAAACTATACTATTTCATTAAATAATTATGAAATGAATCTCGACCTAATGAATCCAAAGAAAAAGATATCATGGACATCCAAATGTTTAAAAAATAGTGGGAAGTGCCTATCAAATTGAGAATATGGTCAATCAACATGTCCTCGGGTGAGAATCTAGTGGAAAATATTATTCACCTTGTATAATAAAACTGATTCAATTTCCAAATACATGTGATATACCTCTTAAATAAAGATTTCCAAATGAGTAAAATTGAACAATGTACCAAACACCATGAATCTTGACTATTTTACCCCTATCTATTCATTTTTAACATAACAAAAATTTAATAAAATATTCATATTTAAATAAATTCATAAATTTTTATTAATACCTAAAATTCCATGGGTAAAAATCCCATTAAAAAATTCATATTATAGCCATTAAAGTTTAATAGGACACAATTTTTTTTTTAATTTGACATGAACACCGTGTTAAAATAATGGGTTTTAGTTTTGTTAAAAAAATATACCCTTTTATAATATTTAATATCATTCAATGAAAACATATAATTTTAAAACAAAAAAACCAAAATTTTAAAATACATTATAAACTTTTTTGAAGAAGTATTTTAAAAAATTGACAAAATACCATTTTCAAAAAGATAATTAGTTGTAACATTAATATTTAAATCTAAATATTTAATGGTACGAGGTGTTAGATAACTATAACAGACCATAATAGTCAAAATACAATTGGAAACCCACTAAACTCTAAGAGACTCATTGAGTATCATATAACTCATTATGATTTTTACCTAATAAGAAACAATCGAAATAGAATATAAAAATTCTTTTAAGAAATCATACATATTCCAAATCCATATATTTTTATTATAACCTTAACCAATTATAATCCCTTGAGGGGGAAAATAAATTTTGAGACATAGTTCATGATTTATAAATTGAGGTAAAGAAAATAACATTTTTCAATTAAAAAATTAATTTTCAATATTATAATATAATAGGTCACAATATATATCTTCTAATTCATAGTAATATTTTCGAAAACATTGGTAAATAAATAGAATTACATCAACATATTCTTGTATAAATAGTCCAACAGAGTTTCTCTTCTTAATGCATAACCCCTTAATCATTGGTTTAATTCATTTGAAATTGTAATGATATATTTTAGCAATAACCAATATAGTTATAAGTGTAGATATGATATCATCAAGAAAACTGGTAATAAGTAAAAGTTATACTTTTTCCCAAAATGTATAAAATTTATGAGAAATATAGGCTGCAAAATAGGATAGTAATAAAATGAAAATAATATTAAAATTTGTTATAAAAAATCCATAAGTTTTATGTTAATATAAAAAATCCAATAATAGATACCCATAATTAGTTTCAATTATCTCATGTTAACAATAACATTATCCTAAATAAATCATTACATTAACTATACCTCTCTATGATCAATAATGGAATATTTTTATTACCTCAATTATTCCTTAAAAAGATATAATAACAACTTGTAATTAATAATTTCTCTAAATCTTATTTTCAAATAATAAATATGTTTCCAAAAAATGAAAAATTAACTTTTAGAAACAATTTTAATCAATATATAATGCCAATATTTATAAAATAAATGTGCGGATAGGTGATAGTCACATTATATTATGGGATAATTCTTTTAGTGGTTCACATTTGATACTTATATGCAACTTTTTCATAATTATAAAATATCATCAACAACATAATTTAATAACCATACAAATTCATTAATATACATTTCATATTTATTTTCAATGCTTCAGATAGTTTCCACATGTTTTACTCTCATCATCCACACTTTATCAAAAATAGTATAATAGATCATGTAAAAATTCAAATTGTCTACAATAATGAATACTTTAATACTAACCATATAATATTATTATTTACTATATTTAAATTTATTTTACTAGAGTCATAATATTACTTTAATAAGATTTAAATATCCTACATAATTGGTCTATAACAAATATTTAATGATTTTTACGTTACCAAATAATTTAAATAGTTAATCTTTTTTTAATTACAAAATTTATATAGATTTAATCCTTATATTCCATCAAGATTCTCATTCTATGAAATAAGGATGTATAACTAAAATATAATTTGTAAGGAAATTTATCTTTTACATGTTAGTTGTATTGATTAAAAACAATTTCAAATTTTTTCATTAGATATGAAAATCAGAATGAAATTTCATATCAAGATATTTATAATCAATAACTTGCTATTAGAATATTTAAAACAAAATATATTGATATAAAAATATATTATAATGAAATGGTTAAATATGAATGATTTATAATAATTTTTAACGTATGTAATAATATTTTATACCATATTTAATATCAATTACATATTTTAAAATTTTCCTTTTAAAAAATATTTTATGTTTGTAAATTATTGAATGATGTTTAGTTAACCCTACCAGTCTATCAAGCTTAAATATTTTATTTTATGTTTGTAAATTATTGAATGATGTTTAGTTAACCCTAACAGTCTATAAAGCTTAAATATTTTAATTCTATATTACGGTTTTTAATTTTTTTCATTTATTGAATTTTAATATATAATGTCTATGAAATCAATGGTGAATATATTAGAATTTAATTTGAAATAATTGTTAGGAACAAAACATATTAATATACATACCATTAATAAACATATATATCATAATCATAGTTAAATATTTTAATGTAGATATCACATCTATAAATTATGTATGCACTATTAGGAATAATTTTTACATGTAATAAGTAAATTTCACACCTAAATATTCATTGCTAGTATTCATGGTCCTTGATAAGGATCCTAGGGTGCCATGATAAATAGATATATGAAAATATCAATGTAAATAATGTTCAGGAATCATTGATAAGAGGACCTAAATATAAATATTTTTTCCAACCCCACATTCACATTAATATAGTTTAAATTAAAATTTTCCCAATAAGAATCACGCATTGATTCCCTAATATCTTCTCAAAATACAATGAATTATCTCAATGGGAATATGTTAAATGAATTTTTTATGAATGACCCCAAATAATATCACTCCTATGATGGTATAGAAGACAAGAGATACCCCCAGAATCCCATATCCAATAACCCTTGAGTTGGAGACTATCAGAATGGGTATTGATTACTCAAATGGGCAGAATTACCATCATGAATTAACAAAATAGAAAAAACAACAACCAACCAAATACATATAAATTATTAAAGGATTATTGTTTCCAAATACAAAACTATAAGTTTATGAAACACATACAATTCAATAAGAGATAATGCATTAACACCTTATAGTGTCCATTCCAACAGCTAGAAAAATCAAACCTAAAATCTCCATTAGACATCCCAACAAAACTACTTGGAAAAAATATAGAGTTTTGAGAAAATAGTTTTACTTAATATGATCAAGTTTATATGAATTTATATATCCATTTGAAATACATTTTTAGATAATAAATTGATGAAACAATTAAGTAAAGACATCCATTAATTTAATAATAAATGTTTTGATTCACATAGTATTCACTTTTAATTGCATCATCAATTAATGAATTTACATATTAGATCACTGTCATAACACATGAAATGTAAAAAATGGATATTCTGATTCCTGATGGATTATAACAACAAGTGATGAAGGCCAAAATTACATGTCCATAATTTGATGTAATTATATCACAATATGATTCCTATAATATTCTCATTTAGAGTACATCAATGTAACAACATCCATAAAAAAATAATGAAACTAAGCCATCCTATTTCTCAATCGATTCCAATCATCACCATATCACTATATATTCATATCCATTATGAAAAATATGGAACCCAATCTCTCTAAACGTTTTAATAATCCCCACATGATCACATAGTCATAAAAAATTTAAAAACTAGGTAGCCCCAACTCTAAAAATGTTCCAATAATCCTAGCATAATCACATTATCATAATAAGTATGAAAAACTATCATGTTAACCTCTCAAATTAACCCAAATATCCCAACATCATCACATCATCAAATCCCATAACCATGATAGGAAATCCAAGCTCTGATTATATATTTATCGTCCTGATTACGAAACTTCATAGTCACATTTAATCTTCTGTATCTCTGTGTACTCACCTCACAACTAATCCTATAATGTAATGTTATCATTTCCTAAATGTACATAACAATAAGGCATACTAAACCATAGGGGAATGTGTTACTGTTAAAATTTGTAGTCTTTGCAACTTATAGAAGGATACATGCGTCCTTCTATTCATCCAGTATAGACCATATATATATATATATATATATGATAAATATTAATATATTTGAAATAGTTCACAAATATAATTTTATTTACCAACCATATTCCACTACAATTGGTAAGTATATTATAAAAATTATATATGCATACAGTAAGAGATAAATCAATATGAAAAATATCATCTAAACCATTAAATATTTTAATAGTATATGATACACCAAAAATTGAATCAAAATTAAATAATAATTCAATAGGTAACAATATAATAATCCCTAATAATACACATCAAGGAAGAATCCTCTATTAAAGATACTATGATTGAATTGTTATAATTTATCATCAGTTAATTATCTAGTCACTCTACATTACTAAAGTATCTCATTGTCCAAAGTAATACTATATGAAAAAATATAAGATTAAAAATTCTCCCACAACATTTACACATTAACACTATCAAAATTAATAATATATACTAAAAATCATAATTCTCACATAAAGACTATAAAAATTATCCAATTGAGAAATACCTATACCAAGGCTATTCAAAATTACCCACAAATTCCAAAACATGTCCTAGAACTCAAATTGTAAACACTATTTTTCATTATTTCATATAAAAGTTTTTGATAATCCCATGAATTCATCTTAACTAAGTGACACATCAAACTGTATAAACACAAAAATTACATCAATATATTCATTTATCACATGAACAGTCTAAATGCCACATTACCTTCTTCAATATAATCTTTCTTGAGGAACCTACTACCCCTTAATTCAATAATATAAATTTTTATATTATCTCTAATATTAAATATCAAATTATATATTTATACATAATTAACATCATAATACTATATCATATTTGATATTAATATTTTTTCATTACATTAGCTAAAAAAATAATAGATAATGACCCCTATTTTCAAAAAAAATTAATATATTTAATTAATTGATATAAATTAAAAATATCATATCAAAAGTAGTAGTTTTATTTAAATGCTACAAACTATATTAAATGATAAATGATAAATGAAAATTTCTAATGAAATTTATATCCTATAATATTTATTCTTCATTTTATATCCACTTTCATTCCAAGTTCCCTTATTCATTCCTATTTCATGAATATTTCTCATTTTCCATCCGAAGTCATATAATTTGTTTGGTAAGTATTCAACATATAAAAAATTTAAATATTGTAGGAAATAATATTTTTCTACTCTTCCTAATAACCATTATATATTTTATATTATCAATTATGTTTACAAAAATTTTCCCATTTCACATGGGTAATCACATAGTTGTAGGTCAGAACCATCATATAATCTACCTAATATCTTGCATGCCAATAAAAAAATAGCATGGTGTAATAGATTATTTCTCAACAGAACTAATGGTTAATTCATGGATAAAGCTATCAATAATGAATTTAAATAATATAAATCTTATATTGTTTACCCACCTTAGGAATGTATAAAATAAAGGATACCCAAGGAAGGAATAATGACAAAATGAATAATTAGTTGTTACACTCCCCACACACTAACCCGAATTTAATTATCTCCATAAATCCTAAGGAGAGAGTATTACAGTAAATTCATAAGTTAATCACAATCCATTATCATGAATAAAACATCACAACTAAGCTCTAAGAGAGAGTATATGCTTACCTAACACTTCAAGTTTTAAACATGGAAGATTAATAATTTTTGGATTGATATATTTTTTTTATTTTTTCATAATACATTAGTACATCTTGAATAAATAAGTATAATTATATATCCCATATTTAATTTGGAAGTGTCTATCAGTTAATGTTTAATGACAATATTTACATGAAGTAAATTATATTCCTCTATAAATGAGAAGTTTTAAATTGTTGGATTAAAATTTGACATACATTTTTTATATAATTATAAAAAAATATAATTCCAAAAGATAAATAAAGTATTATAAATATCATACCATAATTCAATACCATAATGGAAATGAGATATATTAATGAACTAATATCGTATGGTAATATATTGATTTCAATGAGATGGTCCTACCATGACAACAGTGATGTTTAACTTCCCATATAGATGTGAAATTAAAATAAATAATATAATAAGAACACAAAAATAAAATAGATATGAGGTAAAACTGATATGTCCCCACATAATTTGATTCAATCACAGAGAAATTATGGTATTTAATTGATCTATATATTAAAATTCAATAAAAGGTATTATAGATCCATAAATCATGAAAAATTGATTATAATATTGAAATAAAAAAACTAAAAAAAATCAAATTTCCAAGAAAAGGATTTTTCACCCAATAATTTATTCCATCATCTATATAATCACCCAATATCTGTTCCTGGAATTATGGGTTTCTCATCACCAATATTATCACATCTTGTCTTAGGCCAAAACATTTAGAATCCTAAATAAGAATTTAAAACTACCTATAAATATCCACCTCACATAAAAACAAGATCACCCTTGGGAATAATAATCAATCATTAAAATAGTAACTATAAAAATTTAAATAGTAAAATTATTGAAAACTAATATATAATTAGCAATAAAATAGAAAATAAATATATTTAACTATAGAAATTCAATTAACAATTCATATAAGAACTCTCTTATCAAAATATATAATAAATATTCCACATAAAATAATATTTTTATGATATTTTATATTTAAATTTAAGAAAATCGAAATTTTTTTGAACTATGACATTAAAATTTAATTTTGGTCGATTTTTTATATTGATCTGAAAAATAATTTTTTTAACAGTAAAATATTGACGTTTTTTGAGTACTATAAGATCTATGACATCATCATGACATAATTATGGCTCTAAATATTAAAAAAAAACAAAAACATAATATATATATATATATGATTAATATAATTCACTTAAATGTAAAAGGTAATATTTATATTCCTTTTATCAAAATATTTAATCTTAGGTTACATTTTATTCAAGAAAAAAATAGTTTTTATTATATACCCATCATCAATTATTTCGAAGATTATTTTATTTTTTGATAGGATTGAATGTCATGAAAACTTCCTTTTCTTAATTAATATACAATTAAATCAATTAATATATATATTTTTTATTTTATTTGTTCAAAATGATAAAATAGGTAATACAATATTCTAAAATACCCCTCCTACTTAGATAAACAAACACCCCAACCACACCACATTGTATTCAATTAAAAAATTCAATAAATTTCACAATATTTTACCAAATTCAGATATAAAATATCATATCTATGTTCAAATAACCATGTCTGAAATCAATACCAAATTTAAAGATGTTAGGATCAATAAAATGTTTTCAAGTAATGGTGTGTGGAAAGGGATTCAAAACACATGTTTCCTATAAAAATCATCCATAAAAAATATTGTATAATACACTATATTTTTTATAAACATCAGGGTCAACTAATTTACACTGTATTTTACAACCCTTATATGAATATCTTTTACTAGTTGTAGATTGACTCTTACCATATGAACAATAATTTATTATTTTTAATTTTCATATTGATTTATATCCATTTTGAATTTAATTTTTATTTTAATATATAACAAATATACAATTAGAATAATTCTCAATAATAATTACTGTTAATTTTTTCATTGTTATGATGGAATTAAATATAAACCATTATCGTCTTTTTTAACTATATAAAACATGATTACAATAGAAAATTCTATGAATTTTAACATTATCCGTATATATTATACATTTTGATGAATGTAATAATATAAATCAAATTACATGACTATTTAATATCATATTTAACCATTTAATTATTTTAATTTACTATTCCCACTACATGAATGTGATTTGGTAAACACGAAATTAACATCATCCAAACAGCTAGTGTGGAAAATATAAATATAAAAAATGAATAGAACATGGTAAAAATTTATTATCAGTTATGAAAAATATTATCAAATATTTCTTAAGAAAGAAATTACAGGAAGAAATTTAATTATTAATGAATTGAGTGGAGTATCTAAATATGTATTAAACATAACATTAAGGTTTTATTCCAATTCAGTTCATCTATTTATAAGTTTTGAGGATTTGTTATCTGCCAATCTCTATATTTTTCTTCTTATATCCACAGTTGAAATATACTTATCTTATATTTTTTATGGCTCCACTTTCAACTTTTTTCCTTCCAATATTTATTTTATTATGTTTCAATTTTTTTATTACCATAAATAAATGAATAAAAATATTATAAGGGAATCCATTTTAGTCATTATCTATTTTTTTATTTTTCTGAGTTTCTATACACTTATAAAGGTTATTTCCCCTATCGTATTTATAAATAAAACTATCCTTTAAATTATATCTATTTTTTATTTCTTATTTATTTTGAGCCCTATTATCTTATTAGTAATAGAGACTATTTTTAAATTTTTATAAAAAATTAATAAATATATTTAATTTAATAACCACTCATTAACCTTATATTATAAATTTTCCCTCACAATTATTTTAATTTCAAATAAAATGATTTTTGTTCATAAAGAATATACAAGATTCTGTAATCCAATAATTTAATACGATTAATGAAGATTAATTATTAGTTAAAGAATTATTAACTTATTGTATAACAATTTTTATTATAATGGTTTTATTTTCTATTTATTATTCATGAATGATTCTTTTATATGAGGAACACTTATAGAAGATGTATTATGGGAATAATTGTGATAATTATTATATAACCCCAAAGGCCTTTGGTCCAATTTTCTATTAAATCCTTCAGGCTACCTTAAGACTTTAGGGCCACCACAAGGCCTTCAGGGCATGTGATTATACAGATGTACCGGTCATACTACAAGGGACAAGGATCCAAATGAGGATTTGAGTGCAAGAGTATTCAATGGAGTAGAGCTAAAAATAATTGGAAGAACAAGATGGTCTGGATTTTCCATCAGTACCAGGACTCTACAGCATTCCATAGGATAGCTATCCAATTGGCCATATGAAGGTGGATTGCGGATATCATCTTGACATATGTTGGGGAGGAGCAGTTACAAGTTTCCTTATCTGTGTGATTCCCTCTAAGACCTAAGTGTCATGTAATTGTATCTAAGACTTTGGGCATTGTAAGGGTTCCAACTCACCCCTTAAAAGGGGGATTATAAAAAATAAAAAAAATGAAGGCATTTAGTCTATTCCTACTGTATATAACGTAATAATTAGGTCATGTGATGTTAGACTTTCTAACAATTTTATAATTAATTTTTAGTGATAATTTAACAATGTATGTGGTTTAAAAACATTGATTACAATATGTTTTTATGAATTAACTTGGTAGATATGTTTTTAAAACATGTTAATCACATGATTAATTTTAATATAATACTTTATAATACTTCTTTTAATGTTCTATTCTATAGATATTGAACATCATGATATCTCTCCTCAATGTTATTAATTTTACTAATTTATGGGGAACTATAGTTCAACCATTATTTTATGTTTATCCTATGGTTTTAAAATATGTAATAAGGTTATAGTGAGTTCAAGGAGGATGATATAAATATTTAAATTAAATAATATGATATTTTTTGTATATGATTTTTGGATATATTTAATTTACCCAACGGAGTGAACTATTAATTTTTAGAGAAAAATATATAGATATTGAAACTAAGACTAATGAAATAATATAATAACGAGGTTCAGAAAGTTTTATAAAATGAATCGTAATAAGGTAACAAAAATGAAAAGCCTAATTATAAAAGTAAATAAATATTATAATCTGATTAAAAAATGTTTTTGAACATACGAATCAAGGTTTTACTTGAGGTATTAGTTTCATTATAAATTTTATTATTCTTCATGTATTATCCCCTTATTTATTATACTCTCTACTATATATGAGTTAAATGATATATAATGAATAATTTTTTATTTTAGATTAATTTTCAATGAATACCCTTTTTCAACCTATTTAGATTTAGAGTTCATACATTACATTTGTCATAATGGATTATTTACAATGATTATGATTTATAAGGTCATATTAAATGTATCCATATATTTATCCCTCTTAAACTTCCTATATCTTTTATATGAATAATACATGTAATTTATTATCCCTTATTAATCATTTTATATTAATTTTCATATATTTATGGTTCACATCCTAATAATCCATAATTTTAATCTATACAATGTTTAGTATGGAACCCTTTCTGTTTATGATATCTCCTTCTCCAATTTCTTTATTTTATAAATATATTTCATTTCATGGGATTGTTATTAAGAAAATTTAATATTAAAATATCATTTCTGAATCATATGTATTTAGATTTTGTAATCATGAAATTGAAATAGATTTAGATGTTTATAATTATTAAAATTTCCTTTAAATTCATGATATTTTTTTAGATTTCTCTTCAATCATCCACTAGATTCATAGTAGAAGTATTTTCAAAATACATGAATAATATTTTAATTATTTATTATCTTAAAAATATCACTTTATAACATTTAGATAAATTCAAAAAATATTATATTTTATTATTTAGTTAACCATTTCATAAAAAATTACACAATTCATTTCATATACCATGTCCAAATTTTTATAATCCTCTGAAGGATATTTTAACTTTTCCAATATTCATTTCTATTAAGTTATCTAATAATTTAATATGTTTTTCATCCAATAAAATTAAATATTTCTACAATAAATCTAATATCAAAATATTCATTAGATTCATTATAAATGAAAATATTTATAATTATTGTGTTGTAAATGATGTAAATGAGGGTGAAATTATCTATCATTACCAGTGCCATACATTATATTAAATTATAAAATATGATAAAATTTAAATACAAATAACTAAATTATGAATATCATATACATACTTCTTCAGGTTTAAGTGTGTTCTAATAGATAATAATTATTTGATTAACTATGGAAATTGTTGACCTCATTATACCTCCTTATTATATATGGGATGATACCTTACACTTCATTATATTGATTAATGGGAATTTACACACACACATAGACACACACACACAGACACACACAAACAAACATATATATAATTTATTCCATTGGATGAACATATTATTTTAGTGAGTTAGTAAAAATATTATTTAGATGTATTTTAGATTATTTCATATTATTTTAGAATACATATGTATATTTATGGATATATCATTATGATGATGGGTGGGGATGAAAGTATATAATCCTCTACAAAATTAAGTTTATCTATAAATCTCAGGAGATCATTTTAAGTTAGGTAGATAAAGTTTGTATCTTTTTTAATGTAATGTATGTGCTTTATATATTTACTATTGTCAATAATGTTATACACACCTCTAACATTGTTAGATTCCTCTATGATGATATCTTAGTTTAGAAAGAATCTCTTCACATATTATTACAATTATTTATAATTACATATTATCATTGTTCCTTTATCATGAAGAAAAGAATTCCACTGGGGATGGTGGTATGAGTTATTAAATGGAGGTGTGGATGCCCATGTAGTTCTCTAATAGGTATATCTAATGCTTTCAAGTTCATTGTTTTCTATATTTGATGCCAGGATTTATGATTATGATTTAATTACCTGAGATTAATTACTAGGATTATAGGATTATATTTTATTAATAATTACATGTTTCTTATATTCTCATACTTCACTCATTTGGGATTTATTAAAAACATTTCTAGAATCATTGATTCTGTTTTTCCCAATAGTACGAATTTTATCTCAATAATTTTATATGTTTTTGAATTATATTAGATTATCATTGATTAAAATGATATGATTTATTATATTATAAGTGTCCATTATTAATAATTCGATTAAATTTTATATTTTGATGATCTAATAGGAACTAAGTTCTAAAATAAATTATTCTTTTGATTTCTGGACATGGGTGTGGTTTAGGATATGAGTAAAATACGTATATATACTCCATTTGATTCGAATTTGAATGTTTTGGGTAATATAAATTGATATTAGAGAAAAATGTTGTTATTTTTGGGAATTTGAATAGTGTAATTTTTTTACGATTTCATTTATTTACTAATCTCTAGAGACCTAGACAAATAATAAGTCATATTAGCCAAAAATAATTAATATTTCTCATCCATAAACTCTGAGTCATAATATAATACCATAATAGTTAATTTTTAAGAGATCATTTAGTTTTATGATGTCGTATCTAGAAATTATTATTAATAAGAACATGATTTTGTCAATGCATAAATTATTTTAGGATAAAATTTCATTAAGGGGGAGTATCATGGAACATAAAAAAATTTAATATCCATTTCTATCACTTCAATAGTCTCCTTTAAATGTAATTTAAAAACACTATTCATTACATCTGTATGTTTATGAATAATAAATATTTTTTAATATTTTTTTTAAAAATATTTTACTATATTAAATATTCATGTCGAAAACATATTTTTAGTTTATAAGTACTTTATTTTTTCTTTATTTTGATTTCAATTTTTTTTATAATTTGGTAATTGTGGAGTTGGGGTTGAACATGAGTGGTATACCCTATAATCTAGCATCTAAAAGATAAATGTTGGAATCATGGAATGTGTCTTGAGGGATTTTTATGTAGGTTGTGACACATGCATGATGTCGGTCGGTAGTGACACAAACCTAAAACCAGAAAGAGATGATGAAACCATGATGTGGGAAGGTGGTGATGCAGGCATGATTCAATCCAGATGATAAATGCATGATGATGTATTCTGGATAATACATTGGATCTTTTATGTAGTAAATTGTCTATTGATCCATATAGTGTGATTTATGCCCACTTCTCCATCCAGACATCCAAATAAAATAAATAATTCTTGATGTGTGTGATGTCCTTGCGGGGGATATAACCTAACTTTCTAGCTTATGTGTGATGTGTGTGTATGTTTTATGTAATATTACCCTTAAGAACCTAATATATATAATTTATTCATTTTAAAATAATTGTTATAAAATTATTATAAATTATTTCATAGTCACAAATTTTTAACATATAATTTTCAATCGTAATATAAAATTAAATTTTATATTTATAAGATATTAAATAAATGGGTAAATATCATTTTCATAATAATATATCCTTTAAAATATTTTACATTTTCCATACAGTTCATTATATTTGAAAACGATTTATATTATATTCATTGAACGTATTTTATTACAAAAAAATTTCTATATTCCAATGTTAAATAATTTATTTTACATAAAACTAATACTACGAATTATTAATTTCTGAAAATTTAAATATGTATATATATAGTTTTCTAATATCCCTAAATGATTATTAAATTTTTATAATGTACTTGTTAGAAGTGTAAAATGTGTATTCAATGAGAATCGTAATCACTTTTTTGACAATAATCTCACCCAATCATTTTTCTTGAGTATGTATCTTAATGAAAAAATTAATCATATTTTATAGATTATTTATGTCCAGTGTAATTTTATTAATGCTTAAATAATTAATTACCAAACATGAAAAATTTAAATAATAAATAAATATGTAATCACTCGAATAAAATGAAATAGTCTATAATTATATAAATTTATCATTCCATTTAACATTTTATATCCCAGAAAATTTCAAATTTCTATTGTTAGAATATAAATTTAATAAAATTTAATAAATAAAATTAATTAATGTGAAAAAATATATATATTATTCTTTAAAATATTCTAAAAAGATGATTTTTATAGAATATTAAAGAGAATATTTCTTATAATAAATATTTGTTTTAATATATCATCATGATATAAATATGAAAAAAAATTAAAAACATTTTACATGAATTAATATTAATTTTATGAGTAAAAAAATTCACCTAAAAATAATAGAAATAATTTTCAAACATATATATCATTTACGGAAATCCATCAAATATTTTATTTTAATGAGAAAATATTTTTGATTCATTACATTGGATACAATATTATTTTTATTCCGCAACACTAACAGATTGTAAAACATTCATTGAAACATCTATTTACTAACTAACATATACAGAATGATCTAGTAGTCATCAATATTTTTTACACAATGATATTTTAGAAAATATTTATATTCAATAAATTTGAAATCTCTAATAGCGCTTAAGGTACACAACATCGAATATCATTTAATAATAAATTACTTATAAATAAAATAAAAATAATTACTATATTGTTAGATACAATTGTTAAAATAATAGACATCTTAGAAACAATCAAATTTAATTATGTAATTTTAATAGATTCTAAAGATATTATTTGATTGAATTATGTATTCATTTTTTAAATTTGATAATTTTTATGGGTGATATAAAAATTTATTTATTAAATTGAAGTAATAAACTATAAAATTATGTTATTAAGTCCATTTGATTGTTATTTAACGATAAGGATTAATTTTCATTAAATTCAATAATAATTCAAAATGTTTTATTTACAGTCTCGATTATATATATATATATATATTATTAAAAATATAAGCTTTACTTCATATTGAATGAAAATTATAAAATATTTTTATTTCCACATATGTATCAATGAATAATAATCTATTAATATATTACCAAATTAATATAAATATTAATAGTTTCATATAAATATAAAAGGATCAATTTGTTTAATTTTTTTTCATTGAAGTATTTTATAATTATAAATAAAATTTATCACCAGTAATGAATGATTTTAATGGAATTTTAATATAATATATTATATAAATAAAATTATCATTAATCTAATGGAAATTAATAATCTAGGAAAATAAATAATATTATTTTTATTATTATATAAAATAGATTTCAATAAATGGATTTCTGTTGTTTTAAAAGAAGATAATAGAATTAATTTATTACTATTATATAAATTTAATATTATAAAATGGACTATAAATTTGGAATATGAGTTAAAATATTTTATATATTTTAAAGTTCACTTATTTTCATAAAAATGTGTTGCAGTAGAAAAAATTAATTTGTCACAATAAAAACCACCAAATAAATAGATTATTAGTTCAGTGAAGACATAATCCATAACTTTGTAATTTTTTTTAAAACACTTATACATGAAAATGGCTTTATATTATTTGATTTCTAAGTGTATTTACAAGGGTTACACTCCCCTCACTTATAGATGGGAACCTCCTCACCTAACATATACAAATACATTGAACAAGTTATCCTAAAAAATATGTACTTAAATAAAATATAATATTTATTCTCATGCTTTATAGGTTCTGGACCCATTAAAAGTGTATCATTCGAAAGCCTAATGGGTAAGAGAAATAAGGATATAGGAGGATGAGTTAATTTTCTATACAATGTCCATTGAAAATTATTTCATATTTTTTATTCTATGAATCTATTATACCATTGTAATATTACTTAGAAGGAAAATAAAATACAATAAAATGTTATTATTTTTATTTAATAAACATAATATATTTCTCATAAATCTATTGGAAATTTAAAAAATTACATATATGAATAGGGGCAGACTACTTCCTCTATGGAACACTGCTTTCAATTTTTCATTATTGTATCTCATGAATTGTCATAATAATTTATTCAATGAATATATATGATATACATGGAATAATAATGAAAATTTAATGAAACAATATTATTTTCCTTAATTACATTCCTTTCATTTATAAGTGAAAATAATCTGAATGCCTATGTTTGGACAACAATCTCTTTGATGTAACCAATTTCATTTTTTATCACCTCCTTTCATTGTTGGATATAAAATTGTATATAATAAATAAATAATTTGTTTATAATATTATTTATATTTACTATAAGAAGAAGTAATGACCACAGAAAAAATAATAGAAACACTAAACAACAACTTTTGTACGAAACAAAATAGTTTACTTTGATATAATGATTTTAATAAATAATTTTCATCAAATGTATAATGAGAAATTATAATGGAATGTAAAATAGTCTAATAATTACAAATATAGTTATTTTATAATATTGTAATAAATATAAATATATTATATACAAGTTTCTACCACCTGAGATGAAATTTAGGAATGGTGATCAATATTTATATAATAATATCATTTTTTATCTTTATTTTTATGTCTTAACTTAAATTTATATAAATTATATATCATTTATCGCATAAAAAGTTTATTTTATTATATTCTCTTTAATTAAAAGGTGTAATAATTTTTTTTTCATTTTCTCCAACATTTTTAGTCAAAATGTGTGTAATATTTTTAATATAATCCAATATTATTCATCATTTTTTATCAGGAATCATACTCTTCCATATCCATGTCAATAATAATGGATTTATGAGATTTATAATATAATTTTATATTATTGATAATGGTATTTTTTAGTATAATATAATTATGATATATATTTTAATTCATACATAATATAATTTTATAAATAGGAAATTTTTTATATTCATTACAAAACTGCGAATATTTTTTTAATATTTACTAAATGAATAAATATTTAGACAATTATATGAAATAATAATGATGATTTTTTAGTTTCTATTTTTTATTTTTGTAATATTAAAAATCATATTCGATTTTTTCACTGAATTTTTGGTTGATGAAAAGTTACCAAATGAAATGATGTTTTCTTGTTTTTATCAAAGTTCATTCATAAGTATTTTCATATAATGAATTTTTATCACTTTCAATAGTCATTATGGAATGTTATAATAATCTGGGAATTTTACCTAATGATAATACCACATTTCTTTCTTTATTTGACTTTGGGTGATGTAATTTTGAGGACGTTTTTATGAAACTGGTTTCATTACAATTGGTTAATTAACATAGGATGAAATGATTGTTGCTTCCATTATAATGTGGATAACATATGTGATGTTTTAATTAAATGATTTTTGAGGATATAATTATATATTACTCCAACAAATTGATAAAATCATTATATCTCATGAGATAATATGAAATGTAATGGGGATGGAACACAATCCACTATCAGACTATATCAAATATTTTTATGAGAATGATGAGTGATCCAAATCCATTAGAGTAATCTTTCTAATATGTTATTTTTTGATCATTTTTTACAATGGAAATGATAAAATATTTTTATGTGTTGGAATAAACATACAAATTTTTCATACAATATAAATTCTGGGCTCAAGATTGATTGTTTATGAATCCACACTCTTATGAGTAATGAGTATTATTTGAAACAAACCATATTCAATACTCATGATTTATGTTATATGGAATGTTAGTTATGTTTTATTGTAAAATATGATCATGTTTCCATTATACTAATAATATCTTATTCTATCTTTAGAAATTCGATTATAATCTCAAATGCTTACCCTTATAGAAGATTTGATCTCACCCCATCTTATGTTTTAATTTACCATATCATATAAAGAATGTTATTAAGTTGTTTATGACTAAGAATGATAATATTTTAAAATATCATTATGTTAAACAAAAAAATTAATATGTAACATATTCCAAAGACAATAAAATTTTATAGATCTCAATAAAGTATTATCAAGTTACATAAAGAATATTCATCTAATATTATGTTGTATTTTTATAAGGTATAATCGGGTTACCTAAAATTAAATCAATGAATATTCTATTAATTTTTATATATGATTTTTATAAGTCCTTATTTAGAACACTATAAATATCTAAAAACCTATAAAATATCAATAATTTTTTATAAATTATTGATTATAAAATTCCATGGAAAAATCACTATCCTAACGGAAAAAGTTGATGTAGGCTTTGGAAAAGTTAAAAATAGAGGTAGTAAACCCGATAAAGGATGCTTGGATGTTAACTTAATATTTACTCATTTCATGAAAATCTGTCCTATCAGCACAACTATTTTTACACTTTCATGCGATCTCATTAGTTAATTTGTGTTGTCTTTTTTATCTAATATTATTGATGTTAATATATTTTGTTTGTTAAACCTAATATAAGATCAAAATTAAAAACAAATATTGAAACCCCAAAAGACTTTGGATAAAAAAGGATTCATATTTAGGATATTAATAGAGTTATTTTCATTAATATATGATTTAATTCTATGATTATTATTTATTAATACTAAAAATATTATTTATATTTATAGTAAAGTTTTTCAACCTAGTGGAACCATATAGAAAATAAAATTTACTACAAATAAATTAAGTGTATTAACAAGAAACCAAATGGAATTTTTGATATTGTGAAATAAATAATTTATATATTCACCTAAAAATCCCAAAACAATAATGATGGTATCAACCACTAAAAAATTTGAAACATTTAATTTATGTAACAAATCATAGTGTTAAATGTTGTAATTTTTCCATTCCTTTAGTGGGTCACTTGATTTACTTATTGCTGAGAAATCGATCCATGTTATCAAAAATATATTTTCCATTCTCTATTTCTAAAATAGTGAGAATGATGTTTTTTATATGTATTATTTAGAAGGTGATGTGGATCAATGGGGAAAACTAATCATGTATACAAGTATGGAAGATAAAATTTCCAACTTGAAATATATCAGTTTTAAAAAAGTAATGTTCCAGAAATAATTTATAGAAAATATTCATACTCAAATGTATATGTTAATGTTGGAATTGAATTAGGGGGATGATAGATTGCATAGTAACAACGTGGAAAGTATTAGTATAATTATATGGAATTATTAGTTTATTATCATCATCAACGAATGCAAAAAAATCCATTATTTGATTTCATAAAATGTTTCATAAAAAGAATTTAACATATTATACATTTAAATCAATTAATAAATTTTTAGATGTTTTCTAATTTTAGAAATGGATATGTGATTCTACCATTATATTTTAGTATATGTTGATTATAAGCGAAATATGGTATATTAATGAAATTATAATTATAAAACTGATAGAGGAAATAAAATTAGTCTTCCATCATAGAAAAAAATATGGAATGATGTGTGGAGGAAATTTTCTTAAGGGTATATGTAAATTATTCAAATTTAAAAAATAAGGCAATTTAGAAAATTTATATCAATTAAAAATGAAGTGATCGAACATGGATGAGATGAAAGGCCATAAAAATTCAGCTCACACACTCCAATCCTATAAATGAAATCTGTATGGTCGTTGCACTAATCAAAGAAAACAGACAAGGGATAATTATAAAAAATATCAGGGAAAACCTACTAATAAAAAGCATAACGAGATTTCAAATATAATCACCACTTATAATGTTCATTGTGAGATGGAGTGGATAAAGGTATTATTATCATAGACTCTAGAACAAAAATTACTATATTTTATTTAGTTTACATCCTAATTTTAGATATAATAAATTATATGAGTGTATAAAACAACAACCATAACAATAATATATTTATTTATCTATGGAAATCATTAATTGTATGAATATTTTTTCAAATTTCTATATCACATCTCTGATAAATTTTTGTGGGAATATTCTGCTTAAGAAATTTATAATTACCATTATTTATAATGTTAAAATTATTTTTAGAATATATTGTATCTTCCAAAATATTTCCAATATTATTTTGTGTGAAAGGGAATTCAGATTTCATTGTTTAAATCAACATATGATCATTTCTCTATGTGATGATGAATTTTAAAATAAAAGGGAAATTACATCTAGTATTAGTGTTTTAATAAATATTAATGATGTTTAATTATCTTAAATAGATCATGTGAAACCCAGAATTTCTTATATGCCTATTTTATGGTAACATGAAGACTAAATTTCTATATATTTGATTACAAAGTCATAGAATTATAGATTTTGTTTTCAATAATACTCATTCCTAGTTCTATAACTATTATAAATAAATATTATATTTTGTACATTATTGATTAAAAAATGATAATGAATTAATAGGAAAATCTAAATAGGGATTCATATTCCCTAGTGTTCTCTCATGGGGTGAGTTTCATTATTTTGATTAGAAGAAAAATAAATCTGTTTGACATTAAATTTATTATTATGAATGTTATTCAAATACCACAAAGAAAAAGTATCATCTTCCCTATATTGATAAATTTTCTACACATCTTTTTAGAGATCATGGGTTTTCAATGATTTACGAATGAACTCGATATCTTTAGTTAATTGTCAAATTAGATGATATATTAAATACACAATTCTAAATGAGGTATAAACATTGTGGATTTATAACGATACCATATAGTCATGTAACTACCCCATCTCTCATCAATAATATTTTTCATATGGTCTTTAGATATTAACATAATATGTTTCTCATAGTCTATATAGTTGAAATTGAAATTTATTTTATTATAAAGGACATGCATGAAGATCATTTACAAATGGGGTTAATGAACATGAGGATGCAAATGTTTGAGGCCACATTTATTAAATGTTATTTTCCAAAATATAATGTATCATTCTGGTGTTATGTAATTAAAAGTTATGGAATATTTATAGATCCTTCTCTGTTTAATGTTACTTAAGAATTTCACAGACTATCATTAGTGACCAGGATCATTTGTTTTCATGGATATTTTTACGATGGATCAACCTAAAAAACCTACTAAAATAGATTCATGATTCAATACCAACAATTATTAAAGGATATTCATTATCCCCATGATCTAGAGACTAGTGAATTTATATCCTAAAATTATCTGGGGGAAATTAATTATCTATAAGGAAAAACAATAATATTTTTATATCATAAAGAGGACACAAATTAGATATATTCTAAAATATTTTTCAAGAGTAATGTATCATAATACAGTCACGAAAACATAAGTACTACAAAATAAAAAAAACATTATGGAATGATCTCATTATAATAATTGGTTGAAATACTATTATTTTCATAGGATATACAAAATATTATACTATTAAGAACTCCATCGACCAACATGAATATATTTTTTCCTAGACATGGAAAAAGAAGTTCTACAATGTATTGATGGAAAAATAATCAGGTCAGAAAAATTATACCAATAGTATATCCCAAAGAATTTTATAATAAATCCATATAAAATAAAATAATATTCTCAATATAAATAAATTAATTCCTGGAATTTTTTTGATAGTTCAAAAAAATGATTTTCAAATCATTTCAATGAAATATATAAAATATTTATGAGTAAATATTTTCAAACTAAAATACATGAATAATACTTTCTGTCACACAAGATAGATTAAACCATTATATAAAAACTAGTATGTATGAATTAATTTTCAATCATAGAACTATAGTTTAGTTTCCTATTATTTCTTAGTTTAAGGATCAAGGATACATTCTTTCTTAATGAACTACTACTTCGGGTGTCCACACATCCCAATATTTCAAGCTGAGAGGAAAAACAATCCACCTCAGATAACTAACCTACACTATTAATAATATTAATAATTTTTGTCATCAATATTAAATTAGAATTTAGTGCTAAAAAGTTACTACATTTTATATACAAGGCCACCCCAAATAACCTAGGCTCCTATGTTCCTCAAATGAATCCATCAATATGAAAAAAAATCATCACAAATCAGTTTCACCAATCATTTTTTATGAATCCTCAAATAATGTTTCGAATTTTATATTTGACATTGAAAAACAATATCAAATTTCATTCATCAAATCTGATTTATTTTTGGAAATATCATTTCTATTAATGTCTATAAAACATTTCATTCCATTAGATCCAAATAATCATCATAAAAATAATTGAAAAATTATTAATTTTTAAAAATATTTTACTAGAAATTAACTCATCAGTTGAAAACACATTTTCAAAACGGTTCGAAAAATACCACCACCATTTTCACATTTTTAAAAAAGATTATAAATTCACAAATTATAATTCAAATAGAAATTTAAATAAACTAAATCAAAAAAAATTCATTCAATTGATATGATTCATATTACAAAACTGACTTCCTCAAAAATTTTATCTTCAATCACCAAAAACAGGATCCAAAAATATCAGAATGGATGGATCCAAACTAATCCATGTAATATCAGTATTTAATGAAAACCATTAATTTATTTCTAATAATCTCTTTTAAGGAATAATCAGAATCTTTCTAGGTGAAAATTAATTACCCTTTAAGAGAATATGTAACACCCAAATATCCAATCCCACAAACATAACCAATCTTAAATATGAGAAAAATTAAGGAGAAAAATAAATTTAGTTATTGTAAATAAAATAAAACATCACATTACAATCAATTACTAGGATTAAATTTTACTAGGGTAATCATTTCCAAATAATTATATGTAGTTAGAGTGTTTAAAAAGTGGAATCCCTATCACCGCACCCTTGGATACACCATGGTGTATAAATATACAATGTTTGGCATGAAAACTATATCTAGAATGATTTTGGGGATAATTAATGTATGTGATTTATAGGGTAACCAATAGATGGAAAAACTTTTCAAAAATCCAAACACAAGGGATTTGGTCTATATTATTTTACATTTGTAATGCCCATGTGTAATCCGGATTAGACTCGGGTATGGGTCATCATGTTTTGAAAAAAAATCCAAAAAAATTATATAAATCATCCAAACACCTCCAAATCTTATGAGGAAATGGAAGTCCTTTGGATACATGGAATAAAGTTAAACAAAATAAAATATGTGGAATAAAATTCCATTATATTACTTGTATCTCTATAAAAAATTATTTCTTCCCACAAAAACCACTGTAAAGAATACTGGTCCACAAAGATGTGATGCCCCAAATCTCTCATAAATTCCCCATATTCCCACAAACCATTAAAATCTTATCTATATTTCTCAAGAACATGAACTTATGGTTTTAACATCCCATAAATAGCCTTCACTAGTGAATGAACAAACCAAACCAACTACGTTGTCATGGTTATGTCATTTTCCATATATGTTTCCCCCTAATTCAAGAATTGAGATTATTCCAAAATATATTTCATAGGATAAAACATATGGAACATATTATTAATTAAGTTATTTATTAATTGAAATGTAAAAAGTTATTCCACATTCCAGAACCACCAAAAAATCCTAAATAGTCCCACAAATCCGATTGCCAACTTCATATATGTTATAAGCAGTTAGTAAAACATTGAGAGTGAAACTCACAAGTACACCGTGTCACTAATTGATATCCCCAATGATCCTCAATTAGGTAATACATTACTTTTATATCATCTATGTTCCATCACAAACCAATAGTAAGTCATCTGGAACTTCATTATCATTTAATTTAAAAAACTATATCCCACTGTAGAATCTTCAACAATATCAATCAAAATAGGTGTATAATTAAAATGAAAACTATAAAATTACAATAGGGTTCTATTTTAATGGATTACTGGAAGAAAATATTCTCACATAAATGGCCCCACTACAACTTAAATCACCATAATTATTAGATTTCAAGGCCACATGGATAAGTGAGGTATTCAAGAATCGATATATCACATTCAATTTGATCCTTTGTTTTTGGATGATAAACTATGAAAATATTAACCTTGGATCCCATAACAAAATAAAGACCCATAAAAATAATGGATGTTAATATGGGATCACTATATAAAATAATGGAAAATGATACTTTATTGAATCTATAAATAACATTCTTATAATATTTTCTAAGGCCCAAATCATTTAGGGAATCATGAAGGGGAATAATGTGATTCTATTTTGTATAAAAATTAATAAATACATAAATAATATTATTTCCTCGAGGAGTATGTGATAAATCAAACATTAAATCCATCTATATTTCTCCCCAAATTCATGTAGACATTTGTTTTGGTTAAAGGAAACCTAAAGGCATCAGATGTGTGAAATTGTTTTTTATAATATATAATATTAAAAGGAAAATCAATGATATATAGTTTCAATAATGTCTATAATAATTTATTACCCATTTAATAAAACATATTAATCATTAATGAGTAAATAACCCACTAGTTATGATTCATATTCTCCAACACATCCTTTATCGCATACATAATAAGGACAGAACTGTTCGTAATACAAATTATACCCTAAGATGAATGAGACCAATCCCTAATGATCTCCTCACCATATGTAAATCCTATAATACCTAAAAACTAATAATTAATCTATTTATCCAGGATGATCATCTCATAAAAACAGGATTCCAATTTAACACTCTATAGATTAAATTTTTTATTATTCTATTTATCTCGCAAACAAGTAAATAAAATAGAGACATGAGATTCCACTCCATTAAAGAATACATCATGTGTTTGATGGTATTTTCATATACAGAGTATGCAGAAAACTTTCCCCTTCCTAGAGGTGTAAGAAATTTTAATATTATAAGTATTCAATTACTCCACCCATCACATACAAGGGATATTTAAATAATATTTGTAACACCACATGACTATAAAATATTTTAATTTTAGAATAAATTTAATATTTTTGACAGTTTTATTTATATAAAACACTGCGTTTTAATAATGTTACAAAAATATAACATTGATCTTGTTATACACAAAACACTAAGGATATCCTACAATATATGCACAGATTACTTTCATTATTGGCTTGCATAATACGTAGGACCTTATTTTACCTAACATCGATCAGTTATTAATATATTACTATTTAATATATTAAGATATAAACTAGACATTAAATTATTAATTATGAATAGTATTGACTAACTTATGAAAATATAAAGTTTAATTCATTGGTTACTTGCAATTTAGAAATTAATATAAAATTCATATGAATATAATGCGAAAGTTTTCATTAGAAACTATATTAATTATCCAAATGAATTTTATCAAAATAAATTAAATTAATTAATATTATTGTATGATAATAAAAACATCTGTATATAGTATTTTCATTAATTGTGATTTACCTTCAATCTGTAAATTTTCAAGACATAAGATATGAGTAATCCTAAATTTTAAACAAAAAACCTATAATTTTATAAATATTGTTTTATCTATTTTTAATGATGCACCAATTTTAAATATGTATATTGAAAATTTTATAAATTTTAAAAAATAAAATAAATATGATTTTTTAAATCAATATAGTACAATCATTTTAGGTTGAATTTTTGGTATGTTTCGATGATGTTTTTCAATGGATAGTAAATAACTAGTGAATATTACTTAAAAATAGATTTTTCATTTTATTTATTATTAGTGATAAAATATTTTAATTTTTGGTTTAAAGTGTAATTTTAAAGATTATATACATGTTAACCCAATTTAAGATATTTTTTTATTTCTATTTTAAATTGGATGAAAAAATAGAAAACCTTTTAATATTATAACATTAAAAACAATAAATGTCGTCTTGTTGGTGGGATTAATTTTAATAAACTTCTACAACTAAGGTTATTGAAATATAGAAATATTGATTTCATATTTGGAATCAGAATAAATTATAACGTCTAATAAGTTAAACTTAGTTTACAACAAATATATTTTTTAAAATTAATTTAAATTCTTTATAGGTATTAAGGTCAAATTTAGGAAATTAATGGACTAAAGTATAAATATAAGTGCCATAATTTATTATTAAATTGTCCAAATATAATTTTATGGTAATATTTCCACATTACAATCCTCTGGTTTGACTTAGTACTATTTTTGTAGCATGTTTTAATAGATAAAATGTTGGTGTATTTATATTTTGATAAATTTATAAGAATACAAATCCACATCCACTAAAAAAATCCCTCAACCCTCCTAGTTACTCAAACATATCAAACAAAATTGGATTGAATAAAATCATCCCATAGATTGTAATAATCCATACCTCATCCTAGAATCCTTTATTTGGGATAAAATCAATCAAATAAATATATTTTGTGTAAACCAAATTGAGTTACCCAATGAATATGTAACATTGATCCTCAATCAATATTATTTTATTCATTCTACCGCCCCTTAACTATTATCATTCTTGGTTGAGATAATAACCCTAGTGTCCTAAATATACTAAGATGTATTTATATTATGAGTTAAAAATACAATTACACACACTTCCAGAAAATGTTTATCCATATCACTTTTCATATATGAAGAAATACCACCTTAAGAAAAGAGATTTATTATTTTCCTTTTAACACCTATCAAGGTTGGGAATAATTATAGTGATGACGTTTATAAATAATATATATGATATTTTAGTTTTGTTATAAATTTTATATAACACGTACTATTATTATACTAATTTTGTGTAAATATGATAACATAGTTTGTGAATGTGTAGACTACCACCTCTTGGAAGCAATGTGATTTGTTAATATATAAGAAAAATGTATAAAAGAAATTTTTAATATTTTTTATTAAATAAATTAAATTTATATGACATTTATGAAATAATTACCATTATGGAAATATAATATATAAATTTTATTTTTTACCCATTTCACACACCAAAAATTTATAACATTATTCGTGGATGTGTGGACTGTGGCCTCCTCAAAACCATGTGACTCATTGTACATTAGGGGAAATATATATATATATATATATATATATATATATATAAATTTTTATGTACATATGATTAATTAAAATGTTATGTATGGTATAATAATCATTTTAAAGATATAATGTTACTTTATTTCTCTCTATAATGATCATTAATAAATAGAAATGTTACTCATTCATACGTATGACCTGTTGTCTCTATTATTGTAACATTTTTTAATTTTCCATAAAAAAATTTCATAATTGGTTTTAATGCATAATTGATTTATAAAAATGATAATTATTCTTTGGATTTTTTTATAATGGACTCATTGACTACTAGTTGACCATCAAAATTCATTTTTTGACACGTAAACCATATATGGTCCGAATTCCAGGCATAGACCTAATTTTTAAGTAGTTTTTTACAACACTTCAATAATTCAAATGACATTAATGATAAAGACTAAAGTGTTTATGAATAATGTAAAAAAATACAATAAATCAATGGGAGGGTCGTAACTGGAAAAGGAAAGGAATAATGTGCCCTAATTTATTTGTTAATTCTCACATTTGATTACTAATGGAAGAGTTGAGATAATTGAATCTGTGGGTCGATAATATGGTCTACAGTGGTGGGATGTTTTTCAAGCCCATGAAGGTATCAGTAGCCATGAAAAATATAACTCACAGAACATGGGTCATGGGGAGTCCCCCTCATACTAGTTTTATTCTTTACGTGGATTGATATTTCTGCTAGGGTTCCATTCAGGGTGGTGGCTTGGTTAGACATAACATTGTATCTTTCCTACATAGTTTTTCTACATTCTTTTGGTTGAGTAGTTCCATGGATTTTAATGTGAAATCTGTGATCAGTTCCCTATTTAATTTTTTTGTTATAAAACATATATATTAATTCTATTATGCTTGACTCCCAATTTCATTTTAATTTCTTATGAGGTAATAATAATTCTAGTTGGTATGTGGTGACTGATATTCCGATGTGCATGTCTTCTATAGGCAATGACATGGAGATTTCTCAGACTTGGTGATAGGTTAATTCAAGGGAAATTTTTTAAATGGAGATATTCATGACAGTCTCATAATTTTCATTGATATATTATCTCTTCTAGATGACATTAACATAATTTTTACGAATGATGCTCAAGTTCTTCATCACTTTAAAACCCCATGACAATAAATTTTCAAAAGAAATTAATTTACCAGGGAGGATAAATCATAATCAGAACATATTGTTTTTGTTTTTGTTTATCAACTACCCCTTTTGATATATTATGTCATGTATTCTTTTATCTTTAGGATACATAACGTTTTATTTGATGTTATCTCTTTTATAGGGATTATGATTGAAATATAACTATGTATAAAAGGATTTCATCTGAATTTCATTTCATTTAAGTATTTTGTAATGTTATAAAAATAGATTATTTTATATGGTGTATATAGTTCCCTTAGACATGTTATATTATTAATATCCTTATTACCAGGATATTATAAGTTTCATTTAATGTTATTCCTTTATGGAGATTAGAACTGAAATGTTTAAAAGTGATATGGGACACTTTGGAATGGAAAAGATTATTTTCCTCAATAATTTTTCAATGTTATTTCAATGATGTCTTCATTCATCAATGTCATAAAACCTTGTTCTTAATAATCATACACTGAACAATTATTAGTAAATATATATTATTTATTCATTAAAAAATATTAATCGAAACAGATATTTTTTATTAGCTGCATTTATTGTTCTATATTTTTAATTCCTTGTAAAATTAGTGAAAGGTGGGGCCCATACATTATAAATCCCCACAATGAATCGATAGGTTATAATTATAAAAATAAGTTGGAAAATCAGATGGGTTTCTACCACATATTTTAAAAATTATAGTGAATATTATTTATGGTATAGTTATTCACATACCTCAGACATGAAATCCAATAATTAATAATTCCCTCATAGATATTTTAGTTATTTTTATTATCCATGAAATTTTCATATGATAAAAACAAAGAATTAATTTCATTCGTAGTATATTAATTACATAGAATGTGTTTCAGTTATTTACCATTCCATATTTATTGTAACTTGTATAGTTATTTAAATGAATTGTTGTTAGGTCCAAAATGGGCCTGGATACCTTGAGTAGGGGGTGAATCAGTGTATGCATATTCTTTTCTAAAATCATCATATCCTAATAGATCATGACATCATTATTATATGGGAAAAAAATTTACTTAAATGATAATGGTAATCATATTATTTCCTTGTATATCTTATGATGTTTCTTTGAAAGTAATGTATGAAAGAAATAACAAGGATGAAATGATTTTTACTTGGTTCACCCTCACCGGGATACATCCAAGGAGCATACAAAGGTGATGTACCGATTATTCTAAATTCACTAAGGCTCAATTATAATAATAATTTTTTTCCTAGATCAATTATATTCCCCAGATCATTGTCTTTAAAAGTATTAGGGTTTTCATAATGCGCTCCCAAGGGTCCCTTCCTATGTCGTTTTCTCTGGATTACTGCCTATGAAAAGGATATCCTTATTCTTCTTCCTTAAGTCATTGCACTTTGAATGGATCCAAAAATATTTTATGGACTAGTAGGTTCCCTCAATATCAGTAATGAATGTATCCTCTACTTTGTGTAGATGATTTATTGAAGGTGAACTATCATCCATTGATGAATATCACTTTAGCAAAGATCACTGAGAAATAATTTTTGAAAAAAAATTGTGAAGCTCACTACTTCATGAATCTCTTTCTTTTGCGAATCTCAAACCGTCCATCAGGAAGTACACCTCATTTCACGAAGCTCACTATGTTGCATATATCACACTATCCTTCTCAAAGCTCTTTCTTTCTCAAAATTATCACTTAACCTTATTGAATAACACATCAATTCTCAAGCTCAACTAGCCTTTACGATGTTTCTTCCATTCGAAAAGATCTTTTAGCATGTGAGAATTCCCTTAATTTCTTGAAGCTCACTACATTCATGAACCTACTTCACGATTTAATAGCCTTAAGGATTTCATTTAGTCTCTCATACCTTATCATTGGTGTATAGGCCGATTTATAGGTGTTTCCATCGACTCTAGAACCTTTCTTCCATATAAGTGCTAGATCAACAAAATTTCACAAAGTTCCCATATTTTCATCATATTGCTCCATTTTTCTAAAATTTCCATGGAAATATACCATTTCTCAATGATCTTCATAAACGGTAAGCCTTCCATAAATGCCTTTGGGTTGCGTGATGCTCTACTCACAATGCTATTCACCTCTTCCATTCTCAAAGATCATCATAATCTAGAGATCACCAATAGCTTTCTTTGATCCATTGCGAAACCAAATTTAAAAACACATCTTCATGGAACTCATTTATTTTCTATATTTCTATGAGATCTTCAAGGAAATCCATATTTTTAAATTCTACATAAACACAAAATTTTGGACCCCAAAAATATACCAAAACTAGAATATATATCAAATTTGTATTTGTTCTTTTTTCACAACCTCCAGATCATCCGCCCCTTTTAAATGGTTATTTGTCAACTTTTTTTTGTTAATAATATCTTTGGAACTTCACAATTCACCATGTAATCACACATTGTCAATAAACAAAAAAAAATGCTGTAATGTTACCTTGAAGGATGTTTCCCATCAATTTCTATCTATGTAGTTTATCTAGCCATTATGATTTATTATCATTGATTCATTAATTCCTAAACATTATATTTCATTACTGATATTTTGATATCACCAATATTACAATTCATTTCCATATGTGATGATGATCAATCCATTGAATCTATTTCAATGATGTTTTTTTACTTAATTTTTTATGTATCTTGTGTTTATTTTTTATTTTAAATTTAATATGGACATCATGAAAGTAATATAGTTTTCCAAAATAGATAAAATAGTTGATGCATAGGGATTTTATTCTTGTATCTTTTTCAATGTAATAATGAAATACACAGACTTCAAGATATCATGTGTTGAAGAATTACAGCTGGTATTCGACAAGGTTGGGTAGTAATGTTGGAAACTATATTTAGAAAACATATAGTGGGGAAAATAACAATAATAGAGATTTTAGAATAACTATAGAATAAAAATATTATTTTTTAAAAGGTAGTGATTGTGGGTTTTTTTTTGAATCCCATCCATTTTAAGTTTCTACAAGTGGATGTGGTTCTTGAACAGATGTATTTTTGGGTAAAAAATCTGAAAAGGTGTGTTAAGACTGACTTGACATAACCAAGTACACAATGAAGGGTCTTACTACTCACCTGGTTTGACACTCTAGGTGGATATGCATAGGTTAATTCACTTTTTTATTACAAATCATAAAATGGATTTCCATGTAAAGATGACCCCAAAAAATAGTGTTTATGATTTGGAAATTATCTAGGTAGAAATTTTACAATTTATGTTAAGCGTTAAAAAATATTTAGAAATTTAAAAAGGACAATATTTAATGAGAAAATTTATTATATTAATTATTTTAGAAATGGATCATTGAATAAATAATGTGATCAATAGTGGTGGAAAATTTATAGGTTCCCCCATTGAAGAAGGTGATGTAGCTGGTATTAGATCTGAGAATGATATGGATATATTTGGGTAGATAAATTTGGTTATGAAACGTAACCATTAATGGATGGAGGATCGTATTAAACAACAATAATATCATATTATGGACATTTTATGCTATAGAGGACCCTATGATTTTTTGGTACTACTGATCTAATGGAGGATGATAAATGGATTAAGTATTTAGAACATATTTTTATGGAATTAATATTGGGTGAAAAGGAAAAGTTTATATACAAATTTTATATTATCAATGAATATTATGATTTTTTATTAATCTATAATACTAAAGAGTTTTAAGAAATATAACTCATATAATATAATGGTTTTAAAAATTTATTCATTAACATATATTTCCCACATGATCAAAAAATTGATATAAAAATAAAGTGCTTTAGTTTTTTAAAAATGAAGAAGAATGTGTTGTGGAGTAAAAATATACACTAACGAGGTAGAAATTTACTCTTGGTAATAATTATAAAACATAGAGTGTGATATTGATCAATTTTATTGAGGGGATTAAGACATGCCTCCGAAGGGAACTAGTCTCAAAAAAAGTTTCATCATATGATTAAATAGTTTTATGTTCCATCAAGAAGGATAAGAATCTTTATTCTATAAATATATTAATGAGACAACTATAAAGGAAGAGTCCATATGTGGAAAATGAAAAAGAAATTCCTTTAAGAAAGATAATACTTTAGAACAATTTCCACATTTTAATAACTATAAGAAAAAATCACTTTGGGAAATTTTTTTAAGGATATGGATTTTGATATCAGTACCTCGAAAAGGGTTAATCGTAAAAAGAATAGATTGGGATGAAGGAAAACACTATTATTTATTGTTATAACAATAATAATATGGGGAAATGTGAAATTATTCCCCAAGTATCATGGTGATCAAGCAAAGAAGAGGAAAATGGGACAAGTTAAAGAGCATTCTATTGATTTGACTAAAGTGGAGTAATTATAATAATTTTGTAATTGGATCCAAGATAAATATTATAAGAGCTTTTAATTTATAATGAAATTAAATATATAAGTAATGAAATGTGGTTTTTTCACTATGGAATTGAGATCATGTGTTTAACATTACCAATAAAATTTATATGGTAAAAAGTTATTTTTTTATAAAAATAATGTTTGAGGGAATGCTATACCTTAATATTTTTATACTTTTTAAAAAATAATGTTTGGATAAAAAAATACTAATTCGGATATTGTTAATTGGATAAGTGATGACTACCTTGGAAATATTTTATAATTTGTAGAAAAAGTGTTCTATGATTTCATTAATGAAGTTTATAACACATTTTGATTTACTAAATATATCCAATAACTTGTGTTTTACATAAGGAAAAAGGAATAAATGATTTTTCTAATGAATTTTTATGCTATGTAATGTTGTTACCCCATTTCATGGGAATGCATGAAAATGGTGTTCCAATGTTTAGTATTTGATGATTAAATGGATTCTTAGTCTTGATTGATGGATAATGATATAGTAATTTTTTGAGATATAATGTCGTTACTTCTAAAGTGATGGATTATAATATTTGGGAAAATATAACTTTGTAGAATAGGGTTTAAGTTATCATTTTGACGTGGCATTAAGTTAATTGAACTAATTCACTATATGATGAAGCATGTTATAATAAATGGTGTCGAAATAGATCAAAGCACCACTAAAGGATATTATTTTGTTTCTAGAATAAAAACATATATATAATTTTATTCTATATGGGTGAAAAAAATATTAAACACTTGGAAAAATGGAATTAAAATAAAAATGGTGTACTATTATCACAAATTTTTATGATATTAATGGTCTTTTTCATAAATTTGGTTTAAAGATGTTTGTTTATCAAATTTTAGCTGATCATGATTCTCAATCATTCTCCATCCTAACTTGATAGTTTGATTTTTATTTTTATATATATGTTACGTTTCCCACCCATGTTCTCCTACTATGTAACCTAATTATGTAACTGGTATGCTTCCATTCACCAATTATTAATAATATTTATTATTAAGATTATTTACGATATTTTTTTATTCAATAATTGATTATTTTCAAATAAAAACCCTTAATTACCATGATTATTTTATAAATGAGATGACACAATTTTTTTGGTGGGGAAAATTTAAAACCACATGAATTTACAATATTTTTCATTTAGAAAAAATTTATTTAAGTGCATAGTTTACTTTATAAAAAACATAATGTTAATATTCTTTTATATGAAATTTGATATTTTGAATTATTTATATATAACACCATGTTTTACATTCACTAGATGAAAGAATGACTTTATTTCACGGCCTGTGTAACAAACCAGTCCTAGTTTTACTAAACATCAATATATTATTAAAATGTTATTATTTAATATGAGAAGATATAACATAGTAATTGATTTATCTGTTATAAACAGAATTTAATAAGTTATTAAAATATATATTTGAATTTATTGGTTATTATTTTTATGAATGAATATAAAATAAAAATGAATATAAAGTTAATGTTTTCATAAGAAACTATTTCTATGATCTATTGTAAATTTATTATAAAAATTAAATTAACTTATATTATTGATTGATAATAATGAAATAAATATACTATATATTCAACAAAAAATCTATATTTATCTAACATATTTTAATGTCAAAATATAAGAGAAAAAAACAATAAATATAAAACACTATATTTTAATAATATGAATTTTATAAAATTTTAATGAAAAAGTTTTTTTATTTGAATTTTAATAAATTAAAAAAAATTATATTATAAAATAAAATTATTTTTTTAAATTATAAATTTTAATTTATTGTTAGAGTGAACATTTGGTTTTTTGTGTGAAGCTTCATTTTCATAATTAATAGCGAAATTTTTTGAATTCTAATTATATAATAATTGTTTTCATATTTATTTATAATGATATAATATCTTTTAACATTGTTTTAAATAAAAATTATAAAAATTATACATTAATTATTCCATTTTATGTCATTGAAATTAATATAAATTTAAAATTATATATACTAACATATCATTCTCTTGAATAGTGATACATTAAAAACCTACATTGTCTTCCCATCTGAGTGGTTCAATTTAAATTTATTTTACCATCATCTGTGATATGAACATGGAATAATGTATTAAATATTTTTAATAATAATACTATATAATTTCCAATAATTTTTACATTTTTTTTACCAAACACATTGGTGGATGTAATTAAATTAATTACATTGATCAAGGTAAACTTATGAATAATAAAAGAAAAAACATTAAACATAAATGGAACAAATGATGTAGAAACTAGTTGAAAATAAATTTTATTGAAGTAATTATAACTTATTTTATTTTTTTATCAAATTGTGGACAATATTGGAGCTGAATTCCATAGAAAAGTGTGTGGGTGCTTCCCTTTTCTATAATTTATAAGAATGCCACTCCAACACGACTATAAAAAGCCCTCACCCATCCCACATCTGTAAAATAATGACCCAAGATGTTTTCAACCAAAATATTCTAAACTAGAGCTTAAAAATTCCTCCACTAATCATATAATACTCCCTTTGTGAATTAATTTATCCAAGTAATCCATTTGGTTAAAACCAAATGGAGTTACCCAAAAAAATAGGTAACATCCTTCCTTAAACTCTTTTTATTTTATTTTATTTATATAAACACAAAATTATTCATATTACATGATTAAATATCAAAAAATATTTGCGAATCATGTTGAGATGTTTTCATATTAATGGTTAATCATACTATTACACACACTTCAATAAAATGGTTATGAACTTATTGTTTGTGTGCAACCAACTACCACCTCGCAAAACAAGATTGTTCATTTTTCCATTACCACCACTCATGGTTTGTAATTATGATAGATAAAATATTTTTATTAGATATATAAGATATATGTGTTTTATTTATTCTTTGTATATGAATACACGAATCATATCTTAAATATTTCCAATTGGTGTATATATGATAACATCGTTTGTGGATATGTGGACTACTGCATCCTCAAAGAGATGTGATTCGATCAAGTTGTTCATGGAATTTATAAACGATAGTTTTAATTATAATTATGTATAATAAATTAAATATATATGATATGAATTACATAATGACATTTCTTGAAATATAATTTATCAATTTGTTAAACAATTCAGACACTAAAAGTGAAAATGTCGTTCATGGACTTGTGGACTGCTGCCACCTTGACACAGTGTGATTCATTATATATAAAATGAATTATAATGGTATGTATATATAATTAATAAAATATTATTTATGATATAATAATAATTCTTTAAATATATACCTCAACATACCTTTTTTCCATAACAACCGATTTAAAATGGGAACGTCACTCATCCGTACTTATAGCCGACTATCTTCAAGTATGTAACATTGGCAATTTTTCACAATCATATTTTATGAGTGGTATTACAATTATAGTTTCTGTACAAAAATGGTAAATATTTGATGAATGATTTTCTTCTAATGTTTATATGATTTCCCCTTTTACCATAAATTTACCTACAAAAGTTTTTTTTGACACATAAACCGAATTTGTTTAAAACACCCAACATAGACATAATTATTTAGTTAGTTGTATAAAATATTATAATATGTGAAATAAAGTTAATGAATAAAATTAAATTTATTATTAATTGAATAATAATTAACACAATTTTATTTTTCATGATGATATAGACAAAAATGATAAGCCATACTAAAGGCAAGGTATTATTTTCTCACTTTTACATTCATGAGTCATACATCATAATCAAAACATATTAATTTTCTGTGGTTTATATAGTACCATTTTTGATAAATTAGGTACTGATTTATTTTTGAAACATCTCTTTTAGGGGGATTAGTATTCAACAGTAACTATGTAGTAAGATATTTCATCTCAATTTCATTTAATTGAATCATTTTGTATTGTTATACACCAAGATTCTTTTATATGGTGTATATAATTTCCTCCGACATTTTATATCGTGAATCTCTTCATTATCATGATAGTATATGTTTCACTTTTGATTATTTCTTCCTGGGGATTATTACTCAAATGTTCCAATGTGGTGTTGGAGAATTGGGGACGTTTAATGATTATTTTCCATAAAAATATTTTAATGATATTTTAATGGTATTTCCATTCATCAATGTAAAAATCCGTTTTTGGTAATTATCATCAACTTGTGAATTATTGAAAAATCCATATTATTTGTTTAAAAATATTTTTGATGATAACATATATTGTTTAATAAATTAATTAGTTATTTGATATGAGGAATTCTTTGGACAGGAAGTGAATGGTGGGTACCATGTATTATATACCCTCTTGATCCATCGACAGGTTCTCATGACACATATATATTTTCCAAATAAGATGGGTTTCTACATGATATTTTTAATTTTATTATGTAAGGTCTAAATGGGGTTGTTTTTCATATTCCATAGACATGACATCCAATAATTATGAACTTCCATACTTGATATTTTAGTAATTATTATTATCTATGATATTTTCATATGATAAAATATATATATTCATTTAATTATTAGTTCATTTATTAAATTGAATATGTTTTATTTATTTACCTATCAATATTGATTATTCTATACATATTTACTTGAAGGAATTTTGTTTTCTATTATTTCCCTTTTTATGTTTATTTATTCCCATTGATTCATTATTTATTTCATTTTACATACCCTTATTGAGAATTTGACCTCACCCTTATTTTTTATCATTTCTACAGGTTTTGAAGAAAAATACTTTAATAGACATTCAGGGTTATTGTTTACTTCAATTTATTATGTATAATGTTTTTATTTTCTAATTTTGAATTTAATATGGACATCATGTATATAATATGATCTTCCATAACTAATAAATATTTATATCCATTGGGATTTAAAGATCGTATTTATGATAATGTAGTAAATAAATTCACCGACTCCTTGATTTTTTAGATTAGGGTGTTACCCTCTAAATAATTGCTAAACTAAAGATCTAATGATATGTTTTTATGGTAATACTTTTTAAAGAAATTGTGTCACTACCAAATATTAATAGAATGAATCTTATTGTTAATTTCAAAAAAAATCTAGAGATTTCATCACTTGTGACCAATGTAAATGAGAACCACAAAGGACCGCATGATTCCCTATATGATAAAGTATCATAAAATAGAACCTAAATCATAAAAATAATAAGAATAGTTAGATATAAATAGTATTAGTCAATGATTTTGGTGAGGTAATACAATTATTCAACACACTAAAATAGTTATGAAACATCAAATTAAGAATGAACTTCACTCAACTTAATGTGAGACTAGTAAAAAGTGAAGATAGCTTAGTGAAATAATTCCTGAATTTGGGATAATACCACACTACTCTTATGAATCACCAAATATCCATTATATTCTTTAGTTTAGGCTAGGACTCGATAGCATTCTCCTTTTCAGTATCAATGGAGATTCTTTGTTTAGAAGCCACATTCCCAAAGAACATTTTTTGTTGAATCTGAAATTGTAATTTAGGAATAATGGTATAAATTTGGTTATTTTTCAAGATATACACAACTTTTTACAAATCAATCACATGATAAACCATGGAGTTATAGTAAAAAATGATGTCATTGAAGAATACCATGAAAAAAAAGTTTATATATTAAAGGATTATTTTATTCTTTTGTTCCATCTAATTGTCTTAATCGTTGGTTTTGATAGAAGTAATATCATGGCATTAAGAGTGTCTATAAAGTTACCTATATATATATATATATATATGATATTTTCAATATCATATTACTAGAAACTAAACTTGTGGTAACAAAACTGATGATTATTTTAGAAAACCAAATATCCCATTTCAATATAATAAAAAAACATAATTGGTGGTTAATGAATAAATATTATTTATTACATGTTTATTAAGATTATAATGATTAAAAAAGTGATCTGGTTCATCAGCCTTTATGAAAAAAAACAGGTAAAACCCAAGGAAACAAACTTGGTTGAATGATTCACTTACAAAAAAAATCATACACTTGATTATTTTGTTCCATCACTTCTTCTAGTGAATTATGATAAGAGGTGATTGATATATTATGTATACCTAAAACCAAGTAAATAGGGAACACCGCCTTCCTCTCTAATGTTAGATAAGAGAATTTTTACTTCATATCAAGAGGAAATTCAATAAATACTAGAGGTAGATTATCAAAATAGGATTACTGCTACAGTTAAACAAAAAAATATATTATTATACACATATCATGATGCGTATTCATTTCTTGGATATCCCCATTGGTATTATTATTCATAAAAACTATGAAATTCCCCATTTAATGTACTAAATGAAACCCGCTATTGATAACAGAATATCTAATCACAATGATCCATCCAACAATCCATTCCATTAATGTAAACTATGGGATTTATCTATAGAATTAAAAATTCCTAGATATTATCAATGTCTAATTAATAGAGAGTGAACGGGGGGAATTAGATACCCTTCTCGATATTTATCCTTCGAGGTGTCAAATTTAAATCACATATGGTATGATATCCATTGGAGTTTCTAGAAATCATAATTTTTATTGATGTAAATTAATGATATGTCTTTAAATCAGTTAAATAAGGAAGATATAATAATGATATGGTAATTGTACAATCAATGTTATAGATACCACATCAGTTTGATCTAGAAGCTTTCCTATTGCATGAAGGCTCTCCATTACATTTACAAGTAGTTGGAAACCCATTTCTAATGAAGGATCTCCATTAAATTTACATGTAGATGGAAACCCATTTCTAATGAATCATCTTACTATGATTCATATCCTATCATTTTAAAGGATCCCATACCACAATGATATATGACACATATATGAAAATACCTTTACAAGTGACACCAATATTTGTTTGAGATATATATATTTAGTACCTCCATGTAAGCAAGTATTTGGTTCCAAAACATTTCATTTTGGTAGTAATGTAGTTGGAAATTACCATAGAATTTAGTAGATGATGAATATTACTGAAAAAGATAACCACTGCAATTTCCACCATTACGATGATTCAATTTTTTGAACCCTTTAATATAAAAACTACGACTGTCACTTAGATTTTGAGGTATATGGGTAAACCCTAAGTTATCTTATAGTTAATTTCAACCATCAACGAACTACCTCTGAAATTAACCTATTTTTAATCTTTTTCATGAAGACATGATATTTAATGTCTATTCAAATAACAATCTTAATCCTTTTGGCCTTAATTTTCTCATTCAAACTAGCCTCGGGTGAAAATTGACCTTGTTCAACAAAATGATTATGATACTATGTTACATTACAAAAAACACAGTGAAGGATGAGACACTCCATATATATAGCTAATTCCATTGTATTTGGATACAATTTCTCAATGAGTAGAGTGTAGATTTATTTCCACTCTAGGATCTCATTCTTCTTTGTTATAATTATTAAATCACACTATATAATTCTTGTAACATCATGTTGGAAGATGAAACAATTCACCATAATAGATTATGATGTATCCATGAACATGAAGAGCTAATAAACCTTTGAAAACCAATCCACCTCATAATTTGGATAATTATATTGTTGTATATATGGTGGTTTTTGACAATGAAACATAAATGACAAGTTGATTTTATCATCTCATTGAAGTTCCAACAATTTTTCCTAAAAAGAGACCAGATCAGATCATTGAACCATATCATACACCACATTGACAATGATAACAAATATTTTGTGTTCAAATGAAATGTTAAATTATTTTTTTCACCTAAATGTCGCTCCCGATGACTGATCAGGAATCATATTGAGGGAATAATATTACTTAAAATCAACCTATAATAATGAAAAATCATTCGAGATACACATGAATTTCATCACATTTAGATATAAACATTTGAAGCATAAAAATCATTTCCATTTTTGGAAAAATTCAATAATCAAATTGACGTATTCAACAAATAATTCTTTTAATCCACCCATGGAATCTTAAGTCTCACCATAGAGATATCTGAGTGTAAACTCACATATATAGTACCCCTTATAGTAGAAAAACAATCTTCCGTATATCAATACCACTAAAAAATAATATTGACACCAAATTTAATTTAAAACCATCAATTGACAAAAAAACATGTAAAAACCTTGATACAAAACTAAACCCAGTTCCTGAATAAATCATAACACAACTAGAAGGGAGTTACCAATTCCCATTTGTTTGCGAATAGTTACTAGGAATTGTGAAATTATAAACGTGGAAGTATTTCCCAAAATGGTAACAAGATAAAATAAAAAACAAATGGGGATAGTTCAGAAATAGTTGGTGTACCAAAATTTCAATCAAGATTAATAAACAAAAATAATATTTCAAGAATGATAGACATCAAAAAACTCAATGACATTATCATTGCATGATCTCCCCATAAATATTGGATCACATAAAATTAATTTCACTACCAACTTACATGTTACTACTATTAAGAATACCCACCACCTCCAACTGGTTTTTTCCCTTTTACTGGACCTTGTAAAATTAATTCAAAAAACTACAAATTGTAAACATAGTGTGTGATAAACAAGTGACTAGATAAATTCCACTATGTATTTGATAATAAATCCATGACATATAAACCAAATATTATCAATATTTATAAAATAAGGAATGGATATCTTTTCAAATATCATAATTAAAAATAATATTTGAATAATTTCACTGGAATATATAAACAATGTATGGATAAGAATATTTTTCAAAACAATAAAAAAGGCATTAATATAATCATGGATGAATAAAAAATTTCATAATAGTTGGCATGTAAAAATTCATTTTCAAACATAGAACCTTGGTTATGAGTCCTTGGGTTGGTTAGATAAAGGCTCAAGTTTCAACATAGTTTTATAGAAGTATGGATCTAGGTGTGAACACATCCTTAGATCTCATGCATGTGAGGAACTGGAATACACCACAAATAATGAACCCCATACCCTTAATATGTTTATTCATTGTTGGAAATGTCAATCCATTGGTTTGAAAAACTAATATATGTAATGAATTTATATCTAAGGACATCCACGTAACTAAAAAGACTCATATGTTTTTAATAAAATAAATCATGGTGAAAATCTATCATCTCAAATCACTTTAATGATTTATCATTTAAGAAGCCCCAAATCATGTTTCAAACATTACTTTTAATTAAAATTATGAAAATAAAATTATTTTCACTCCAATTAAGTCCTTTCATATAAAATTATATCATTTATAATCCATATAAAATTCAATACATTCATACATCAAGTATAAATAATTAAAATCATCCTTGAAGCATTAATTGCAATTACAAATCATTATCTAGAAATCAATACATTAGTTCACATGCCATTTCCAAAAATGTTCAACCGAAATCGTTCCCTATTTTAAATATTTATCAACGATATCAATTCATTCAATACTATTAAATTAGGAATTGATTTCAAATAATATAAGAAATAGTGGTTTTATTTGTAAGAAATTGAATTTTAGAACAGAGTACTTTAAGAACTGTACCATTAAACACCCAAAAAGTGATATACAATCAGTATAAAGGAAGGATAACCAATGATATCATCATCATGATAAATTATGTCCAACATCAAATTCTTATTCATTGTTCTCCATTAATAATGAACAAGAACCAGGTGGAGGGGAATAAAATTATCCAAACAAAATATGGAATGTCGAGAACTTCCCCCACAGAACACGAACAATCAAAAATCCATAAAAAGGAAGGAGAAATCATTTTTAATATATTAAAAACAAGTAATGATATTTATATCCATTACTTTAACTAATACTACAACATTATTTTTTGGATAAATATAATTTAATACAATACATGGATCTAAAAGGCCAAGTGTTGTTATAATACTATGCTTATAATACATCAAAAGAAATATAAAAAATGTCACACTTTTTTTCTAACAATAATGAGATCCTAAATCTATTTTATATCCTAAAAAACTGTTGTATATAATAGGTAAGGAATAAAAGAAAGAGGCGAGCTAACATTCCCAGTATATGAATAAACATGATAATGAATCATAACATGTGCATCCAATGTCTAACGTGGTATCATAAAAGAAAGTTCCCATGAGTAATCACAAGGGAGAATACCATAAAGAACATGGTATAATTTGATAATAGTAATATTGGAAATATTAAATGAAATATAAAATTTCAGAGACATGATTCATGGATAACATGCTTGATAATATCACATGTTAGACAATGTACGATAAGATTTTAGGTTTACTCCCTAATCACATAAATAATTCCTCCTAACATAAAAAACACTTCCTAAATAAATTTAGTTCTATCTATTTACATCAATAAATACAAGATCATGATTTATGTATTCCACAATATGGAAATCAATCTTAACGAATACACATAAAATTTCTAGTGTAAAGAATATGTGTTGCGTAATCATTAATGACATCATAATAAATAAAAATTTCATAAATATGATATATGGAAAAGGAATAGATGGACCATGTTACCCTTCCCAAGAAAGAAAAATATTCTAGGTATAAATGTGATTATCATATCTATATAATTTTAATAAATGCATAACTGTAAATAGATAGAGAGTGAGACTAAGTTAGAGACAGAATGATTATTTCCCATTGAAATGGTAGTTTAGGGAGATACATTACTTTGAGTTTACAAGATCAAAATTCATTTTTATCATCCATAATAGTAAAATTATATTAATTATTAATATATCTATGTAAATTTTTTTACTATACTATTCATTTTTCTTTTCTATTATCATTTCATATTTGATTACTTAATTATTAAATTTCATAAACTAGGTCGTCCTTCCATCAATCATGGAAATCGACCCAGCCGATGATATAACCCAAGAGGGATCCCCAATCATACTAGACTAGAAAATAGTATAGCTTATCAAAGACAATATATATGGGAACAACACATCTATATAATAAACTGTAATAAATAATCAACACCAAGAAGAGAGTAAAATCAAGAGAATCCATAAACACATAATATGTTATATACATCAATAGGATACAAAACAACATGGGATCAAAAAGAAACATAGAAAGTAAAATAATTCCCAAAAAGTAATGGAATGATGTCCACATGAATTCCTGGTCACCACCCAAAAAAATTTCCATTGTACACCACTGAATAACCCAAACCTGAAACATGAACATAAAAAATGACTTAGGTCTACTGATGTCGAGTGGAATATGTAAGGTGTGAGAAAAAACATCATAGTATGTATGCACCATAGAATATATAAATTTTATTTCCTAAAATAATCATAATCACATGTTCGATATATATTTTGGAAAGTAATTTTCATGAACCATGTCGGGTATTTATGAAATCGAGGTCGAACCCGATCCGCAGCAAGGCCTGAAGGGTGTTCCCAATCACCCATAGAATATCACATGTTCTCGGGTATCAAAAAGTATAGTTGGGAATTATTTAAACAAATGTGTATAAATATAAATAAATGGGAAAAATAAGACAAACCAAAACAATAAGTCTAAACAAAAAAATCCGTTAACAAAAACAATAATTTGAGTTACATATTTAAAACAAACCAAGAAATAACTACCACTAGGTAGGGTGTAAAAAACCCAACTAAAAAAAATAATCCTAGAAAGAGGACACCACCATCAATCCATCTCCATAATGTCATGTGAAGAAGTCAGCTAACAACCTGAACCACCACTTCTAAAAACAATACATTTACCTGTGTCTGGCATAAACAAATCTACAGAGACACAATGGTGTTATTTTGGTGTTAGCTAACACCCAATAGTATGCCTCCAAGATAATATTCCATGCATAAATATTAAATGTAAAATACAGTTACATGTTTAAAAAATGTAAAGAAATAAAGTCTTTAACAATTTTAATGAAAAAGTTTTTAAGGATAACAATGCTAAAGAAAACAAAATAAATTAAAAAACACACTCACACACTAACATTAAAGATAAACCAAATGATACATCATCTGCTGATGGTGAGCATAAGGTAAACAAGGAGCACCAAATATGGAATATTCCCTATAGTTACTAAAGATTAGTGGGACCCTAGAACATCATCTCTCAGTAAAAAGTAGTATAGGAACCACAAAAACATGTGTTATCATGAACAATCAACTAGTAGGGAACATACACATAACCTAGCGGTCTTCTATCATCATAAAAAAAATTAGTATTGTAATTGTCAAATTCTCTAAGTGAAACTAGGACAATGAAGCTTCTATATCTCTATAATATTAGTCCTAGTTTTCCCACCTAGTCCCCTGGATTCCCATTTGTGCACAAGAGGTTCTAAGTACATGTCACATGTCATACTCAAATAAAAAAACATAATAGGTGCTACCTGTATCCAATGCCACCAATGGCACAAACAAATTCTATTTTAAAAATATACTCACACCAAAAACACTTCCAAAGTTAATCTGCATCACCCTCACAATCAATTGAAACAAATCCATAGTAAAAAAATCTCATTAATAATTAATAAACCACTAAAAAATTATTAAATAATTTAAAAAATATATCTCAGGACTTTAAACAACAAAAACCCATCCAAATATTCTTTTATGAAAAAAACATTTTGACGCTACAAAAAACTCAAACTGTGTAGTTTATAGAATACTAGTGAACATCTCAACATGGTTTTTAACATTGAAACACACATATCAGACAAACATGCTACTAAAAATAATGAACAGTAGATCCCATATAAAACTAGATTACCACCATGAAAATGAACTAATTTATATAATAAATTAATTTTTCCGAAAACATAATTCATAAAATAATAGTTATATGAAGAATACCCTAACTTGGTGAAGGAAAACATTGAAAATTTGATGTGCAAAGTCCACAACATGCCAACCATACCACCAAAAGGTGATTAAGCTCTAAAATCAAAACATCGAGCCAATTACACCCAAATAGAACCAAATGAGACTTAAAACCCAAACTGAAATCCTCCAAAATGGATGAAACAACCAACCTACAAATAACACACTAACAAATAGGGTGTAAGAGCCTAGCCAAGAGAGGCTGATTGTGCCGAAAGGGGTGTTCCACCAGATGGAGTCTCACTGGGTAAGGCAAGGCCAAGGGAGCCGTGATGGGGGAGTTATGCACTAGGTGTTTTTTTGTGATGCATATAGCAAGGGTTTCATGGACCAGAGGAGGGTAGTGTGAGGTTGTTCACTAGATGATATGGGTGGGGTCCAGTCAGATTTCTGGAAGAATAGCGGGGAAAGGGAAGAGCTGGGGTAAGGTTAGAAGAGGGAGTATACAGTGGGATTTGGGTGGGGGTATTGTGCATGATGGTGGGGAGGGGTTAGGTAAAAAGGAGGGTAAAAATAAAGAAAATATATAGAAAACGAAAAGAAAAAAACCATAAAATAAATAAATCCACTAAATTATTATATTGTTAATTAGTATTGAAAATATAAAAAATAATGTAGGCAACTTTATAACAACCAATTACATAACAATAATAATATAATTACAATATTGATAGAAATAATAATAATAATAATAATAATATTACTATTCTTACTATTCTAAACTTTTTAATGAATCTAAAAAAATCCCTCATATGATTTAACATTGAATTTATTATTCATTTAGTTAATTAATTATTTGATTGTGCACTGGGAAATCCGCATAGTGTTTTGGCGTAGCCACAAGGATTCGACTGTTCCATGCACATTGGTCGGACATTGCCAATACAAAATGCTCATTTATCTACAAAACCGCAAAAACTAATGTCATTCCTGACCGAAACCTCAAAAAAATCTTAATTCCAGATAAAACTATTAAATTAAAGTTAAAATGAAATTATTTATGATGTTCAAAATCTGAGTGTGACAATTCTCCCCACCATAAAAACGTTATGCCTGGTAAATTCTACTTAAAGTCTGATCAGAGAATAAAAATGTGTACTCCAAATCAACACATGTCTTCCACTCCCATGTCTCATAATCATCATTCCCAGGATGCTACAAGACATAGACAAATGGAATGTACATCCCACAAAACCCCTTCTCTTGAGAATCCACTATCCGTACTGGCCACTCATACACAAATACATTGGGGTATGTCTCCATTCCTTCCCCAATCAACACCTGAGATGGGTCCATATAATAATTTTTCAATTGGGGTACATGAAATTTGTCATGAATAGAAATCAATTGAGAAGGTAAATATACCATGTATGACACCTCACCAATCTGCACAGTGATCTCGAAAGGCTTGACATACCATAGTGTCATCTTTCCAAACATCCCTAAATGACGGTGACCTAATCAAGGGTCCACATTCAAGATCACTCGATCACCCATTTAATACTCATGATCATGATAACTCTGACCAGTATAAGATTTTTGGTGACTCTGAGTTGTCAAAAACCCATTCTAGATCAACTTGAGTTTCTCACACTTCTCCTACATGAGGCTCAGTCTCGAAAGTGTAGTCTCACCTACCTCAGTAAAACATAATGGAGACCAACATGGATGACCATATAGCACATAAAAGAGGAAAATTTAAATAAATTATTGGTAACTATTGTTATAAAAGAACACCACCAATCTGAAAAGGATATCCCATAATCCTTTGAAATCCAGCCCACTTGTGCGAACCATGTCCTCTAGAATTTAACTTACATGCTCTATCGGACCATCTATTGGGAACTGATATGTTGTGATAATTTTTATCAGCATTAACAAATAAATTTGATGACATTAAAACAATTGAGAGGTAATGAAAATGACTCTATCAAAAAAAATTGCTGACAACACAACATGAAGCCGTTCTGGGTGCTGAATATACAATTGGCCCAACTCATCCACTTTAGAAATATCATGGATAATAATAAAATGGTATGATTTGGTCAAATGTTCAATCACTAACCAAACCGACTTTCTTCCTTGAGGTGTATGTGGAATGCCCATAATGAAGTCCATGGTGAAATTTTCCCACATCCAGGTTTGAATGGGTAACTACTAAAGCAATCTAGAGGGTTTTAGATGCTCTGATTTCACCTTATGAAAGGATTAGAATCTTGATATGGATTTAGCTATGTCGCGTCTCATACCTATCCACCAGAAATAGAGAAGAACATAATAATAAATCTTGGTAGTACTAGGATATATGGCCTCCTAATACTATTGTCTATCATGTATCACTAACTTCGGTAGAGACAAAAACACCACTACACAGCTCTTGAAGCAGAATATCCCCTAGGCAGACAATGAAAAATCCAAATAAGTCTCCCCACCATAAAGAAAATTCATTGAATTCTAACAAAACTAATCACATTGTTTATCCCACTGAATTGACTACAGAAAAGTAGGATTGAACTGATTTATCACCAAAAAAGTACATCTGATATGTTCCTTGATCTCCAAGTGCATCTAGCCAAAGAGCCCCATAAAAATCTCAAAAATTACTGGAATTCATTAAAACCTACACAAGAAATTTCCTGTTCAATACATCGGCCACCACATTACCCATTCCTAGGGTATAGATGATATCAATTTCAAAAACGTACTGGTACTCAATCCATTGACACTACCAATGATTAAGATACTTTTATGAGAAGATGCAGGCTATGCTCTTATGGTCGCAATAAAATATACATTTCTCCCCAAATAGATGTTGATTCCATATCTTTTGAGTGTGCATCATCGCTTCCTACTATAAGTAGTGAGTCAGGTAATTCTTCTCATGTGGTTGGAGTTGGTGAGAACCATTGGACACTAAATAATTATTCTATATGAGTACACACCAATGTCCTATACCTGAACCATCACAATAAATAGCCTTTACTAGACTCTGGAAAGATCAACATAGGGGAATTAGTCAACTTCCACATCTTCTCCGCAAAGGATTCCTGACACAGTGGGATCTATTAAAACTTCACCCCATTATGGGTGATTTCGGTCATAGAGGAAACAAGCCACAAAAAATCTATAAAAACACATGTAATAACCTTCCTGTCCAAGAAAACTGCTGATATCGAACACATTGCAAAGCTGTCCCCACAACATAACAACACTGGTCTTCTCAGGATCCACTGAAACCCCTTACTCTGAAATGACATGGCCCAGAAACATCATGTCGCTAATCCAAAAGTTTCACTTAGAAAGATTCAAATAAAGGTTATGATCCCAGAATGTGCCCAACTTTCTATGAAAATGATTCCCATTCTCTTCCTTAGATCAAGAGTAAACTAGGTTTTCATCCACAAATCCCATGACAAAATAGTCGAGATACTAGTGGAACAACCAATTCTAGAGCACTGTAAAAACCACTAGATAATTTTTCAATCCAAAGGAAATGACCAAATAATCAAATTTTCCATACCTGGTTTGGAAATTTGTCTTCAGGATATACATTTATCTCACCCATAATTGGTGGAAACCAGAACACAATTCTATTTTGGAGAACCAATTTCCCCCATCAGCCAGTAAATAAAATCATCAATATGTGGTAATTAGAATTTATTTTTTTATGGTTACCTTATTCAACTTCCGGTAATTAATGAAAAACCAGAGATGTCAATCTTCCTTTTTGTGAATAAGATTGGGGTGGCCTGATGAGATATTCTCAGTCAAATTAATCATTTGAATTCCAAATAGTCTAGATAAATTTGTAATTCCATCAATTTAGTGTGGGCCATGCAATATGATTAAAGATATATAGGCTATGTTACCAATGTCAATTCAATAAATAACTCTAACTCTTGCTCTGGGGGTAAGCCTGAGAAACCATCTATAAAACCCTCTATAAACTCATCCATTAAATGAGGTAATTCACCCAAAAGAGAACCACTATCTTCTTCCAACACGAGTGATGATAGTTTATAAATAAATATTTCCTTACTCGAAAAGTGGATGTCCCGAACGACCCAACTGATTATCCCATCCCCCCATGAAATACATGAGGACTCCCATCAGGCCCCCTAAAACCAACTCACCACTGATAGTAGTGAATATGCACATGAAAGAACACACACTAGTCTATGCCGAGGGTCACATAAAATAGGTCCATATCCAGGACCATGAAATCTCATTCCATCTCAAATCATGATATAGAAAGCGCATGTGACGAACACCTAAGGACTTTCTCCTTCTTCTTACCTAGAGGTGTAACCTTCTCCATTTCAAAAGATACGAGCGCGGTTGGAGGGTTTATAAAGTTCACATGATAAGAAGGCATAAAATGGATTAATGAACCAATATCAAATAAAACTGAAACTATAGAAGATGAAATCACAATTGTACATCAAATAGTCCTAGGTCCTGCATCAGATCTAACTGGTGCTTGATCCATAACATTTAGATTTATAGTCCCCACCTGAGAATGACCACATGCATATTGATCTTCTTGGATCTAGATAAACCTAGAAGATGATCTAGTCCTACCACCAAGACCACCAAACCATGATCCCATAGTCCTGGTCATCTCAAACTGAACAAACACTCCCCTAAAAGCCACAGATCCTTCCACACTCTGGTATGGAAATGTCACTCTAGAAAATCATTGAATAATATACATAAAAACACATCGATAGAAAGTCCAGAGAGGGTAGGGCCATGAAAATTGGATGTTCCCTACATTCTTGTACTGATGGAACACAATAGACTTGATACCAGAATCCATAGAGGATATCTACCTGGAAGGTTGGCCTGAGCTACTACCACCCTTCATCTCTTACTCATTATACTTCCTCTTCTTCACTGATGAACTGATACTACTAATAAAAGACATTGCCCCAATGGAACCAGACCTTATCTTGTGGTCAATCATTATCATATAAGCTCAACCATACACCTCAGCATAAGTATCTAGTTTGGACAAGAATATCAGAGAATAAAAGTATGGCTGCTAACCCTTTTCAAATATCTGAGCCTTAAACTATTTGTTGGAGACTATTTTAGGGGCATATGAGACATTCTTGGTGAAGCGGTTGTGATACTCCATTACTGATTGGTCTCCCTAAACAAGATCCCTGAATTCTTGAGATGTAAAAAACACAAGACATTATGCTAGTATGATTCATTAAATAACGCCTTGATGGAATTCTTTCTTATCTACTCAAGATTCCCAACACGGACCACAGAGTCACCCCACCTTCTAATGAGACCTTCTAGTAGAAACAAAGGGCATTTCAATTTAGTCTCTTCAAGAGTATCAAAGAACTCGTACATGTTCTCTATCATCTAAACCATTCTTCTTCTTCCTGAGGCTCTGTGATACCTTAGATTGTAGGGGGGTTTTTTCTAGATAAATTTATTATATTTGACTTTTTTGTAACAGATTCATCTTCTCTATTTAGGGCAGGATGAGAAAGAGTCTCTCCATGTCCTAAAACCTGTATGGTAAAGACATAGAAATTCCTTGTAATTTTTTTAATTAAATTGGAATTTTATTAGACCACAAAAATTGATAGAGTGTGATCTCGAGGCCCCGTGTTCCCGTAATAAATTTCTGAAATTTCTTTCGGGTATGTTTAGTAAACTTGTGAGTGAGTGTTTTTAACATTTGAACCAGTGCTCGGAATTGAAATATGAGGGCACCTTTGAACTCGTGGAACTGTTATTCGATTAAATAGACCTTTACCTCGACCACAGTATATTGAGGGTGAAAGATTGTTTTTCATTTTTTCATTGAAAAATAAAAATTTTTTTTAACATTTTTATTTTTATTTCAAACACCCATGTGGATGTTAAGTGGTGGGGACCACCAGAACTAAACCATCCATGTGAATATTAAGAGGTGAGGACCACCCGAACTAAAACCCCGAATTCAAATACATGGTGGAGGGGACCACCTAAACCCCACATTAATGGAGAAAACCCCTAAACTCCTCTTTAATTACTCCTCCCATTTAATTGAGTAAATTTATTATGCCAACTCTCCATTCAATCAATAGTGTCATTTAATTATGGTTTCAACATAAATTAAATCGATTTAAATATAAATTGGAATTTCATATCTTGGGATTTTTGGGAGAGTATTGGAAAAAGGGTGGAGCCTTGGAGGATTGTGGAGAAACAGATCTTCCAACAAATAAAGCACTCCAGAATTGAAGAATGATGATGATGTTTGAGCTGACATCAGAGGCGTCTTGTGGAAGTGACGAACGCTGATGACAATATTCCCTATGACTTTGTCTCCTTCCTCACGACCTCTAAAAAAAATCCTCTGAGGTGGGCGTTTAATTTCGTGTGATTATTGATTTCCATGTTCATCCCTTCTAAATGAAGAACGTGAATTAGCTCTCTAACTAGTTGATCTTCATATAATTTTTTTTAGGGGTTTGGGAAAAATCATTGCTGAAGGTTGTAGGGTTTCACATTCTTCATGAAAGATTTATTAATCCGCTTGCTACCACCCTAATGCAGAGGGTGTGGGCTAAACAAACTTGGTCGTAAATCTCCTCATTTTTCTTGAGTTTTTGTTTTTTTCCTCTCAATGGAAGAAGGCGATGATGGGTGTCGATGAATGGCACCGTTGGTACTCAGATACGGAGGCCGAAACACCAACAGCCGTGATGAAGGAAACAACACAACCATTTCCCCGGCGTCACACCATGACCCTCGCACCGCCCCCGACCACGAGATGCTCTGTGGCCCCCAATCCGCCCCACGGCCCTTGTGCTGCACCGTGGCCCCCTTGCCGCCCCGCGGCCGTCGTGCCGCCCTGTGGCCTCCCGAACCCCCCACAGCCATCGCGCCGCCCCATGGCCCCTGCACCACCCTGTGGCCCCCGCCACTCCCCGCGGCCCCTGTGCAGCACTGCGGCCCCCACCCCACACCACTTCCCCCATGCCGCCCCGCATCCCCCACGCCACACCGAGGTCGTCCTGCCACTAGGCTGGGCCAACCAAAGCAGGCCAAGCCAGAAGTAGTAGGCCGGGCCGGGTCAGACCGTACCCAAACCAGTTTCGATCAGTCCCATACATTTGGCCATAACTTTGGCACCAAGTGCCTGTTTGACGAACCGTCTATGTTTCCTGAAACCATAGAGCGAGAATATCCTTTTGGTATACCCCACATGATATTTGTATTATGTTGTGGTATGGTTGGGTTGGATTGAGCACAAATCCAAATGGGCACTCGAGACTAAAATGCTAATAACGTACAGACCAGGTGTCCGTTTGAAAAAACATATACTGCATTGAGACCCCTTGGAAATGGGAGTCCTTTGGGCTGATTCTTAATGGGACATCGTGGCAGTTTGAGTATTGACCAAACGCTTGATGATCAGACCCTCCCAGAGAGAAGAAATAATTGTGCGGGAACCCTGTAGCTGGCTGTGACAATGTACTAGGATCCTTTGTGGGTCTGAAGACGTACTGATGATATACTAAAATCATGTGTGGGTCTGATAATGTACTAACAATTTACTAAGATCTTGTTTGTGTCATATGACCTACAGAAGATGTACTGGGATCATGTGTGGGTTAGACGATGTACTGACGATGTACTAACATCATTTGTGGGTTTTGACGACGTACTAACGAGGTACTGGGATGTTGTGTGTGTCTGAAGATGTACCGACAATGTACTAGGATCATATTTGGGTCTAACGACTTACTGACATTGTACTAGGACCCTGTGTGGGTATGATGACTTACAGTAGATGTACTAGGATTCTGTGTGTGTCTGACGATGTACTAACGATGTACTTGGCTCCTCTGTGGGTTTGATGATTTAATAGGATCCTGTGTGGGTCTGACAATGTACTAAGATAATCTATGGGTCTGATGATGATTTAAGATCCTACATGTGTCTGCCTCTTAATAGTGTAATATGATTCAGTCATTACATCTAATCATCTCTAATACTGTATCTAATATATACCTGGGGTGAACAGAGTTCGTACCTGTGTGGTACTTTCCTTCATAGTAATACCATGGTGGTATTATTTTGTGTGGTGTACCTGTGTGGTACTTACCATTTTGGTATTAATTTCTTTGTGGAATTTTTGTGCTTTGGGCTTTTGTGTTGGACCCTATTGTCTCCTCATGATTGAGATGGGTATATTTGATAACTTAGGTATATGTCTGGGTATATACCTAAGTATGGTTGTTAGATGATTTTAGGATTTTTGGTTTATCCTTTGTGGATTTTGTGAGACATTGAGGGTTTCGGGGTCCCTACTGAGTATTGTTATACTCAACCCTGCACGGGCTATGCCCACACCATGTTGTGATTGATGTAGATGACGGACAACGCTGATCAAGGATGAGGGTACCAGGACTAGATGGTGCACGGAGGTAGACCACATGGCGTGTCGGTACGCAAAGGAGACAGATGGACATGGAGTACTGAGAAGGCGATCTATACCTACCATTTAGGTAAGAACCTCATAGGATGAACCAATATCTTTTTTTTTTCTCTTTCTTCAGTTGTATTGTATTTCAGTTGTACTTGTACCTTTACTATTAGGCTTGTATTCCGGCCCCTCTTAATTTTAGTACTCTTTTTTATATATAGTTTTCATGTGTTATTATCTTGATGTGTGCTTGGTTTCTTGTGTTTAAAGAATATAAAGGCAATGACTTCCTAGTTTTAGGTAATATACCTTTCGGTGCTAGTCGCCATCCCCTGCCTTATGGAAGGCGGGCTTGGGGTAGTCACGAAACGAGCCCTAGGGGACAGGTCATGAAAAATTGTTATCATAGGAGTAGGTTATACCATATAACATAGGACTATAATTTTTTTAAACAACAATAGTGTTATGTGTAGTGAGTGTGGTTATCAGTTTAGGGAATCCAGTGTTGGTTCCGCGACCGATGTATCCATACACCAGGACCCTGACTTCTGATTTATGAATCAGTGCAAAAAACAATGATTGTGTGTGTGCTTTGAAAAGATTTATTTGTGATCTTTTTGAGTAATCTCACTAGGTATAACATATTGACTGTGTCACACCTATTTCTTTTCAGGATTCCTCCATGCAGACAACCAGCTAGGGTTCCAGATATAGTACGCACTGGTAGCCCACCGAGCGATGTGGGCTCGGTGCATGGCCCTCTTCCAGTAGAGGCACCAGCAGAGTCACCATAGGTACAATTACTCATTGGGGCATCAATGAAACCAGCCCCAATAGTATTGGGTTGACACCACTTGAGCACATTACATGTTTTCCAGTGCTATAGGCCACCGGGATCAAGTGGGAGACAAACCTAGAGGCGTCTGAGGATTGGCTGGAGGCCATGGAGAGATTCTTATGAGTAGTAGGGACACCAGATAATATTATATTGATCCTTTCCGTTAGTATTCTATAGGGAATAACAAGCATATGGTGGTGCTTGATGATCTAGGTTCACGACGAGGTGACGCTTCGCTGGGATGACTTGGAGAGCCTATTCCGGGTAGAGTTTGTCCCGGTGACTCTTCATGCAGTTTTAATATAGGTGATTCTTCATCTACACCAGGGTAGTTTGACTATGGATCAATACTCTGTGAGGTTCACTGAAATCTCACACTACTCCACTGATATGTTGCGAGTCCCATTCTTCAGTGCCCAGACCATCGAGTAGGGGATCAGGTGATAGACCAGGGCATCAATGATTTATCTAATCATCCCAACGAAGGCTGGGGTGTTAGAGTGAGCTCTCTTAGTGGAGGGTTTTCTTGGTGAGAAGTCACCAATAGAAAGACCCACACCAGACTTCACATAGCGGAATCTTCTACTGCTGGCATCATATAGATGTCACATAGGTCCAAGAGGACTATACCTACAGGTGGAAGACCATTTGATTCAGGGTCGGTTGTGTGGGGAACACGAGATAGAGCATGTCAGGTGAAGAGTGGGCAGTGCTACACTTGCAGTGGGCTGGGTCACATGGCTCGTGACTGTCTGAACCATTGTACAGATGATCTGTGGACGATCGAGGGACCGCCCAAGTAGAGACATAGGTTCGACTGAGGAGATCTGCATGGAGCAGGCAGATGTGGAAGAGGAGCTAGCCGTATAGCTGGTGTTGGGTGACGATTTGAGGTGTTACCACCACCACCACCACCACCTGGTGATCCACCCCGACCCTAGGGATCAGGTGGAAAAGGAAGAGCTCAGCTCTAGGAAGTTGAGGCCTATGACCATGGTGCTCCGGAGATGATACGAGGTATGATCTGTGTCTATTAAACCTTAGTTGTGGTACTTATAGACATAGATTATAGTCATTATTTTATTTCCACTGCCCTCGTTCAGAGCATGGAGATTCCAATGGAGTTTCTGGCTCTATCCTTATCGATAAAGACTCCTACGGGAGAGGATTCAATAATTATGAACTGGTTTCAGCAGTGGGAGCTTACTATAGGAGGCATGAGCTTCAGCTCTGATCTCCTAGTAGTGACGTCGAGGCCTTACAACTTCATCTTGGGTATGGACAGGTTATCTACAGTCTATACTCAGATTTACTGTATTTTGCATAAGGTGCGGTGTGTTTACACGGATGGGACCAGGTTTACCTTTACTAGTGAAAATGGAGCCATTACAGTACATGATGAACTTACCTGGACGAGCATGCATCCGATCACTCTTCAGTTGGCTAGCCTTACCCTCAGAGCAGTTGATGTGGAGAGTTCAAGCTATCCTGTCGTGATGGACCAATAAGAGGATGTTTTCCCTGATGATGATCCAGGTATACCACTTTGTAGATAGTTGAACATTTACATTGAATTGTACCCAGAGATGGAACTATTATCCACACCATCATATCAGATGTCTCCCATAGAGCTTCATGATCTGTGGGTAAAAAAGTGGACTTATAGGGGAAGGGATTCATTCGGCCCAGTGTATCTCTATGGGAAGCCCCGATTTTGATCACTAAGAAGGTGGATGGGAGCTTGAGGATTTGTGTTGACTATTTATTCCTGATCGTGGTGACCGTGAAGAACAAGTACCCACTTTTGAGGGTTGTCAACCTCTTTGATCTACTAAAGTGAGCACGATGGTTCTCAAATATAAACCTCAGATCAGGCTATCCGCAGCTCAGTGTACAAAATGAGAATGTGAAAAAGACGTCTTTTAGATGTCATTACGACCATTATGAGTTTTTGGTCATTCCATTCGGCATGAATAGTGCTCCAACAGTGTTCATGGGACTCATGAACTAAATATTTCTGATATATCATGATTGCTTTTTGGTTGTCTTCATTGACATCTTTCTGATCTTATCGGAAACTGAGGAGGAGCATGCCTATCATTTTCAGGTAGTACTAGACACACTCTGAGAGAACCAGCTTTATGGTAATCTATCTAAGTTCCAGTTCTGGATCCAAGAGGTTCAATTTCTGGGACATGTCATCTCGGAGGATGATGTTACAGTGGATCCAACAATGTTTGAGTTGGTGCTTGCTTGGGATCCACCCATGATTGTGACGGAGGTACAAAGTTTCCTAGGTTTGGATGGATACTACTGGAGGGTTTTGAAAGATTTATCTAGATTTGTGGAACCTTTATTAGTGTTGACGAAGAAGGGTAAAACCTTAGTTTGGTCGGAGAGATGCCAACGAATTTTTCAGAAGTTGAGGTAGAGGCTGACTAGTGCCCCCATCTTGAGGCATCTGAAGGAGGGATTTGGATTCATAGTCTACTGTGATGCCTCAAGGACCATGCTCGAATGTGTCCTATTGAAAAAGAGAGCTGTGATCGCATATGGTTCTTGACATCTGAAACAACATGAGCAAAACTAAGATACCCATCACCTAGAGTTATTCGTAGACGTCTTCAACTTGAAAATGTAGTGACATTACATGATGAGAGAGTGTTTTATAGTCTAATATGATCACAAATAATCTCATGTATATCTTCTCTTAGAAGTACCTAAACCTGAGACATCGATGTTATATTGAGTTGCTCCAGGAATTTGACTTCGAGATAGTCTATATTGATGGGATGGTGAACGTTGTAGGAGATTCATTCAACAGGAGATCTGGTATACAACTTCTAGGAGAGGTGATGTAGTAGCTAGCCACTTTGTAGATATCCTTTGTGGATTGTGATGGAGTAGCTTTTCTTCAGTCTCATATAGTCATTCCCCCACTTCGTCAGTGATTCAAGGAGGTGTATCATGGGGATACTGACTGCGAGGCTCGATGTGCTCATATATCCACATGACATGCACCTGATGGATTTTCTAAATGTGGGGATAATGTCATTCACGTCAAAGGACATACCATGGAATTAGTGCCACTTCGAGAGGATGTGTTGATGGAGGTCCACACTTCTCCTCTAGTGATACATCTAGAAGTGGTGATGATGTACTAGGACCTCTGACGATAGCACTGGTGGCCGAGAATGAAGATAGCAGTAGTAGATTTTGTCTCTTGGTGCCTCACGTGTCAACAAGTGAAGGCAGAGCATTAAGTACCAGCAGGCTTGGATCAGGATTTAGGGGTCCCAGAGTGGAAGGGGTATGTAATATCCTTGTATTTCATGAATGGACTACCACGTACATCTAGAGGTCATGATTTAATCTGGGTGATCGTCGACTAACTCACCAATTCGGCCCGCTTCCTACCGATCATTGAGAAGGGTTCAGTAGAGAGCTTAGGATGCCCATATGTGCTAGATATTGTGTGGCTACATGGATTATCCTCATCTATTATCTCCGATCGTGATGCACGTTTCACTTCATGGCTATGAAAGGGTTTGTAAGTGGCTTTCAAGACACAACATTGTTTGAGCACCACCCTCAATCCTCAGGCGGATGGTCAGACTGAGAAAAAAATTCAAACCATCGAGGACATGCTACGTGCTTGCATCCATGAATTCGGTCACAGCTGTGAGGATCACTAGAATTTGGTGGAGTTTTCATACAACAACATCTATCACTCCACCATTGGGATGACACCTATCGAGGCATTGTACGACCGACCTTGTTGAGCACCTTTCTACTTGAATGACCCAGGGGAGTCAACAATCGTGGGACCAGAGATGGTATGTGCCACCATAGAGAAGGTTCAGATCATCCCGGAGTGGTTGAAGATTAAACATCGTATACATAATTCTTATGTCAACAGGAGATAGAGAACTCTAGAGTTCGAAGATAGTGAGCACGTCTTTCTACGGGTCTCACCTTTATGAGGTTTGTGGAGATTTGGCCGGGGAGGCAAATTATATCTGAGGATCATCAGACCCTTTTAGGTCCTCAGCAGTGTTGGCGAGGTGGATTACCTCTTATCTATTCCCACTCAGTTGCACTGGGCACATGATATCTTCCACGTATCCTAGATGAGGAGATATGTGCATGACCTTTCTCACATCATCGGCCATGGAGAGCTGGAAATCGATGATGGGGTGACATTTTCAGAGGTTCTAGTAGAGATTGAGTATCGAAAGGAGCATGTACTTCATTGGCGGTCGATTACTTTGGTGAATGTTCGCTCGCAGCATGGGAACCTCCAGGAGAGAACATGGGAGCGTGAGGCTCAAATTCATGCTATGTACCCCGACTTGTTTTCATTGTTATGTGATGTGGATTTCTGGTATTCAAATCCCTATGGTGGGGATAATGTAGAGACCTAAAAATTACTTGTAATTTTTTTAAATTAAATAGGAATTTTTTGAGACTACAAAAATTTACGTTGCATGTTTCCGAGGCTCGATGTGCCCAGAATGAATTTCTGAACATTTTTTCGGGTATGTTAAGTAAACGTGCGAGCAGGTATTTGTAACTTTTGAACCAATACTCGAAATTAATGTATGAGGGAAATTTTGAACTCACATCACATGTATTCTCTTAAATAGACCTCTACCTTGACCATAGTAGGTGGATGGTAAAAGATAGTTTTTCACTTTTTCGTGGAAAAAGAAAAAGAAAAATTGTTCAACATTTTTATTTTTATTTGAAACTCCCATGTGAATGTTAAGAGGTGGGGACCACTAGAACTAAACGTCCCATGTGAAAATTAAGAGTTGGGGAATGCCTGAACTAAAACCCCCAATTTGAATACATGTTGGTTGGGACCACATGAACCCCAATTTAATGGAGAAAACCTCTCAACTTCACATTAATTAGACCTCCCATTTAATTGAGTAAATTAATTATGCCAACAACACATTTAATCAATAGTGTCATTTAATTGTGGTTTTAACATAAATTAAACCTATTTTAATTTAATTAGGAACTTCAACTCTTGGGATTTTTTGGAGAGTGTTGGAAAAAGTGAGGAGATTTCGAGAATCGCGAGGAAAATCATCCTCCAACGAAGAATGCACTTCGAAATTAAAGAACAAGGATGAAGTTCGAGCGGACATCAAAATCTTCCTGTAGAAGTGACATATGCTTACCCCTTTTTTCCAACGACTTTGTATCATTCCTTGCGACCTCCATCTACAAACCTCTGAGGTAGGGGTTTAATTATCTCTGATTATTTATTCCCACGTTCTTACCTCCTAAACAAAGAATGCAGATCAACTCTCTAACTAGTTGATCTGCATATGATTTCATTTTTGTGTGTTTTGGAATAATCATTGTTGGAGGATGTAGGGTTTTATGTTCTTAATTAAAACTTATTAAGCCTCTTTCTACAGCCCTAACGTGGAGGGTGCGGGCCAAATGAACATGGCCTGACCTCTCCACATTTTTCTTGAGTTTATTTATGTGTTCATCACAATGGAAGAAGGTAAAGACCGGTGCTGGCGAACGACAGTAGTGGGAATCAAATACAGCGGTTGACACACCACTAGACATGACGAAGGCAATGGTGCAACCGCAGCCCCTACGGCATGCATGTCGCCCTGTGGACCCCGTTCCACCCCATGAACTGCGCACCGCCCTGTGGCCCCGGTGCGCAGCCCCCACGTCGCCTCACAGCCAACATGCCACCCCACAGCCCCCGCACTGCACTATGGTCACCTTACTGCAAGGCCGGGCCACCTAGTGTGGGCTGGGCCGGACCTACTAGGCCGGGTTGGACCCATCGAGTTGGGTTAGGCATAGCGGGTCAGGCCGGGTCTGTCTGACCGGGTCGGACCTGACCCAGACTAGATTCAACCAATCCCATACTTTTGGCCATAACATTGGCACCGGGTAGCTGTTTGATGAACCGTCTATGGAGACCTAAACCTTAGAGTGAGACCGCCCTTTTAGTATACCCCACATGAGATTTGGATTAATTTGGTGTATGGTAGGGTTGCATCGAGAACAAATCCAACCGGGCCCTTGGGGATAAAAGACTAATAAATTACAGACTGGGCATCTGTTTGACGCACCATATATTGCATTGAGACCCATTTAACGTGGAAGTCCTTTGGGATACATATTAGTGGGACATAGTGGAAGTTGGTGTATCGACCAGTGGCTTTAGGATCAGGCCCTCCTGGAGATAGGCATGCTTAGTGTGGGAACCCAGTAACTGGATGTGACGATGTACTTGGATCATGTGTGGGTCTAATGCCATACTAACAATGTTCTAGGATCTTTTGTCTGTAAGACAAAGTACTGACGATGTACTAGGATCTTGTGTGGGTCTAAAAACTTTCCGATGATGTACTAGGATCCTTTATGGGTCTGACAACTTACTTACAATGTACTAGTATCTTGTGTGGGTCTGATGACATACTGATGATGTAGTAGGATCATGTGTGGTTCTGAAGACTTACCAATGATGTACTAGGATCATCTATGTGTTTCATAATGTACTTACGATGTTTTAGGATCTTGTGAGGGTATGATAATGATTTAGGATATTACGTGGGTCTGCCTCTTAACAGAGTAAGATGATTTAGCAGTTAATTCTAATCATCTATACTACTGTATCTAATATATACCTGGTGTGAGCTGTGTTTGTACCTGTGTGGTACTTTCCATCATGGTAATACCTTGGTGGTACTCTTCTATGTGGTGTACATTTGTGGTAATTACCTTTGTGGTATTCCTTCATTTTTGTAATAGTAGAGCTTTGGGCTTTTGGGATGGACCCTATGTTTCCTCATGATTGAGATGGGTATAATTGATAACTTAGGTATATGTATGGGCATATACCTATGTAGGGTTGTTAGATGATTTAATTATTTGTGGTTTTTTCTTTGTGGATTTTGTGAGACCTTAAGGGTATCAGGGTCTCTACTGAGTATCGTTATACTCACAACTGCATGGTCTATGCCCAAACCTTGTTGTGTTTGGTGCAGACGACGGACAACGTAGATTGATGCTAAGGGTACCTGGACTGGACGGTGCCAGGAGGTGGACAATAATGCGTGTCGGTATGCATAAGAGACTGGCGGAAATAAAGTGAAGAGGAGGTGATTTATACATATCCTTTAGCTAGGAACCTTGTAGGATGACCAAATAGCTGTTTTTCTCATTCTTCAGTTGTATTTTATTTCAGTTGTACTTGTACCATTACTATTGGGCTTGAATTTTGGCCCCTCTTACATTCATCAATATTTTTTCTATATAGTTTACTTGTGTTCGTATATTTTCGTGTGCTTGATTGTGTGTGTTTACATGATATAACTCCATTTCATTTCTGATTTTAGGTAATACACCTTTCGGTGCAAGTCTCCATCCCATAGCCTATAGAAGGCGTGCTTGGGGTAGTCACAGCACGGGGCTCGGGGGATGGGTTATGAAATGTATAGCCATGACTACAGCTTCCACTAACATCTGATCATGAAATGTGGGAGAACAATCTCTAAATTCATACCATTGGTGGAAAGGAGATCACCAGGATGTCTTTCTACTTTATGAAGCAAATGTAACTTAAGAAAATAATTAATACGTAAGGTCTGAAAAATAAAATTACAGTAGGAAAAATAAACATCAATAAAATAAACATGAATAAGAAATACAATGACCAAACCACTTATCCCCCACTCACTCTCCAGGTATAGTATGTTTCCTGCACATCCCACATGGCGGAGAAGTCAAACAAACATCTCGACATCTCGGGGCGACTCAAGGTCTATCATGAGGTGTGCTAGTCAGGAACACTGCTCACAATCAGAACTCAGAACCCAGATATTCCTAACTCTGGTATAACTAGACTCATCCCAAATAAAATGAATAAAAGGGATAAACCTTCTTTAATACAATTTTTATCATGACCCATGTTGGGTTATCAACCAATGGATTCTCGACCAGGTCTGCCGAAAGGCCCAATGGGGGTTCTCAATCCCCAGAAGCTGGGATAAGTTCCCGGGTATCAAAAAGTATACCTAGGAATGATTTACATGAATATGTAAAAATAAAAAACAACTAGAAAAATAATCCAAACCAAAACTGGAAGTCACAACCATACATGACTTTAACTAAGACCACAATTTGAGATACATATTTAAACAAGAACATAAACAATAACTATAGTTAGGTAGGGTGACAAAAAACCAACCAAAAAACCACCACCTGGTAAGAGGACACCACCCTCAATCCATCTCCACAATGCTATGCCATAGAAGATAGCTAGCAACCCGAACCACCACATTCAGAAAAAATACCTTGACTTGTGTGAGACATAACTAAATCTACTTACAGCCAATGGTATAAGTAGGGTATAAGTTAATGCCCAATATGATTCCACAGAGAAATATTTCATTCATAAAATATTAAATGAAAATTATATTTTCTTGTTTAATAAATAGAAAGAAATAAAAGATTAAATAATTTTAACGAAAACAATCTTATGGAGAACAACTTTATAGGAAACAACATAATTTACCACACACAAACGATCTTACTTTTAAGATAACCCAAATGTTACATAATATAAAGACCATGAGCATAACTTAAAAAAGAAACACCAAATATTGGAGAGGGTCTATTTGTACTAGAGAATACTGGGACCCTAGATGAACACATCTTGGTGAAAAGTAGTGTAAAAACCACAACATCATGAATTCTAGTGAAAGAGCTACTAGTAGGGAACACACCCATAACCTAGTGGTGTCAAATAATCAATTAAATTTTTAGTTAGTGATTTAACTTTCAAACTATCTATGTGAAACTGTGTCAATGCTACATTATTATCTCTATCACACTAGTCCTAGTCTACCCACATAGTCCCCAGACATCCTAATTATGCTGAAAAGGTTCCAAGTCCATGTTATATGTCATACTAAAATAAAAAAACAAACAAAGTGATATCTATATCCAATACCACATCGTGAACACATAAATTTCTTTTTTTAATAATATGCACACCAAAAACCAATAAAAATATAATCTTCATCACCAACACAATCAACTAATACAAGTGTACAATCAAAGAAATAACATTCATAATTTATAAAAAAACAAACAAAATTTATTAAACGAATTCAAAATATGTCTCATGACTTTTAAAACCAAAAACCCCACCTAAATATTATATAATGTCAAAACACATTTTAACTGTACAACAAAACACAAACATCATAGTATATAAAATATTAGTAAACAACTCAACATTTTTTTTCAAAGAGAAACACACTTATAGGACAAATATGCTACTAACAAAAACAATGAACATTAAATATAAAACAAAACCAGAATCGCACCATACAAACTAACTACTATATATACCCAATTAGGTATACATGAAACATAATTCATCAAATAATAATTATACATGGATCCACCAACCTTTGGGTATCAAAACACTGGAAACATGGTGCGCAAAGTCCAACAAACTCCAACCGCACCTCCAACAGCACAAGTAAGCCCAAAAATCCAATCAAAGAACCAATAAAACCAAAATAGAACCAACTGTATCTTAAAACCCTAACCCAATAACCTCTAAAATATATGAAACATCCTACTAATAATCAACACACCTATAGTGAGGGTGAAGGAGCCTAGCTGAGCGAGACAGAGGGTTCCAGAAATGGTGTTGTTTTGGATGGAGCCTCAACGGAAGGTGGTGCTATCAAGGGAGTCATGGTTGGGGGAGATGTGTGGTGGGGGTTTGGTGTTAGGTGGGTAGCAGCATAATATGATACTTATAGGAGGTTGGTGTGAGTTTGTTTTCTAGATGGGGGGTAGCTTGCCGAAAGAAGAGTTGAGAAGGGGAGGAGTTGGGCTAGGGTTAGGAGACGTAGCATGTAGTGGGTTCAGTTTGGGGGGAACTATGAACGATGGGGGTGGGGGTGATTAAGATAGGTGGGAAAAAAATAGAGAGAAAAAATAAATAAATAAAAAACCAAATAAAAAAATAAAAACCCTAAAAAAATAAAATCCACATAATTATAGTAATGTTAATTATAAATGATATTATTAATAAAAATGTGGAAAATTTTATGACCAAAAAATTAACAATAATAATCTATTTATTATATTGATGTAAATAATAATAATAATAATAATAATAATAATATTAATAATAATAATAATCGTTTTATCATCATCATCATCATCATCATCATTATTATTATTAAAATGACTCCAAAAATTTTGTTTTCCCTCATTTCAGATCATCTTAACTCTATAAATAATTCATTTAATTAATTAATAGACCATGCACCGGGCATGTCACACAGTGGTTGGGTGAATCCACATGGATTTGATGATGAGATCATGTGCAACCTACATTGGCAGAAAATAATAATTATATATCAGTAAAAGTGAAAAAACTCAAGTTGGTCCCATGTATTACCTCAACAAAAAAACATAAATCCAGATAAAATTAAAAAAAATTATAATCGATGTCTATAGTCCATGTGTAGAAATATTTTTTTTCTCATTGAAGAACAAAACATAGAATTCATGAAAATCCATTACCAAAACAACACAGATCACATTCCACTTCTTGAAATGGATTACATTTTAAAAAGCCCAGTTAAAAAAATACCTAATGAATGGAGTATAATCAAGGATATAAATATCTATGAATTAAGCAAAAAAAGTAGGATAAAGCTATCAGAATAGATAATAATGTGTACCTGAATAAAATAGAAAAGAAAAATAATAATCATAGGAACATCCTAAATACACCTATGATGAAATCTTTGAACTTACTCGGTTCGGACACACCATCCATTGTATGGTGTGGCCCTATAGAAATTTTCCATCATGTAATCTATATACTATAACCACTAGTGGTATAACCCACATGGCCACTCAATAAATTATGGGTTACCAGTCTGTTGAATTGGGGCCAACAATAATCTGTCACTCACCCCTATATATTATGTACTCAAATCCTATGATTATTGTACAAGTTGATTGAGGAGGTCATCAAGGTTATGGAATAATCCCATAACCAAAATATGCGACAATTCCTTCCTTTACCAAACTCTGAAAACACCTATGTAGAGTCCCTATAAATATAAGGCCATCTTTAGGGTTCCCATCCCACATCAATCCATTTACAAGTTCTAATTCTGCCTAAACAACATGAGTTTTAAAACTATTTTCAAAACAATAACAACATCCTAATCATGAATTAATAATTACATGTCCATTATAATTTAAGAAAATTAAATCATAAAATAATATTAAAATACTGCTCATTTATAACAGATGAAAAACTTTCCATTATGCCATTTAGTTTCCAACCCATGTTCGATGGTTCCAAATTGACCTTGCTTTTGAAAAAACATGTGAAACTAAATTTTCAATTCATTTGAGAACCACGTATAAAATATAATACATTTGGTATTAGAAGAACCATTTGGAATATTGGGGGAAGAAATTGGATGGGGGATGGGGTATGTGTTTTAAAAAATTGGGTTTTAATGTAGGTATAAATTTTGAAACCATTTTCATTTTGTGCAAATCCATATGTCCACACTATGCACATATGGATATGAATTCTTCTAATGGGACACCCATTAAAAGTCATATTGTACCAATGTTTTGATTTTATTAATCATGGTACCTTTATAAAAAAATTAAATAATTACACATAATAATCATGCTATTATAGACACCAAAACCCACACACCGTGATTAGTACAACGTGTCAGAAATTATCGAAACCTACCTAAGGACAATTATTACCTCAAAAATCCCTATTAAAATTTTAAAAATAATTTATAATTTAAAATAATAACATGAAATAATATATATATATATATATATATATATATAATTTATAACCCTTTATAAATTATTTTCATAAAAACGACATCATGGAAATCCTATAAAAACTTTTTTCCACACCCTGTGAATAGGGGACACATTCTAATTTTTTATGGAATTATTGAGAATCCAAATAAATGATTTATAATGTAAAAGGATAGAAAAACCTTCCTTATTGATCTATTGATGAAATTAAAACCCAATATAGGGTTGAACTATGCTCGAGAGACGATCTTCACACAAAAATATCTATTTAATCGATCAATATTAGCCAATTTGAAACCCAGGGTTCGACCAAGATGAATCCAAGATAAGGAATAACCATGAGATAATATATTGAGTAGATTAAAAGTGTAAAAATTCTGAAAAACCAATATAAACTCACCTTATGGACATATAGTAGCATCCATGGAGGGAATAAAGACAAATGATGAGAGATAGAGTGCCCCCATTGTGCTCCTAGGTAGAATTGGGGAAGAGGAACCCAATTTGGGGTAAAAAAATATTAGTAGAAAACATGGAATCACAATTTTAATATTATTTTCAATATCATGGGTTGGACACATGATTTTACGGGCCATATGACTACCATTTTCACCCTACAAGAAGCGGAAGACACCGACAAAGGCTATCCACAAAGTATTAAAAACAATGCGCCAACCATGAAAAATGGATATGTTAATTTGTGGGTCCTCATAGTATGATATCCACATAATTTCCTATAACCATGTGAAATATGTGCACTATATCATAGGTACCACCCACACATTGAATGGTTTTTCCTAGGCCTAACACAATTTTTTTTCAAAGAATTATCATACTCTGTACAGGTGAAAAACCCACCAAAAATATCGGGAATACAAAAATTATAAAAAAAATGACCCAAACCTCAACCTAAAGATCCAACATAGTGAAAATAATTAGAAGAATGAAAAATCATAGTTGGTGTGTGATGGTTTTAATGATCACAAAAAAAATTCTCACCTTATAAATTCAATCAACTGAATGAGGAACCAAACCTGAGCTTGAAACTAAATGAATATCAGTAAAATCACAACCCATGGGGTGACCATTAAACATCACAAATAACACTCGAATATCTCTAGATAAATCTACAATGAATAGAACCATAAGGAAGAGTTAAAGGGCTCCCAACCATAAGAAACCAGTTAGAACCATCCAACATGATATGAAACCACACCATGATCTACAGTGAGTCACCACACCATTTTAGAAATAAAAAACATATAATAAACTCATAATGATTAACAAGTACCAAGAAACACAAAAAATAGGAACTCCAAACACGAAACAATTTATACCTAAGGGGAAACCCAGAAAAACAACTCAAAAAAATTATTAAACCCAACCATAATTCCAAAAAACTACAAGGCTCTTGCATCAACAATCTGAACCCAAAGAAAATCCCACACCAATCCACAAAATGGATATTCAAATATAAGAAATAACAACAAATCAAAAAATTGCATCTAAAAAAGCATAAACTAGTGGAATTACATGATAAAAAAAGTCCCATTTTTTACATGATTAGGAAAAGTATAATATTAAGTGAAAATATAATATAGGATCTTAATCTAGATCCCATAATGTCAAAGAAAAAAGGTGGTCAAATAACTCTCCACACCCAACAATTCCTTATTTGGTGAAAAGCATCACTTTGGGGATATAGCTGAAACCATAAATCAATAAATAATCCTCTACCCCAGATTTATTAGATAGTGGATTGAACATAAGACTTCCTCGGCATAAAACTCCACTGATGGAATTTATTTAAATGACCCAAATGACCATATCAATGAAAATCCATAAAATGATTAATACAATAGGTATTTGGATGAACAACCCAACCACACTAGAAGGAAACAAGAAAAATGCCTTTTAAATGAGGAGATGAAACTGATAGAAGTGAACCTACATGAAGATGTTCCTTAGGTATACTCCTCTCAATATATTTGAAACCTTCACTAGAACTAATAAAAACCATATTTCCAACCATAACATACTACTATTATGGAACCAAATCAACTATAAATTACTCATCAATGAGAATCACAAATAGAAAATAACTAGATGAGTGTAATATCGATATAAAATATTAATTAAGACCAAAATTTAAAGTGTAAACTTAAAAAAATCGATTAATGTGTTATCAAGTTTATCGAAAGCCACCTCTTCAAAATGGTTTATATATTACTTCATTATCTTCTAACCTTGCTAAAACCATAGAGATCTCCAACTTTCATCACCTTTACATCCTCATGTAAGAATTTCATTAAGAAAAAAAAACCAAAATTAAAATAAAAAACTCCAAAAAAATCCCAAACCAAAAATAATCTCATAAACTAAAATCAATAATGTATATCTAGAATTATCCTTTTAAAAACCACCATTTCCATTTCAATTTCATATACATTTTACACCAAGGCAACCATTAAAAAACACTAAGACATTATTTTTCCAATCCAATACATAATCAATATCCCACTTTTATTAAGAAAACAAGAATTCAAATTTCTTTTTAAAATTATTCTCAAATCAAAATTTTCTATTTAAAATCCACATCCAATGACCAAAAATCATTAGAAGACAAAACTCACACCAGACTCTTGAAATAGGGAAATAGTTTTGATGCATTACCCATTAACATGGGTAGAGGACCACACCTGTTATAGCCTATAATTCAATAAATTAAACTATTCCTTTATATTATTATGTTATAAAGTATAAATCTTATAAAACATCATATAGAATTCAATACAATAATTATAAATGATTAATGAAAGATATAATTTTCATTTTCTATAAATTAAGGCTCCTGTACTAATGGAATAGTAACATGGCGTTTGGAATACTAATATGACACTTATGAATTGTAATCATTATAATAGAATTTAAACTTAAAATATGAAATTATTATTAAATTTTTTTATCTTATAAATGAAAATATGATATATTTAATTCTTATAATATGTAAATAAATGTTTTAGAAATGGTAAATTATGTGTTGGTGTTTTTGTATGTTATAAATATTGAATTTCAAGTTTTTAATTAATATGACTACTTAATAGACAAATTTTTAATTTAAATTTAATCATTAATTACAATTATGTAGTCTTATGATTATAATACAATTTTATGTGACCATAATTAAATTTTCAATGTTTTATAACATTATTTTGATTTATAAAATTGGTATTTTTAATGTAAATGATAATTAAAATTTGAAATTAAATTTATCATATCTAGAAAACTACTTTTATAAAATGGATTTAGTTTTTTGATTTTTAAATATGAAAAATTAATAGGGTATATTTTTATATTTTTCAAAAATGATTGAATTTTTGGTGGATAGTAAAATATTATAATATACAATAAAAGAAAAATACATGAATTAATGATTCATCGATTATGTATGGATGATTAAATAACATAATCTAAAAATATACATCATTATTATATTATATTTAGTGATAAGGCTTAATATTTTATATATTGAGTCAAATTAATAAACAAGTATACAAAGTAATGATAAAACACCCTCTCCTCCCCAATAAATACCTCCCTTCATCCCCTATTCTTCTCACACAATAAATTACTGGTAACCTTTCTAGAATCTAGATAAACCTCTTACCCAAACCCTCTCCCACTAATTGGAGGCCATGATCTCATCAATAGTCCAAAACCTCTTCCTAAAGAAAGGTCACAAGTAGGAGAAACTCAACATGTAAAACTAGTTTTTTATTCATTTAATTTATTTTCAATTTAATTTATTTTATTATCATATATTCACCTCCCATTATACATGTGTCATAAAATCTATTGTATATCTAATATAAGATAATTTTTTCATTTTAATTTTATAATAAATCTATATTTCTATTCCATCTTATTTTATTCTCAAGTAAAAACATATTAAATGGGGTACCTATTTACAAACTCCTTGGGAATCATGTTTTCATTTTTCAATTCATCCTTAAAATATTTTCAGAATACTATTTTTACTGGTAAACCAAAAATAATATGTGTATTTAAAACTATTCAATTTTATAGATCAATTATATAAATAATATTAAATTATGATACAAAACTAGTATTTTGATGATAAAAAAACCGCCAAATTAATCAAACAAATTATCATGAGTGTTTTATCTAATGAAACATACCTATATATTGAAAACAAATTGTATAATACAATATAATATTATGTATGTTCATTAATATCTTTAAGTTTAAATTCATTAAAAATTATATATTTTAAATGATTTTCAATACCTATATACAGGTGAACCAACCATAGAAAAAAGGAAACTAACACTCATGAAAAATGAAATTCAATACAAAAACTCATCAAGAGGAAATTCATGAAATTAATAAAATTATAATAAATCCAATAACTCTATAATAGTTTCTATAATTTTTAATTAGTGAATCTAGTTTAATTTTTTAGGAAAAATTTACATTTCTAGAATTGTATTTGATATAAGGTATGGAATTATACTGGAAACTCCATTTTTTCTTTAGGTTAATCTTCCTCTCTCATTAACAAAATTAAATTATTCTATATACATATATAATTCTTCAAAATTATATTTATATGTTACAAAAACATGTATCCATATCATATCATTCTTATTTGATTGGGAAATATTTTTTTTAAATAGGTTCCCTTCTCAATTCTCGCGGATAAACAAGCCTAATTAAATGGATCAGCCCTATTTTATACACATTATAATGTAAATTACATAATATATATTAAGAAACCATTACTATTTATAAAATCACACATTTTATCAAGAACACCCATATTGGTTCATTTCTGGATTTATGAAAACAAATATTCTTTTCCACTTCTAATTGTCTTTAATTTTTTGTTTAAACCACATTAAAATGATTCATTTTTAACATATTTCAAGAATTCATTTTACATATTTTCACTTTAGTTTTACATCACATATCATGCTATGTTCCAACTTTCCATTATGAATTTCCATGTATGTTTAGAATACATTTTTTCTTGTACAAAATTTTAATATGCTAATTTGTTATGACTTATGATATGATTATAATACCCATTTCATTCCATGGGTAACCCACATGTTTATTCCTTTGGTATAATTCTTCTCGTGGAACACATATTCATGGACATTTTATGATGGATTCACAATGATTATTCTCCAATTCATTGGTTAATGTTTATCCTCATGAGACATCATATTGGGACAAGGAGGAAACTTAATTCCTTTATGGGACTCTTTCCATCATGGTATATAGATTTGGCATACATCCTTGACTCGATATTATATCATAAAATATTTTTCCCCATATATCTATGTTTTAATGATTATATTTTCTCATGTTATACATTTTAATATACCTTATGTTTATTCATGTTTCATGCCTTTTATGTGATCAGGTCATACTTCTATACCATGGTCTATATTATATTCCTATTCTTATTCCCTTACTGGGATTTTTATCTCATCACTTTTGTTCACATATTCCCTATGATATCTTATATAGATGTAAGAGATAAATGGACATAAAGATCTACTTATGTTTATTAAAGAAAACATGTTTGTATTTTTGTTTCATGTTTTCAATTTATTCACCTAATCATCCATGTAAACTATAGGTAATGATCCATGGATTTATTAACTAGTCAATTATGGTTAAATCGTGTAATAAAATGTGTAAAAGCCTAGGGAACACATAGTTGGAATAAAAGGAAGGTATAGTTATGATTGAATACTATGACTAGATAATTCTATTAAAAACCTAAGGATAATTCGATCACCATGGATAACCAATATTGAAACTTTGGGAATCTAAAGTAAGGATATACTTTTCATTTAAATGTTTTCCCTTATATATTGAATGATTTATTTTTTACTTCGTTTATAAGTATTAAATAACTCTATTTGTACATCATTTTTCTTAGTTAACTAATAAATATATAATAACATGTGCCAAAAATAAATGTTATAGGAAATGAGAAAATATCGATAAAGATATTCCAAATATGACGGGAATAGTTAATCAAAAAATCATGATAGTACTTTATAAACTTGCTCAGGATATAAATAATAACATGAATTTTGTGGAACACCATCTTTATCATAATAAAGATAAAGTTACCATCAAATACTTTAGAAAACAATGTGCACCCAAGTTTGGTGTATCATACTATCCTTTCATCAAGGAACAATGGAGTAACTCCTTTGAAAAGATTAACTTTGTTCTCTAGTGCTCAAAATAATATCAATCTATGTTTGCGGTTAATAATTTTGATGGGGTAATTGATCATTTGTGAAAATTTATCAATAACATTTAGTTTAAAGAGGAAATTGATTCCATGTAATGGGAAAATTTAGAGATAATATTTTTAAATGAATATATTCCCTAAACAAATGATCATAAGATAGAAATGGATTAAATTGTATTTAAGAAAATTGAAGATGAATCTATTGGAGAATATGAGGAAAACATTACAATGATTCCACGATATTACTATAGCTTTATCATGAACTTTAAAATCAGGTTGGGTCACTTTATTATAAGAATAAAAATAATCTATGAAAATATTTGGTTATTAGAGATAGTATTAGTTTTATCAGAATTTTATATTGTTCCCTCATGTTTAAAATACAAATTGGACACTTTTAGTTGTCTCATGGGTCTGGTGAAAAAAGTGGAAAATGGAGTATAAATTGGGTGGAACAACATATAATTCCCATGATGGTAGGAATAGTCGACATCCTATTGGTCAATAGTGTGGAATTAATAATTCAAGATACTACTTAAAGGAAACAAAGATATGCTTCAAATATGGAAGAGAGGGCCATATAGATAATAACTACTGAAGGGATATGATGAATCCCACAAATGTAAGAGAATGAAAGAAGGTTTAGATCAAAATTTATCCTCTTCAGAAATTTTTACACTACATGTAACATGGTAATTAGGAAATACATTTCTCTAAGATAAATGTTCTTGTATTAAATTAACGATTAAAACCTCCATCGCAATAAGGAAGGCCATATTCTATCACTACTAGTGAGGTTGAACCCAAAAATGATGTAGTGACTAGTATGATAGTAATTCATTCATGAATAGTGAATGTACTATTTGATTATAGTTTTACACATTCCATTATTTATTTCAAGTTTAGAATAAAAATCCACACGCCGCCTCATGATTTTTAAGTTATTTTTTATGAAGACATAAAATATGAAAGTTATTTCATCCATTGTATATAACTATTCCTCGGTTAAAATTTTCTAAAACAACATCCCATAAAATTTATTTTTTACTTCCTTTGGTGAATTTTGATGCTATATTGGGGTTGGATGGAAAATATTTAAATATAGCCAATACGAATTTTCAAAAAAGGTATATTTGTCTTCACATTCAAAATCATCCTAACACTATGTACAAGTGTAAGGAGGAGGATGAACAAAATTTAGAATCATTATCGCAGGTGTGGATGTTACTAACTTATTAAAGATCATATATATCTCAAATGATTGACACATAAGAGATGATCATGCTTTAAGGCATGCCCATTGTGAGGGAATACACTGATGTGATTCCCAAAGAGTTCTCTTTTCATCCTCTTAATAGAGATGTTTAGTTCTCGGTTTAACTTATACCTGTATCTCTACCTACATTATTGAAACCATAGAGAATGTATACCATTAAGCTATAAGATCTATATAAGAAGTTACATGAAAATCTATACAAGGGTTTTATACACCCTATTACTTCACCATGGCGTGAGATTTCCTTCTTCATCAAGATGGTTAATAGATCAGTTCCCCTCTGTAATGAATATTATGAGGTAAATAAAATGATAGAAATTAACAAGTATCCCATACCAGGGATATATGGAATATTTAATCATCTACGAGGGTAAGTATTTCCCTATGGTGGGCATTTGGTCACAATATCAATAAGTAAAGGTAAAGGAAAACAAATATTCCGAAGTATTCCTTTTAAATAAGTAATGGATTGTATGAGTTAATATTGATTCACTTTATAATAAAAAATTGTAATAAAAATCATGGATTTATTAAATAGTGTCTTTAGAGGTTAAATTGAAAAAAAAATTGCAGTCTTTATTAAAACTATTCTGTTATACTCTTATAGTAAGGTCAAATATGACAAGCATATGAATTCTATTTTAATGACCTCATAAAGGGAGAATAGAAATTAAAATTATAGAAGGTGTGAGTTCTTGATGATTTAATTATTATTCTTGGTGAATTTTATCACCATACATGGAATATATGTGGACCTTTTTAAGGAAAATCTAATTGAAGAGTGGAATATGCCAACATCTATAATAGAGACCCACAATTTCCTTGGTATATCTTGTTATTCTAAAAATTTGTGAGAAACATCTCATGATTTTAAAATCAAATAACCTTGTTCACTCTAAACATTGTGATGTTTATCTGGACCAGTGAATTTGAATGCTGGTTCAATTATTTGAAAAATGAATCTTTCCACTGCACTTGTACTCACTCCAATAATAATTGTAGAACCCTTTACGGTGTAAAATGTCTCATCAAATAAGGGATTAATATGTGTTCTGATGAAAAATTATAAATTTATATACTATTCATTATGATAGTTTATAATTATTAAGAAAAACATCCCTACATCTGATTAGGATTTAGAAACTATGATATTTGTGTTGATAATATTGTGGCATTATCTCTATGGGGAGAAGTATGAGATAAATACTAATTATAAGAGACTCAAATATATATTCACCTAGAAAAATAATAATTTGATCTTATGAATATGGTCATAGATCATTAAATATTATAACATAGAAATCTAGCAACATCCCGGTATAGTGAATAAGATGGAAGTTGATCTAATTATAATGGATATGCCATCTTTATCAATGATTAGTATTGAAAATGATCCACTCTTCTTTGGTCGGTAAAGGACGTAAATATGAATAGTTATGTAAGGAACATCATCAATATTTTTTCAAATGTTATTTTAATGATCCCATACCGAGAAAATAAAGGATGCTAAAAGGAATGATGTGGAAATTCATAAAATGGGTGGAAGATATCTGAAATAGAAAATCCCTTGATTTTAATATCTATGAGGATGGATTTGTAAGATTTAGTTCATGATTATATATACTTTCTAATCTAGATATAAATAATGAGTTTATGAGTGACACACATAGATCAAAATTATTTATTCATCTAGGGAGAAAAAAATGTATCTGGATATCTAAATGAACTATTGGTGGGACAATATGAACAATAATATCACTGAATATACATGAAACAACTTATAAAATTATCGTGTGACTTTATAAAAGAAAAAATATTGAAGGTATGATGCAACCACTACCTATACCGACATAGAAATTAGAGAATATCACCATGCACTTTGTCATTGTACTTCCATTGAAATTTAGAGAAAAAAACGTTATATGGGTTGTTGTGTATCGTCATGAAAATTCAGATAGATTTTACATAATTGAAGATTAATTCTGACTAGATCAACATGAAAATAGATACCTAAGAGAAGTTGTTTGGTAGCACATAGAACTACTATCGATTGTATCCGATTGGGATTCAAATTCACCTCTATGTTCTCGAAAAGATTCCAAAATTATCTAATCATTGAGATAAACATGAGTACAGACTATCATCCTCAAAATGATGGTCAATATAATCCTACTATTCATACATTGGAAGACATGTTGAGGCATGTTCCATGGACTTCGTGGGAGGATGTGACCAACATCTACCACTGGTTAAGTTCTCTTACGAAATCAATTTTCGCTTGAGCATTCAAATGGCTCTATATGAAGCCCTTTATGGAAATATATGAATAACTCTAACATGATTTGATGAAGTCAGTGTACATAAGATTCTTGGACTTGAAATTAATGATTAAATGGTGGAAAAGGTGAAATTAAATCTATGGTATATCAAGGTATCCCGAATTCATTTGAAGATATAAATAGACAATCATCGACAAGACTTGTAGTTTAAGGTTAGAGATCTGTAATTCCTCTACATATATCAATGGAAGAGGATTATGAGATCTAGGAAGAAAGGATATCTAATTCTCATGTATAACACATCATTTCATATTCTTGATCATGTCAGAGCAGTTGCCTATCGACTAGAACTTCCACCAACTATGTCTCAAGAACACTATGTATTCTATATATCCCTCTTGAGGTACTACATACCAGATCTATACCATGTACTCAATTCATAGTTGGTAAAAGTGGAAAATTATCTCTCTTATAATGAAAAAGTTGTTGAAAATCGTTTACCATAGAGAGAATGTTCTACGCAAAAAGGATACTCTCCTATTCAATGTACTATTGGGGAACCATAAGTATGAAGTGGAATCATGGGAACCAAAGAAAGTAATTAAGTATAATTACCCTGAACTTTTCCAACTTAGAATGTAAAAAATAAATTTGGATGGTGAAATTTCAGAAGGGGGGTAGAATATAACAACCTATAATTATATCAATAAAATTTCCCTTCATGTTAATATGTTATATATTATAAATAACATAAAACCGCATAGATAAAATAATAAAATCATAATAAATGATGAATGAATGAAATATTTTTTTTTGAAATTTAGTCACTTATATCAAGGACTAGTAACCAGACATTTGGAATAGTAATTTGACCCTTGTGAAATATAATCTATCCAACAAAAATAGTAACCTCACCTATGAAAGTAAGATTCTAATTTGGGTATCTTATACATGGAAATATGATATATTTTTATATTTTTATTATTAAATAAACATTTCAGAAATAATAATTTATGTTTTTGTATTTTTTGTTAGGTATAAATATTTACAAATAATTTTATAAATAATGGAATCATTAAAAATAAAACATTTTCTTTATAAAATGTGTTTTGGAATTAATATTTTATTGTCTTATTATTATAAAATAATTTTATAATATATTAATTAAAATTTCAAATTCACCTAAAATTGGTTATAATTTTATAAATGGTAGTTTTCATGTAAATGAAGATTTTAATTTAAAATTTATTTAAAATTTTTAGAAATTTTTTTTAAAGAAAATTGTTTATTTTTTAATTATACACTTTGAAAAAATTGTTAGGCATATATTTTTGGATTTTTCAAAAAATAGTTGAATTTTTTTGAATGCTAAAATATGATGATTTACAATAAAGGCTAAACAAATGAATTATTGAGTCATATATGATGTATGACTGATGTATTCCAATAATCTCAATCACTCATTAATTATTATAATTTAATTAGTTACAGGGATCAAACATTTCATAGTATTGAGAACAATAATACATCAATAAATAAAATAATGAGAAAAAACCCACATCCTCCATAAAAAATACAACCCCTTATCTGCTCTTCTCCTCTCACCTCAAAATCCTTTAATATTGTACATGTTCTACCCAAAACTCTTCCCAATACCCTCCATCACTTCTTTGAGACCTTGTAATCATCAATATATGATACCCTTTCCCTAAGGAGGCTCTCAAGGAGGATAAATTCAAGAGGTAATTTCATATTTCTTTTTCCCTGTAATTTGTTTTTAAATTCCATAATTTTTTTATCCCCTCATAACCATCCCATTTCCGTATTTCCATAAAATCCCAATATTTCATATATACTATGATTTTATCATGTTAATTTAATAATATATCATCCTGAATCATCCCCATTCGTTTATTCTATAGATTAAAACATCTTCTGTGAGGTGTCTATTAACCATCTTTGTGGGTTGCATGTTTTTGTTTTTTAAGTCCTCCTTCAATTATGATCATAAAAAATATTCTAGTTAAACTAGATTATAATATATGTATTAAAACCTATTTAATGTTTTGGGACTATTATATATATATGATATTAAATAATGAAACGAAACTAGTTATTAATTATCGAAAACCCACCAATATAATATAAATGATTATCATTAATGTTTTATCCCATGATTCATCATCATATTAGGTAAAAATGATGTGTAAGATCATTTATTATTCTATATTTTCATTAATATCATGTAATTTCAATTCTGGAAAAATATTCTCTTTTAAATTATTTTCCATACATGTATACAAGTTAACAAACCATGAAAACCGAGGAAACAAACACTCTCAAATGATGAAATTGAATATAAAAACTCATCCAAAGGACATAAATTAGCTTAATTAAACTATACAAATTCATATAAATGTATAACATGATATTTAATTACAAATTAATTAATCTAATAGTTTTATTCATCCCATTATGTACAATTTCATATCCTTTTTGGTCATATAGTATTTAATTATACTCGAACTTCCATTTTTTCCTTCAAGTTACTCTTCCTCTCTCATTACCCAAATATAATTCTTATTTATTTTTTATCTACATATTTATATTCATTACATATGTCTCAATTTCCGGTATCCAAAGAATATCATTGTTTTTTGTTGGGAAGAAACTTGTTTTAAAAATATTCTATTGTTAGTTCTTTCCGACAAGCAAGCTTGGTTAAAGGGAATTTCATGATTTATTACCCATTTTTCACGCATACTCTAAAAACAAATTATCCAAAATTATTTTTCCTAAATAACTCATTGTATTAGGAAAAACTAGCTTAGTTCCTTTGTGGTTTTATGAAAACAAGTATGTCCTTACCTCTTTAAACACTCTTTAATATGTTCCTTATAATGTGTTACAATGAATCATTTATAAATTTTTTTAAACACTATTTTTACATGTTTTCAAATCAGTTTGACATAAATTATCAAAAACTATTAATAAATTCTATTGTGAATGTCGATATATGTTTTAAATCCATTTTTTCATGGAAAAAATAATGATATGTTACTTTGTTATACATTACGATATGATTATGAATCCCATTTCATTCAATGGGTAACCCTCTTGATTATTCCCTATGAATGATTGTTCATGTGTCACACATATTCATGATCATGTTGTGATGGGTGATCCCAAATAGTTGTACAATTAATTTGGTAATGTTTAGTCTCATGATATTTCATGTTTGGATAAGGAGTGAACCTGATTCCTTTAGGGGACATTGTCTAACATGTGATATATTCATTGAAGTTAGCCTACACTCATGTTTATTTCGTGTTATTTTTGTTTCCAAATTTCTATGTTCCCATGATTATATATTCCCATGATATAATTTTTATTATCCCTTATGTTTATTCATGTTATATTCTTTTTATGTCATCATGTTGTTCCTTCTAACCCCTGTGATATTTTTTCTTCCAACGCTTATTCTATTACTCGGATTTTTAGCTCGTCCCTTTTGTTAATGTATTCTACTAGCTATCATATGAAGGTGTAAAAAATAAATTTAATTTTAGATGTCATTATTGTGATTAAATAAAATAAATTTTTTCTTCAATTTTTTTTCAAATTATGTACCTAATCTTACAAAGACACAAGACATAATGATATTTTGTTATATTTTCTGGTTAATAAGTCTTAATATCATATAATAATAGCTGTAAAAGGATATGGTATCTATAATTCACCTGGAATTAACTAAAAAATATGAATATCATGTTTCATGAACTCAGAATTCATATGGGTCTCTACTCCATGAAATACCATCACCCAAAACTAAATTACTTCCACTTTCATTCCCTATCCACCCAGACCAAACCAAAGGACCTTTCCTAGACTACCATAGGAAACTAAATGATTAGGATGAGAAATAGTTCATGATTTCCGTATCATTACTACGTCTTGCATCATGGTAGCCCTAATATATAGTATAATTTATTACAAAATTAAAAATGTTCTGCTATAATACATTTTTTTCACAAACCAGGCTGGACTACTAGTCAACTCGACACCATACCTTGCATTATATCTAGGCCCGAGAGGAATTCTTCATCCTACCAGGATGGGAACTAGTTTGAAGAATAAAATATAATCAAAATATGAAGTATTTTTTCATATCATAAACTATAATATATAAACCAGATAGAGCATAAATTATAACCAAGTGATTCCATAAACACATAATATAATAAATATATTAACATGATCCAAAAAAACCAAAATGGGGAAAAACTAAAAAATTGCAATAAAACTAATCCAAAATTGACAAGATCTCCATGTGATATAGTGGTCACCAATAAACAAAATGTAATCCTTCTCCAATGTTAATCCTAATAAGTATTCTTAAATCATTAACATATCTCATGTATATCGAAGAGGAGTGAACATGTATGGTGTGATCATAAAACAGATAACAATAATGATCCACATAAACCAAACATTTGGATTACTAAAATATCACATGAAATATTTTTTGAAATATTTATATAAAAATAAGTTATCAATACTATTAATTAACCATAAATATCATTCCATATATTCTCTTATTAATACAACACACACCACATTCCTATTTTTAATACCGATTCACTTTTTAAAAACCGAATTCATAACCATAACCCAAGGAAGGGAGTTTAATACATGTGATCAATAAATGTGATGAAAATAAATGGAAAAAAGAATGAGTAAGATAGAAGAAAATACAATCAACTTAAATATTATAATTCCAATCATATATATAATAGTAATTGTAACATCATTAACAGCTATAGAATAAATCCCAAGGTTTACTTGGTTTAGACTTATGTCCCAGTGTAAGATAAAAATCCATAGTCAATAACCAACCTCACTACTCTAAAATACACAAACTTATTGAAAAAACTAAATCACACCTCAAAATATTGAGGTGGTACCATCCCATATAATCAATATTGGTAAGATACTATTAGTCAAACCCCTATATGGAATCCATGATTTCTCTGATTATAGGAAATAGAGAATGAAGTGGTCATCACATACGGGTCACAAACCAATAACCAAGAAATTTCATCTTGATTTACTATCGCATACCTCAACACCAACTATGTGGAGGCCCTCTCACTAGAAGGTCAACCTAATGGTTCCAATCACACATCAATCCATTCACAAGTGCCATTCATGCCTACACATTAGATGTTTTGAAACCACTTTTCAAATCATCGCTAAGTGGAAATTGAGAATTAGCCTTTACACTTCCAAATTCCATTGTAGAAACCATTTCATAAAGAATGGTGAAAAATCTATGAATGCATAGAATATTACAAGATGGACTTTATACCCTTTATTTACAAACCCATGTTTAATGGAACCGAATAATACATGTTTTTGAAATGTTATTGGAAATAACTTTTGAATTCATTTGGGAGAAATATCCATTTAGGTACCATTGTCTATTAGATGAAACATTTTTATGGGGGGTGGAATAAGCAGGAGATGAATTATGGAATGTGTATATTAAAAATGCAGGTTTAAGTCAGACATTAGTTAAGAAATCCAATATCATTTGTGTGGCTATCTATTTTTGAACCCAATGCACAAATGAATATTCCAACATCAATTGAAACAACAATTAAAATTCATAGTGAAACACATGTTTTAATTAATTAAAAAATAAATTTACAACCAATTAATAGGATTTACATATAACTATTAAACAATTTTATACTCCAAAACCCACAGAACATGCTTATTCCCATAGGAAACTATTTTTTCAAAATACAACCATGTCTAATCATAATCTAAAAATACCCAATTATATTTCATCATTTCTATTTGCATTTAAAAAACAATATCCAAGAATATATATAGTTATAACTATGAAAACCCATTTTAGAACCACTTTCATTAATATTCTAAAATTAAAATCCCATAGGAAATCATTTTATCCCAACACAATCATAAAGAATTCATTGTAAAATTAATTAGTAAATCTTATTAATTTAAAGGAAAGGTTATGAAAAAGATTAATAGAAATTACCTGCATAAAAAATGTTATGGAAAAACAAAACACCACGAATGATATTAATTAATATCAACATATAATCCATGTACAACGAAATCAATGAAATTGAACAACATTTTCCAACCCACGTGATAGGGTTTATCCAAGAGGGATTCTATGTGATGACCCAGACTCTCTTGGTCCTTCCCATTGCCAAAATCTGGGTCCTAAAGGGGTGGCGTCTCGGTGAGACCGATCGGTGAGACCGATCGGCGTCACCCGTCCTTGTCTAGTTTTTTAGAGTAGTGCTCCTTTTGCACATAGGGGGTTTTAAACCCTATTCTGACTCGTTTAAGCATGTTTTGAAGACCCGTAATGCACATAAGAGTTTTAATTAAATAATTCATCAATTCATGAGTCGGTTTAAACCGCCCGACCACCTTTAATGACAAGTGGAGCTGCGTGGTCAACCCACGACCCCCACGCCTTACACGGTTTTGCGTTTTCGCCCCAACCGTCCTCAACTCTTATAAACTAAGGGTTAGATGTGGTTTCTCCTTTACTCGATCGCGGCTTTTCACAAACAGCTTCTGGTGCATCGGTCGCGCCCCATCGTTATCAGTAAAGTTCCGCGCCCGGCCTAAGCGTCGATCATCAATCAAACAAGTAGGAAATTTATCCTTTGCCTCTCTCTTTTGTGTATCATGCGGGGTGGGCGTGCTTTTGATTCTGTAGGATTGGATAAACCAGACCTAATTAAGATAATGAACGAATCCTATAAAGAAAGAGGGGGGGGGATGTGATCGTTGTTGCAGTCTTATATTTTGATGATATTCTTCTACGACCATTATGTTTAGTTGTTCTAGCTTATTCCTTCTTAAAATCGAGGCCGTTGGTGGTCATTGTTTGTGCACTAATGAACCCCTGCTGATGTTTTAAATAGATTGTTGTGGTTGTAAACTCCTGCTGTGAAAAGTAAATTGGTTAATCATATATATCCGACCAAATAAATTGAGGCACCAGGATCTTTCCTTCTGTGATAACCCCCAGTTAAACAAATGAAAATTGAAATCATGGAGTATTTTAAGTCGTTTAAATCTGAAAATATCAGCATGACCCTGACTTGTGTTGATGGTGGTAGTTGGTTGTTTTCATTTTGGGTCGATTGCTGGAAATGTGGGAGGTGATGGGATCCCCTATCTAGTACTCTTGATGGTTGTGTAAATTTGGGGATGGGATCCCCTGTTGGTATGGATTCAGTGGTTGTGAGTTTTAAGACCCGATGGTTACTTGTTTATATCACAAAATGGGGTGGGATCCTCTGTTGTTGAGAACAGGGTGTGGGCATTATGGTTGATGATTGACTGTTTAATTTCCTAGACTTGTACCTATGCTTTCAAGTTGCCCAGTAGTGCTTGAACTCAATTAAACATTATTACTGAACATGAAACAAGAATGGGAAAAATGGGTTTTGTTGGCGAGAGTCATGACTTCTGACTCGAATATAGTGGTGTTGTGTTCCGTAGGCCAGTTAGAAAAACCTAGACTTTGGGTGAGTGCTTGTTACCTATATCTATACTTGTAGTTTTGTGTTTCTTATTCACACCCCTCCCATGTTGACCACTTAGTGCCGAACACCCCCATTTCATGGGGGAGTGTTTTTTTCCCAACACTATTCTTGGTGACTGGTTATTAGCTCCTTTTCTCCTCCCTTTCCCAGATTGCCCAAGTATCTTTGGGCAGGCTGTGATGGCCTGAGGTCCATTATTATCCCAAAAACCTTCGAGCGGGGTGGTGTGGTGGTTGGCCAGGTGTGTGTGGCAGGTGTTTTCCCAAGTGTCTTCAGGATGAGGCCCAGGTATCTTCGGGCATGCCAGTGGATTTTCTAGGCCAGGTGTCTTTAGGCGTGGTGGTGGTTGTTCTGGCCTAGGTGTTTTCAGGCATGGTTACATGTGACAGTTGTGGCCCAGGTGTGTGCGGGTGGGATTCAATAGTGGGACTGCGTGTGGTTGAGGCCCAGGTGTGTGCGGGCGGGATTTTGGCAGTGGAACTGCGTGTGGCTGTGGCCCAGGTGTGTGCGGGCGGGTGTGGTAGTGGGACTGTGGTGAGAATGGAGGGATTGGTCTGATGCGTAGGATGCCTCAATAACCAGTGGGAATGTGGTGCGGGGTACCCAAACATCGATGTGCTCTGATTATATATATTACTTGACTTGCGTTATTTGGGGAGTGTACCTTGGTGAGGCCTGGGGTGGATAGTTTACCTTGATAGGTGTTTGGTTTACTCTTTTCTCACGGGACTTTAGTACGTTCCCCCACTTGTCCATGAGAGTCTTTGGTTTTCCCTACTGAGTGTACTCGTATTCTCACCCTACGTATATAAAACTGTTTTCAGGTTTCCAGGAGAACTTCGGGGATCACGCGGGACCATACTAGCTCGGACCTTTGGGGCAGTTGCAGTTGTTTCTTTTTCTTATTTGGTACTTACCTTTTTAGTTACCTTTTGTACTTTGTAGCTTTACTTTTGGAACATGCATGTGGGAATGGTATACTTTTGGCTTTACTTTTCTTTTACCTTGGTGTTGATGGTTTTCATCATCTTATCTCTCGATCTTATAAAACAAAAAGGGTAATTCCTTCCATTGTGGGAAATTTTCTATACCCTTGGTGCTAGTCGCCACTCCGGGATCTATTGAAGATGGGTCTCGGGGGTCATTATCTCTCCTTCAACTTAAAGAATGAAGGGCCTGACAACTTGCTAACCCTTCCCTCCTTTTGGTGAAGGTGGGTCGTGATAGAATGGTATCAAAGGTGATGTTTGAGAGATAGGATGGAGTCTGGAGTTAGGCACAGTGAGGATTTCATGGGATGGTAAGGCATCCGTGTTGGGTGACCTTGGCGCGTGAATTAGGCCAGGGAAGACCGGCTAGGTCACGGGATTTTAGGGCCCCCCGTGATCCGATGCAAGGACTCTGGACCTACCGAACGACCAAGTGAGACCACACTGATTGCAGGGTAGAGACCCTAGGAAAGGTACTTGCATCATAAATGACTTGTGTTCTTTTGTTTCTGGGATGTCTTTGGAATTAAGAATAAACTAAAATCTTAAGAAGTTTTAAGAACGATATTCTTAACTACTTGGGATTAGGCATTCCTTGTTTACCTTGTAGCTATGGCACCTGAAAGGCGACCACATGTGGTACAGGTGATCGAGGCCCCGAAGACTACTTTGGCCGATTGGCAGAGAGCTGATCGAGAGGAAGAGGGCGACCAGTGGAAGAGGACTCTTCGGGCCTTCCAGCGATAGGCCCTCGAGAAGTATGAGGGAATCACCTCTGATATGAAGATGAAAGGCTGGCTAGAGGAGCTAGTTATAGCCTTCGGCCTGATTCGGGCCCCGACCGAGTACTGGGTTCTCTGGCCGTTAGCCAGATGCGGGGAGCGACATGTCAATGGTGGATGCTTTACCTGGGGGAGAGGAGAGAGTATGAGGTGGCTTGGGCGGATTTCGAGAGGGAGTTCTGGGCGGAATTCCTCTCCTCGACGATGAAGGCATAAAAAAGGCAAGAATTACTCTCCCTCCAGTAAGGGAGTATGTCCTTGAGGGAGCTAGGGATCAAGTTGAAGGACCTGCTACGTTTTGCTCCGGACCTCTTTCCTGATGAGGAGTCTCAGGCAAGACATTTGGAGGAGGCACTCCGACCCTCCCTCCAGTATGCTGTTACCCCCTTTAACCTGCCGACGTACTTGGAGGTCCAGAATAAGGCCAAAGTGGTGGAGAGGATGCATGATCTAGGAGGAGTCTCAAGAGAGGGGATCCAGCTGGGACCACCAAAGGGGAAGTCCGTCAGCACCAGGCCTCTAGCGTCAGGACCCTCCAGGTTCCGACCCGCAGGGAGCAGACCGTAGCAGTTTCAGTTTCGATCCCCCGACCCTCTCCCTTTTCCTTCGGGCTCGGGACCGCGGTGCTTCATCTGTGGGATCCCTGCACATCTTTGGAGTCAGTGCCCCGACCGGGTACAATACAACAGTGGCAGTCATCCCCAGCACCCTCCCCAGCAGCAGCTTCCAGCCAGACCTTTCCAGCAGCAGCAGCAGGGATAGCGAGCTCCCGCTCCTCCGAGGGCAGACATAGGAGGAGGAGGCCGACCTCAGGGCGCTCTAAAGGGACCTCGACCAGAGCGTGGTCGGGGAGGTGGCCGACAGCCGAGGGGCAAGGGAACTGGGCGTGGACAGTTGCACGCCGCAGAGGTAGTAGTTCCAGCAGGTCCAGATGTTGTTCGAGGTACGATCAGTCTGTTTAAAACTCTCGCTCTTGATTTGTTCGATACCGGAGCTTCACACTCCTTTGTTGTACCCAGTCTAGCCCGTGCCTTGGTCCTAGATTCCGAGAGACTTCCAATTCCCCTGGTGTTGAGCACACCAGTCAGAGGTCAGACTGACTTGTTGTTCGTTTATCGGGGATGTAGACTAATGATAGGGCCACATCAGTCAGTTAGGGATCTTCTTCTGCTATAGATTCAGCCATACGATGTCATCCTAGGCATCGACTGGCTATTTTCTGTGTGTTCTATCATCGACTGTTTTCGAAGAAGGGTGGTGTTCTCGGACTTGGACGGCCGGTGTGTTACCATCACCTGCGAGCCGGGCAGTCCGAAGGGAAACAGGAGAGAGGAACCTCTCCTCTCCTTGTTGACTGAGCTGACAGTGGAATCAGTAGATGCTGAAATGGTGGAAGTTACAGAGATCGTCTGTGAGTTTATGGACATCTTTCTTGAGGAGGTGACGACTCTACCCGCTCGACGTGATATCGAGTTCGGGATAGACCTACAGCCCGACACTCGTCCGATCTCGATGGCTCCTTACCAGATGACACCTTTGGAGCTATGGGAGTTGCGGATACAGATTGACGATCTGATGAAGAGGGGTTATGTTCGACCGAGTGCGTCACTGTGGGGTGCTCCGGTCTTGTTTGCAAAGAAGGTAGATGGTGGTCTTAGGTTGTGCATAGACTACAGGAGACTGAATCAGGTAACGATCAAGAATCGCTACCCTCTTCTGAGAATAGATGATCTTTTCGACCAGCTGAAAGGGGCAGGATGTTTCTTGAAGATCGACCTATGGTCTGGGTACCACCAGTTGAGGGTGAAAGAGAGAGACATCCCGAAGACAGCGTTCAGGTGCAGGTATGGACACTTCGAGTTCGTAGTCATGCCCTTCGGTGTTAAGAACGCCCCGGCTGTGTTTATGGGGCTTATGAACTCCATATTCCAAGAGTACTTGGATCGGTTCGTGGTTGTGTTCATCGACGATATCCTGATCTATTCGAGGTCATAAGAGGACCATGAAGAGCACCTAAGGACAGTTTTTGAGGTCCTCCGGCAGCACCAGATCTATGGGAAGTTGTCAAAATGTATGTTCTAGACACGAGAAGTGCACTTCCTCGGGCACGTAGTTTCTGAGCAGGGGTAGCGGTCGAACCATCAAAGGATGATGCAGTTTTTTCTTGGGCAGCACCCAAGAATATGGCGGAAGTCCGAAGTTTCCTCGGGCTGGAAGGTTACTACCAGAGATTCGTACCAAACTTATCCCGAGTAGCAGCCCCTTTGACGGCTCTGACCAAGAAGGACCAGGCTTTAGTATGGAGTGAGAAGTTCCAGTCAGCCTTTAGTTATCTGAAGGAGATTTTGGTCAGTGCCCCAGTGCTGAGATTACCTGAATAAGGGGCAGCTTATGAGGTGTTCTATGATGATTGAAGACCGGGCCTGTGACGCGTGTTGATGCAGCGACAAGGGTTGATCTCTTATGGGTCCCGGAAGCTACGCCCCCATGAGCGTAAATACGCCACCCATGACCTGGAGCTTGCAGTGGTCGTTTTTGCGCTAAGGTTGTGGCGGCACTACCTCATCGGGGAACGCTTTGTGGTCTTCACAGATCACAAAAGCTTGAGGTATATCTTCTCCCAGCGGGACTTAAACTTGCGACAGCAGAGATGGGTGGAGTTCCTCTAGGATTACGACTTCAAGATATCTTATAATGAGGGAAAGGGAAATGTGGTGGCCGATGCCCTGAGCAGGAGGATGCAGAAGGATGCGGTCAGAGAGTCAGCGAACGCCTAGAAGGCAATGGAGGAGTTGGCTACCTTACACCTAGATGCGAAGATGGATAGCTGTAGAGGCTGCCTATATCAGATGACAGTGCAGTCATCCCTGTTTCAAAAAGTGGAGGAGTCTCAGTGAGGAGACCTAGAGTGTGAAGTGATGCATGACCAAGTTGACCAGGGAAATGCTCCGAAAGGATGGAAAGAGGATGGTCAGAACCAGATGTTTTCCAGAAGAGGTTGTTTGTCTCAGAGGCGATGTGCGGAAAGGCTCTCAGTGAGTTCCACAACTCACCCCTGGTGGTACACCCAAGAGTTTCCAAGATATACCAGGGTTTGAAGAGGCAGTTTTGGTGGCCCGGAGTTAAGAGAGAGGTGGCAGAGTTTGTGGCCAAGTGCTTAGTGTGTCAGCAAGTGAAGGCTGAACACCGAGTTCCAGGCGGCCTACTGCGGCCTCTAGATGTCCCCGAGTGGAAGTGGGTTGACATCTCGATGGATTCAGTCACGGGACTACCCAAGGTCCAAGGAGGGTATGACACCATGTGGGTGGTAGTGGACAGGTTGACGAAATCAGCTCACTTTCTGGAAATCAGGGAGTCGAGTATTGTGGATGCTTTGGCGCGAAAGTACGCGAATGAGGTGGTGTGATTGCATGGAGTTTCGAGGTATATAGTCTCAGATAGGGATGCACGGTTTACCTCGCGAGTCTGGAGAGGATTGCAACATGCTTTTGGCACCCATCTGCATCTTAGCACTACTTTCCATCCCCAGACAGATGGAAAAATAGAATGCACCATCCAGACCTTGGAGGATATGCTACAGGCATGTGTTCTGGACTCGGGAGGATCATGGGTGCGATACTTGCCTCTGGTAGAGTTTTCCTACAATAATAGCTACCACTCTACCATAAGTATGGCCCTGTTTGAAGCTTTGTACGGGAGGCCATGCCGCTCACCTGTGTGTTGGGCCGAAGTAGGAGAGGCAGGCATCCTTGGCCAAGAGGTGGTGCAGAACATGACCGAGAAGGTTCAACTCATACGGGAATGGATGAAGGTGGCCCAGGACCGACAGAAGTCGTATGCTGATACCAGGAGGAGGCCCTTGGAGTTTGAGGTTGGGGACCATGTGTTCTTGAAGGTCTCCCCTCGGCGTGTACAGTGGAGGTTCGGCGAGGGGAGTAAGATTTCTCCCAGATTCATCGGACCCTTCGAAGTGTTGCTGTGGGTCGGCGATTTGGCTTATCAGCTAGCGTTACCACCACCGCTACTAAGGATACATGATGTCTTTCATGTTTCCCAGCTCCGTCAGTATCTACATGATGATTCACACGTCCTTGATTGGGGTGAGATGGACATAGAGGATGATGTGACCTTTTTGGAGAGACCAGTGATGATCGAGGAGCGCAAGGAGAAGGTGCTTTGTTGATGAACCATTTCCTTGGTTCGTGTGTTGTGGAGACATGGTGGGCTTGTGGAGAGTACGTGGGAGAGGGAAGCACAGATGCGTGCCCATTACCCGGATTTGTTTTGATTTTTGTTCCTTGTTGTACCTGTTGTGGTAGAACGTTTTGTCTTTTGGCTATGAAATGTACTGGTTTTCTTTCCTTTGCTTGTGTGTGAAAAGCCCCGGCTATGGGGAAGGAGAGAAACCAACGCCTAATCAAGACACATTAAGGTGGATGCGATTAAACCCGTGCGGGCGAGTCAGTGCCGCCCAAAGTGGATAATATCTTGACATGGGGGAGGAGACTCCCAAACCCACATGCCCAGGTAGTTTGGCATGGTATGTTGCTTGGTTCATGACAGGAAGGTGTTCTTAGTTAATGATGAGGTTCACTCTTGAGAGGTATCTTTTGGGGTGGTTGTTCGGACCCGCCCTTCCCTTATGGATTTTTTGAATTCTCGAGGATGAGAATAGTTTGAGAGGTATCTGATGTGATGACCCAGACTCTCTTGGTCGTTCCCTTTGCCAAAATCCGGGTCCTAAAGGGGTGGAATCTCAGTGAGACAGATCGGTGAGACCGATCGGTGCGACTGATCGGTGAGACCGATCAGGGAGACTGATTGTTGAGACCGATCAGTGAGACCGATCGACGCGACCGATCGGTGAGACCGAAGGGTGAGACCGATCGGTGAGACCGATCGGCGCGACCGATCGGCGCGACCGATCAGGGAGACCGATCGGTGAGACCGATCGGTGAGACTAATCGGCGTCACCCGACCTTGTCTAGTTGTTTCCAGTAGCACTCGTTTTGCAAAAATGGGGTTTTAAACCCTATTATGACTCGTTTAAGCATGTTTTAACGACCCATAACGTGCATAAGAGTTTTAATTAAATAATTCATCAATTCATGAGTCGGTTTAAACCACCCAACCCCCTTTAATGATGAGTAGAGCTGCGTGGTCAACCCACGACCCCCGCACCTTATGTGGTTTCACGTTTTCTCCCCAAACATCCCCGACTCTTATAAACTAAGGGTTATCTGTGGTTTCTCCTTTCCTCGATCGTGGCTTTTCACAAACAGCTTTTGGTGCATCGGGCACGCCACGTCGTTATCAGTAAAGTTCCGCGCCCGGCCTAAGCGTCGATCGTCGATCAAACAAGTAGGGAATTTCTCCTTTGCCACTCTCTTTTGTGTATCATGTTGGGTGGGAGTGCTTTTTATTCTGTAGGATTGGATAAACCAGACCTAATTAATGATAAAGAACGAATCCTATAAAGAAAGAGGGGGGGCTGTGATCGTTTATTCTCTCTTATATTTTGATGCTATTCTTCTACGACCATCTTGTTGAGTTGTGCTGGCTTATGCCTTCTGAAAATCGAGGTCGTTGGTGGTCATTGTTTGTGAACTAATGAACCCCTGCTGATGTTTTAAATGGCTTGTTGTGGTTGTAAACTCCTACTGTGAAAAGTAAATTGGTTAACCATGTATATCCGACCAAATATATTGAGGCACCATGATCTTTCCTTCTGTGATAAGCCCTGGTTAAAAAACATGAAAATTGAAATCATGGAGTGTGTTAAGTCATTTAAATATGAAAATACCAGCATGACCCTGACTTGTGTTGATGGTGGTAGTTGGTTGTTTTAATTTCGGGCCGATTTCTAGAAATGTGGGAGGGGATGGGATCCCCTGTCTTGTACTCTTGGTGGTTGTGTAAATTTGGGGATGGGATCACCTGTTGGTATGGATTCAGTGGTTGTGAGTTTGAAGACCCAGTGGTTACTTGTTTATATCACAAATTGGGGTGGGATCCTCTGTTGTTGAGAACTGGGTGTGGGCGTTATGGTTGATGCTTGACTGTTTACTTTCCTGGACTTGTGCCTATGCTTTCTAGTTTCCCAGTAGTGCTTGAACTCAATTGAACATTATTACTAAAAATGAAACAAAAATGGGACAAATGGGTTTTGTTGGCGAGAGTCGTGACTTGTGACTTGGATATAGTGGTGTTGTGTTCCATAGGCCGGTTAGAAAAACCTAGACTTTGGGTGAGTGATTGTTACCTATATCTATACTTGTAGTTTTGTGTTTCTTATTCGCGCCCCACCTAAGTTGAGTACTTAGTGTCGAACACCCCCATTTCATGGGGGAGGGTGTTTTTACCAACACTATTCTTGGTGGATGGTTATTATCTCATTTTCTGCTCCCTTTCCCAGACAACCCAAGTATCTTCGGGCAGACTGTGATGGCCTGAGGTCCACTATTAGCCCAAGAACCTTCGAGCAGGGTGGTGTGGTGGTTGGCCAAGTGTGTGCGGTAGGTGGTTTCCCAAGTGTCTTTGGGATGAGGCCCAGGTGTCTTCGGGCGTGGTAGTGGATTTTCTAGCCCAGGTGTCTTCGAGCGTGGTGGTGGTTGTTCTGGCCTAGGTGTTTTCAGGCGTGGTTACGTGTGACAGTTGTGGCCCAGGTGTGTGCGGGCGGGATTCAGCAGTGGGACTGTGTGTGGTTGAGGCCCAGGTGTGTGCGGGAAGGATTTCGACAGTGGGACTATGTGTGGCTGTGGCCCAGTAGTGTGCGGGCGGGTGTGGTAGTGGGACTGTGGTGAGAATGGAGGGATTGGTCCGATGCATAGTATGTCTCAATAACTAGTGGGAAAGTAGCGCGGGGTACCCAAACATCAATGTTATCTGATTATATATATTACTTGACTTGCATTATTTAGGGAGTGTGCCTTGGTGAGGCCTGGGGGGGATAGTTTACCTTGATAGGTGATTGGTTTAATCTTTTCTCACAGGACTTTAGTACGTTCCCCCACTTGTGCACGAGAGTCTTTGTTTTTCCCTATTGAGTGTACTCGTATGCTCACCCTACGTATATAAAACTATTTTCAGGTTTCCAGGAGATCTTCGGGGATCGCGCAGGACCATACTAGCTCGGACCTTTGGGGAAATTGCAGTTGTTGCTTTTTCATCTTTGGTACTTACCTTTGTAGTTACCTTTTGTACTCTGTAGCTTTACTTTTGGAACATGCATGTGGGAATGGTTTACTTTTGGATTTACTTTTCTTTTACCTTGGTGTTGATGGGTTTCATCATCTTATCTCTCGATCTTATAAAACAAAAAGGGTAATGCCTTCCATTGTGGGAAATTTTCTATACCCTTGGTGCTAGTCGCCACTCTGGGATCTATTGAAGTCGGGTCTCGGGGGTCATTATCTCTCCATCAACTTAAAAAAGGAAGGGCCTGGCAACCTGATAACCCTTCCCTCCTTTTGGTGAAGGCTGGTCGTGACATCCTAGGTAAGAAAGAACCAAGAACCAAGAGAGAGTGAATAAGAGAAGTGGAAAACAACTAAAAATATATAGAATCTCACCATAGATACTTGTTAAAGAAACCATGGTGGGAGGACATCTGAATGAGAAGATTAAAGGAGCCCCCATTATGGGCCTTGGTTTAATGAGGGGTGATGTACATTATTTGGGGATAAAAATTAATAGGGAAAAACATGTAATCATGTATTTTAATAATTATGGGATGGTCAAATGGTCGGGATTCATGCATTCAAAAGCCATGCACGAATCATTTTCACACTCTTGGAATACAAGGACACCGTCATGGGTTAGTGAAATGGTATAAAAATCCATAATATATCCTTGAAAAATGGTGGTGTAAAATTGTAAACTGTCCTTGCATGCCTTCCTCACGACTTCCTCAATCCCTACTAAAGAATAATTCTTTTTCCCAGCCACTAACCCCAATCCACATGATGTTTTCTGGAATTTCACAATTTGGACAAAATTGTACTTCAAAAAATGAATAGGGAAAATACTCCCAAAAACATCAAAACTAGAACATTCTCACTAGAAACATTTCCCATACCTCAACCAAATGATAAAACATCAAGAAAATAATTTAATATAATAATACACCTGGTCATGGTGTAACAATTATCACAAACACAAAAACATCCTTCCCCTAGAAATTCACATAGATGAATGAGTCACCAAACATTATCTTGAAAATAAATGAAGCCAAATTAAACAATGTTTCTCAGAGTGACCCTTCAACTTCACAAGTACCATCAAAACATATATAGGGAAAATGTCAATGTATATAACCACATTGAAGAGATTATGGTCTCCCTACAATAAGAAACTTACTCAAACCTAAAAACATGTAATTATACAATAATAATATATATGGTGGGTTTCACCAGCTTTTAATGCCTAAATAGCTTAAGCCAACCATAGAACTCCCAGCACATACCAAATATAGTAATCACTAGGAACTCGTAATCTAAATAAAAAACCATGACACAATTAGAAACCCAAAGAAGGTACTCAAAAAAAATAGTGATCCAATCCACATTTTGTCAATTCTACAAGTCTCAAGCATCACCAAATAATGTCGAACTGGAATAAAAAATTACACAATCAAAAGTCTATGAAAAAAAGATGTAAAAGAAATAAAATTCCCACATTAAAATCATTAAAAACCACTATAAATACATTATAATAATACAACCATCGATTTTATACCAATGGAAATAATAAAAAAAGGAAAAAATAATATAATAACATAAAATTACTCCACTTGGATGTTGAAGAATTTTTTTGGCCAATTACGACAACCCACTGCTCCATTCCTAATTGTCTAAAAAGAATCACCCTTGGGTTTATTGTTAAATAATTAGTTCATTTAATATTTTTAAACACCACAACTTCATGATGACAACCGATATGTAATAAATACTCTTTTATAAATGCATCTTGAAAAATTTATCCAGATGACCCATAAGACCACATCGACCACAATCCTTCATAGGATTCTGATAATGTTGACTTGAATGATTAACCCGAACACATTAGAATAACATGGGAATATAGAGTCTGGTGGATGAGGATTTGGGACCCAAAAATTATACACCTCTGAAATAGGTTTTTGTAGCATACACCTCTAGCCAGATGGGGAACATTACTGATAACTAAGAGAATCCAAATTTCCATCTATCATTGGCAGCAAATTGGTATCCAACTATAAAATAAAACCTCTAACATGAGCTTCCCAAACACAAATTCACATAATTTTAGGAATTGATCATCATTATCAGGACGAGAAACCCAAATTTAGTGTAGATCAGTTATCTGATCCTATGATTATATCTCAGGAGGAAAAGAAACTAGATCCTAAAATGGTCAAAATAGCTGTCCACCACCCACTAACCTTTCACAATACCCAAGAGATATACTACATTTTTCACTATTACCTATATAGGAATTATTCATCATACTATAGTTATTTTAATGAAATTAATAGGAATCTCACCATTCAATGATGATTGGATGATCACCTCCCATTGATCTAAACCTAAAAAATCATATATACTCAAAAAACACACACTCTCATAATTTCCAGATTTACCAAAAACATGAAAACAACTTCATATTACTTGATACAATATATTGAATTTAATAGAAATCATCCATTAAGAAATATAGAAAAATAATAAGAGTAACACAAATTTTTCATGACACAGGCTGTCTGGAAAGGACCATGAACTAGTTGGGACTCGCCAAAAACATCTAGTACCATTTGGGACTGAGAATATAAAAAAAACACCAAATAAAAATCTACATCCAATAAAATCTCAAAAAAATTGAACAACCCAAATGAAAACACCAATTCATAAACCATGACCACCAAAGAATATCAAGAGTCACTTTTTTAACACCACAAATTCTATTTCAATTTTAAATCCATTTTAAGCCATTTACACTTATCAAAAACATGAAAATTAATATTTAAAATCCAAATATATAGGAATAAGATCCCTTTTTAACAAACATAACCCCCAAAGACCATTTTCCATTTTATTTTTTTTCCAAAAAAACCATTTTTCATATGAAATCCACTCATGGTGGTAGAGAATCGGGCTATAAGAACTCACACCAAACTCAAGAATTTGGTAAATAGAGACCATTCATAATTTGGTGACATGGTTAATAGATCATTCCCTAGGAGGCAACCAACAACTACGAATATCCAAATATGCGTACTCAGGTTCCATATTGTTCAATACTCTATGTAATACCTATACACTTCATTGGATTACTTCCATTTTAATTCCATATCCACATAGACAAAATAAAATACTCAAGCCTGATAATACCCACTGATTCATGAGGATCAGGATGAGAAGGGGTTCATGATTTCTTTCCAATAGCTATATCAGTATTCTATAATGTCATAATAACTAATATACATGGCCCCACAAATAAAAAATGGATTATCTCCCACCAATCTATCATGAACCTGGTTGGGATTCCATCTAACCTAACACCCAATATGAACCATGATGAGGCTTGGAAGGAGTTCCCTACCCTCCCGAATGATTGAGATAATCAGGTATACAAGTAGATACAAATGGTATTTTTCTCCCAAAAACTACATAAATAAATAAACTAGGTAGATAACGAAAAAACATGAGAATCCATAAACACCTAATAATGTAAATACATAAAAATAAATCCAAAAAAATATATGAACAAAACAAAAACTAGAAAAATTAACAAAAACCAAACCTTAAATGACACAATCGACATGTGACCTCTTAGTGAGCACCAAAAGTATGATCTACCTATAGAAAATGAAATCCTGAACCAAAATATAAAAACTAAAAAATGTCATGTGTCAAGAGAAACAGAGTGCCACCAGTAGGGTGTCGTCATTCAACTGGTCTATATCTAAGAAGAATAGAATCTATACATGTTATTACAAAAAATAGTCCACAAAAACTAGTTTTAAATAAATATAATAAATATGTTTATTCTTCCATTTCAATGACCAAATCAAATATTTCATGCAATTATCTTATAAAAAAAACAAAATGCATTTGTCTATTTAAAACATATTTCCTTTTAAAAAACTTAGATCAAAACCAACATAAAATGAAAAGTGTCTAATGTAGGTGATCAACACTATTCATGAAATAAGTAAAATGAATGAATTTGGAAGATTATAAATTAACAGATAGTTAAGGTAAGTATAATAAAACATAACATACATACGGTATCCATGAAAACTACTTAAAAATATATTGAAGAAATCAATATATCTACTCAGTCCAGACTCACCTAATGTAATATGAGGTATGCCCATATTAAAAAAACAACCAGGATATAATAATCTAGTTCAAAAATGGAACAACCCACCTATCCTCTCAAAAAACCTGGGGATAATAGTCTATGGATTATATACTAGAACATAGCCATCACTATACCCTCTAGGTGTTGTATATGAATTCCATGATAATAATATAAGGATAATGTGGTCATCACATGTGTGGAATAAACATCTAAACCAAAAAATCCCATATCCTTGTATATCCCAAAAATTAACAACACCTATGTTTAGTGCCTCTAAATTTAAGGTCACCTATATGGTTTCTATCACAGATCAAGCCATTCCCTTTTTCTAACTGACCCTACACATCATGATATTTAAAAATATATTTAAATGAATAAAAAATTTGAAATATTTCCCTAACCATTACACATCCAACCAAATTTTAGAAACTATTTCATAACTATGTTTCAAAAAATACTCAATCATTGAAGAAGATAAAGGGATGTTTATGTTGGATCTGAATCTATAGATTATACACAAGATGGGGGTGAATTGTGTCTATTGCAATTTTTTGGTAACTCTTTGATTGAACGTGTTCTATCCTCTATACATTATTAGATTTTATCGTGCAGAGGAATAAGTAAAAAACAACACAATGATGTATAGTGGTTCGGGGAACAGAAGGCCCCTAGTCTACTCCACCAACACTCAACTCCATGAGCTTTGTGATTTTCACTATCTGGTCCTCTTTTCAACAGACCAGTCCAAAACTGAATACAGGAAGTTGAGACCTTTACTATCCAAGGAAAAACAAAACCTTCTGGTTCAAACACAAACCTACACAGCTTAGAACGAGAAGCTGGTTACTCAAGAATAAAAATAATTTCACAAAGAAGTTTTCCAGTTGATCTTCACAACTGCAATAGAGAGCAATTGACAGCAGATGGATCATCAACTCTAGAAATATTTATTTTCAAAAAAAATCAATTCGGAGTCGATCCAGTTGTAGTAGATATAGATATATACTTCAAAACATCAGCAGTAGTAGATCCATAGTAGATATTCGATGCAGATCAAGTGAATCTTCTATCGAGTTCTATCTTCTTAAATGAACAAAACTTTGACGCTCTTTATTGAATCAGCAAAACTGGGTGACTTTTTCAGTCTCTATTTTCCACCTTTTTGATAATAGATTGATTACCATACGCTCTTGTACCTGGTGTTTCAATGAAAATATATATAATAATGCTGAGCATATCTCCATCACATTTAGCTCTATAAAATTCGCCTTTTTATTCGTGATATTAAACAATTTGAATTTTCAAAGAAGTCATAACTTTCCTTAAGACTCGGCATAAAAAGATCTTTTTAATTAGATCTTAAATACATTGATAAAATGTATTTGAATCAGTCAAAGTCGTATTTTAAAAATGACATTAAATCCGGCTTGAAATCCGCCCAATAACCAGCTTTCTGATCGCTGCATAAAAATATCGTCTTTCAAAATTTCTGACGCCGAACATAAGGTTGATGACGTGACCTCCAAACGTAGGGTTGATGAAATAGTCTTAAAACGTACAGTTGATCTTAAATGTAGGGTTGATCATCCATACATTTTCATCAACTCTCAAACGTATGACAAAAGATCCATACTTTTATAAGAACTTATGGTTGTTTACAAAAGTAAGGTTGATGATCCGTACTTTTGAGAAACAAACGTAACATTTAGTACTTATGTATGGTTCTCCTTCCATAACTTGTTGATAACCAAAACGTAAGGTTCCTTCCTAATGTAATGTTCTTCTTCCATACTTTGCCGAAAACATATGGTTATTTAACCATACTTTTCTCTTATCTCAAAAAGTATACATGCTTTTCATCCTTACGCTACGTTTATCCACGTAAGGTATGAACAGTGATTCAGAATGTGCTAAAGCAGATTCCACACTACATTTATCCACATAAGGTATGAACAGTGATTCCAGGACTCACTTAAAGCAGATTACGAACAAGTAATAAATTCTCGTTATTTCAAGAGTAAAATAAATTAATAAATTCCTGCAAAATACTAAATAAAATCATTATAAAATAACTAAGGGTATTTATGAGCATCAAAATTATCATAAAGGGACAGAATATTATTTTCAATAATCTCCCCCTTTAAATAACATTATTATGTATTGTCGAAAAAATACTTTTCTTAACAATGTCCCCCTTTTTGATGATCACAAAACCCATAAGATAATAAAATTATTTAAACGAAATTAACTTTCAAAAAAAAATTTCATTGTTCCTTAAATTTATCCATTTTTAACTTCTCCACAAAAAAAAACATTTCTCATGAAATTATCCCCCTAAATAAAAATATGATTTTGTATGTATTCAAATTCTCCCCCTTTTTGTGATATCAAAAAGAATAATGAAAATCATGGATTTTAACACATTTAATATTGTACTGAACTGTTAGTAAATGCTATAATAAACTATTTAATAGTAAATTTATCTAATATACTGGCATATGTTAACTTAAAATAGTAATAAACAAATAGAGAAAGAAAAAAATAAACAATGAAGGAAATTTTCATTCAAAAACAGCAATATATACATGACAATGATATACACATGAATCAAGGTTTGGGTAAGATAGGAAAAAGGTTCTATCACTCCTAGATTGCAGACTTGATTTCTGTAAACTATTCTAGGAGTCTCTTCAACATCCCGTCTCCATATTTGATAATGAGATCTCTGTTCTCTTGAGTCATATGAATATCCTCAATTAAATTGACTCTGAAAAATTCATGCATCCTTTCCTCTTTTTTGACAAATAGTTATAGCTTCTCTGATAATTCATTCAACAGGATTCTGATCGATGGCCCACTAGATGTCAGTTGATTCATTAAAAACTTATGATTGTCCAGAAACACTGATAAAGGAGAACTGTTATATTTAATATATTGTAACCTGTCATTCATGTTGCTCATCGTAGCTGTGATAGTTTGAAACCTTCTGATTAAATCAGGTGAAGTACCTGATCCACTAACAACATTATTTGAAACTGATGCAAATTGGTTCTCCATAAACAACTTCAGATATGATAAATCTGACTTCATAACCATTTCATATTTCAATTGAGCAACTGCAATCATCATATCCTCTTTAAAAATTTCAACTTCTTACCTTGAGACTGTACTCTCTTTTAGATTTTGAAATATAAATTGTTCAAAGGTTAAGGAATTTATCAGAGTTACACTGTCAGATTCTAACTAAGACACCTTTTTGTACAGTTCTTCAACTTCTTTATTCCTTGAATCAGAGGCACCCTTTGCTTGATTCTTATTCTCAGGCTCTGGATGATGCAGCAGTACCAAAGGTAATGATTCAGCATCAGATTTCTATTTTTATTTTTCCTGAGTAGGATGGTCCACATATTTTCCCATCGAGTCCGTAGACTCCTCCGTAGAAAAATCCACTTGAAGTACTTTTGTGTGAGCTTCAGAAGCATGCTCACCACAAACATCAGCATCTTGGCCTTCCACTGGAGTTTTGAGAACTACATTTTCAGCAGTTTCCTGAGGTATGACTACTTCCCCAGCAGGCACTGACTCCTTATCTTGGTTTTGTTGAAGTTTAACTTCAACATCAGCTACAATCTGTTCCTGATTCTCCCTTTAAGCTTCTTCTTGAGCTTCTTATCCCTCTATTGGTGTTGGTCTTTCACTAATAACTTCCATGGTCTTATGAATAACAACTTCTCTTAAAAAAGAATAAGTAAATAAAGATTTTTTTGTTGTTGCCAATATAGGGGATGTAATTTCCGCATTAATAGATCTAGTTCTTCGAGATTGAAGTCCCTCCTGACTTCTTTGATATTCAGAATCTTCCACTTCAAATCAGATCCTTCTTACTACATTGCTGACTCTTGATTCACCCTGTCCCTCCTTAGACATAGCAGGTTGAGACTGAGCACTCTTTGAGTCTTCCTCAGCTCCTAATGGAAACATTTTTCCTTTTAATGGTGCTCCATAAATATCCAATCTTCCTTAAAGTTCCATCATTAAACACATTACTGTGATGACAGTTTACTCAGGCATCCACTAATCTCACCATATCTTTCTTAAGCAGCAGTTTAGAAATAAATCGATTGAAAGGATATAAGTTCATCTAAGCATCACTTTGTCAACAATAATTGATATACCTTATCATGTACCATGGGAAGTTCAACTTGATATCACATAACAGAAGATACATTATGTACATATCAGGTTACAAAATCTTTTCCATTTCTGCCATTCTTGGAGATATTCTAGTCTGAATAAATTTGACCAAAATTTTCTGATCAGGCTCCAAATACTTGATAAATATTTTATTTATTGACTTAGTACCAAAAATAAAAGAGATTATGTCCTTGGATTTATGCACAGAATCTCCAATATTTTTCAAATTGAAATGAGAAACTCCATTATGAGGGCAGTTAAGAATCTGACCAATCTCTATAGATGAGATTGAGAAATCCTTATTCTCTATCACAGCCATCATACTGTCCTTGGTATCTCCCTGACTAAACTGTACAGATTTGAATAAGTATCTGTGTTCTACTTCATACAGAAATTCAATATTATCACTATTGAACATCTGTTCAAGATTCAGAAATGACAATGTTTTCTTTAACAGCAGATTTGTCTGAAATAACCATTCGAGATCAATTACCTTGCCCTGTAAGATTTTTCTTCCCTAAGAGCATTGTCTCTTGACATTTCTTGGCTCGAATTCATTGGCTCTTTTAGTTCTTACCATCTCTACGAGAATCTCTGAAGGTTTGAAAGTTAGAGTTTCAGAGGTTCGAAGATTATGGTTTAGGAACAAAAGTGCTATTTTCAGATTTCAAAAGGGATTCGATAGAAGTGAAACTGTTTAGAAGTCGAAAAGGATCTAACAGCCTTGATTCCCATGTAATCACTAATCATTACATATATTTAAATAAAACATGCATATGGCGAATGAAAAAAAATCTTAAAAAGTATTCAAAAAACAGAATAAAATTTACAAAAATAAATAAAAGTAAATAAAAATAAAAATTAAATAAACCTAGCCCCCCCTTAATAAAATCAAACCTTGCAGTGGGAAGTGGTTTAGTAAAAATATCTGCTAATTGAATGTTAGTATTTATAAATTCTAAAAATATAACTTTTTAAATAACATGATCTCTTAAAAGTGATGCCTTATATCAATGTCCTTAGTTCTAGAATGACTAATAGGATTTTTTGAAATATTAATTACCCTTGTATTATCACATAAAATAGGTGTATTATTAAAATTCAATCCAAAGTCCATAAGAGTGTTTTTCATCCACAACACTTGTACACAACAACTGCCAACAGAAACATATTCTGCCTCAGCCGTTGACAAGGCAACTGAATGTTGTTTCTTACTATACCATGACACCAACGACTTTCCCAAAAAGTGACATGTTCATGATGTGGTTTTTCTATCTAATCTACAACTTCCAAAGTCAGCATCTATATATGAAATAAAATTAAAATCATAAGTTTTAAGATAATGAAGATATTGAAAAACAATTCCTTTTAAATATCTAAAAATTATTTTAACAGCAGTTAGATGAGATTCTTTAGGATTTTATGGAAATCTAGCACAAAGACATACTGAATACAATATATATGGCCTGCTTGCAGTAAGATATAATAAACTACCAATCATACCTCTATATAACTTGTTGTCAACTTATTTCCCAGTTTTATCCAAATAAAGATTCATATTAGTACACATAGGAGTTGTAAATGGATTGTTGTTTTCAAGTCCAAACTTCTTAAGTAAATCAGTAATGTATTTTCTTTGATTTAAAACATTTCAAAATTTTTTTTGAAATATTTGAAGGACCAAAAAGAAATTTAATTCTCCCATCATACTAATTTCAAATTCTTCTTGAATTAATTTTGAAAATTCCTGAAAAAGAGTTTTATTAGTTGATCCATATATTACATCATCAACATAAATTTGAACCAATAAAAAATTATTTTTCACATTTTTCTTAAAGAGTTTTGGATCTGCCAATCCAACAGTAAAATCATTTTTCAATATAAAAGAACTTAATCATTCTTACCAAGCTCTAGGTGCTTGTTTAAGGCCATAAAGAGCTTTAGTAAGTTTAAAAATAGTATCTTGTTTTTGAGAATTTTCAACACCAGGAGGTTTCTCAACATAAACTTCCTCCTTTAAATAACCATTTAAAAAGGAAAATTTAATATCCATCTGAAATAATTTAAAATTAATATAAGATGCATGGGCTAAAATGATTCTAATGGCTTCTAACCTAGCTACAGGTAAAAAAGTCTAATCATAATCTATTCCTTCTTCTTGATTGTATCCTTTAGCTACTAATATTTCGTTACTTCTATTTATTGTGCCTTGGTCATCCTGTTTATTTCTAAAGGCTCATTTGGTTCCTATTACTGGATAATTCTTAGGTCTTTCCACTAATTCCCAAACATCATTTCCTTTAAATTGGTTTAATTCATCTTGCATTGCTATTACCCATATTTCATCATCTAAAACATTTTCTATAGTCTTAGGTTCGTGTTGAGATAGGAAGGAATATAATTCCACTTGTTTTCCTAAGTTTCTTATAGTTTGAATTCTTATATCTAAGTCACCTATCATAGTTTCTAAAGGGTGATTCTTTAGGGTTCTAGACTGTCTAGGTAAAACATTTAAAGGTTATTCAGTATCATGTTCCTCTGAATTAGACTGAATTTCTTTTATATTATTTTCAAAATCATTCCTTAAGTTCTCAAGTCTCATGTTATCATTAGAGTACAGTTCATCCATTTGATCTGTCCTTTTCTCAAAAGGATCAGATTCATCAAATCTTACATGAACTGATTCTTCAACAATCCTTGACTTCTTATTATAGACTCTATAAGCTTTGGAGGTAGCATAATATCCTTAGAAAATACCTTCATCAGATTTTGGATCGAACTTAACAAGATTATCTTTGGTGTTCAAGATGTAAACCTGGACTCCAAAAACATTAAAGTAATTTACTTTAGGTTTTCTGTTATTCCATAGTTCATAGGGTGTCTTTTTCAAAATAGGTCTATTTAAAACTCTATTAATTATATGGCAAGATGTATTCACAGCTTCTACCCAAAAATATATAGGTAGGCTATATTCATTTGACATAGTTCTACCCATTTTTGAATTGTTCTATTTCTCCTCTCTACAATCCCATTCTGTTGAGGTGTTCTTGGTGCAGAAAAGGTATGTTTAATACCCATGTTTGAGCAAAAAGAATTAAATTACAGATTCTAAAATTCTCCACCATCATCACTTCTCAGTGAGATTATATTAAAAACCTTTTCATTTTTAACATATTTTCAGAAACTTTCAAATAAAGTAAAAGCTTAATTTTTAAATTTCAAAAAGAAAATCCATGTAAATCTTGAATAGTCATCAACTAAAACATATACATATAATTTACCAGCTAAGCTTACTACTCTTGTGGGTCCAAAAAAATCCATATGAATAAGTTCTAGAGGTTTTGATGTAGAAACTTTATCAACAGATTTGATGGATGATTTGTGTTGTTTTCCAAATTGACATGCATCACAAAATCTATCACTTTAAAATTTGAGACTAGGTAAATCAGAAACTAAATGTTTCTTAGATAAATTATTTAAAACATATATATTGGAATGTACAAGTCTCATATGCCAAATCCATGATTCACTCACTTTAGCTGTCAAGCAGTTTACTTGTTGTTTACACAAGGAATTTAAATCCAAAGTATAGAAATTTTAAGTTATTGGTGCTTTAAATTTAAGAATTTTACCTTTAGAAATAGTACAAAAACTGTTAGTAAAATCAACAGTATATCCATCATCACATAGTTGAGAGATACTTATCAGATTGTGTTTTAATCCTTGTACATAAAGTAATTTTTTGATTGAGACTATTTTTTGATCTCCAATAGTTCCAATGCCAATGATTTTTTCCATTGACATTGTCACCAAATGTGACAAGTCCTCCTTCCTTTTGAGTGAGTGAAGAAAAATTCAATGATTTTCCACTCATATGTATTGAGCATCCACTGTCTATGTACCATATATCTTTTCTACTCTGCTGGCCTGCTACCTGCAAAGACATTCAAACAAATTTCTATGGTACCCATATTCTGTTGGGTCTAGGGGTGTTAGCTAGCAATGATCTGGGTATGCAGATTTGCTTTGTTCATTTAAAATCAGTTGAATCATATAAGTCTTTTGAAATATAGGCTTTCTTAATACCACAAATTTGAGGTTGTCTTAAGAAACAGTTTTTAGCTATATGTCCCTTTGACCCACAAAAGTTACAATTAACCTTTTTAGATCTAAGAACAAAATAATTTTTATATAGCTTAGGTTTTTCTCCTTTACTGCCAATTCCAAATATCTCCTTTTTAATGAAGGTTTTCCAATAATTTAATTTAATGAATTTTCTCCTTTTGTAAAAACAAATGCATCCTGTTTGTAAGATTGTACTTCATCCTGCAGTGTTTTTTTTCTTGCTTCAAAATTAATATAGTTAGTGTTAATAGAATTGTATTTATCTTTTAATTCTTTATGTTGTATAAGCAGTGTATCTCTTTCATCTGAAACAACATTATATATGTTCTTTAGTGACTTATGTTATTTAAATAGTGAGTCATATCTTTATTCTAGAATATTGTAGTAGGCTGCAAGTTTTTCATTTGTGTATCTTGATTCAGAATTTGATTCATTGTTTGAGTCACAGGAGTAATATGAGTGTACCTCATCAGTTTTTTCCATGAAACACATGTTTTCATTTAGATGGACTTCTTCTTTTTCTGAGCTTGATTCATGAGAGCTACTGGAGTCTTTAGATACACTCCATGTGACTTTTATAGCTTTCTTGTCTTTCTTCTCAAAGTAATTTATTTTGAAGAATTTTTCTTCTTTACATCTTTCAATTGTGGGAAATCTGGTATGATATACCCCATCTTCTTCCATTCATATCATCTTACTTCCTTATTATCTCCCTTCAATGATTTTTTGATGGCTCTTTTCTTGATGTAGAATTTTCTAAATTTTCTGGCTAGCTAAGTCAGTTCTTCATCTGAGTTAGATGAGTCATAGATTTCTGATTTAGCTTTGACTTTTCTGTTCTTCATCTTTCTATTCTTTTGTTGTGAAGTTACCTTCTAGGAAATATCTTCTCTTTTGATGTAGACCTTATGTTCATTTTAGTCATCTTTCATTTCAGCTTCATATATCATCAGTGTACCAATCAACTCTCTAATGGTTAGATCTTTGATAGGTGTTGATGGTATAATTGCAGCAAAGATACCATTCCATTGAGTAGGAAGTACCCTTAGAACTTTTAATGCTTGATCATCCTGCTTGATGGGTTCTCCTAGAGCTGTTATATTATTGACAATTTCTATCAATCTCCCATTCATTTGGGTAATGCTTTCACCTTCAAACATTATGAAAGTATCAAATTTCAATTTGGCAGTTTCATATCTCATTTGTCTCACATTGTCTATTCCTTCATATGCCACAACTATTGTTTTCCACATCTCATATGATATTGGGCACTAAAATACTCTGTTAAATTCATCTCATCCTAGACCACAGATGATTGCATTCATAGACTTTGAATTCATATCATACTCTGCCTCTGTAGCAGCACTCCATGTCTCAGGATTTTCAAGAATTTCATAAGGAGTCAGAATCTCTGAATAGACTTTATATTTCAGGTTTTTCAGATATATTATTATGCACAATTTCTAGTATCCATTGTTGTCTCCATTGAAATATGGTGCTCTAACCACTGACATCCCTTCTCTTGTATCAGTCATGATGCTCTGTTATATAATCTTTAAAAGTTTCTAACGTTCTAGGGCTCTATCAGAAGCTCCTCCTCTGATACCGATTGTTGGATCTGAATCTATATATTATACACAAGAGGGGGGTGGGGTGAATTTTGTCTTTTTTAATTTTTCGGTAAATATTTGATTGAACGAGTTTTGTTTTCTATACTTTATCAGATTTGATCGTGAAACAGAATAAGTAAAAATAAGAACACAAAGATGTATAGTGGTTCGGGGAATACAAGGCCCCTAGTCCACTACTCCAATGCTCAACTCCATGAGCTTGGTGATTTTCACTATCTGGCCTTCTTTTCAACAGACCGGTCCACAAATAAATACAGGCAGTTGACACCTTTACAATCCAAGGCAAAATAAAACCTTCTGGTTCAAACATGAACCTACACAGCTTAAAACGAGAAGCTGGTTACTCAAGAATAAAAATAATTTCAGAAAGATGTTTTCTAATTGATCTTCACAATTACAATAGAACGCTATTGACATCAGATGGATTGTCATCTCTAGAAATATTTATTTTAAAAACAAAGCAATTCTAAGTCGATCCGGTTGCAGTAGATATAGATATATAGTTCACAACTTCAGCAGTAGTAGATCCACAGTAGATATTCGATGCAGATCAAGTGAATCTTCTATCAAGTTCTTTCTTCTTAAACGAACAGAGCTTTGACGCTCCTTTTTGAATCAGCAGAACTGGGTTCTTTTTGCAGTCTCTATTTTCAACCTTTTTGATAATAGATTCATTACCATACACGCTTGTACCTGGTGTTTCATAGAAAACATATATAATAAAGATGAGCATATCTATTTCACATTTAGATCCATAAAAGATGCCTTTTTTATTTGCAATATTCAAAAATTTGAATTTTCCGAAAAGTCATAACTTCCCTTAAGACTCAGCATAAAAAGATCCTTTTAATTCGATCTTAAATCCATTGATAAAACCACTTTGAATCAGTCAAAGTCATATTTTAAAAATGACTTTAAATCCGGCTTGAAATCCGCCCAATAATCAGCTTGCTGATCGCTGTATAAAAATATCACCTTTCAAAATTTCCAACGCCAAACGTAAGGTTGGTGACGTGGCCTCCAAACATAGGGTTGATGACAGAGTCTTCAAACATAATGTTGATCTTAAATGTATGGTTGATCATCCATACTGTTTCTTCAACTCTCAAACGTATAACAAAAGATTCATACTTTTACAAGAACACATGTTTGTTTACAAAAGTAAGGTTGATGAACCATACTTTTGAGAAACAAACATAACGTTTAGTACTTACGTATAGTTCTCCTTCAATACTTTGTTGATAACCAAAAAATAAGTTTCCTTCCTAACGTAAGGTTCTTCTTCCATACGTTGCTGAAAACGTATGGTTTTTTAACCATACTTTTCTCTTATCTCAAAAAGTATACACGTTTTTCATCCTTACTCTACCTTTATCCATGTAAGGTATGAAAAATGATTCTACAACACGCTAAAGTAGATTCCGCACTACATTTATCCACATAAGGTATGAACAGTGATTCCAGGACGTGCTTAAAGCAGATTCCGAACAAGTAATAAATTCTCGTTCTTTCAAGAGTAAAATATAATAATTAATTCCTACAAAATACTAAATAAAATCCTTAGAAAATAACTAAGGGTATTTGTGAGCATCAAAATTATCATAAAGAGACAGATTATTATTTTCAATAATCTCCCCCTTTAAATTAAATTATTATGTATTGTTGAAAACAATACTTTTCTCAACAGTTTAATTTACAACATATTTTCTATGGTACAAAATTTCTTAATATTTTCAAAAAACATGAAATTTTAAAATCTTAAATAATTTTGAAAACCAGGTATCAATTTATAAACCATTGGATATTAATATAACCATTTCAAATATGGGTATTAAAAAAATTAGAGGGGGTAGGGAAAATGATTTTTTAAAATTTGTGGATTAAGTCATGACTCATTTTATAATTCTATTATAATTTGTGTGCATGTCCATATGTGAACCATGTGAACATTTGTATAATCCCACATAAAATGTCAAAAAAATTTAATTTTTTATAATCACAAAGTTTTTAACTAATAAAATCTAGAACATTAAAACCAATAAAAAGGATTTTAAGATAAGCATCAAATGATTTTAGACATGAAAACCCAAACACATGGCTAACTAGTAGATGAATAACTTTATAAAAACATAAAATTCCAATAACTACCTTAAAAAACCGATTTATATTTGAGGATTATTTTCATCTAAAGAAAATCATTCAATTCATATATATATATATAAATACACATTGAAGACCATTTTCGTCCCATAATATTATAGAAATCCCACATTAAACTATTCTACAACAAAAAAAGCAGAGAGAAAAAAATTATACAATTTAATTAGAAATATAATGAATTAAATGTAATTATTCAGAAATGAAATGGATGGAATAAAACATCCTCAAACACTTGAAGAAGCCACAAAAATCTATGAAAATGAAGAACTAAGAAAAAGAGTCAATCCAAACAACCTAACATCAATGAAATTGATAATACGTTAGAGAACAATCAACATGTGGTTTGAAAAATCATGATATAAGCTAATGAATAACCAATTTCCAAGTGACAGAGATGATGATAAGATTAAAATACCATAAAAACCAAGATAAAATCTCCTCGGAGAGTTGGAGAACCATACATGGAGGGAGGATAGCCAAAAGATGAGATATAGAGAGCCCCAACATATGTCTAGGGAGAATGAGAGAGGTGGAACCCGGTTTGGGGTTTTTAATTATTATGGGGAAACATGGAATCTCGTGTTTAAGATATATAAGAATTTTCTATGGTTTGGGGACATGGTTATCCCTATAGTGATCCAACCGTGTCTATAATACTGGGATAGGATAACACCATCAGGTGATAACTGCGTGGTTTGTAAAATCATGTACCCACTGTAAAAAATGGTTCTTTTAAAATTATAGATCTTCCTAAGAAGTTTTCCTTATAGTTTCCTATAATCATTCACATGTTGTGCAGTTTTTACTAGACACCACCCACATGCCACAAAATTTTTCCCTGGCATCATAGCATTTGGGCCAAAAAATATGATCAAACCATACAAATGGAAATACCACACAAAATCTAATAAAGATGAAAATTATCACCATCTATTTCCTTGGATATGAACTAAAATATTCAACTCTATTAAAATAATAAAATAAATGAATAACCATGGTCGGTGTGTGACTATTATGTTCATGTGGGACGTTTTGATGATGTTTAGCTCATATATCCAAAATAACATTTGAGAGGTTACTATAGTAAAAGATATTATTAGTTCATAATATTCAAAAGATATTAATTAAATAATAACCACTTTGATATAGAAATTATAATTTTAAAAACAATAATGAATTATGGTTATAAAAATGAACTATGTTACTATCATTAAGACAGTATGCTATATGTATGTATGAGTAACGATTCTATTTTTTAACGATAAGGATGGAAAGAAGGTAAGGGTGATTTTTACATATAAAACTATAATTATACAATATTTATCTTATTATTTATTTAAATACAAAAATATATAAAATCCATGTGATTCAAAAATGGACATTTAATCACATCCCTTTATGGTTGTGGTAATCTGCACATACACACAAAAATTGTTAATAATTTTATATGAATAGAATTCATGGAAAATATATCATATATTAATTATAAATAATGACTAATATGTCCTAAAGATATTATATATAAATTAAACTAATTATAAGAATAATTTATTATAGGTGACGATAAAATATAAATTAAATATATTTGCGATGTAGTAGTCCTTGTTCACATAAATGATGGGTCTTTTTCCCATTTTATTAAAGTGGATATGATTTTTATATATGAAAGAAACATAATAATATATAATTAAATTGAATATTATTTTGTAATTATATCATAACTTTTTAATTTGATTTTGAGGTTTTATATATGGAATGAAAAAAATATTCTTTTTTAACGAAAGTACCACTTGTTCAAATAATATTTATAGGTGTACACAAAAATATTCCATATGATGGTTGCATCATAAAACCATGGAATATAGATTTGGGGAAGGATTTAGGATTGTAATTTTTTTTTCATTTTTTCCCAAAACATAATTATCTTGATATGTGGAAAAGAGAAGATATGGGCATCCTATTATTGGTGTGGGTCCAAACCAAATTAGAAATTTTATAAAATAATAAATAATGATAATTTCATTATAAAAAAGAATGATTCAAAATGGAAAGTGATTATATTTTTTAATACTATATGGTTTGAATATAAAAATACAATAGGATTAATAAAATTTTAATAGTAAAACAATCACATCCATTTTTTTAACATCTTGGTAAATTTATTATCACCATTCACATAGTAGTATATTTTTTATATTTTTAATTTTCATTAAAACAATTAATGAGAATGAAATTGAATCCTACTAATAATTATTTATTAATAATATTTAATCTATTATGTTAAATTAAATTCAAATATAATGAATAATTTAATCATAAGATTAACGCAACAAATATTTTGAAAAATTGTTTTTCAAAAAAGTTATGATTAAAGCGTAATATGATCTCATATTAATTAATTACTTTTAGTTATAATTATCTAAATTTAATGTTAAATATAAATATATAAATTATATAAATTACATATATATAATTCCTAATTATTTTTCATTGTAATTAATTATAATGGAGAAATATTATACAGTTTAAAACATTTTTTAGAAAAATGAGTCCAATTCCTCAGCAAATTCTTATATTAAAATATAATTTAAATGTGATTGAAATTTAATTAATTCGATTATATAAAACTATACAATACATATGTTTCATTAACACAAATAATAATATTATTATTTTTACTTTCACATTACCTTATTTATTAAAAACAAATGATAGTTTTACAAAAAATGATAATGTTCTCTATTCATAGAAAAGTCAATTGTTTTTTAGAAATCCAAAAATGTTACCAAAATATAATTTTGATTTAGGGAATTTAAAAAAAATTCCAATTAATAAAATTTATATTCAAAATTTTATTGAATTTAATTACATTATTTACAAATAAATATAAATAAAAACCTTTTTTTAATAAAATATATCTTTGAAGTAAAAAATGGATTTACTAAAAATCATCTGATTATATACTATGAAATTATCAATACATTAATATTGAGTGGGAAATATATATATTCATATATTTCATTAAAAATTAAATACAATTCATTCCTACAAATTTGAAATCAATGTTATAATATTATATTAAAATAATAATGTATGACTTGGTATTAGGGTTACGTGTTGCATACTCAATTAAACATTGTTGTCCCTTATAAAAAAATCAAGGATTTACATTATTGACCCCATAATTAATTTATCCCTTCAAATTATTTATTAAATAGTAAGATAAAAATGGTGATTGTACATATGATTCATTTCTTCCTCTAGTTTCCTTGTATCCTCTTTGTATTTATGGCTTCATTATAGAATATTGACTAGGTGAGTTGTCTTTTCCCCCCAATAAATATCCTTATAGCCCATGATCATCAATATATTACCCTTATAAGGGAAATAATTTATGTGTTATAAAACCTATGAATTAAATACATATTATTAATCTAGTAAATAATTTATCAATATGGATACATGGATTATTTCATGTACTTGAGAATGATTTAGTTGAATAAAGAGTCCTTTTTTCATAGCTCTGATAAGATTGAGAATTCAAAAGAAAATGATGTAACTGGGATTATAATTCCCTTATTCCAAAATATCTAGGATTTTTCCATCATGATATAAAGGTAATACATTATACCAGACCTAAAAATCTTGGTATGATGGATGAATTTAGAATAGCTGTTCTGTCATCTCTCATGAGACCTAATGTGATGGAAAATGCTCTCGGAATTTTCTTCCATTTACACAACCATTTTAGGTCCCAAAAAAATTACTCAACCACATTCACCCCGAAAAATAAGGGTTTCTACATATCTTGTTATAAAATTAGTAATCTAGAGGTAGTTATATTATTTTGATAATGCTTTTATTGTATGAGAAATATTCCCGAGAAAGATGCTGATCCCACTGTAATTTGAACTCCATCGACCATGCTCTAAAAATTTCTTCTAGATTCTAAATAGTCCACACGTATTGGCTATCCATTTTTAGGTGATAAGATGTAATAATGCTTATCTCAATATTTATATAATTTTTTGGTGCTTTTTGGACATGGTTTTAAATATCTGATCTCATTCATACACAATCAATATTGGTGTTCCATGTTCTCTCCCTACATCTATGATTCATATCATTGCATTTTAATCAAGTGGAAAGTCCTCTAAAAATAAAATTAATTGATATTACATTATAATATTATCCATAATATTCCATATGAATTTTTTTTCTTAATGTATTTTGAAGACTATTTAAGACATGTATAGTGTAATTTTTCAATTTCAATGTTGGTGTGGAAAATGGTTACATCATCCACATAGAATTTTTATTTTCACCCATCACTTGATAAAATACCAGATTCATTGATGTATATTCCATGACCTCCATCATCATATTGTGGCACCAATTTCCCTCATAAAAATCATTATACATATTAATTCTTACAAGGAAGAGTGAGAATTCCATTCTATGTGAATCATTCAACAATTTTAATTTATCTCAATATTTAATGGTACACATATCTGGGACATAAATTATACAAATAATTCTAAATATATTTTGAACATTTATGAGTACTCTATTCCTATAACTCAATCTTACTAAAGAATTTAAAAATTATTTTTCTATAATAATTCATCTTTTATAGAAGTGATGGTTGATAAATAATTTTAGAAATAAATGATTAGTTTCTAACCTTTACAATTACTATTTCCATCCATTCGATGTCTAAGATGATTTGATCCCTATCAACTATAATCACTAATTAAATTACTAAATCCTTTTTACAAATAAAATATTCCACTTTGTTCCTGGGTTGGGAATTGATTGATTAATCAATGTCCTTGACCATATCTAAACATCATTATTTGTGGATATTATGATTATACATTACAAATTTATATTTGAGGCTCCTAGGATTCTTATATATTTCATGCATCTCCTCATATAGATAATATCACTATATTTTACAGGTGAATATCACAATAAGAAACTCTGAATCCGGTTTTGGATAATTATGTTTCTAAATATTCAACATCATTGATTAATAGTATTTTACATTTTCATTTTTCATTAGTACACAACCCAGGGTATTTTTTAAATCATCTCAATATACCATGAAATTTACCCAACATGACTATATAATTATTACTATTGTTGTGATAATCATGTTTTTCAACTCCATAAATATATCATTTAAATTAATTTTAGAAAAATAGTTTACTCCCTTTTCAGTCATCTATGATTGAAAGATTAAAACCGAATATATTTGTTTTAAAAATCATCTTTATGAGACATCTAGTCCATGGGAACTATAGTTCTCCATTATGGATTCTAATCTAGAGTCATAATGGATTTATTTTATATTATCAGTGTCTACATATATAATTTACCTAGTGATAATATTCCCCAAGAATGATAATTCCATCATTTAGAAAACATATTTACTATACGTTTTTATCGATTCTATTATCATAATGTCTTCAAAAAATTATTCAATTTCTTCTCATGCCCCTTATATCTTTTGAAGTATATCATAATATCTTCAATAAATACAAGTATATATTTTTATTCTAATATCAAAATACTCAATTTATTATTTTAATAAATATTTATATGGAATTAATGTGTCCAAAGGGCATCAATATGATCTCATAGTGTCCATACCTTGTTTGAAATGAAGTTATGGGAATATCATCCCTTGTTACTAGTAATTGATGATACATTGACTACATGTTTACCAAAGAGAAATACATGAACCAATTTGGTTCATTGAGAAAGTCATTTATCTATGGAGGGGGATACTTTTCCTTTATTGGGATTTCTGAGTTTACAATAATCATTTTTGAGGCATATTTACCCAACCTTATTCTTGAAAAAGTGGAATAGAGAACACTATAGTAATGCACTCAGATGTTGGAAACACTTTTACATAAATTATTATAATTTATTTTACAATTATTTTAAATAAATGGTTTATGTTTTATACATATTAATTGATATCAGTAAAGATTTATGTATTTTCATTATTGATAACTCATTTTATTAGTATAGAGGAATATCTAGAAATTCAAATAGAAATATATTAGTATAATCCCTCAAAATATTTTTCTTTTCATGTATGATTGTATCCTTCAACTCCATAATTTAGGGTATATATTCTTTCTCATTAGAAAATTATATATACACATATATAAAATAATCTAGGGGAGATTTATCCTCCTCATTACACATTCACAGAATCAGAGGATGACTTGGGAAATGAAGAGTGATATCCCGAAATTTATAGTTGAAGTTGGATTTAAATTTATATATATAATACAATTATTTTATATAATGACATTACATGAAATTAATTAGGACTATATTTTTTTGATTTATTGCACAAAAAATAAATGGGGTGGTGTATTATACATAGGAAGAAACCAATAGTGTATTTTATTCTTATATCTAGATCGATCCCCATTTTGGTGAGGGTGTTTAAATAGTTGTACTAAGAATTAATGAAATTAAAAATATATAAAATGAGAATCAAAAGGTATATTCACTTTTAATAAATAAATAACTATATGTGATTTTATAATATCTATGGGTGGATCAAAATCATTAGTAGTGATTGGTTATCTCTTCTTTAATCTATAGGAATTACAGGTTATTTCTGTCACACCCTAACCAGAACCATGCACCAATGAGTTTTTTATTTATTAAATTAAATTATGATCAAACTAAAAAAGAAAATAATAACTATAAGAACCTTAATCTATATCCTCCTACCGTACTCAACCCATCCCATCATCTCCTACCTACTTGCACACGATCCCCCGTTGTCGGAGCCCTCCAGTGCACCACCTCCCCTTCGACGGTCGTTCCACCTCCATCTCCTTTTGTAGTACTGCCTCCATCCCCTAGTATCATGATACAACCCCATCCTCCCCCACCTGTCATTTTCGTTCACTCCACGCTACCGAATAACCTCCCCTCTTTATGATTCTATGAAATTTATCTGGTTTCTCCTCCCAATTCACATAGGTACGTTCTATACATCTCTCTCTAATGTTTCCTAGTGATTTTCCCTTATTTCATCACCCCAATTTCCCTTTCAAACACTAGATTATGGGTTAATTGAATTTTGGTTACATATAACATTTTTACGGTTCTATATTGTTTATTTGTGGTGTGATTGAGGTGCGATTGAGGCTTCATACCAAATTCTAGAATTTGTTTCTCCCTAGGCAGGTGTTTACATGCCATAACATTTTTAGATGAATTTATTATGCTTTATTAAATTTATAAATAAGTTCTATGGTTTATTTTTGTGGTGTTAATGTTTATTTATAAGTTGTTTGACATGTGTTGTGAAGTGGAATAATATTATAATGTTAATTTTGAATGTTTTTTGTGACTATCATGCTGTGGTGTTTCATGAAAATGTTTTTATGGGTTGTTTGGTGGGGTGTAAACTTTGATTTTAAGGGAACCTAAGGTGCATATGATTTTCAAATGGGTTTTTGAAGGAAAATTAAATACATGACATGTGAACATGATTTTCACCTTTCCATTTGAATTGTATATGGTTTTAAATAGTGAAGGGAATGTTTTAAAACTGATCTTGGTTTAGTTATTATTTTACAAAGACACTTGGTGAATGGATATTGTTGGTTTTAATTGTGTGTTTTCTTGTGTTTGTCAAATGGGGATTTATAAATTTTGTATGTGATGGTAAAAGGATTTGAAATGGGGTTTTTGTTTGAGTAAAATAGAAAATCGATTATTATTGGCATGTAGGCCATTTTGTTAAAATTTTTGTATGAGTTGTGAATTCGTTAAATAGTGGGAATATATATTTTTTGAAACGATGTTTTTTTATGTATGGGTTCCCTATAGGTTAATTAAATTCTTTGGTGGCTCCATGAAGATTTGTACAAACATTCATATGTATGCACAGACACACACACACACACACACATATATATATATGTATAAATATCCACATTGAACATATTCCATCATGGCATGTGGAATATGTGTATTGGATTAGGGGATATATAATTAGGAGTATATGTGTGCGAAATTGTGGGAATATCTTCGTAAAATGAGTTGGGGTCGGAATTTTTCATCTTGGTATGATCCAATTTTGAGGTTGGATTTCATATTCATTAGCCATTAAATTGTAGAATTATTGATTTCATGCTTTTATCTCAGTTTTTAAATACTAGCTAGTGAGGTATGGCTGTTTCTAGTATAAATTTCTGAATCAATATAAAATGAAGTCCTATTTGTGTTATATTGCATGAAATTATTTTATTAAATTTTCATACCAAGTTTTTATCAATTGTTATCAAATTTCACAGTTGGAATTTGTAAGAAAAGTTTGCTTTTAAAAGAATCGATTAGGTTGGAAAAGTTGTTTCGCTTCTCAAATGGATATCATGAATGAGATTCCAAATGGTTTTGAGATTGGAGGTTATGTTTATTTGATTCTTTTGAAATGTGTTTGAGTTTATTGGTTCTTTGGAAATGTTTTACTATTATATGGTTCATTGAGGCCAGTTTTTGTAACGTCCTAGTTTCGAAAGCCACCTAGAGGCACCCATGTTCCCAGTTGGTCATATGGCCTCAATCGCATTTCCCCACATGCCAGAGGCTGCCGACTAATAGCGAGGGATTGGGTGTGATAGTGGGGAAACAATTCCCTCATTAGCAGAGTAAATAGAAGAAGTAAACAACATACAATAGCAGAAATAGTAAATGTCCAACAATAGTAAACAACGGAAGACAACATAGTAACCAACTATAGCACATATATATATATATATAAAATGATTCCTGATACATATGTCTAGGAAAGCAGCCACACAAGTCACAATGCGAGAAATACAAATAGTGCAGAACCAAAGTACAAAAGAAAATGATAAACAGCTCCTCAGTATCTCATCCCTAAGCTTGGTCCCATGCTCCCCTCCGGTCTTACCTAAGAAGTAAAAGCAACCATCTGGGCAGTTCACTCAGCCTAACCCCTCTGGTTCAGTCATAAGAATTCATAATGACTCTCTGAAGAAGCACTCACTATCTATTCCCATTATATTCTAAGGTAGTCAGAGACTCTGTGAGAAAGATCACATGGTCAATTCCCCTTATAGCCCCAAGGTCAAGGACTCTCTGAGGAAGCTCACTCGGTCAATTCTCTTTATAGCCCGCGTCATTCAAAAACTCTCTGAAGAATCTCACTCAGTCAATTCACCTTATAGTTTATATTATTTAGGGTAATAAAATATAAAACAAGACTCTCTGAGGAATCTTTCATGGTTAATTCCCCTTATAGTCTAAAGTGCTCAAAGACTCTCTAAGGAAGCTCACCCAGTCAATTCCTTATATAGCCTACTACACCAGGTTATCAAGACCCTGTGTAGGTCAACGAGCATAATAATGCAATATGTCCAAAGTAAACCTACATAACTACTTGGCTAACCAGTCTACAACATATCAAGAATGTTTGAAAAGAAACTCTCTATCCTACAACAACAGGCTTGGAAAACAGGAAAAACAACCAAACTGGAAAAAAGGACCAAAAGGTCATAAATAGAACATGCATGGGCCATACATCCAATGTATAGAAATCAACCCTATTCAAATCCAAATAAACTATACAAAAAAATGTGAGCATGGCAGGAAATCAACAGGGGTAAAATAGTTAATACCCAATACCCGGTTCAAAGGTATTGGTGTAATTTGTAAATAATACTCGAAGACTTTTAAAGGGAAGACACAAACCACCTAAATCGACATTAGGAGATCTCTAAATATGAACCTAGAAGCATGAGTATCCTTATAACATCACAGATCTAAAAATACATCTAAAACATTCAACCCATGATATCTCACAAGAGAGGCGAAATATGAAGATGGAGCTCTAGGAGAAGATAGAACTCACCAATGTGATTCCAATGCAACCGACAATGTTTGTTTTGGAGTATGGACACATACTCAAAGGTTCGTCAAAGATCCACAGTCATACGGAGATCTCAGTCGATCGAGACCTAAGATAAGAGTGTTCGAGCAATTAGACGCAACCCCAGTTCGTTTAATGAAAAAAGAATGTACACAGTGTGTAATTTTGAAGTACACAGGGTGTACTCGGCTTTTCTGTACTCCTCTTTAACCAGTCTCCAAGTCACTCTCCCACAGCTGTATGTGTTGCTACCACACGGCCAGTACACGACCTCCTACGGCAAGGTAGTACACGGCGTGTACTCATAAAGTACACAGCGTGTACATAGAAAATTTCCAGAATTTCCTCTTTTTCTTAAAAAAAACAAAAAAGGAAAATCATACATGAAATGGAGATCATGGTTCTTACAAACTTCCCCCATTAAAGAAATTTGACCCCAAATTTTCCAAGAGTGGCGTAGAAGAAGAATCCCTGAATAGCTCTAGCCACTGTGATTGTACATCTGCCCCCCTCTCCCAAGTCTCGTCCTGTACTCACCCATGCTGCCAAAGAACCCATACCAGAGGAATAGACCGGCCACAGATAACCTTCGTACATTGATAAACAATCTAGATAGGGTGCTCTTAAAAGGATTCATAAACTTCCGACTTAACCTCCTCATGTTGGAAAACAAAAGACGGGTCTGAAAAGTAACATCGAAGCTGAGAAACGTGGTCGATGTCATGCATAGCTCGATACCTCTGAGGTAACTGCAACTGATAGGCAACCGGCCCAACTCTATCTAACACCTCAAATGACCCTAAATTCCTCGGAAAAAGATTGCCCTATCTCATAATTCTCTTGTTTCCCATCCTCTGTGTGACACGCAGAAAAACCTGATCCCCAACCGTGAACTTCAGAGGCCGTCTCCACTGATCAACATAAGTCTTCGGTCAAGACTACACTGTAGCCATCCTCTTTTGAATCAACTATATCTGCTCCATGGTCTCTTGAACAAGATGAGGTCCTAGAAAAGCTGTCTCTCCAACTTCCATCCAACATAAGGGTGATCGATATGACCTACCATACAAAGTCTCATAAGGTGCCATCTGAATAGTTTCATGAAAACAATTGTTTTAGGAAAACATTACAAGATTTATATACTTCTCTGATGAACCTCCCAAATTCAGAATACTGGATCGGAGCATGTCCTCACGCACAAGAATCATATGCTCGGACTGGCCATCTATATAGGGATGGTAAGATATACTCAAAAATACCTATGTAAACAAATCCTTTTGAAGCCCCTGCCATACCTGAGATGTAAAACGTCCATCCCTTTCTAAAACAATGGATTGTGGAACTCCATGTATATGTAAAATATCTCAGATTTAAAACTTTCCTTTCACATCAACACTGATGGTTTCCTTGATCGGCAAGAAGTGGTCCACCTTCGTGAGTCTGTCAATGACAACCCAAACTGTGTCATTCCCTCAAGGAGAACTCGGCAAACCAGTCATGATGTCCATTGTGACATCATTCTACTTCCACTAGAAAATGGGTAATTTCATAAGAATCCCTAATGGTTGATGATGCTCCGCCTTCACCTGCTGACAAGTGGAACACCTCATGACAAAACCAGGAATGTCCCTCTTCATACCTGGAAACCAATACAGATGGTGTAGATCATGATAAATCTTGGTAACTCCCGGATGAACTACCCAAACTGAGGAATGAATTTACCACATAAGCTTCTTGTGTATGTCTATTGGAACCCATTCGTGACCTTGGAAACACAAGATCTCATCTTTCCATATGGTCCATCTAGGAATAGGGTCCTCTCCTGACACACTGTCCCATAGGACTAGGCCTTGAAAATCTAATAGCTCTCTCATTCGAACTCGATCAAGAATAGTAGAGCTAACAGCTATAGAAGATAGAAAAGTCTTCCCCTATCTATCATGAACCTCTAAATTTATCTCAGAGAACAAATATATATAGTAGCACTCAATGCTGGCCTCCTGAACTGCCTGTATCTGACTCCTCCTACTCAATGCATCAGCCACCACGTTTCCCTTCCCAGGCGTGTATGCAAGCTCAAAGTCAAAGGACTGTAGGTACTCAACCCACATCCACAGTCTTATATTCAGATCACGCTGAGTGAAGATGTACTTGAGATTTGTTGGTCGATGAAAACCACAAAATTTCCTCCTAGAAGACAATGTATCCAACAGCATAGGGCATGAACAAAAGCTGCCAACTCTAGATCATACGTCGGGTAATTCATCTCGTGTGGCCTCAACTGGCGAGACCCATACGCAACCACTCCATCTCCTAGTATAATCACAACACCCACCCCGATACCTGATGGATCACAACAAACAGTATAGCTCTTTCCCAGCTCTAGAAAGAATAGTATCAGTGCAGATGTCAACCTCCCTTTCAGCTCTTGAAAGGATGACTCTCAAGAATCTGACCATAAGAACTTCACACCCTTCTTAGTCAGACCATTCAGTGGTGCTTCTAAGCATGAAAACTCATGTAGGAAATGTTTGTAGTATCCAACTAGCCTTAGAAAACATCACATGTCATAGATGTTATTCGGCTGCTCCCAAGAAACTACAGCTCTCACTATCTCTGGGTCTACTGATACTCCTGCCTATGGGATAATATGACCTAGGAAGTGAATCTGATCTATCCAAAAGAGGAACTTTGAGAGCATAGAATATAAATGATTCTTCCTCAGTGTACTCAAAATGATCTCACGATTGGTATCATGGTCTTGTTGAGTGTGATAGTACACCAAGATATCATCCACAAAAACAACAACGAAGGAATTCAAGTATTGATGAAACACTCAGTTCATCAGTGCTATGAAAACTGTAACTGTGTTTCTTGAGACCAAACGACATAACCATATACTCGTATAGACCATACCCGCCTCGGAAGGATGTTTTTGGTATACTTGATGTTCTAACGCCCAACTGATGATAACCGGACATCATGTCAATATTCGAGAACACCTGGGCTCCTCAAATCTCATCTAAGAGATCATCAATCCATGACAAGGGATACAGGTTCTTGAACGTCAACTCATTCAACTTCTGATAGTCCACATAATTCTTGAGGGTGTCATCTGCCTTCTTTGCAAACAGGATAGGGGAACCCCAAGGAAACATATTGGTTCAGATGAAACGTTTTACCTAAAACTCCTCCAACTGTTTCTTGAGCTCCTACAACTATAGTGTTTCCATCCTCTAAGGAGGAATGGAAACCGGTTCCACTGTTGGAACAAGCTCAAATGAGACGTCTACCTCGTGCTATAGAGGAAAAATTAAAAAGTACCCTGGAAAATACATCTATGAAACTATCCCCCACTAGTGGAAGGTCCATATACGAAGTTTCCAGGTCAACCAGATATAGACTAGCAATATGGGCTGTAAATACTCCCAACCCCTGATGCTTTGGACCTGCTCTGCTCACCTGGACATACCATTCTCCCCTATCAAGAAAGGATCCACCCTCTGGTGAGACAAAACTCACCCTCCGGGATAACAATCGATGACTTTATGGAAGGGAACTAGCTAGTCCATTATGAGAATCACATCATAGATCATCAACTCTAGAACATAGAGGTCCCATAGAAAGTGACATCCACCAACATCTAGTTGGAACTCCTTACATTGACGTAAACTATCCGTTCATGTCCCCAACGGTTTGTCTAGCATCAAAATATCAGCGGATGAAAATATGCAGAGACCAAGGCTCTCCACATCTACGACAGAGATAAAGCTATGGGAATCCCCTATATCAAAAATATAAGAAGCTAAAACTGAGGCTACTAAGATTGTACCTTAAATTGTGGAGGGTTTGGTATCCTACTTTTAATGGGTCTACTCCATTGAGAATGTCTGGCCTTTGTTGTGACCCTCTGACCCTACCTAACCGCTCTAAGATGATCCACCATGATGTCACTAAAGATTTGGAAACTGACTACTACAACCACGACCTGCACCTCGGCCCGAACGGCTGGAAGAACTCCACTTCCCAGACAGGTGAGAATCTATTGGTTCTGCTCTAGAACAAGGAGTCATAGAAGAACACTTGTCACCATCTACTGTTGAGTATAACAGACAAAATTAATGAAGGTGACCCATCTTGCCACAAGATCGACACTCCAATGGGTCTCTTAGGAAATGTGGCCTTGTATGCCCACTCTTACCACACTGGTAGCACACCACCTGGCTACCAGAAGATTTATATTGCCTACTATGATCTCTTCATGTATACTCCCTGTGGCGCTTCATGATATTAGGAGGTGGGATACTGACTCTGGATGTCAAACCGCCATGGCTCACTGCACCAGTATCGCTCAAATAGCACTCTGTGAACAGATCCTAGTTGATGATAGAATATATTGAAGTCATCATGAAGACGTTCACCTGGGACTGAATGTTATGACTGAGAACATCCTCAAACTTCCATGCAAGGAACAACTCATCACCTACTAAAATAGGCTTAAAACACTATAGCTCTGTGAAGTGAGAGGAATACTCCATAACAGATAGAGTACCCTGCTTCAGACTCATCAAATCTTGGGCTCGATCCGCCCTCAAGGTCTTCGAATATAAATAATCATAGAAGATGCGTTGAAACTTATACCTACCCATCTTTTTCTGGCATCCCGGCTATGATACCACATCCCTCCACCTCTTGGAAGAGTCTCAGAGAATGTATGTATCGAGATTCACCCTCTTCTCTAGAGGTATCTCTAGATGCTCTAAAATTGTCAGCGTGGCATCTAGACATGACTCTACAGCCTGGGGCCCTCCATCCCTTGATAAAGTGGGAGGATGCTGCTGCTGAAAGACCCGTGTCAATTATTCCATCGATGAGGTAGAAGGCGGTGCTCCCTAAAAGTTCTGCATCATCCAAAAAATCCCTCTCTGAACTATGCATCAACACTTGTGTCAAGTGTAATGGCTGGTGCCAAGACTGGAACGACAGGGAAATCTACTGGAAGTCCCTAATCGGCTATGTCCGGTGTCTAATCACTGTCTGACATATGGTGAATAAGAGAGGGACGTCTCGGTGGCATGTCTATGGAAGGTCAAGTGCACACCATAGATCGAGATTATCAAGGACTGAAAAGTATATTGATAATAAGGGAACCTAAGAAAGAAAGAATTAATGTTTTTCGAAACCGGACAACACGACATTTAAAATTCCTACCCGACGTGTTCCCTTAATTCATTTACATGGGCGTGTACTCCTACCTAAACTGGTCGTGTAACACCTGAAACACACAGCGTTTTGTCTTAACATTCGGCGTGTACTTGAATCCCCATTCCCCACCTGTGTCCTTTTACATAGTTAATCCACACAACTCTTCTAATACAAGACTACACAACTTCGTCAAGGTAGACACGACATGTACTAGACAAGCTTCACCTACCCCATGTTGTTAGTGATATGGTCTGTCAGATAGCTCTCAATACATGACATGTTCTATATTGACACGACGTGTACATGAAAGGATAACACTGACCTGTGTTGTTAGTGACACGGTTGGGTACCTGTGTCAGACTACATGGCGTGTTCAATGCTGACACGACGTGTATAGCTTAAGGTTTATCTGTCCGTGTTGTTAGTTACACGAGCGGACATGAGATCAACGCTACACGGTAGGCTCAACTGGTACACGGCGTGTTCCCACAAGAAAATCACAATCCCAAGTCTCTTCCCACATGTCTTATGACATGTTTAGAGACTACACAATGTGTATATAAAGTACACTCAAGAAAAAAAGTTTCTTCTGAAATAGAAGAACAGTTGGAATGTAGTGAAAACCACACAACATTTATTTTGGGTATTCCGGAAAGTAAGCCTTAGAAACTACTCCGAATCCTAGAAAAACACTAAAACAAACATTAAAGGTGGAAAATTGTGATCTGTGAGGGACCATACTCTTCACGAATCAATGTTTGCAATCATCTACATGGTATAACAAGAAAAAAAATCAATTATCTACGAAATTCCGGTCCATGAGGGCCAATAACACCTCAAGAACTGAATCTTGGTGTTCAATCAAACAAAACCTTACAAAAAAATATCCTATCAAAATAGAAGGTATTCTTATCAAGGCTTCTATCACAACAACATACATATTCTACACAACGCCTACCACAACAACATGCAATCGCTAATGCATCCTAGATGACACAACATGAATTAATGACATGTGATTTCTAGCAAGATCCTATATGATGCATGATATGGCATTCCCTAATCTCATAGGGTTTCAAAAGAAATAGAACTTCAATAACATCAACAGTAATAAAAAAAACATCTGATCCACACAACGGTAAAAATCAGATCAACCGTAAATGTGCAAAACCAGAAAATTGCAATGAACGAGGTAGATTGGCATTTCCTTGTACACGAGTTAGCTACTCCCATGAAAAACTGATTACCAAGTATGTATTCCTTCCTATCCCTTACTAAATGCTACAACTAGTAAATTAAGCGGAAATAATTTCCCTAATACCAATTTGTAACATCCTAGTTCCGAAAGCCACCCAGAGGTGCTCCTCTACCAGGTTGGTCACATGGCCTCAAACACCTTTACCCACAAACCAGAGGTATCTAACTAGCAGGGAGGGCTTGGGTGTGATAGTGGGTAAATTGTTCCCTCATTAGCAGAGTACACAACATAAGTAAAAAAATACAAAATAGTGAAATTAGTAAATATCCAACAAATGTAAACAACAAAAGATTGGAATAATAACCAACTAGAGAACATATATATATATATATAATATGATGAATGATACATATGTCTAGGAATGAATCCAAAATGTTACAATGGAGAAAATAAAAACAGTTCTAAACCAAATTACAAAAGAAAAATATAAATAGCTCCTCACCATTGCAAGCCTATTCTTCGTTCCATGCTCCCCAATGGTCCTACCTAAGAAGAACATGCAACCCTTCAGGCAGTGAACTCGACCTAACCCCTCTTGTTAAGTAATAATAATTCATATAGAATATATGGGGAAGCACTCATAGTCAATTCCCCTTATAGTCTAAGGTAGTGAGGGAATCTCTGAGGAAGATCGCACGGTAAATTCCCCTTATAGCCCCATGTTCAAGGAATCTCGGAGGAAGCTCACTCTTTCAATTCACCTCATAGCCCAGTTCATTCAAAGACTCTATGAGGAAGATCACTCGGTATAAATTTCACAATGACTCTCTGAGGAAGCTCACTCGGTCAATTCCCCTTATAGCCTACTACACCAGGTTTTCATGGCCTTGTGTAGGTCAACGTTCATAGCAATACAATATAGCCAAAGTAAACCTACATACCTGTTTGGATAACCAGTCTACAACATATAAAGTATGTTAGAAAACAAACTCTCCATCTATAGTACTAGGCTTGGAAAACAGGAAGGGTAACCAAACTAGCTAAATAAGATCAAACGGTTGTAAAAACAATATGCATTGGAAATACATCTAAAGAATAGAAATAACCCCTATTCATATCCAAATAACCTCTACATAAAATGTGAGCATGGAAAGAAATAAACATGGTTAAAACGGTAAGTACACAATACCCTGTTCAAGGGTATTGGTGGAATTTTCAAATAATACTCAAAGACATTGATTGGAAAGAAAAAACCACCTATATTTTCATTTAGAGACCGCTATATGTGAACCTCAAAGCATGAATCTCCTTAGAACATCGTAGATCTACAAAAACGTCTAAAAAATTCATCCCATGCTGTCTCATGAGAGAGGTGAAATTAGAAGATGGTTCTCTAGGAGAAGAGATAACTCACCAATATAATTCCAAAGCCACTGACAGTGTTCGATTCGGAGGACGGATGCATGCTCGGAGGTTCGTTGAAGATCTATGGCTGTACGGATGTCTCAGTAGTATGAGACCTAAAAGAAGAGCGTTCTAGCAATTAGATGCGACCCTGGTCTGTTTAATGAAAAAAATGAAAGTACATTGTGTGTATTTTGGAAGTACACCACGTGTACTCATTGTTTCAGTATTCCGCTTTAACCGGCTTATATGTCACTCCCACTCGGCCGTGTGTGTGGCTACTACACATCCAACACACGGCCTCCTGCAGAAAGGAAGTGCATGGCGTGTACTCATAAATTACACAATGTGTGCGTATAAAATTTATAGAATTTCTACATTTTTCTAAAAAACAACCCGAAAAGGGAAAACATACGTGAAAATGAGATCCGAGTTCTTATAGTTTTCTACTTTTATAAAATAAGTTTCATTAAAAAACACTCTTATGGATTCACCTTTTTCCTTGTTAAAGGATGTAGGAATGGGTGGTAATTATACGGGACTTCTCTCATGTGTTTTTGTTTGATGGAAAGAGAGATAAATGTTCCTTGGAGTGATTTTGGTGTAAATTTGGTGTGTATTTATTGTGTGTGATTCATTTATATGTGATGAATTATTTGTTTGACAATGTTGGGTCACCCCCTTATCAACCATGATATGATAACAAAGAATAGAGAGTGAATTTTTGGTAAAAGATTACATCACTAGTATAGATTACACACTGGATAGTTTCCCATTATAGTGGAATATTTTATTATTATAATAGTGGGACTGGGCACCTCAATTAGGCTGGATAGGATGATGATTGGGCCTTTGGGCGTTATGACATCATAGGGTAGGAAACGCCTTCAATATGACTCAAATTTATAGTATGTTCTAGATTATGTAAGATTTCCTAGGTTCTACCATGTATTTTTTATATTAGTTATCTATAGAGGATTAAAATAGTGCGTTATTTGTCAGCTCACACTTGTGTGATATCATATCATTACCCTTGTTTAATGACTATTGTGATTACTTTTTGAGTAGTGTGTATTGACACTAAAATTGATTAATTTTTTTTAAATGTTTGCGAAATGTGGTTATAAAAAATTTATTTACACTTTTATTCTTATATATACCTCTTTATTTAAATGGTTAAAACATCATTCTTCAATAAGAAACTAGATTGAAATAAAAAGGTCAATAGACCATGATTTTTTCTAAAGAGAAAACATGTGAAAAACATTATTTTAAATATTTTAGATCTAACCTGAAATAAATGATTCTTTATTTAAAGTAATTGCATCGATAATAGATTACATGGGGACACCTACTAATTTTTAACACACATGCCTATAAATCATTCTTGTTTTAAGCATCTTGTGTGGGTTTTATCTTGATCTCGATTGTAGTGGGCCATGTTGAGTCTTGGAATAAGAGAGAGACATGTATGGTCATGTGGAGTTTTAGTTATAGTGAGGTTTGGATAGTTTTATTTTTCATTTCATACATAGTCATTTTGTTTTGTTTATTTATTTTGAGATGTTGTTTTATTATTGTGATGCTTTTATTTATTTACATTGGGAAAAATTATTCCCATTGTTACTCTATTGATTCCCTTTCCAATTGTTTCCTTCCTGAGAGCATTGGGAATGCCTCTTGGGACATGTCGCAGGCTGGCTCGAGTGACCGCTTTGGGGTCATTCGGGTTGTTTTGTGAAAACATGGTATCATAGGATAGGTTCTTTTGATGACTAATCATTCAGTGTGCCCATAGTTATTTGGGATGTTAATGTATTAGGAGTAGGATTAATAGAGCCTGGGTGTAGGTCTGCAGGAGTTTGTGTACTACACATCCTGGATCAAACTTTGAGTTTCCATGGGGAGTCCAGAGTTTTTTAGTTTATTTTTTCTTATGGATTTCTTGGTATTTGGTTAAATTAAACAACATTTGGGCCGATTATCTCAGTGATCGTATAGTTCCATACAAGCCATATGAAGCCATGTACATGGTCCTAAAATACTCTTTGTGATGGTGGATCGATTGGAATATGGATTCGAACTATATACCCAAGACACCCATCGACACAAGTTTTCCTTCATGGGTTACATTAGTTTGTACTTATGGTTGGCCTAAGATGTTTTTGTGGTGTTTTTATTTGGATTTTATAACGAAGTTTGTTTTGAAAAATGATGATTGGTTTATCAAAAATAATATTTTCAAAACCAAAACATTATTATTGTTGAATGTGAAAAGGGTTGTTTTGAAAAATTGAATCATTTTGGAAAATGTTTTGGGGGTTTTTGAATGGATTTTTGAAATTTCAAATTGTAAAAATAAATGTAGAATTTGAAAAAAAAACTATGACTTTGTGTTGTGCTTTTGAAATAGGTTTGGGTATTTTTTAATTGGTTTGTAAAGTGATTATGTTTCTTTTATTCAACTCTTAGTATTCCAATGACTGCTCACATATATTTATGCAGATGTATGTATGAGGTAAGTGTATGGTTATTGGTATATATGTATGGGTGCTTGATTTTGTCATATGAAAGATATATGTGAGGCTAAATGGAATATCCATGGTGGTTGTTTAGTTTGTAAGGCGTGTTATGTGTTATAAATAATTTCTCTTCCAAAAAGGAGGATTTCAATGATGTAAATAGTGAGAGTGTGTGATACTGCCTTTCAAGTTTGGATATTTCCTTTTGGGGATTTTTATTTAATGTGTTGGGTTTTGATTCAAATTATGTTTTCTGTTTTGGTTGTTGATTTAAAAATGAGTTATGGAATTTTGATTTATGATATGTTATAATTTGGTATTGGGCTCCATGCATATATATTACATCCCCAAATGGTTCTAAGGGATTTTAAAAAAGCATATGTGGGTTTTAATTTCATCATGTGTCTTTCTGTTGATCAATTCGTGATTCCGACATTTCGTTTGTCCGTTTTGGATATAGAACCTGGTGGCTCCCCATATCTAGAGTTCATCTGGAGGTTTCGAGAGTAAAACCATCCTTATTTCATTAGGCATCCTGAACTAGAGAATTTCAAGGAATGGATGTGAAATATTGAGGAGGTATTTTTTCAACATGAATCACCTAAACCCATAAATACCGATCATTCAACCTTTTTGTTGGAAGGACTAAGTCGAGAATGGTTGAAATCAGTTCCTCAGGCCGAACCGCAGATAAATTACTCATGGTAATGATTTAAATAATAGTTTATCCAAGTGTACTTCCCTGATGTTGTGAAGATACTGATGGGTTAAAGGTTTTATGGTATCAAGAAGGGATATTCAATAGTGTGGGAGTTTGCTAAGAACAACATTGAGTTGGTGTCGTATCTCCCCAATCCCATTGGTGAAGAATTTTTGAAAGCATGAATCTCTAAAAGGGGTCTATGATTAGAATTAATTCAGGTAGTTACTTATTACCTTGATGGTTATGAAGGAGTTTTGATGTAGGCTATTCAGGTCAAAGACAATTCAGCATCATCTATCCAGTTGAGAAGAGGTTTAAAAAGTCCATTTCTTTTCACCTCACAAGATTCATCTGAGAGTACATTCTTTCTATGTTTTCAGTGTGGGAAGCCAGGGAATAGGAAGTTTTCATGTCATGAAGCACCTAATATTTGTCATAACTATGGAAATTTAATTCAGTTTCATTTATTTTTCCTGCGTGGATCAAGGAATCAATATGGATCTAGATCCACTCCCTTAGAGAACCTTCTAGATCTATTGGGAAAATGTAGCACATGCACAAACTCAATCATAATATTCTTTTGTTGTTAATGCCTTGTTTGTTGTAATTAATGTATTTCGTGGTGATGTATTCTTTTGGGTATGAAAATTTATATGGATTTTATTTTTGTAACATTTTTTAATGGGAATGACTTTGATATGTTCTTAATATTATTGATGTAGAATGGTGGGGTTTTTTGTCACATGCTTCATTTCATTAGGTTTTCCTAGATTTTGTTAGGATTTGATTGTTATATAGGCTTGAGAAATAAATGATTATCTAATATCCTAATATGATGGAGAGTCCATAATGGGATTAATGTGTGATGGAAAAAACATACAAGTGTTTTTGGTGAAGCACTTTCTTGTTTCCACTCATCCCTAACCCAATCATAGTTTTTGGTCGACTGGAATAGTGGGTCAAGTAATAGATACTTGTGGATATCACAAAAAGAACATGACGTGTTTCTATGAATGTTTCTTTGTTAGAGGTCAGGGTGTTATTTTTTGGATTGTGCATAGAAAAGTATGAGTCTCTTCATTGAAATATTTTCATTGATTATTAAAGCTCCGTTTTTTGTGTAATTTATTCCTTGGATGTACGACTTCTTTTGATGATGGTATTTTAGTTTCATTTTTGGAATCCATTGTTCCGAGGATATGAACAAAAGAGAGTGTTAGTTCTATGTTGTTTGAGATTAAAGGGTTTTATATTGGTTATATTTAATCCATGCTTAGGTTTTGATTGACCAAATCTCATAGGACTTCCTGGGGGAATAAAGTATCATAGCGGGGAGAATTGTCACACCCCGACCCAAACTATGCACCGTAGAGTCTTTTTTTTAAATTACATTAATTAAATTAAGATAAAATTGAAATAATAATAATAATAACAATAATAACCTAATGTATCTCTCCCCCTCCCTCTTACCATGCTCCACACATCCCCCCTCTCTTGTCTACTCATGCACAACCCCCCTTTTCCATATCCCTAGAGCATCCCACCTCACAACCAATGACATTTTCCTCTCTATCACCTTGTAAAGAACCCCCTTCTTCCTTTTACCACATGATGAAACACTCATGAACGACTTTTCTATGCGTGATCTTCTCTAACAGAGAGCCTACCCTCTCCATGATTCCACTAGATTTTTCAGTGTTCTCTACTCGATCTTCCGATGTATATCCTCCTCTCCATCGCCTATGTTTCAGGCAATTTTACCCACTCTATCACCCTTATTTCCATAGACAACCCTATATTATGGGTTAATTGAATTTTGGTTCCTTTGTCAATTTTTAGGGTTAGATCATGCATGCTTGTGCTGCGTTTGAGGTGTGATTGAGGTTTCACACTAAATTATTTCATTTTCTTTACCCAAGGTTGGTGTTTCCATGAAATATCATTTTCAAATGAATTTAATATTCCTATATACATTTTTCAATGTCTTATAGGGTTTAATTTTAGAGGTATAAAGGTGATTAATAATTTGTTTGGCATGTTATGTGATGTGGATGAATTTTAAAAAAAAATTGAATATGTTTTTTGGAGTATCTTAGTGTGGAATTTCAGGAAAAATTTTTATGGGTTGTTTGGGGGCTGTGGACCATATTTTTAAGTGATCATAACATGTGGATGCTTTTGGTATGGGTTTTGAAGGAAAATGAAACACATGACATGCGATCTTTATTTTCACATTTCAATATGAATTGTAGATTGTATTAAGTAGTGAAATGCATATTTTAAAAATAATTATTGTTTATGTAAGGTTTTACCAAGGGGCTTGGGCATGGATTGGGTTGATTTTAATTGTGTGTTTTCTTTTTTTTTTCAAAGGGAAATATATAAATGTTTTATGTTATGGTAAAAGAATTTGAAATGGGTTTTGGGTATGAGTAAAATAAAATGTAGATTAGTATTAGCATGTAGGCATTTTTTGTGTGCCGTTTATTATGAGTTACAGATTAATTAAATAATGAAAAGCTAGTTTTATAAATCAACTTGTTTTATGTGTGTGTTCCCTATAGGTAAATAAATTTGTTCAGTGGATCCTTGAGGATTTGCATACACAAACATATTTATGTATATATATATATATATCCTCCATGCAGTTTTAGCCTCATGGCATGGGGAATATGTGTATTGGAATGGGGCATATATATAGGAGTTTATGTGTGTTCAATCGTGGGGAGATCTTCATCAAATGCACCAGGTACTAAAATTTTCATCTTGTTCGGCTCCCATTTTAAGGAAGGTTTACCAATGCATTATCAATTAAATTAATGAATTAATGAATTCATTCTTTTCACACCCTTATTAAATTCTAATAATTGTTATATGGTTGTTTCTAGTATATATGTTTGACGAAATATAATATTAATTCTTATTTTTTAGATTTTAAGAAACTATTTTATAAAATGTGCATACCAAGTGTTTATCAAATTTTTATCAAATTTCTTGGTTGACCTTTTTATGTAAATTATGGATTTTAGAGAATGTATTGGATTAAAAATTTGTTTCTGTTTATTAGACAGATTTCTTAAATGGGTGCCAAATGGATTATATATTAGAGTTGATGTTTCTTTGATTCATCATAAATGAGTTGTTGTGCATTTGTTCTTTGGAAATTGTTTAGTGTTAAATAGTTTCTTAAGGCCAGTCAGATACATTAATAAAATATTTTTCTTTGAAAAAATATCCATGGTATGTGCATATTTCCTTTATAGATGGTGATGAAATGGGTGGTCATCGGATGAGACTTCCCTTGATTGTTTTTGGTTGATGGAATGATGGATAAAACACCCTTGTACTGATTAGGGAGAGATTTTTTTGTTTTTCTGGTGTGTGATGCATGTATATGTGATAGATTGCTTTGTAGAAATTGTTGTTTTACCTCTTCAACATTCATCACATGGGAACCTAGCTTAGAGAGAAGATTTTTTGGAATGATTAAAGTACTAGATTAGATTACACACTAGCTAGTGTCTCATAACTAGGAGATATTTTGTTATTACTACAATAGTATTTGGTCCCTCGATCAGGCTAGGTACGATGATGATTGGGAGTTATGGAATTATTTGAACATCAATTAAGACATTCCATTAGGATGAGTTACACATATATTACTTTCAAGATTGTTACTAAGATATTAGGTTCTCCCATGTATTTACACAATTAGTTATCTGTAGCGAATGATTATGGTGAATCATTTGGTTTGCCCCTCCAGTGTAATATCTTTATATTTACCTTTATATATGACTCTTCTGCTTTCTTTATGACTTGTGATGATTTATGACAGAATTGATTAAATGTTCTTTAAATTTCTATGTAAAATGGTTTTAATGAAATGTTTTACACATTATTATTCTCTATCCATTATTCTTATAAAAGTTAAATCATTCTTTTTGGAAAAGAATATGGTTTAAAATGAAAATGTAAATGGACCAAGATTTTCTTTAAAGGTAAAATCTGTGAAAAAAATAATTTTATATATAGTATTTTAAACCTAAAAAATAATGTTTCTTTATTTAAACAAAATTTATTGGGAATATGTCACTTGGGAACCCCTACTATGTTTTATTACTCACGTCTATACTTCATTCTTACTTTTATTCTCAGGTTCAGGTTTCACAATGATCTCGATCATCGTCAACAATGTCAAATCTTTGGAACATAGACTGACTTGGGGGGTTATATGGAGTTTTAGTGTACATCAGGTTAATAGATTTATTTTTTAGTTCTTACTTAGTCATTTTATTTGGTTTAATTAATTTGAGATCCCCTTCTATTATTCTAGTATATTTATTTATTTACATTTGGGGAAATCATTCCTATCATTACTCTATTTATTCCCTTGCAGCATTAACCTTCCTGAGAGGATCAAGAACTCCTCACGGGCCTTGTGACTAGCTGTATAGAGTGACGAGTTCGAGGTCGACCATGTTGGTTCATAAAAGTTTTCATTAATTTTCATTGAAAAACATTTCCATATGTCATTTATTGCATAAATACCATTTTTAATGAAACTAATGAACAGTATAGTAGGATTAGTATTGATATATACCATCATTTTTTCATACACATTAGTGGGATTATTCATCTCCGTTATGAACTGATAAAAATGATACCATCTTTTCAACATTTGGATCATCTCCAAATTCCCATCATAAAATTTCCATGGTGATTATTCCCAATACCTTGGGAATTTCATATGATAGTTTTTATTTCCCCTTTGAGATTTATATGTCGATTTTCCTAAAGAAAAATCCATGTTATGATTTTCCAACCATTAATATGAGAACACTGAGATTTGTTGATCTTGATGTAATCCTTAAGGGAATAATATACAACCTTATCAATGAATTTAAAGTAAAATTTCACTAATTCGTTTCATTTAAATAGTGTTTACCCAATAATTTAATAGTACACCATAATTTTATTGTTGATGTGAATTATAGAGGAATATCAACCAATCCTTTTGATTTTTTTCTTAAATGGCACAATAAACACTTTTCCCCCAATACTTCAGTTAGAGGACAATCGATTCCATTTTATGTCAGAGTGTTTATAGAAAATATTAATTGAATACCATTTAAATGGTTTCTTATCATTACATTCATTCAATATATTCTATAAACATTGTATTCATGATAAATTTCTACCATATATCATATTCTCCCCCAATGTGATAAATGGAGAATAAAACATATTCATTCCCAAAAAATAGAACAAAGATAAGATATTATCAATGGATTTAATCCATTTTCCAGGATGATAAAACAAGAATATTGAATATTTTTATGTGGACTATAATGGATCATACATTACCGACATATATACTACATATAAATATAAACTTATTCATTAAATATAACAAAAAAACTATGAAATGACCGAATAGGTTTAATGTCATTATAAATGGGGAAACATAAACACCTAGTCCATACAATATTTGCATCACAAATGGATTATTGATTCATTTCTAGAACCCCATTTTTACATATCTACCCTGATAACCTTCTTCATATCCTATGGAAAAGACACATAAAATTGGTGGTATCATATTTTAAGTACTAGTAAAAAAGGGAGATATCAGTCATATCATAATAATAAGACATATGAATATAAACATAATATTTGAAAATTAAATACTATATATCAGATAACAAGATAACATATTAAGGTATACATAATAGATGTTCGTCAAGGAACATATTCCATGTGAGAATAACATAATACATGTAATTTTCAAATTACACATAATCATAGAAAATAATTTCTATATTAGTCAAGGCTCATTTCCATGACCATAATAGTGGGAAAAGTTTTTTATTGAACTGATTTCACTGCACAGTCCAACCTTGTTTTTATGGAATAGGATTACTTCCCTTTCCATCCTTATATTATTGAACCAAGATCATTTCACTTTCTAATCATGTCAATATAATGAGATATAAAAATTTACTTAATTTATTGAAGGGAGATATAGGTCCTACCAAAAAAATAATTAATACCATTCATATGTATTATATAATAACATAAATCATTAATCATAACATAACCCATGTAATTAAAGTAGTTTTATAAACATCATTTAATCATTATATATCCAATAGAAAATACGTTGGTTTCATAAATATCATTCCATCATATACTTAAACCAACTAAAAAATTAATAGGGAAAATATCCATGAAATATATTACCATTAAATAATATTTATCATTAATGAATGTCCTCATAGATAAAAAATAATTTTGTGAAATAACATAAAATTATATCTTTAGAAAAATATCCTTTATAATTTAAAAATATTTCCTTTAACTAAAAATTCATGATATATTAAAAGAATACAGTTTATTTAAAAATAAATATGAAATATTATAATTTAATATTAAATCATTAACATATCAGGAATTTTTATAAATCACATGATTTGTAGAAGATAAAAAACATTCTTCTCAACCTTTTTCTGAAAAGGTTTCAAATTTCCCTGTTTGGAAAATAACAAGAAGATTCCATCCAAACCATTTAGTTTTAATCCATACATGGGTAAAATTAATTTTAACAATTTTTGAATAATATTAAGAAATGTTTTAATTCATTTTTTGGAAAAATGGACATAGAATATAAGTATAATCCAATAAATATTTACGTTTAAACAATCATATATAATAATGAGATTGTGAAATTAACCTTTATCTTTAGTATGAATTCCAAAAAAAATATATACCAATAATGTATAAAGGATTAATTAATGTTATAAACTTATTACAGAACTATATTCATATTTATTAAATCATATTTGATCATATTATCACAAATTGTTAAATAATATTTCATTATTACTCTTTTTTTGAGTGTTAACTATTTCTTTTTCTTATACATGTTTGGTCATATAAGTCCAGGTTCTTTTATATGGAATATTATTATTTCATTTACATAATTAAAAAAGACAATATATAACATATTGTTACTTCTATAATTTTTTATGTACATTCATTAATGGTTATTATAGAGAATGAATCACAACACGTTATAGAGAAGACAAACCATACGCAGGCACGGGTGATGATATCGTTCCCTTAATTGTGAAATGGTATAGAATTGGATGGTGTATATATGTTTCCATAATCAATATAATTTTATAATATATATATAGTCAACATTTCCATCATTATGTACATCCTTGTAATGTGTTTATGAAAAACATATTACACTATGGAGTGGAGACAGTAGGCCGTACATATTCATGCATGATGATTTTATTTTTTTTATAATGAATAAATGGGGGAATATGTTGTTAAATAATAATAATGAAATCTACGAATATAATTTTTAATTTATTTATTACATTATAATGTAAAAAATAAATGAATAGGAAGATGATGATGAAATACTCTTGAGGGAGTTGATAAAGGAAATCAAAACTTTTTCGGTGGGATCTCCTTAGATCTTCAAAGGGGGGTAGTCAAGATTGGATTTTGAGAAGACCTAAAAAACAAATATTTTAATATGTATGTATATAATATAAGTATTTATTCGATCGATAAAATTTATTTGTCAATTGGATGTGAGGATGTGATAGAGGAGGTTCCCTTTTTAATTAAGGCCTGGGTCACTTTTTGATTTTCCATAAATAATAGTTTATAATAAATTAATTCTCATTCAAAATACCTAAAGAAATAATGTATTTGAATATATGATTATATAATATTATAATTTCATCAACTAATTTTTTTACATGTTTTGTTATTGTTTTATTCTGTATCATTTTGATTAACAATTGGTTAACATATTGAAATTTTTAATAAGGTAAAAAATTATATATTCAAAGAGTGAAATTTTTATTTAATTGAGTTAAATTAGATAAAAAATGAATGATTTAGATCATTTTATATGATATAATAATTATTTTTTATTTTAAAAATTGAGTTATGATTTCTAAATAATTTAATAAAACAATATTTTTCTAAAATACCATTTGTCAATTTTGAAATATTCATTTATTTTATGTTTAAAAATATGAAGAGAATAACATAACTTTCAAAAATATATTTATTTATATACCTAAGAGGTCAAGATAATATATAAAATTCTGTAATCTAATTAATTATCACAAATTAAATTAATTTTAATTATTTTAAAAACATTAATTTCATATTTGCATTAATAAAATAATTACCACATCATAAATTTATTCTAATTTATGTTAATTATAGATTCTCTAAAAATAAAAAATTCAGAAAAATGAAAACGAAAAAAATTATAGTTAAAATATCTATTTATAGTCGAATTTGTCTTCTATATTACATTATATTAAAAATTATAAAAAAATCAAAATACGAGAACAAAATTTTTATCTTTTCATTAAATAAAATATTATAAATGTCATAATCTCATTGAAGTGGCCAATAAAGGATATAATTTCAGACCAATTATGATTTTGGTAGAACGAAATCCATCAAATTAAATTAGAACATGTTTCATGGTAAAATATTAATATTATTTTTACCCTAAAATTTTAAATTTACCTCTATACGTATTAATAAAATATTATTAAAGTTACTCTTCATAATTCCCAAAAAAATATATTTTATTAATGTAGACCCACTAATACCAAATATATAATCCATTTTTCAAAATTCAATGAACATAACATTTATTAAATAATTTATAATTAATCTTATTGATGAGGTGATTAAACATTTTATTAATGCTAAAAATGGAAAAGATTGAATCATTTTTAAATCTAAATTCTGTGTAAAATTAATGTCAATGACCTAAATTAGTATAACTGATAAAAAATTGATCTCATTATATTTAAAAATAAAAATAAAAATATGGTCTTACAATATTATTTATTTTAACCAAAAATGTTGTTTTCAATTAAAATTTTGTATTTTGTAACTATTCATCAAAAATAGAATCTTATCAGAAAAATACCAAACAATCAACCAAAGTAAAATTTTATATTTCATATTACCATAATATGTTTATTTTTTAAAATATGCTAAAAAATGAGTAATATTTTATTTAAAATAAGTTCTCAATTAAAAGGAGAAAGATCCGCCTTTAAAGAAATATATGTTTTTATGCTTAAAATTAATCTCGTTTATATCTTGTGAAGTTAAAATCTATTGGATAAATATAATAATTATTTTATTATATATATAAACTATATAATTCATTTATATAATTCATTAATTGTAATCAATTAAATTAATTAAGGAAAAATTCCTTTGTGATCATTAAAATAGAAATATTACCATTACATTTAATTGGTTTATAATTCCGTTTCTAATAAATTTATTACCAATTAATGCACCATATATTTTCATAAATTTTTAATATAATTATTCTATAAAATTTAATGAATATTTTTTAATTGTATTTCTATACAAATATTTTCATGTAGTTTCATTTAAAATCATGGTTCCATGTAATGGATGATATTAATGAATTAAAAATATTTGAAGAGAAATATTTATTAAAATAAAGGGGTGTTACATAATATCTCTAATAAAATTAAATTCTCTATAGAAACTCATCACATGGATATAAATAGATGAGGATGCCACTTACTCATTTTACCACATAACTTCCACAAATTTTTGGTTCCACCATGAATCTTATACCAAATGAGTGGTATTTTTTGAAGGTTTTTTTTACTAAATGTAGAATATCTATCTATGGTTCTTCAAAATAATTATCTTACTCCAGTGGTATGACTTAGAAGTTTAGTAAATGTGAAGGATTAGGTATGTACATTCTTTGTAGAGATACATGGAACACATCATGAACTTGAGTTATATTTTTTGGAAGTTCCAATCTATAAGCCACCTTCCAAAAAAGATCAAGAATTTAAAAGTACTCATATACCTATAGATTAAATTTCTATTTTTTACAAATCTCATCATTACCTTTCAAAGAAATATTCATAGAAACACCTTGACACCCTCTATAGAATCTAGGCATTTTCTTCGATTTTCAGTATAACTATTTCATCAACTCTTAGATACTCTTATGTATTTTTTAATAGATCTAACCATCTCTGCAATATTTTCAACTAGATTTGGTAACAATATTTTTCTTTTCCAAAAACTCACCTAATCCTGTTGGATTCTGGAATATCTTACCATAGAGGGTTTTATAAAGATCCATCTCCATACTATAGTGAAATATATTTACATAAGATAATTAAACCAAAGGATGGTGTTGATCCCAACAACTTTTTAAATACATAGATCAAGCTCTCAATATGTCTTATATAGTTTAAATAATCCTCTCAGATTGACCATCTATCTAAGGATGATAAGTAGTATTGTAACATAAATCTGTATCTAGAACTTACTAACAACATATACAGAACATGGAGGTAAACCTTCTTCCCAAACATATATAAACATAATTTGTAATCTATAAAATTACACGACTTTAATAATATATACTAGAAAGCTTATCAAGAGAGAAATATTATGTAATAACAATGAGGTGGGATTACTTAGTAAGGTTGTGAACTATATCACATATAACATTATTGCCTTTATATGTTTTTTTATGTTTGATGATAGAGTTCCTGGTGATGTTTTCACATATCTATTCTAGTATGGGTAATGGTTTCAATATCACCTTAGACTTCTGTCTCTCATCCTTAACATTCTAAAAACTAGGCCTATAAAAACATATTATATAATATCTCTCAACATCCCATCCCACTATACATACTCTATAGGTCTCTATACAACACTCTGATTCAATAATGAATATAGAACAATGATCTATATGCCTCATCCAACATATCCTTATTTAATTATTGTATGGAAAGAATAAAAACATTGTTCTTAAATCGAATGGACCGATGACCTTATTTTTTATTTTATTATAGATAATCCCCTTTTTAAGGGTTGAATGGGAACCCAGAAATTACACATAGGCCCAAGGCATAAGTCCTAGCATGACCTTCAATACATTACCTGAATTCCTAAGGGCATACCATGCCCTATAATGGCTGAGCTCTGGATCATTTAACACCATCTTTTGTTGGTCCACATCTTCCTAATGTTCCTTGTTAATAATCACTAATATAGATGGTTGAACATTAATTTTATAAATGAAATATTGCACCAACATATTTAATATTTATATATATAATCTTTTTTAATCCATAAATATTGGATCTTTTGTAACCCTCAAGGTAGATACACATCTATGGTTCTTTTGACTAAATGAATTTTCCCCCTTGTTCACTTTCCCAGGGTGGTAAGGTATTGAAGAGTCATAATCATTAATCAAATCCATTCATCCCATTTGAAACATATGTATCCATTTTTGAGTGAATATATATTTAAACTTTTATGATGAATATATATATCACACCCTTATAAATATAGATAATTCATATCTATATTTAATTAATATATTACTATGGCTAAATCTAAATCCGGAGTTGGGTAATTTTTTTCATGATATTTCTGTTTTCATTAGTCATAATATATCATTATATCAATTTTCATGAGAATGCATCCCAATCCATTCCAAAATGCATCATTGTAGATAATAAACTCTTTCCAGTGCTGGGTTGTTTGAGAATTAGTGCATCGACTAACCTTATTCTTAGCTCTTTGAAATTATTTTCACATTCCTCTCTCCATATGAACTTAAATCCTTCCTAAGTCAACATGGTTAGTGGATTATATAATTAGGAAAAGTAATTCCCACAACATTTACAATACCCATCCAATCCATGAAATATTTGGATATCATGTTTCATTGTTGGTCTTGGGAAATGTTCACTAACATCCATATTTGATTCATCAATAGATATACCCTCTCTTGAGATTATTTGACCAAAAAATGAATCTTTCATTAAATAAAATCCACTCATGTTAAATTTGTCATAAAACATATCATTTTTTGGGTACTTCATTATAATCCTCAATTAATCTTCATGTTATGCCTTTCTCATCAAATATCCATGAATATCATATATAAAGACTTCCCAAAACTGATCAAGGTAATCTATAAAGAGTCTATTCATCCAATCTGTGAATATTGTGGTGGTATGCATAAGACCAAAAGTAATAACCATAGAATCAATATCCTCTTTCCTATTATGGAATTTTTTCCAAGATATATCCACGTTATTAACCCTCAATTAATGATATACAGAATAAAGATAAATCTTGAAAAATTACGGAGATCTACATTGTTGATATAAAAAAATTAATAAAGGGATATGTAATTTTTTATTGATTTTTTATCTTTGAATGTTCTTGATAATCAATAAAAAGTGTCATTTGTCCATATTTCTTCTTATTTAATACAATTGTTTCCCCCAAGGTGATGTACTTGGGTGTATATATCTCTTTCTATGAGTCTGTTGGGTTTTCTTCTTCAACTATTGAAACTCAATTGGGGCCATTATATAAGGAGTCATAGAAATATAAATGACACCTTGTATGATTTCTATTGAAAACATAACATTATTACTCATTGGATGACTTAAAAATTCTTCATGAAATATACCAAAAAACATTCATTAAATATCTGTATCCTTATTAGTGATTTTCTCACCAACCACTTGAGATAGATAAAATTCAATTATATGAATATAGACCCATATGATGTATGTGATTGCAATAATAATTTCATAATCATCTATTCATAAATAGATGATCATATATTCATTTGGAATATGAAATGTTACCACCATTATATTACAATCGATATGGTATCCATATATGGAAACCAAATATATGCCCAGAATAACATTTAGATCATCTAGGTGAATGATAAAATGTTTTATAGGAATCACATTCCCACAAACATTAATTGGAGTAGAATTATAAACCTATGATGTATCATTTGTTCCATTTAGAGTTTTTACATAATTATCAACATCTAATAGATGATTTAATATGGTGAAACCCTTAGGAAATTTATAAAATATATAATAGCGGGTTGACCCAAAATTGAATAAAATATTTTCTACTATAGATTGGATGGTAAGTGCATATTTAAACACCTCATTATCATAATCTACTTTAACGATTCTAATTACATGTGTTTTTCCTAGTTATTTTTCCTTAATAGGTTAATGACATTGATCATAATTGATAACCCATTGATTAGGAAATTGGATATCATAATTCAATATTTTCTTGAACATGTAGCATTATTGTGTGGGATTTTAAATCATTGTAGCCTTTACATTAGTTTCTATCTTTTTGCTATCACATGAGAAGTCAATTTCTTGATGGCTATATTTCCAACACATAAAAAATTTACTAGCCTGATTTATATATGTCCCTACATGTTTCATTCCACACATCAATTATAAAGAAAATATCATCTTCTCGTCATGATGGATTTAAGATTTCCCCTTGAATTTTATTTTCCTCTTCTTATCAAACCCATGAGATTCATGGGTAACTATAATATCCATCTCAACCTTGATAGAACATCGAATGGTTTTTACTTAGCTTTTAAATTCCCTTATTTCTAATTCTCTTCAAACACTTGGTTTTATTCCACTAAAGAATCTGTAAATCTCACTCTTAGGTTGAATGTTAAATCATGATGTGTACCTTTAATATCTTTAAAAAAATTCATTGTTAGTACTAATGGATTCTTCGTCCTTTTTCTTTTTATCATGTAACTCCTTCTCTATCATCACTCAAATAAAATTAGGAATGTACTATGTGAAAAATAAGTTGTTGGAGATGTCTTATTCTATGGATTAGAATTCATCTCATTGACCTTTATTATTGATAAAGTTCCACCATTTATCCTTATAACCATCCAAACTATATATTTATAAGATTAAATTATCATGTTATAAAAATTACATAAATACAAATATCTTTTCAATGGTACTAATCCACAGTTCATCAATTACTAGACTAGACCACCCACTCATAGAAGGTTCATGTCCACTTATGATGGGGTCAACATAATTTTTTTCCTTTCTTTTTCTCATTTGGAATACCAACATGATTCATATCAAGATAAATTTGTGTGAGAATAACAATGAGGTTTTTCATTGCTTCTCCTATAATATTTTTTCACTCAAGAGGAAAATCGTTGCATTACCTGTCATATTCTGCATTGATTTGATTCATTAGTTTTCTACCCATTTACTACATCCGTGCGGTATATTGTGAGACATTCTAGTATTAATTTAAAAAAAAATAATCAAGGGAAATTACTTATTATGTTTTAATTTAGGATACCATATATATTATCCTAGGCTATTTGTGATCATCATAGAAAAATTACGACTCTATCCAATAAATTGAATTATCCTTAGGGTTCTTGCTGAGGTTTTCATATATTAGTTTCCAAATGTTAACTGAACCTTTTCTATAATACACTTGATAATAGACAATAGTTTGAATTTATATATATTACATCTAAATAAGAAAATAATATTTCGATATCATATAAAAACCATGCCAATACCATATGTGATTGGTTTTCTTATAAATTGGAAACATAAAAAAATAGTTTACAAAACATACTTCAACTCCAATATATTCATTAAATTATATAACCCCATTTAGAAATAACATACTTAATACTATTCATAATTTCATGGGGAATATAAATATAAAAAGGGTGTTCTTAGATTCTAAATAAGGGTAAAAAGGGAGATATAAAATATATCATAAGAATAAGATAAAAGAATATAAACATAACATTTGAATATTAAATCTTTTAAATAATAGATCATGATATTATGTCATGTGATAAATCATATAATTTAATCAAATAATATATTCCCATGGATCATAAAAAAAGACATCAAATTTTGGTCATACACAAAATTATAGTGAAAAATTTCTATATTATTCTAGGATAATTTCCATGAACATAATTATGGAAAAATTACAATACTCAACTCAGTTCATTCTTTGTTATACCCATGTTTTACTAATTCAAGTTTACTTCCCATTCCAACAATGTATTATTGAACCAATATCATTTAATATTTCAGACCTGTCTATCTCATGAGTTTTAAATCATAACCCAATGCATTAGAGGGATATATAGTGCCCACTAGTCATATAATGAAGTCCATATAAATTTCTTCAATAAGAGCATAAATCATTCATCATAACCTTGTTCAATTTATGAAATGATTTTCATAAATATCATTAAATCATAAAATAACTCATTGAAATGGAATGGTTTATTAATAATCAATCAATCACAAACATAATCTAAATAGAAAAATAATAGAAACAGTATCATTGAAAAATATCCCAATTAAAGAATACATAACATTAAAAATGTTATATTATATGGAAAATAATATTCATATAACACATTAAAATAATTTTTTAGGAAATTAACCTTTCTACTTTGAAAATGATACATTTTATTAAAATTCATCATAATATTAAAGGAAATTACATGCATTAAAAATATCCTTTAATGAATATAATGTAATACTCATGTATTATGATGTTATAATGGTGGGAAAATATGTTCATAATATCTTTGTTAATAAAATATTCTTATTGTACTTTGGCTAGAAAAGTTGAAAATTACCACATTTGAAAAAATACAAAAATATTCTCTTCACACCATTCGGAAAAAAAATTCACAAATAAAAACAGAAAAATTAAAAAAAATTAGAATAATATGAAGTAATTTTTTAATATGTTTTTAAGAAACATGGAAATTAAAGATAAATATACCCCAGAAAATACTTACGTGTAAAAAATTTCAGATAACAATGATTTTGTGAAATTAACCCTTACCATATGCTTGATTTCTTTCATACGTATTTGAAGCTCATGTATAATGGTCTAAATAATGTTATTAACAAATTCTATAACCATATTAATATTTATTATATCATATATGATCATATTATCAACCTTTTTTTAATAATATTTCATTATTATTCCATTTTTAGGTGTTAACTGATTTCTTTTCATATGCATGTTATGTCACATAAGTCCAATTTAATGTATATAGAATATAGTTATTTCATTCCTATAATGATATTAAGATAATATATATCTCATTTTTAATAATTTAAATTTATATCATCATTCCTTTATAATGATAAATGATAATTAATCACCTTAGTTTATGGTGATGGTAGGCCATAGATACACACAAGAAATGATATCATTCCATTAATTTTGAAGCAAAATGGAAGTGGTTGTGGTATATACCTTTTTAGAATAAATATAATAATATAATAAGAACATATATTCATAATTTCCATCATTATACCCAACCAAGTAAATTGGTTATAAGAAAAATTACACCGCATCGTGGAGATGGTAGAGAGTACGTATAAAATCATGGTGATTTCATTTTTCATATGATGTATAAAATTATGAATATGGTTGTTCCATAATCATTATAAAATATCAAAATATTGGGGAAACTAGAGTCAATAAAAGATTATATAAAAACATGATGTGGATGTAGAATATGAAATACCATTAAGATTCTCAATAAGGATATTACCACTTCTTGGGCATGCTCCCTTAAATCTTTTATTGGGGACACTAGAGTTGGTCTTTTAAGAAGAAAAAAACTGATAAAATGTGACTAAAGAAGTTCAGAATAGAAATATTTAGGGTATTATTCATCTATAAATTTTAATTTTACATTAATTACAGATGGAGGATGTTCTAATATTTTAATTGTGACAAGGAGCACTTTTGGCATTTACAAATAAATTTTATTTATAAAAATAACAATCTCAAAACCAATACCTCAAAGGATATTGAATATAATCTAAAAAGTTATAATGCTAGAATATAATATGACAACATATTTCAGATATGTTTTTTTAGTGTTTTAAGTATTTTCTTTTTAATCATCCCTTTGTTAACATAAATTAATTTTAACTGGGGAAACCGAATTTTCAATTTTAAAATAGAGTAATTTTTATTTATATGATGTAAATGAGACCAAAAATGATTTTTTAAAAACATATGGCCATATAATAATTATTTCATATTTTTAAAATGATTCCTAATTTTTAAATAAATCAATACCACAAAATTTTGATATAATATTAATATTATCATTTTTAAAACTATTCATTCGATGGATTTTTAAAAAATTTAAGAGAAAAAGTTAACTTAAAAGATTATAAATTTTTATATTAAAATGTGGTTGATATAAAAAATTCTTTTATCACATTAATTGTCTAAAATTAAATTTATTTTAATATTTTAAATAACAAAAATTTGATATTTTCATTAATAAAATAATTATTACATCCTCATTATATACACCTTTAAGGTACTAATTTATTTACTAAAAAATAAACATAAATAACCATGAAAATAATAACACTTTATATTTAATATTATAATTTATATTTGATTTTATCTTCTATATAACCTTATATTAAAATTGATTAATTTAATGAAAATATGAATATGAGATCTTTTAATTTTTTTTAAAATAAAATATATTGAATTTAATATTCTCAAACAATTGGATTCTAAATGCTATAATTTCAGCCCAAGGATGATGTTGGTAGAAAAACACACATCCAATGATGTTATGAAAGTGGTAAGGTAATTTTATAAAATTATGTTTACCCTTAATTACTAGATTTATCTTTTACCATATTATTTAAAATTTACTAAAGATACTAATCATAATTCCCAAAAATAAAATAATCTTGTTAACATAATCTGGACCCCCTAATTCAAAATATAGAATCATTATTTCAAAATTCATGAAATATAATTTTATGTAAGGAATTTAAAATTAATTTCACTGATGGAGTGATAAAACGTGTTTTTAAAGAAAAAAAAATGAAAATGATTGAAATTTTTTGTATATAAATTCAATGTATAATTAATTTTGATTACCTAAATCATATTAAATAAAAATAATTGGATCAAATTGTACTTTAAAATCAAAAAATTATCACTTATTTCTTTCCTTAAAAATGTTCTCATCAATTAAAATTTAATTTTTTAAGAAACAATCAAAACAAAAAAATAAAAAGAAAAATATAAAATATAAAAATAAATTATAATTATAAATTAATATATAAAATAAAAATTTTAATTTCTGAAATTTAATTTATAAATTTAAAAACCATTGGATTTAAAATAGATTCTCAATTAAAAGGGGACAAATATTTTTTTAGAAAATATAGGTTTTTATGTGTAAAATTAGGCTTTATCATAACATATGACTGTAAAATATATTTGATGAATATAAAAAATATTATACTGAATATATAAAATATATATTTCTTTAATATCATTTATTAATTTTCATTAATTCAATTTATTAATAAAAATTCTTTTGATAGAATAAAAATAAAAATATTTCGTTTACATTTAACTTATTTATATTTCAATTTCAAATTAATTGGTAACTGTGGATCTCACCATATATTTTCATAGGTTATTCCATTTTATTCACTACAATTTAATAACATGGTTATAATCATGATTTTATACTAATCAAATTACATAGATTCATTTAAACTCATGACTATGTGGAATGAAATTTGTTGGAGAATTAAAATTGTTAAAGAGTAATATTTATTAAAATATCTATCTGTTACATATTCATCATAAAATAATGTCTCTATGGTAATATTATCTTTATTAGGATGATGAGGGAGTTCCATTTTATTAGAAATATTATTCAAAAAAAATTAAAGTTGATCTAATACTGCCATGAAGTTATCTGATCCCAAATTCATAAAGTTATGGATATTATTGGGTAAATTATAGAATTTCATATCAATTTTTTTGTTGAAAATGTTTTTTTTTATTTCCCACCATTAATAAAAATATTAAATTTATTATAAAAATGAATTAACAAACAAAAAAATTTATAAACATAGAATGAATATCTTGGATATGATAAGAATATCCTATGTTATGAGACTCTAGGATTTATTATAGATTTTTATGTAATGTACACCATTACATTTTCTAGAATATTTTTTACCTCCATCATAATGGTTCATAAATAGTAAAGGAATTTTCAAAGAATGACCAATGGATGTGTCAAATAAGGTATACAACAAGGCCAATTGTGACACACCAAGTGAAGATAAAGTAAAATTCCTCTTCACACATTTAAGAATTATTAATCCTTGGAAAAATGTTTCAAGAGACACATCTAATTTTAGTTCCCATGGATAGATTACTTTTATTTGAAACCATTCACTATATATCTCACTAAAATTACAAGATATTTTCATATATATATATATATATTCGTAGAATTATCCCCATAGTTCTCATTTAATTATTCTAATGAAAATTTTCAAAAATGACAAGGTCATCCTTTAATACCAACTATATTGTCCAATTTATTTCACACATATTATAACATTGATTTTATCATTAATATCAATTCATAAAAAACATGAATAAAAAATGTATAGTGACTCTAGACAACAAGGCTCATAATACATTGAGGGGATACCAGAACATGATATTACTATTTTTTTCTCCACAATGAGCACCTAAATAAATTACATATCCAATAATTACATAGGGTAACCTAGGGAACACATAACTGAACGCGGTGATCACAAAATACTAGTGATAGAATAAATAATATAAATAAATGTAATATGATAGTTAAAGGTAAAAAATATATCCTAAAAAAGATGGCTCATAATTAATCACATGGGTACATTATATAAAGTACATTTTATCATAAGATCATATTATCATCAGAAATTTGGTAGAAACATATATCAATGCATAAAAATGAATTAGTTTTCACTATCTAGACAATGTTATATTGTGGAAAAAACCCATTCTAGACTATGTTTACTCCCCAATCCCATACATAATGTATCAGGAGGAATTGTTTTACCAAATATATTATTGTGCTATATAGGTTCATAAATCCTAATGTTTTCATGATTTATGGGTTCCACAAGAAGGAAATTAATTATAAGGTATAAACTTAATGATTTCCCCCAGAATGTAAATGTGATGCTTAATCATTCCTCATATCATAATCAAAGGGAATTGCATGGGATATCTATTTGAGAAATGAAGTAATGAATTAACACATAAAATAAAAGGAAAATATATCTATATTATTCACTTATATACATAATTTTCAATCATTAAAATTAAATATAGAGTGATAGAGTTTGAGTTGGAGAGAGGAAGGTCATAGATCGAAGAAAAGTGTGGTTTTGAGAGATCAATTACATCGATCTCGATTCATCACATGTCATAATTATATTTCTGAATAATAAACATATATTAAATAATCTATTCCATAAGGTCCATTTTAATGCTTATTATTCCTTTTAATTTATTTATTAACATGTTATATAAAATTACACAATCAATTATGTTCAAGTCAAATTTTTTGACGATGTTTGACTAATATGTCTGAAATTAACATTGAGGGTTTAATAATGATAAGGATATTATTATTTCTTAACCTAAGGAATTATAAAAATCAAATAATTATTTGTATTATAAAACAATTGAACTTTTAAAACTTATTATGATGGATGGTTATAAAAAATGATCAATGTAACAACCATGGAGACAGTATGCAGTATATACACATTAGTAACCTCTATATTTTTCAATCGTTAGGATGGATAGAAGTTAAGTATTATTATTTAATTAAGAAATATAATTATATAATTTATATCATATTATTTAATTATATAAACTTATTCTTGACGTCCATTGCATTTTTTAATGAAAAAATAATAATATTGTTTCATAGAGGTGTGAATCCACACCTACACAAGAATATAATTATCAGATATTTATGAGTGGAAAGGTAAAAAGGATATGATAAATTAACTTTAATGTATGAAAATTATTCATGATTATCATATATATAAATAAAATCAGCCATTATAATATTCTATGAGACGTGATGATGGAATTTGATTTTTGTTGGTTCACAAGGCCATATGCCACCATACACACGAATGACGGTTTCTATCAAATTTTATAGAATATAAGATAGATTTAGTTTATTAAAACAAAAAATAAGATTTTATTTTTTAGTTACTATTTTTATCATACAATCATCATATAATATGATATTGAGGATTTATATGATGAAACCATAAATGATTGGTCATGAAGTATACCTCTTTTTTCTACATCCACTTTAGTAATATTTGAAAATATTCCCTACAACGGTATTCTAGTAAACAAAAGGATTTTTGGAAATTGGGATGGACGAAATGAATGGACATTCTCATTGATTTTATGAAGCAAAAGTATCATGTTGTGTGGAGAGAAGAAGCTGTGGAGGAGGGTGCACTTTTAAAAATAAAGAACACATTTTATCAATATTAATTCACATAACATTCATAATATAATTTTAATATTATCACACAAAATGTGTCAAAAATGTGTTTTCCTGAAATATATTTTTTAAGGAGAAGATGTTATTAAATTTACTCAATGAAAATTTTTCATCATTATATAAATTTCAACTAATATATTTAATTTATAAATTTCATATATATAAATACTAATTATATGTTATATTATTTACTAAAAATCATAAACTATATAAACATTAAAACAAAATTCAGAAAAATGACCTTTTAAGCCTTAAAATAAACATATAATAAAATGTAATATAAATATGATTCAAATGTAATTAATTTAATTATATATAACAAAAAATTACATATTTTATAACAAAAATATAAAACAACAATGAGAATTTTAAAATACAACATTTACGAGAAATTAATAAAAAAATTTCAGTAATACAATATTTTTTTGTTCACAAAAATAGAAATATATTTGGGAAGATGCAAAAATTTCAGAGAAATTAAATTTTGATATGGTGATTAAAAATATTATTTAATTTTATTAAATATTTTTCTTAATTTTTCTAAATATTTTTTTAATAGTTTCTCTCAATATTCATTGAACATCATTTTGGAAAAAAATTAAATTTGATGAATAAATATATATTAATAAAAATTGAGTGATAATGAATTAATATTTTATAAATATTTTTATATTTAGTTGGATATTTTTTAAATAAAAATAATTTTTAAAATAATTTTTATGTCAAACAATATAATTTCTATTTTATCTCAAATACATTTAAAAAATCATGGATTATTTGAGCTTGATGTTTGAAGTCATGTTCCCTACCACAAATTGTTTTATCATTTAAAATCTCAGCATTGGATAAATGAGTTATATAAAAGTTAATTATGATTAATTATTTTTGGTTTCCAATTATATAAATATTACACACTAATCAAACATTTAAAAAATTAAATAAACCTTTCCTCACCCTGGTGGAGAAGTTAATTTATATTTTACTGACCGTGGTCTCCAATGTGCCTTTGGTGGGGTATTGTTGGCCATGGTGGACAAATATACCATCAGATACCACATCTAGGAATTCAAATTGTTTTGGTCATTTTGGATATATGGTTTTACATAGGTAACAACAAGGAATTATATGTCTTGGTTTGAGGTATGGTCCACCCCATTTAGAAGTAGTTAAAGTTAAAAGATCTCCATTAAACCTCCAAAAAACTCTATAACTTCTAAAATATATAAGAAACCTATTATAAATCGATGGAAACAATGTTAAACTATTTAATACAATTTATAAAAATAGTTTTGATGTTAAACGGTTGGACAGAGGCCATGATTTTTTTATAATTTTACAATATAAATAAAATTTTCTAACAATGTTGATGAGAATGTGGGAAACATTTTTTTGGGTAGATGAACATTTATTGAATTTTATATGGAATAGGAAAATGTTTTTATAAATTTTTTTATACTACAATGTTTTTAGAATATTTTTTATAGATAAGTATACATTATGGAATGTAATCTAAATTTCCCTCATACAAAATAACATGATAGAAGTGAATGCCTCATGAAAAATGATGATTGTTGAGAAAATATATTTGACTCATTATTTGTACATAAAAAATGTAATTTTATCTATTAAATTATGGATTAATTATTTTTATAAGGATATATTTCATATATATTAACATAAATATTTAAGATATATATTCAAAAAAATGTGTTGGAAATTATCCAATGAAATTGGATTGAGCATGTCTGATATTATGACTACTCGATACATTACCTTTATTAGTAGATAAATTAGTTAGTTTATTTTATATGTTATATGGACTATCTTATATTGCTTATATTTGGGATTGAGAATTTTATAATAATTTTTATTTTTTATATAATGAGTTGTGAAATCATGAGGGAAGGGGAAATTTGTTTATTTCTAAAATTACAATTCAACTATATATCCCTGAAAAAATAAAGGAGTCGCATAATAAAGATGTTGAACTTCCAAAGATGATAAGGAATATTCCAAATTTTAACCATGAACATGATGGAATGATATTTTTCATGATTCAAATAAGTTTAACTTCGTTACCTTTATTAAAGAAAGAGAAAATGGATGAATATTGTTGGTTTTCCTTCTCAAAAAAGAAAAAAGTAAATATATATATATAAATATCTAAATGTGTATTCCTATTATGGAAAACCATGTATTTCATTATTAATTATATCTATTTCTAACTGGGATAAAACCATGTATTTCATTATTGGAATAAAAAATAAATATAATTAAAATAAAACCATTTAGGTTGTAGTCACTCGCTATATAAAATTAGATAATTTCATTGATTCAATTGAATATTATCACTTCATCAACATGATGATATATAAATTAAAAAAAGATTTAATGATAAATGATGTTTTACTCAAAATTATAACGGATCTAGATCCAACGGTTACCAAAAATAACTAGATAATTAATTATAAAAATAGAATATACTTATTAACATTTGAATAAAATATCATCCCAATATTTATATAAAGTCTAATAGGATCATTGAAACAGTAAAAGATATGTTGAGAGATTTATCTATGGATTTTAAAGGTGTTTTGAATGAACATTTTAAAATGGTTGAATTTATTTACAATAATAAATATTTTTTAATTTTTCAAAAGTGACCTTATGAATCACACCACAAAATGGAGTGATGTTCTCCAAAAATCAAGGATGCAGATATAAAGTTAAAATTTTTGGTACCAAAGAGGGAAAAAATGGTAGATATGGTAAAATCTATTTAGAAACGTATTATAATATCATATAGTGAATTAGAGACCGAGATATGTCAATCCCTTTGAGATTCTAGTACATTCTCGGATTGTATCTTATCACATTTAACAACCCTAGACATATAGTTGTTCAATTATTTGTTACATATATCAATTTTGGGTTATTAATTAAATTATTAATTACATTAATTGAATTCATAGGTTTTGTAACTCGAGAAAATGACTCATATGATGATCAACATGTAGAGATGTTGTATTCAAGATAAAATTTGTTATCGAAAAAACCTATTCAGATGGAAAGTATTTGTCAAAAAATAAAATAAAATTTTATGATCTAAAAGAAGTAATCCTGAATAAATGTCCTTATTTATGTCTATTATAGTATAGAAATTACTATGGAACGATTCTTATAATGGGGGATGAGTATATTACTATTTTATTTTAGAATATATAAAATCTATGTGTTTGATAGATTAGGAATCATATAATATAAAAAATATGTGAATAATTATTTATTAAATAAAATTTGAAATAAAATAATAACTACTTAAATTTAATTGATAAAATAAATGTATTTGAATTATGTATTATATTTTTATTTGAAAAAAAATCTCTAGAGAGAGTATTATTGAATCATTTATTTTATTATGCTGTTTTGTTAAATTTAATACTCTTATTTGTGATTCCTATATTTATTTAAAAAATTAAGCTAATAAAAAAATTATATAAATTAATTTAATTCTTGTAATGTTTAATATTGTTTAGGAATCCTAGAATAACAATTCTTCTCAAGACCAAAATGTTTGGTTTAAAAACAATGTCATATTAAATATTTTTTTTATTTTGATGTCTATATCACTAATATTTGGAAATATAATTATGGAAAACTATTAGTTATAATTGTATAAAAATTAATATAAAATTATACCTTTATAATCAAATATATATAAAAAAATTCATTTGATGATAGTTGGTGATATTTTATAGGTAAATAATATTTTAATTTCAGAATGTATTTTATAATATTTTTTTTAATTAATCACCAATTATGATTTATATCAATTAAAATTTATTGTTAAATATTAAATAATGAAAATAAACTTTTATCTAATATATATTACTTGGAATGTAATAAGAAAAAATATTCATAATATGCTTACAGATAAGTTTTATATAAAAACACTTTTTAGTCATTTTATTAATGATAACAGAATTAATCTATAATTCTTTTAGAAATTGTATATGATAAAATGGATTCAATATTTGAAATAATAATTTCCATATTGGGTTATATTTCTAATTATAATTTAATTTCAGAAAAATAACTAACCATGGTAAAAATTAAGTATTCATGGAAATTGATAAAATGTGTTAAAGGGGGTTAATGTAAAAAATAAGACATAAAATATATCATATTTATTGTCATTATTTTAAATTTATAGTATATTTTATCTAAAACTAACCATATAAGTTAAAATTGTATACATTGTTTACATTTTCTCATTAAATATAATTTTTATTATTTTAACATTAATAGTATTTATAGGGGTGGCACACCCCCCACATATTAAATGCCACATGTTATCCTTAATTATCAAAATAATTCTAGTATCATATCTTGTTAAATATGAACCAATATCACCTTAAGACTTTACTTTCAACATCATAGAATTTGTAGTTTCCCAAAAATAACCCCTATAATAAGTATTAAGGTATAATTATAATGGGGTTGAGGGTACCCAAGAACGATCTAATTGTACTTACCATGTCCTTTCATGTTCATTTACTCTTCCACCTCAATTGAATATATTATATCCATACTAATATGATAGCATCATAATAATAAAAATATTGATAAAATAGAATTTTTGTCTTATAACCATTATATACTTCTAATCTATAAAATGACAAATCAATACATTACCCATCCATGTTTGCTAACTACTTCCCCCACGTAGTGATATATTTCATTATCCAAAACTGCCTCTCATGGAAGGATATATAGATGAATTTAATCAGTAAATATTATATAATTTTGACTAAACAATGAAATTATAATAACTACTTTCTTTTTTATCCATCCACTTAGAAATGAAAACATCACCGATGAATACATTTATACAAACATCATCAAGAAGTGATTTAATAAAAAAAATTAAACCTATAAAATTAATATTTCTAAAACTATATATTTATAATAAAAATTATTTTTATGACATTGAGAATATAATTTATATGTTAAATCCATTATAACATTTTCATGGACTGAAAGCTCTATAAAAATATATATGGAAAACAAATATAGTTGATAATATAATATCAATTTTAATGAACAATTATTATTAATTTAGTTATTGTAAATTAATAAAATGTTATATATTAACATATGTTTTTATAATTTTTTATTATTGACTTATAAAAAAAGTTAATTAATTATTCAAAATTTTAGATCATGCGCGATTCATTTTTTGACGTGAGGTAATTTTTTATGTTACGATCTCTCTTGTAATCGATATTTGTAAGAACTCGGTTCTTGGTTTTGAGGTATGGGCTTATTCTTTTCCTTTTCCTTAAGTGTTTTTGAGAAAATATGGAAAATGGTGAAAAATCCTAAATTTTGGAACTACAGCCGTGTACTTTATCCACACGTCGTGTACTTTTGGCCGTGTTGGGATGAGTACACTGGGCGTGTGGCCATGCCGGCGAAGAAGGGTGTAGAAACCAACTACACGCCGTGTAGTGGTACCATGCACGCCGTGTAGTTAGTCGGCAGGCTTAAACAGTAAGGAGGTGGCGTCGCCGCCAGCTGGGCGACAGTACATGCCGTGTACTCGAGAGTACATGCCGTGTTCTCATGTCGACTGATGAACAGTGTGTTAGTGCCTCCAAGTAAACAGTTAAATGAAAGTAGTACACACTATGTACTCAGAAGTACACGCTGTGTACTTTGTTTTTTCGGCTTAAAACAGGCAGTAGCCTCCTCATTTGGCAGAGGAGGAACTTGATCCATTTTAGAGACAAAGGAGGAGGCCAGATCTTTGACGATCCACCGGGCGTTCATCTGAAATCCGTATCGGCTTCAGATGATTTCGTTGGAACCGCACAGGTGATCCATCTCCCCTCCTGGTACAGTTCGTTCCAATTTTGCTCCTAACGTAAGTTATTTACGTTTGAATGAGTTTTGTTCTTCGTCAGATCTACACCGTTCATGAGCGTTTCTGGAGTCGGCATTCGGGTATAGCGTTCGTTGGCATATTAGGTAGGTGGCTTTGTGATCATTTTCCAACCGTCGTGCATTTTTGTGCATTTTCGTGCCATGAACCCATATTGGGGTGTCCTGTGGCTAAGGCCGTTTCTATATTTAATGCCTATAGGTGTAATAATGATTTAATTGTGATAATGAAATGCTATTTGGGATCGTTTCTTGGATCCAGGACCATCCCGAGGGGTGTGTTCCTCTGTTTAGCCATTTGGCCAGGATGCCCAAGGGTGTGCCTTAAATGTAGTAACTGTAGAATTTCCTTGAGAGGAATTGCTTGTTTACTGCATTTTGATATGTTGGCCATTGCTCGGTTACCTGTTAGCCTGAGCGCATTGTTGTAATTATCCTGAGGGCGTGACTGTTTTAGCCCGAGGGCTGTCGTTACTCCGCCTGAGGGCAACCTTTCGTGCCTGAGGGCTTGACTTCTGTGCCTGAGGGCGACACATCGTATGCCTGAGGGCGAGAATTTCTGTTACGCCTGAGGGGAATACCTGCAGGTTGGATTCTTTATGGCATGAGGGAAAGCCTGAGGGTGTGGTTACTATTTAATCCTGAGGGCACGGTACTGGTTGGCTTGAGGGCTTGTTGTTATTGAGCAAAAAAATGTCACTAAATTAAAGTAATTAAATGAATAATAAAAGGGCAATTTAACTGTTAAATTAGTTACTTTTGAGTACTGCTTAGTTATTTCATTTTACTACTGCACACTTGTTGCATGTTTTACACACAGTTGAGCACATGCCTTTGGTGGGTTCCTGCTGAGATATATTTCTCACACCCTGTTTGGGTCATGATTTTTGGCCCAAACAGATTACGTTGCTGCAGGTGTAGATAGGGGAAAGAGTCCCTATATAGGTACTTAACCGTTTCTGAGGAGTAGGAGGGCATGGGACTGAGCCTAGGCTCGTGATGCCGCTGCTAGCTGTTTTGCTTTCTTCACTGTACTCCGTTTTCGGTTGTACTGTATTGATGTATAACATGTTCTGGCTGTTTTCTTAGAAGTCGAATAATGTAGCATCATCACTTATATACTATTGGTTATATCCACTACTGTAGTTATTTCAGCTGTGTATGTTTACTACTTCCGCTGTTATTTTATGTTTATTTTGGTATTCCGCTGCGCTACACTTTGAAAAATGAGGGCATAGTTTCCCCACTCTCAGACTTGGGCCCTCGCTGCTAGTCCGCAGCCTCTGGAGTTTGGGGAAATGCTCTTGAGGTCACGTGGCGAACCGGGCTCGGGGCACCCGTTGCGTGGAACCCGGGGCCGGGACGTTACAAAGTGGTATCAGAGGGAATTTCTTTTCTTTGACAGACTATTTGGAGCCGTAGTCAGAGTTAGGACGAACGGTAGTTGGAAATAAGCTGTGCCCGGGTGTATCTAACCCGTGTACAGGGAAAAGCCAATCTACCTCGAACATTGCATTCTTTTGATCTTGCAATTTTACGGTTGATATGTTTTCACCGTTGGGTGACGTACTTGGATTGTGCTGTTTATATTTTATCTGTGGGTTCAATTTAGTTTCAACCCCATGAGATGAGGGTATGCCATCTCATGCATCATATAGGCACATGCTAGATATCACATGCCATGCATAGTTTCCATGCCATGTAGGTGCATTAGAATTTGCATGTTGTTGTGATAGTTGTTGTGCTAGTAAAGCATGCTGTTGTGATAGCTTCTTGATAAATACCGGCCTTGTGATATGGTATTATTGTATGAGCTTGTTTACAGGATAGACGCCAAACTTTGGTTTTTGGAGAGTACGGGACCCCATTGACTGGAATATGTTGGATCATTGACTGGTTATTGGTTATAACACAAATAAGATGTCAAACATTGATTCGTGGGGTGTATGGGCCCCCACGGGTCGGAATTTGACACTTAGGTGTTGTTTTCAGTATTTTATGGGTTACAGAGAAGTTTCTGAGACATACTGTCTGGAAAACCCAGAATACACGCCGTGTAGGACATCATACATGCCGTGTGTGTTCTTCTGTTCAGGAAGAAAAATGAACTTTTTGATTACACGTCGTGTACCCTGAGTACACGCCGTGTAGTCTCTTCCCGTGTCAGAAACCGTGTGGGCGGAGACATGGGGTAGGGAAGGGGTTGGGTAAGACACGCCGTGTAGTTTTGTACATGCCGTGTATTGTTGACCCGGAGTCCGACCGTGTAACTAACAACATGGGTCGGTGAACTCCTTGACAGAACATGCCGTGTCTGTTATGGAAACGCCATGTAGTGTGACCAGGGGACTCGGCCATGTAACTAACAACACGGGCCGATGTGACCTCTCCCGGAACACGCTGTGTACCTTAGGGACACGCCATGTAGCCTTTTCTAAGGACAGACCGTGTGGAGTTAGCCGTCTGGCTGGGAAACAGTGTGGTGTACACGCCGTGTACAGGTGTAACACACCGTGTGTGGTAAAGCCGAGTAGTCGGATGTGTCACAGAAGACACAGGAAGTTGGAAAATAACACCATACACGCCGTGTAGATATTATACACGCCGTGTAGTTTTGTGAACAGAAGCCGTGTAGAAGGACCCGGGCATGGGAAAGGAAGGCAATTACACACCGTGTAGTCAGTGTACACGTGGTGTAGTCTTGTTTTGAAAATTTTTAAAACCTTCTACCTCTTGTTCCCTTTGTGGTTCCTTCGCTTTCAGTCTTACTAATCTGGAATCTGAGGCATGCTTTTGACCTTGAAGAGTCATGCCGCCTAGACGACTGCGAGTTGTTCTCCAAGAGAGCAGCGACGATTATACTCCAGAGATGGTGGGCCATGGGCTACCAGTTGATCCACCAGCAGAGCCAGATGCGACACCAGCTATTGTACCAGACACAGGCACGGAGGCGCAGTTCCGTGAAGGCTTATTGCGGTTCATGAAGACCTTTCAGGGAGAACCGCAGGCTACCACATCTATGGCTGAGCTGACACGTATCTTTCAGCAGCAACATCCACCTATGTTTTCAGGGGATGGTGGTCCAAAGGCTACGGAGTCTTGTCTAGGATCGATGTTGACTATTTTCAAGCATCTTGGGATGCCTCCAGGGCGGAGGGTCAAGCTCGTGACTTACATGCTGCGCGATTATGCCAAGAGGTGGTGGGATGTTACCACCTAGTCATATAATCACAGGGACATGGCGTGGGAGTATTTTCAGGAAGTCTACTATGAATTATTCTTTCCCTAGACGTTGAGGGTAGATAGAGCTCGAGAGTTCATGAATCTGTAGTAAGGCGCTATGTCGGTGATGGACTACTCTGCTCGTTTTACAGAGCTTCAGCGTTTTGCACCCTTGTTGGTGGGTGATGAGACTCTGAGAGCCAGACGTTTTGAGGATGGTCTTCAGTATGTCATCCGAGTGCTGGTGAATGTTTTCAGGTTGCCTACTGTACACACAATTGTAAACCAGGCATTGATTATAGAGAGGAACCTACGGGAATCTAGTGGTGTGGGCCAGGGCTGTTCAACACCAGTTACTGGTACTATTTCTGCTGGCATGAGGAAGAGACAGATGGACTTCTCTCAGGGCGGTAGTACCAGCCATGCAGCTTCCTTAAGTGGCCCGATCAGGTGCTACCAGTGTGGCAGAGAGGGGAACAAGAGGCCGTAGTGTCCACGAGACCCAGTGGAGTACCGAGCTTGCGGCAAGATGGGTCATCTGCAGTTCTTTTTCAGGGTGTTTCTACTAGTGGCTAGTGATAGGGGTTCTGTGCAGACTCTGCATGAGGGAGCAGGACCAATGGCTTATTACCAGTTAGAGAACAGGAATACATCAGGGCGTGCAGGCATAGATGGTGGTCGTGGCCGTGGTAGCCAGACACCAGGATCTCAGAGGCAACAGGGCAGGACAGCTCAGGGTAGCCAGGCTGTGTCGTAGGGTCGTGCCACTGGGCATTCATATGCAGTGAAACAGACCCAACAGGAGTAGGATCTCGGAACTTCGACAGTCAGAGGTACTATTCTAGTAGCTTCTGTCATGTCTTCAGTACTTTTTGATACAGGTGATACACATAGTTTTATATCTGTACCCGTTGTGGAGAGCCTTGGGCTCAATGTTTCTACTTCTTCTGATATCTTGATGCTAGACACTCCGTTGGGGACTAGGACGGTTGGTGTGCATCAGTGCAAGGAGTGCCCCCTTGAGGTTGGTGGGTTTCACTTCCTTTGGGACCTCTATGTCCTGGAGATGACGAGCTATGACTTCATTATCGGGATGGACTTGTTGGTACCCTTTCGAGCCTTTTTAGACTGCTATCATCACTGGGTTCATTTCACGTCATCAGAGGGTGGAGAGTTTCTATACAAGGGTGAGTGGGATGTTTAGGCGAGTCGAGCTGGACCAGAGCATCATGGGTGCGGTGGAGTTACAGACCAGATTGCGAGCTTATATCTGGATGACCAGGGGACTTGTCAGATGGATTTCCCTCCTGTTGTCGATCGTTTCAGGGATGTCTTCCCGAACTTCTTTATAGGTCTACCTCCGGTGCGTGAGGTGGATTTATCAATTGATCTTGTGCCAGGAGCAGCACCGGTGTTCATTCCTCCTTATAGGATGGCCACGCCTGAGTTGCAGGATCTCAAGAGGCAGTTAGAGGAGTTGCAGGCAAAGGGTTTTATCCAAACCAGTACATCTCCTTGGGGTTCTCCAGTCCTTTTTGCGAAGATGGCGGATGGTACCCTCATACTTTGTGTGGATTATCGGAAGCTGAACCAGTTGAAATTTAAGAACCGATATCCCTTTCCAAGGATAGATGATCTATTTGATCAACTTAGTGGAGCACGAGTGTTCTCGAAGATTGACTTGAGATCCAGATATCCTCAGCTGCGCGTGAGACCATCTGATATACCTCTCACAACTTTTAGGAGTAGGTATGGTCTATATGAGTATACGGTTATGCCGTTCGGACTCACGAACACGCCAACAGTTTTCATGGATCTGATGAATCGTGTGTTCCATTCGTATCTTGATTCATTTGTGGTAGTATTCATGGACAACATCTTGGTGTACACTCACACTCGACATAACCATGCCACCCATATTGAGATCATACTGATTACACTGAGAGAGCATCGCCTATATGATAAGCTCTCGAAGTGCCACTTTTGGATGGACTAGATTCACTTCCTGGGTCATATCATCTCAGAGGCAGGAGTTTCAGTGGACCAAGAGAAGGTGAGAGTAGTAGTTTCCTGGGAGCATCCCAAGAACATGTTTGAGATACAGAGTTTCTTAGGGATGGCTGGTTACTACAGATGCTTCATACATGAATTCTCCCACTTAGTAGCACCATTGACATGTTTGAATAAGAAGGGAGTGAATTTAGTTTGGTCAGAAGCTTGTGAGACAGCTTTTCAGGACCTGAAGGGAAGGATGACATCAGCACCGATCCTAATACTCCCAGAGCAGGGGAAGAGTTATACAATTTACTGTGATGCATCAGGGATTGGGTTGGGATCCATTTTGATGAAGGGCGACCGAGTTGTGGCGTACGGGTCTTGGCAGTTGAGGCCACATGAGAGGAATTACCCGACGCATGATCTCATGTTGGCTGCAGTTGTTCATGTGTTGCGCTGTTAGAGAAATTACCTGTTGGGAGAGAATTTTTTGGTTTTCACCAACCAAAAAAGCCTCAAGTATATCTTTACTCAACTTGACCTGAATCTGAGGCAGAGAAGGTGGGTTGAGTACCTACAGTCCTTCGATTTTGAGCTTTCTTATACACCTGGTAAAGGTAATGCAGTAGCCGATGCACTGAGCAGGAAGACTCAGATACAGGCAGTGCAGGAGGCCAGTGGTGAGTGGATGTTTATGGCCTTGTTCTCTGAGATGCATCTAGAGGTTCATGACAGTCAGGGGAATAATTATCATTCCTCGTTAGCTGTGACTTCTACCCTCCTGGACAGAGTGAGGATGAGGCAACTATCGGATTCAGAAGGCCTAGTTCTATGGGAGTCTATGGAAGGTGAGGACCCTCCTTCTAGTTGGACGATAGGTGATGATGAGGTTTTGCATTTCCATGGACGTGTATGGGTTCTAGGGGATATACATGAGGAGATGATGAGGGAGATTCATGCTTCAGCTTGGGCAGTTTATCCCGGGGTTACCAAGATGTACCGAGATTTGAGACGTCAGTACTGGTGGCCGGGTATGAAGAGAGAGATAGCTGGTTTTGTTACGAGGTGTTCCACCTGTCAGCAGGTGAAGACAGAGCATCAGAGACTAGATGGGTTGTTACAGTAGTTTCCCATTCCAGAGTGGAAATGGGATGATGTTGCGATAGATTTCGTGAAGGGATTGGCAAGTTCACCTCATGGAAATGACACCGTGTGGACTGTTGTGGACAGACTCACAAAGGTAGCAAACTTCTTGCTGATCAAGGAGACCTTTGGTGTGGACGAGCTCCAAAGTCTGTATATCCGAGAGATCGTACATCTTCATTGGGTCCCTTGTTCTATCGTTTCAGATAGGGGCGACCGCATCGCGTCTCGTTTCTGGCAGAGTTTTTAGAGGGCTCTGGGTACACAGGTGCATCTGAGCATAGCGCACCACCCTCAGATAGATGGCCAGTCAGAGCGGACGTTTTAGGTGCTAGAGGACATGCTGCGTGCATGCGTCCTAGACTTTGGGGGCTCTTGGGAGAATCATATAACCTTAGTCGAGTTTGCCTATAACAATAGTTTTCAGGAAACTATTATGATGGCACCATACGAGGCTTTATATGGTAGGCCATGCCGATCACCTTTGTGCTGGTTAGAGGTAGGTGAGGCAGCTTTACTGGGAGCATAGCTCATGCAAGAGACATTTGAGCAGGTCCAGTTGATTCGGAAGTGGATGGCTACCACACAGTCTCGTCAGAAGTCTTATGCTGATCGCCGTAGACAACCTTTGGAGTTCGTGGTTGGGGATCTGGTTTTCTTGCATGTTTCACCGAGGCTGGGACACAAACAGATTAGGATACAGGGTAAGCTTTCATCGAGGTATGTGGGACCATTTTAGATTCTGGAGAGAGTCGAGCTGGTTGCCTATCGGTTGCAGTTACCGCAGCAGTACCGAGACATGCACGATGTCTTCCACGTGTCTCAGTTGCGTCGCTACTATTCAGACCCATCTCACACCTTTCAGCCATAGGAGGTTGAGCTTCAGCATGATGCGTCATTTGGGGAGCATCCGATCCATATTTTTGACTGGAGCACAAAGGTTCTCCGAGGCCGGTCAGTTCCTCTCGTATGGGTGCTATGGCAGCATGGCCGAGTGTAGGACGAGGCCTGAGAGCAGGAGGGCGACATACGTGCTCAGTGGCCAGAGCTGTTCTGAGCTTTTCTTCGCCACCCTTAGAAGGGAAATTTGGGGATGAATTGCTATAAGGGGGGAATTTTGTAAGAACCTGGTTCTTGTTTTAGAGGTACGTGCTTCTTCTTTTCCTTTTCCTTAAGTGTTTTTGAGATAATATGGAAAATTGTGAAAAATCCTAAATTTTGGAACTACATGCCGTGTACTTTATCCACACGCCGTGTACTTTTGGCCGTGTTGGGATGAGTACACGGGGCATGTAGCCATGCTAGGGAAGAAGGGTGTAGAAACTGACTACACGCCGTGTAGTGGAACCTTACACGCCGTGTAGTTAGTCGACAGGCTTAAACAGTAAGGTAGTGGCGTCGCCACCAGCTGGACAACAGTACACGCCGTGTACTCGAGAGTACATGTTGTGTACTCATGTCATCTGATGAACAGTGTGGTGGTGCCGCCAAGTGAACAGTTAAATGAAAGAAGTACACGCCTTGTACTCAGAAGTACACGCAGGGTACTTTGGTTTTTCGGATTAAAATAGGCAGTAGCCTCCTCATTTGGTAGAGGAGGCACCTGAGTCGTTTTGGAGACAAAGGAGGAGGCCGGATCTTTGAAGATCCATCGGGTGTTCATCTGGAATCCGTTTCCTCTACGGATGATTTTGTTGGAACCGCATGGGTGATCCCTCTCCCCTCCTGGTACCATTCTTGCCAATTATTCTCCTAACATAAGTTATTTACGTTTGAAAGAGTTTTGTTCTTCATCAGATCTACACCATTTGTGGGTGTTTCTCGAGTCGGCATTCAGTTATAGCGTTCGTTGCCATATAAGGTAAGTGTATTTGTGATCATTTTCCAACTGTAGTGAGTTTTTGTGCATTTTCGTGCCACGAACCCATGTTGGGGTGTCATGTGGCTGAGGCCGTTGCTATATTTAATGCCTAAAATTGCATATGAGATTAAATTGTGATAATGAAATGCTGTTTGGGATCGTTTCTTGGATCCAGGACCATCCCGAGAGGTGAGTTCCTCTGTTTAGCCATTTGGCCAGGATGCCCTAGGGTATGCCTTAAATGTTGTAACTGTAGAATTGCCTTGAGATGAATTGCTTGTTTACTACATTTTGATATGTTGGGCATTTCCCGGTTACCTGTTAGCCTGAGGTCGTTGTTGTAATTGGCCTGAGGGCGTGACTGTTTTAGCCCAAGGGCTGTCGTTATTCCGCCTGAGGGAAACCTTTCGTGCCTGAGGGTTGACTTTCGTTCCTGAGGGAGACACTTCGTATGCCTGAGGGAGAGAATTTCTGTTACGCCTAAGGGAAATACCTACGGGTTGGATTCTGTATGGTCTGAGGGCAAGCCTGATGGCGTGGTTACTATTTTAGCCCGAGGGCACAGTACTGGTTGGCCTGAGGGCTTGGTGCCGTTAAGCACAAAAATGTCACTAAATTAAAGGAATTAAATGAATAATAAAATGGAAATATAACTGTTAAGTTAGTTACTTTTGATTACTACTTAGTTATTTTATTTTACTACTGCACACTTGTTGCATGTTTTACACACAGTTGAGCATGGGCCTTTGGTGGGTGCCTACTGAGACATATTTCTCACACCCTGGTTGGGTCATGCATTTTGGCCCAAACAGATTACGTTGCTGCAGGTGTAGATAGTGGAAAGAGTCCCTATACAGGTACTTGAATATTACTGAGGAGTAGGAGGGCATGGGGCCGAGCCTAGGCTCGTGATGCCGCTGCTAGTTGTTTAGCTTGCTTTTCTGTACTCTGTTTTCTGCTATACTATATTGATGTATAACATGTTCTAGCTGTTTTCTTAGAACTCGAATCATGTAGCATCATCACTTATATACTGTTGGTTATATCCACTGCTGTAGCTATTTCAGTTGTGTATGATTACTGCTTCTGCTGTTATTGTATGTTTATTTTGGTATTCCGTTGCGGTACACTCTGACAAATGAGGGCATAGTTTCCCCACTATCATACCTGGGACCTTGCTGCTAGTTGGCAGCCTTTGGCATTTGGAGAAATGTGCTTGAGGTCACATGGCAAACCGGGCTTGGGGAACCCGTTGCGTGGCACCCGGGGCTGGGATGTTATAATATTGTTTATATTTTATTTTTAATTGAACTAAATATCTTTATATAAATCTCTAAAAACCCATCTATTTTATTATCCTATATTTATTTAGGTATTTTTATGTATTAATTCTGTTTTCCCTCTTTTTGGAAATAAAAAATAAGAAAAATATTTTTTTCCATAAGACTTACCTTATTCATCATTTTAGGTTTTAAAACCATTCTCTCCGTAGATGTATTTTTAATGTTTTTTTTATAAATTTTAAAAATTAATTATATAATATTGATATAGATATTTTTTATATCATAAAATTTCACCAAAAAAATTTAATGGCATCTTCTTGTCATTTTCTAAATTTGTTCATTGTTTTACATTCGTTAGAAATGTGTGAGAAAATAAATTTTAATCATTCAAGATGCGAATTTACTTTCCTACTTTTATTTCATTTTACAACATGAATATGGAATTAAAAGTTAAATTAAATTTAAAATTAATACAATTTTCACATTTTTATGGTATTTTTTAGTTCTAAAAAATATACAAAAATAAATGAATTTTTCCTCTTCCTTTTCAAAGTACATTTTTAGTGCTTTTATGAAATAATTTTTCAACTATGTTAATATATTATAGAGAATATTTGGATTTACTAAGGTTGTGATCTATTGATAATAAACACTTAAACAGTTAATATTTCCTTATCTCCCCACTTACAATAGATATTAAATTTCCATATCTCTATAGAAATACCACAATACATTCTCCATTATATAAACTTATTTCCATGTTGTGACAAAAATATCCCCCATAAAAAAAGTTTCATTAAATAAATGAGGTGAATAAAATATCATGGTAAGACATTACTCTTTCTCTTGTACTCATTAACATCTATTTATTTTTAGAATAACTTGTTAAAATCATATTTTTATACTATAATTACTTTAACTAGTTGTTATTATCATTCCCTTGAACTATTATATAGGCTAAATAAAACATTCCTCTCAGTCAAACAATTTTTTTCCCTTTGAAAAATAAATAGTTCCCAAATTTCTTCTCCACGTGGTGAAATGAACCAACTCTATGTTACTCCTATATTATGAAACTAATGTGGGCCATGATATACTCATGGTTCATTCTAGATAACCAATTTTTTCATCTAGTTCCATGTAAAAAATATAATCTCATGGGAATGAATTTTCAAATTAAATTATAATAGTCATGGAGATTCCATTTGGATTTTCCGCATGAATAATTCATGCATTAAAGGTTCATTAATAAAATCAAATTTATAGATAAGGAATATAGAGAAAATAAAATGTAATAACAAATAACATAACAACAAATTAAAATGAATTTGTAGTATAATATTGAAGTCATCAAGTAAATAGGTTGTTTACATGGATGATATGTGTATGATAAAAAACAATCATATAAAAACCATTAAACCACCACTATAGGACCTCCTAGGCATGATCAATCTGTAATGAAATATTGATCAATGAGTGATCTAGAAATTATTCACACACCTTAAAAAATATAATGTCTACTTACATAAAGTGGTAAAATTAGGTTGTTAGTATAATAACTCCACATTTGAACAGCAGAGAGTCTCTGAATTGGATTTCCTAGAATAGAATTCACATGATAGTTTGTAAAAAGAATTAAAGATCGTATTTTACCATTTTTTATAAAAATAACATCCTTTACATATATAATCTATAAAATTCCTTTTTAATTTTTTTTTTCAAAATTCCCATTTTCTAAAATACATCATTCAATCCATACTTAAAAAAATGGGTCATTAAATAACCAAATGAATCATCAATTTTATAAATTAAAAAATAATGGAAAAATGATAAAAATATACAAAACATGGAATAGAATTATATATTGTTACTGAATTGGAAGAAAAGATAAACTAATTTACATGTAAATTGGAAGTGGTGTCAGATAAAAAATCCTATGATTTTCATAAAAATCCCATTAAGATTCCCTAGACATAATGTTTTGAGGAGAATATGTTGTCCTATTGATGAATGCTTATGTCTACAACCATCTAGATATTATAATTCAACCTTACTATTCGAACTCCACTATGGTGTTTGATAACATAGAGTATTTAGTGCATAAAACCAGTATTTGTTTATAACAATTACTCATCCCTCACCAAGATTATATTGATTACCATGATGTTATGTAATGTTTGGTGAGGTTTCCTTTATAAGAAATACATAAATAAAAAAAGGCCAAACTTATATTCCAAACCCACCTCCCATCATCTATCCATGTGAAGAACGTATATTGAAGTAACTACAACATCACAACCTAAACAAGAAAGAATGGATTCAATGTGGGTAGAAAATATTCGTTAGAAAAATAATTTAAAAGTACCAATCATGTGGTGACATTTATACAAGAAATAGTTTTCTATGAAAAAAATTCCTTCTTTTAAAGCCACAAATATTCCAATGGTAAACATAAAGATATTTCTTAAAAATGAAAAATTGAATCTAAATAATGATAATGAATCAGAAAATTGAAAATCATTTTTGAATTTTTTTAGGAAATTAAATGTCACTTTTATAATCCATTAATTAATTAAGGGATTCTATAATTTATATATATACCTATATATATTTATAAATATATATAATTGCATATATATATGTGTGTATATATTGATATATGGAAACGAAAACACAAAGAAATAGATAAATGTATATTTGTATATACATATATATATAAATATTTAATGAATACTAAATTAAACCAAAAAAGAGAAAAAAAATTAATTCACTCATAAAAATATATCAGCCTCTACATAAAAAACACTAAATTCATAAAATAGAAATAAGAAAAAAAATCAACCTCATGAATAGATTCATAACGATATAATTTAAAATGGGAAAATAATGAATGGGAAATATTTTTAATGACCACTTATACATTTTATTAAAAACATAATATATATATATATATATATATATATATATATATAATTTTACATAAGAATCAAGAATCCTGGAAAATTAAATTTTTTATAAATCCATATCTCACATTGAATTCAAAATAAATAAATTTACTTAAATAAATTATAAATTTAATTCAAACAAATATATAAAGCTTCTAGAATATTGTGATGTTCAATGGATGGAAATGAATTTGAATACCCTCTTCAATGTGGTGTCGATGCCAGAAAAAGCATTACTATTGAAGGAATTTTTCTCAAGGAACCAAATCCACATCATAAAATAAATACAAAAATTTAAATTATCATACCGTAATCCTTTATTTCAATAAAGAGTTGATCTATATAATATATAGTGTGTATATAAACGTATAATGGAAAAGAAACAATAATAGAACTTACCTGGAGAATAAAAAAAATTAAAGGATGATGCCCCCAAAATTAATAGAGGAATAATCAGTTTCTCATAAGAGGTACCACTAATATGTATACGCTAAAAAAAGAGTAGTGTGACACTAGAGGATGTTTTGAATCATTTTTATCAAATAAATTTAATTTTTTCAATAGCATCCACTATACAGAACACCGAGTATTATCAAACCACACAATACTATTAATAAAACTATTTAAACCTGGAAATAATATATTATGCACTAAATTGGAGGGTATGAGTACAAATAACTAAAATATTAAAATATATGGTTTAAAAATGACTAAAATAAATTCATATTTTATTAGTTGATATGTAATGAAAATTAAAACACTATTGAAAGTAAATGAAATGTTTTTTGGAAAAACCCGTTTTTATGTAGTATGGAGTTTTATCATAAAAAAATAAATTTTTTAGTTCTATGGAATGAATTTAAAGTTAATTATATATCATAAAATTATTAAAATTATTTATAATTAACCAAATATTTAATATAATAGGGGATAAGAATAAATAAATTTTTATGTTTACAAATGATTTCTTCTAAAAAGTGGTTTCATTGCATTCTACACAACTATTTAATATTTTTTTTTGGCTTTTTAAAATTTATTTTAATATTTTAATTTATTTTTTTTAAATAAATATTTCTATTTTATCATTTGTTTAATTTTTAATAACATTTTAAATAGAATATTTTTTTTTGAAAAGTGTGAAATAATTATTTTCATTGAAAATTTCATTTTCATTTAATATATTTAAACTGTTAAATTTAAATTAAAAGTGGTCTTTATAGTAATTTATTTGTGAAATAAATTATTATTGATCCAATTTTTATAGTTTTATTAATTTTTAGGTTTTATTTTTCTATAAAAACACGTCGTACATAAAACACACTATCTTTGGAAGAAGGGGTTTTTTGTTACGTCTATAGGTTTAATTTTATATTAACATATACCACTTCTATGAAAATAATTTAAAATGATGGATTACATATTTAATATCATCAAAATTAATATTTTATAATACATTTACCATAATAGTTATTTATAATGAATATTAAAAAAATTTAAATTTAAATTACAATGGTTCAGGTAAAATTTGGTTTTGAATGTCACATAAGATTATGTAAAAATTAATTTTACACACATATAGGATTATTAGTCCATAATATGGAATATATTTTATGAAATATAAGATAAAAATTATCAAATAACTATTGTCAACATTTATTCGTTAATGATATATTACCAATGAGAATAAATAAAAAAACTTGTTTCATTGATGAAAATTAAAATGTTAAATATAAGTGAACATACAGGATTAGGAATAACATTTTTTAAAGTCCTATTATTTTTGGCTTGAAGGTGTGGATAGACCATATATTCCTTCCTATCCAATATTTTCAATTTTTTAGAATCACTTCAAGTGATTAACATCCCATTCATGAATATATTTATGTATTTAAAAAATTCCACTTACCCTCTATTATAAATGTGAACTCCTTCACATAATCAAACCGCACAATCCATTTTGATAAAAAATACAACCAAATTATCTCCCAAAAATCCTTATCTATTTTCTATATCTTATTATCTCCCCAAATTTCACTCCCTATGATCCATAATAATATATCCAATTGAGGATTTTCTATGTGAATGTAATTACCTTCACTAAGCACTATCATTTTTCATATCTTATCCCCACATTCTTTCTTGAATTAAAAATTTTAATATACCAATTAAATTATATTACATATACATTTTTGTAATTATATGTATGTAATAACATATTTCTAGGAAGAAGTTAATCAGATTGGAAACAAAACTATTTTTCATGTGTATGTTAGACTATTAACTCATGAAATGATGTTATTCGTTTTCCATCACAACTTCTCATGGGTATATTTTATTATATAATTAATGAATATATATGTATATATATATATATATAATTTTTAATTAATTTACTTATGTAATTATCTTATCTCATATATAATATTCATTTATAATCAATTGGAAAATTATAATTTTGTTCATGTGTACATTTATACTACTACTTTCATGAAGTGATGTGATTCATTTTTCATATTATTTTATCATAGATTATAATAAGTATATATTTAATAAATATATATAATTTATATTAGATAAAAATGAATTTTTTAGTGTGAATAATTATTGAAATTTCGTTTCCCACTAACTGAGAAAATAGAAATAGTTTTAATGTGTATATACGACCTACCACCACCATGAATGGTGTCATCAATTATTCTATATAAAACATTTATGGATGACTATATGTATATATATAATGAATTTATATGAAATATATTTAATTATTAATTTTTTTATTATTTAATAGTTATCAATTTAAAAGAACTAAAACTAACGAATAAAAACATATATGAATAATGAAGTAGTTATTACATAGAACACTAATTTAAATAAAGAATCATTAATAAATGGGTGAAAAATGTTATAGGAAAACAATATTTTTTATTCTATTTGTGAGTATGGTTTCGAAAAGATTTATAAAAATAATAATTATTTTGTAGGTTCTAACTAATATAATGGAAGATAATACATTAGGTAATGGATTTACAATATCTCATTTATTTGGTTGAGATATATGCCAAATACATCACTTATTTATTTTTGGTGGCCAATATACAACCAAGTGAATTTATTTTATGAACGTCCTTATGATATTATGTCATATAAATATACATATAAATATACATATAAATATACTTCTTTCACTTCTATTATTATTAAATACATAAAAATGTTGTAATTGATGTATTTTAAAACCTAATTGTTATTCAGGAATTTCTGTGATTATGGTTTCAATGTTGAAACACTATGGTTTATCCCTCTCTAAAATCATTTATTTTTGTCTCCTATTTTTATTTCATTGAAATGTATTTTTTATATTTAATTTTATCATATTTAAGTACTCATTATGTAGAAATATTTTTTATGGAAATATGAAATTATTTTTTTCATTAGTCAAGTACCCCATCATCTTCCATATCAATGAGTTTTAAATTTTATAAAAACAATGTATTTAATATTGTAAAATTAATTTTTAAATATGTTTGTAAAAATGTTTTATTTTTTTAAGAATGGATCCAAAGAAACATTCTTGTTTTTTATTGAACAATCCCCTATAACGTTTTTTTGAATATGTGAAATGAATCACTGTATTATCATGTATGAATATAACGATATTTCTGATCATCATGACCACTCAGTGATTTAATTAATACATTATATTTTTTTTATTTTTTTTAAAAATTAATAATTTTTTTGTTTAAAATCACAATGATCTGATTTCAATCTTGAAAGGGTATTTTACTCAATAAATGTTCTATGTAATCATACAAACCAATTTTCCATATAATATTACATCATTTCATGAAACTTATTCTTTATTGGGGATATGATCCAATGATACAATCATAATTATTTATCTGGATGGTTTTTGATTTTAATGAAAACATATTTGTGAAACCTATTTCTTTTATATATGTTGTGCTATGAAGAAAAGGTTTATGAAACACATTTTCCTTTCATGGTATATGACTTGGCGATTGTTTAATAAGCTTATCCAACACATATGAATATATTATGTTATTTTTATAACCAATATCTTTATCCAATTCAATGGTAAAGTGGGAAAAATCATTAGTTGATTATTCTAGTCAAGAACCTCATTTCATGTTTACAATGTTATCTGTGGATATTGTTTCATTTATTTATGTTTATGTAAAGGAATTATTTCATGTCTATAATGTTATGTGTATACAATGCTTTAGGTATATTATGTTTAATGTGGACCTAGTTTCTTATCTATATATTTATTTGTTAACCATGTTTAAGGCCCATAATGTCTTGTGTAGAATTGGTTTATTGTCCATATGTATATCTATCTAACTAAATCCATGTCTATAATATTATGAAAGGAATTAGTTCCATAACTTATATTAATGAGTTAAGTTGTATCAATTAATACATGTTTACAACATTATAATCTTTTATTTATTCCATATTCTTTGATTTATTTAATGTCTGCATGAATTATTTTATTTGATTACATTATGAATCGGTTGTTTTGATCCAAAATAATTTATTCCATCATTCAAGATTATGATTTTCGATATTTTGAATATGGATTTAAAATTTTATGTTTTTGTTTTCATTCTATTATGCCCATGTTATTCAAATTTGACAATTTATATACCCCTTGTTTTCTGTTACAATGAATATGAACTCAAACAATATTATGTTTTCATTTCCTTTGTAATTTAGAAAGATTTTAAGTGTGTTATTTCAAATAATAGTATGATGTGTGAGGATCATTAGAGAGACGGTGAAGATCATTCATGTAGATGTAATAATGAGTAACTATACTCCAAATAAACAAAACCTTAGCTATAATCAGACTTCTTGTTTTAAATTGAATAGAATATTCATATATTATGATGTAATGTAAATGTATGAAAATACCAAGTAACTATATGGAGATGATTCAATTAGGGTCATATTTCTTTTAAATATAATATGAGTATTTGGTTTTATGGAAATTGGGTGTGTCAAATGGCTTGGTTGTGTGGTTTACTAAATCATGATCCAACATCATACCCATAATTTATCCCATTTGGAGTGATTAAAATATTAAACTCATGTTTTAGGAATATATATTCAAACCCTGAAAATTATTACACTAAAAAATAATAGACTTCTCATATTCTTGAGAAATGCATTCTAAAACAGGGTACAAGCATTGCACCACCACCATTATGAACATTTCACATTCACAACTTCCTTTGTATTTCACATAGATTAGGCCCATTATTGTGATTCCCAAATTTAATACCTTTAAATAAACAATAAAAATATAAAATAAATCCATTTTAATAGAAGTCTCATATTTTACATAAAATAATTCGCATTGAAAGTGTGGCAGAGACAAAATTATCCCAAAAACTCTAAATTTAAATTCTTTCATGGTAATTAGGCACAAAAATCATTTGAGAACATAAAAAAACAAATAAATAAAACAATACTGATATTAAATGTTAATTAAATAATATTTACCCAATTATAACATGATTTTCCATAATAAATACACCAAACTCAAAAAAGGTAAATAACAACCAAAATAAAATGAAGAATTCTCCCAAACCATCACCACACAAAAAAACTATAGAAATTAATATTACCAAACACGGAATGAATATTTGCATCAAAATTCATAATGTATAAGAATATTAAAGAACTAATATTTCAACATCCAAAAGGGGTAACCCCATATTTTATGATTTCAACTATCCCAGTGGTTTACCAAGACACTGTATTCTAAAGGGTTGTCCCCCAAAATGTTATAAGTTTCCAAGAAAGATTCAAAATTAATCATCCTCCTAAATAAAAAATAAAATACAACATGGAACATATATCTCTAATTGAGAAGGTTTCATGGTATCAATTAAATAAAACATAAACCAATGAATTAGAAGATTTTGAAAATGAAAAACCTGTTGAGTAATGTCTATTAAGGGTTAAATGAAATGATCATAAGATTATACTTCTATGATTCTAGACTTGTAAAGGAGTTTTTCTACTTTTTATTTTGTAATCATAATGTATGTAAATTATAATGTAAAATTACTCAATGAAAAAATTTAATGATATTTTATGCCTAAAAGAAAAAGTTCTTAGAGTACATAAACTGGAAAAACTATATGTATATTGGTCAAAATTTTCCTTTAAAAAATGTTGAAATAGTAAAATGAAACTAAATAGAATTAGGTTTCATTATTTTCCAATCCCCATACGATGGGTACCTTCATTATAAATAATTGAAATAGAGATTACACTAATAAAAAGTATCTCTGTTAACCAACTCCAATATAATGTCTTCAACCACCTCTTCTAGAAAAAAACCCAGATAGAAGAACATGATCTTTGTTATTTGGGTAAATACAATTTATGATGAGCATATATATTGATTAATCACTATACACAATATCATAATAAATGAATTTATTTTTGAAGTGGTCAAAATTTCATTTCCATCTTCATTGGCCCATTGGAAAACTCATAGGCTCCCCACCATCTGTATCTTCACTGAGTTAATAAAAATCATAAAAACAAGGTCATAAATAATTACAATACAACTACATCCATCAACAAAGAGGTATAAAACCACATAAAAAATATATTACTTTTTCAATTGACAAGAATTATATAACACTTACTCACAATGAATTATAAGTTTATAGGGACATTAAAATTCCCTCAATTTCATATAAACATTATAAAACTATTCTTTGAAAAAATAACTATGAAATTGTGGAAAAATGTGATTCTATTGGTTATATAAATATAAATATAATCCTATAAGAATTTAAAATAATATGGAAGATATATAAAACATAAATTATAGACACATTACGATTTTATATCAATTATCATGGAGGCATACTCAAAATAACAAATAAATGAAATAGGTGAATCCATAATGGAATATCCCATATAACACAAATCTAGAAATATATATCGGATAAAAATAACAATTAGAAAATCATATAACACAATATATCATTAAATATATATCATAATACACAGTAAAATCCTTATTTGTACAACCACATAAAATTATTCATTTTAAAATTTTGAGTCCAAATCTACTCTTAGTAATAATTTCTCATATTACTTTTTTATAATAAAAAAATCATTCACTCACAATATAGTCATTAAAATAGTTTCCATTCATCTTATAAAAATAGATAAATATTTCAAATCATCCATTTAAACACAATTACTCATCATGAAATAGATTAAAAACTTCTCAATACCAGAATAATTGTCAATTAATTTTTTATCGAATAATTATATTTCTATTCTCTTGGAAGAAACCATTCAATAGAATTATAAATATAAATATTTTCTTAAAGGGGACTAGAAGTTTTCCATGAATAGAATTCACTATTTAGTAGTAAATGTATTAATTCTTAATCCTCCATTGTATTTATTTTAAAACTGGGAACATGTGATCCACATAGTTTTCATTAATATTTTAGATCACCAAGAGAAGTTTGATCAAAATAAATTTCTTAAAAAAATAATTTAAATCCTTTAAAATATTTATAAAACCTACAAACTAATTTATAACTCTTAAATAATATAGACTCATAATTGAATAATTATAACATGATATCCCAAGGGAAAATGTGGTTAAGAAAAACAATGAGAAAAATACAATATTCTGGCTATTACCTATCATTCTATAAAATTCATATATCAAATATATCTAACATATGGTATAAAATTGACTCTATAAATATTGGAAATCTCATCAGTCTAGGATTTTACACCATTTATTAAAAAACTTCCCATGTTCAAAACTAACATGGAGCATGAAGTGGCAAGGGACAAACACAAGGTGCATTATTAATCACCCAGATATGGTATGATGGAATCAATTAATGTCTCATGGGAATTAATTATAACAAATAATGATAAGATTCATACATATTAAAACTATATTTCCAACATAACCACTCCTTCAATTATTGATGAATACATAACACAAAATTTTAACATATATTATAGAGGAAAATTTGAATAACTAGAATAAGTATAAAATACCAAATTTATTGTATGCATAATGGAATAAATAGAACATATAATAAACAAGAGGACGATATATATGAGAAATACAACTTGAAAAAACCCAAAATAGTTGACACATCCTCTCTATGAACTCAAGCTCTCCATCCACCCAAAAATTCCCACTTGAAATCTAGGATATACCAAAAAATGTGAATATGAATAATATCAGGGGTTTACCAAATTTGAGTGAAAAATGTATGGTGTTAGCATAAAAAAATAATTTGGAAATCAAAATAGAGTCCATGAATTCCATTTTCATAATAACCCACATAATATGGATTGAAAAAATATAATGAAAAATGGTTTTTATCATTATCTAAATTATCCCAAATATTTTATCAAGTCCGCATCAAAATATGATTTTTTATCAATATATCCAAAATCCATATTTTTTGAATAACTTTATTTAAAGATACTGAAATTAATATCATCCAAAATAATCATAAGAAACATATATCAGATTATTTAATAAAAATTTAAAATGGAATTAATAATATACAAAACAATCAAAATAGTAATACACAAAAAATAAATATAAGTAAAAAAGAAACTATTATATAATTAAATAGGAATTAATAATAGAATTTCCTTTTTGATTGATGCTCCAGTCGGTCAGTTTTCATGATTCCTTGGATAGGTTTCATCCATTGCAATCATTTGATTGTTCCTCTATAACTGTATTTTTGTACCCCCCTCAATCCCATGTTGGTGTAAGCTATTTACACCTTGTATTTTTTTGTAACTCTTTCTTTTAATAAATTCTATTAGAGCAGAAACTCGAAGACCAATTCATGTATCTTCTTAAAAAAATAGTAATCAATAACAGATATATAATTGTTTGTAATTTTAAAGAATCATATGATGTAACCCTAAATATATTTGTGTCAAAACCATATTTTATCATATCGATAGATTCCTAAGTCTATAACAGAACTGGTTCACTAAAATATCCTCACAATTAGAACATAATTATAGTCATTACATCAATATTTGAACTTGTATAAACAATTGAAACATGATAGTAACCATAATTCATCCATTAATAAGATATCTATCATCCGCATGATGATGCGTTGGAGTGGTGATGATCCTATTTCATTTAAAACATCTATCAAAATTCAATGTAATCAATACATGTAATCTTAACCCACCTCCATAGACCCATCCATTATAAATAGACATTTTTTGAAATAATAACATCACTACTTAACTACAATATAGGGATTAAATTAGGGTTCTTATTTTTCATATGAAAAATCATTTTAATGTACCAAATAGAAAATTACAATTTAATCTTATAAAACATTTTTAATAAAAATACATTTCATAAAATACCACTCAAAAACCACATGTTATGAAAAATTAAATTCTCAAAGTTCCACATGAAACTCAAAATAAATATTTTTTAATGGAAATTTGAAATCAATTTTTAATGAATTTTTAATATGAAAGGAATATTTGTAAACCAGATAATTATAAAGGAATCATATGAAATATATACACATACATATAAATGTATATATATATATACACACATACACACACATTTAAAAATTCATAGGTAGTACAAATGGGAACCATTAAGGATATATAACCTAGGCCACAAATTATATCACAATGACCTCAATGTAAAACAAAAAAAGAATCAAAATAAAAAACAAAAAAACATCAATTTAAAACCATTAACTAATGAACATATAAAAATAAAGATAAATAATAATATAAAACAAAAATATTAAATGTAAATGACTCTTAATTTTTTTACCAACACGTGGGATACACGTATTTTAAAAAATTTAAATTCAGATATAAAATCAAGATAAATACAAATATTAATCTACTTTTTTGGGTCTCATGGATTTCAAAATAATTTTATATATTTAAATAAATAAGAAATGTAATTGAAATATATTTTGAAAAATATATGAATCTTATCTTGAGATATAGTATGAAATGTAATAGAATGAACATCCTCATTATTATTTATGTTTGATGAAACTTATTATGATAGAAAAAAAGATTAATAATCAAAACCCACATCCAATAATCAATGAACTCAACTTTTTTAATTAATCCCACACTTTAGGATAATTAAAAAATTGAATAAGGTAAGATATGGGGAGAAAACATTTGTATATGTAATCCAAAAAAATTGTATAGGGAGACACAAAAACAATTGATGTATGAGAAAAGTATGTTTAATAGGATCTACTACACTATGACTTTTTCTATGTGCTAGAGTCTTGAATAAATATAAGTCATAATTTCATAAGGTAAAAATATAATTTTTCTGATTTTATGCAATCAAGGTGATTCACATAGTTAGTTTGCTTAGTTTACCAAATCATGTAGCCCCCATTATACTCACCAAGAGTTATGTATGGGTTTTAAATGTAGTTTAAAGAATTATTCTCCACCCTAGTTATTTTTATAAAATAATGATATAATTTATTTTTTTAACAATTTTTTTCGAACCATGTTAATGTTATGACGCAACACACTTACAAACAAATATATCAGGTGGTTTCCGTAGTATTTTACATATTGTGGACCCGATCATGTGCTACATGTGCATAAAAAATATATCAAATATAAAATGGTAGAAATACCTCGAGTTAATAATATTTATGTGGTTTCCATTAATTTATTATTGACGATGTGAACTATATAAAAAATGGATAAAAACAAAAATTAATGATATTCTAATGAATTTGATTTTAACCAGAAGGAAAAACATAAATGAAAATAAAAAAATATGGAAATACAAAATTTGGGGGCTAAGATTTGTCTTTGTAACATACTAAATATATAAATAATTTAAATATTTTCATTTTATAGAGATCAACCCCCAATGGCTTCGGATATGTTTAACCATTTAGTGGTGTAATCTTTTACCATCTATAGGCTATCATAAAAAATGTTTGGGGAAAATTTGTTGATTAATTTTTATAAGATATATAATATACATTATAATTTTTATATCTGTGGAGTGGAATTTTTTTTGGGTGATACATGACAGAAAGGTGAGATTATAAACTATATATTATTAGGAGTATTCAATCACCATGGGATACTTGCGTTTAATATGGTGGGTGTAGGATCCTCGATGTGGGAATGAAATATGATTGAAACACATTGATTGGTAATTAGATTTATATACTAAACTATATTTGGAATATATGATATATTATACATAATATACGATATATAATACCTAATATATAATTTCATTTCCATAATGTCCCTAAACAATAATAGATATGTACTGATTCCTAACTTTTTCATCGTTCTCATATTTTTATATTTTTTTAGCATAAATATGTTTTACATATCTAGATATTTTTCAACCATGGCTATTTTTCCATTTCATTGGAATCATTGTCATCCAGGTTTTAGAGATCAATCATTCCATTTCATCAAACCCATTTCAAAAAAACATTAACATATTGAAATATGTTTTTGATATTACATATCTTCTCATTTCAACTGTCCTATTTGAAAATTCAATAACATATGTAATTTATAAAACTGAAATGGAAATTTAATTTTTATTATAAATGAAATTATTATGTAAATAGGATATGTATTACATATATCGTAATTTAAAACTACTTAATTAAAACATTGTCACATAAATTTCATTTCATATTATATAATTCATTGATGATGTTTTAATCCAACTAAATATTCCATTATTAAAATTAAAAATATAATTTTCAAGATGTAATATATCATGAATGTTAATATAATGTATTTTTATGATTCTTTAATGATAATTTTGTCACAAAAATACTAATAAACAACCATAGTCATTAAAACTATTAAAATTTATTTCCAAGGAACATTTTTTAGATAATAAATATTATTTTAAATTATTAACCTCACTTATTTCTTGAATGACATGAACATAAAACAATTAAAAATTTTATTCATATTTATCCATTTTAATCTAACCATCAATTGATACCTTTACATTGAATCTGATTTTGAATTATGAAAAAAACTGAAAAACGATTGACATAAGAAAAATAACTCTATTAAAAAATAATGATTTATTAAAAAATACCTAAAAATAATAAAAATTAAATAAGGTTATCAATCAAGTAAAAGATACCTAAAATTTGATTAAATAAGTTTTTATAGAACTTATGATGTAAGATAATAAAAAAGCAAATGTTTTCTTGCAAATAAAAAAGATGAATAAAACCATGTATTTGGAAACCCAAAAACCATAAAACTAAAAAATTTATTAATAAAATGAAACTGAAGAACATAAAGATAACAACAGTGGTAATATAAAGACATATTTTACAAAAGTCACCACCAACCAATAATAGCTCATATTTTTATCTCTTTTTATTCCCCTACCATATTCATAGAACCACCAAGATGAGTTGGGTGTCCACCACTCCTCTATTATCTATGAACCTTGCGTAATGTAATTTGATCCAAAATATATAGCGAAGCTTCCTTCTATTATTAAATTATCCTATATTTCTCAAAATCATTTTTAACTACCCTGCGAGGATCTTTACATCATTCTATGCTATCATGACCTATATTTGTTCCTATTTTTTGTGAATATATCTAAAAATGATGACATCTAATCCACTATATTTATATCGGTTTTCATTACCACCATTATTGACACAAAATCAAAGGGAACTGGTTCCTATGAGACAACCTTAAGATCATATTCCATATTAAAAACAACTATTGTAGTTGTTTTCATGAAGTTAGTTTGAAAAATAAATTCATAAGGTTAGTCACATCCTAATGTAGGCACAAACTATGAGGTTCCAATCATATTTCTATATCAATCAATATCAAATATCTCAATATGTAGTATATGAAACTAGATTATTTTAATAAATTCCATCACGTGAATGATTATTGAGGACAAGTCACCCCCAGGGGTGGATATCCTTTACATTTAATTTCCCCTAGTATTTTTATAATTACTTTATATAATGAGGGTATGAAAAATATATTCCATGTCACTCTAGGTACGTTGCATTGTATCCCCACTAATTTTCTTTGTAATTAAAAATTATATTTTTTTGACAGGAGATTTATGTATAATAGTAGTATCAACTATCATCAGAATACAAAATTCATTTAAAAAATTTTAGTTTCATCTATAACTATATACACTATTTCCACACACTTGAATGGTTTTCAAATATCCATTATCTGAATGTATCAAAAAAAATTGGGATATCCCCATATATAACCATGTTCACTCTAATAGGGGAATGACCTAGTGTTATTCCCACAGCCATATCGTATCATTGCATAACATCCTTTTTATGATTTGTACTATTAGGGTCCACTACCTTAAAATTATCCCTCTTTGAATTTAACTCGATGATATAATAGTAAGTTTTATATATTTTATAAGCTTGTTAGTCATCAGGTAAGTTGAATTAAATTTATTTCAAATAATATTTTGACCCACCAATATATTCTATTTCATTTAAAATATGTGGACCCAAAAAATTAATGGTTTCTTTCTCATTATATTACTAAATTCCATATACATGTTTCTTTGAATATCATATGCTTCAAAATATATATTATACCCATATTAAAACATGTAAACTTTTCTTTTTATAACATCCTGTTTTTTAGGAAATGGTTTCACACCATGGATAAAATCTTTAGTCTATGAAGAAGAATTTTTAGTTTAACATGTTCCCATAGTAAATGGAGTCTTCATAAAAGGTAGAGACACATTAAATTATGTTCCCAAAATCATCTATTTAAATGTTGATTTTTTTCAGCTGTAAATAAGATCTTTAAAAATTCCATCCTTAGATTCATATTGATGATTAGGTAATAAAAATCTTGATTGTGTCTGGTTTGATGGGGTCCCAATCATGTATATACATGTTTATAAGTTTAGGAGAAAAAAATTCTAAACCCAATTCACTTGATTTGAATTTTTAAAAATGGAATAATATATGAAATTATCCATTAAGGATATAGGACATTTTCTAAATAAAGAACATAAAAATTTGAATAAGATTATTCTGAAGGTCATCCATCTTTTATGGATTATGACGACGATGGAACGTCAAATGAGCCAAAATAATATATCAATATTATTCATGATTTTACAAAATTAATATTCATTATAATAAAAAGGATATAATTTTTTTAATGAATCTAGTAGATTCAAATCAAACATAAATGAATACTCATCTTGATACACAAAGAACATGAGGACAGTCATGATTTACTTTGACTAGATTAGCATGACCCAATGAGATGCAAGATTCCCTAACTAGATATGAATTCATAAAATCTTGTTTCTAAGAAAACATCATTAAATAATTCACATCATATACCTTTAATAGAGGGAAATTTAAAACATACCCCCTGATCAATGAAACTATTATAATTGTGTACCATTGAATCAAATCCAATATCACAATTTTTTTTACAAAGAGGGGCTCATAATATGGTGAAATATATTATATGTTAATTTATAATAAACTATTTCATTTATTATTAATGTATTTAAAATAAAATAATATATGTTCTATTTTAAAAATCAAGAACGAATAAAGTATTATTTTACCTTCATTTCTGATAATATGTTTTATTTTTTATTTATAATTCATGCCATATTTATTTAGAAGGGTTATTTCCCTATCTTTTCCATTCATGTGGTCATTTTCTCCACCCACTATATCACATTTTCTTCCACTTTAAAAAAAATTAATATTATAACTTTATTTAAATTATTCTCCCTAAACCTTCTATTTTTTAGTTATTTTTGTTTCTGTAAATTTCCATTTATATCATTTTATTAACATAAAACATATTTTATCTATCAATGAAATTTTATATTCTTTCTGATCTCTGTAAAAATTATTTTCCATTTATGAATATAATTTATTATTAGGAATGAATATTAACATGTATGTTTTGTAAAAATAATTTTATAATTCGAAATTTACATATTTTCATAAATTAAATTTCAAAGTGATTTATTGACAAATTTTTTACATCACTGTTAGATAATGTCATGTAAAATATTTCTAGGAATTATCTTTGAAATTTAAAATTATTATTATAAAGAATATATTTCAATTATTTAATTTTTTTATTGTAATTAATTTTGAAACCAATATTTTATTATATTATTATTTTCCATAATAATTATAGTTTCTCACAAAAAAATCAATTTTTCATTACCATTATTCCTTTATAATACTCTAATTTTCTATAATATTATAATATTTTTTCAGTAATGTTAGGACTCATTTATATTGAACCCCTTAAAAATTACATATTCTATATATTCACTAATTTTATATTTCACATAAATTAATCATATTATAAAATAAAAATATTTCTAATTATCTATGAGTAAATTTATATATAGTGTAGAGGAATCAAAATATATATGTGGGAAAAAATTTATCAAAAAATTTATCTTTTATTTTCCTTACATATTAATAATGATAATATTTTGAAAAGTTTATTTTGATAGATTTATAAAAGTCACAGATTTGTAATTTTAATTACCATATATTCAAACACATGGAAAAAAATTAATTTCTTATCACATATTGATTGTTATTTTATATATCACTAATTTAATTATTTTCATATGTAACCATCATATTGGAATAGTATGATATATTCTCCACTGGCATGTGAACATTAAATTGATGTAAATGGATTCAAAAAAAAAATCCTATATTCATATAACATCATTTGAGGGGATATAAATTTTAAAAAATATCTGGTGAGAGTACTCATTAGAAGATGAGATCTCCTCTCATGAAAATCATATGTGGTGATATATACTAATGACGACTATAGAGATAGACATATACTATAAATTAAAAAAATTATTGGGCATTATTATTTCCCAAAATGAATTTTGGCACGTAAACTATATAATTATTAATATATAATGTCATGAGTTGTTTATATAGGTGATTGTTTTCAATCATGATGATATATTTTCACATTGATGTTGGTTTTTTTGGATGGATAATGAGTGGTACATAATTAATGAATATTTTTTGGAAGAATTTACCCCTTCTATATATTTAGAAGTTGATATCATATCCCTTTAAATAGAATGAAACTGTCAAATTAATTTCCATGGTCATGGTGTATTAATAGGATAATTTCATAGAGTCTAGTAAAGACACGTCAATAAATCTGTCAAGGAAAAGAGTCTGCAACTAGATTCATGAGATATTAAAATAAAGTGTTCATTTTATAAAAAAGTATTCGAATGTGGTTTTCAACATTGTGGAATTAACATCCTCTTCTTGGGTGTTGTTACATGCTCCATGATGCAAATATTAATTAATAATAAAACTAGAAAAATTCCACTAAGGAGGGATCATAATGTGTAACAAAATTAATGATTATATTGATCATAATTAAAATATATTGTCATTCAGTTTTTAGTATAAATATAATTCCATATACCATGGATGAATATTTATTCTGATGATAGTGATTGAAATTTTCCAGTCACTATTTATATGTGTGTTGAATGTATATATTAAAATCTATTTACCAAACTTTAAATAATATATATATATAATGTCTACAATTTAGTATTCATTGTTTAGTATATTTGAATGTGAAATTTTGGATCATAATAAAAAGTTTACTGTAATGGATATATTAAATAACATCTTCATAAGTATTAACTTATTTAAATAAATAAATATTATTTATTCTTTCAATGAGACATCAACACATAAATGATAAAAATAATAATATTATTAGATATAAGAGTGTATAAGGATTAAGATATTAATTAATGGCCTATATATATTTATTTATTATCTAACATAGCTCTATAAATATGAGGTTATATAATTTCCTTGGGTGAGATGAAAGTTATTCAAAATAATTTCCTATATAGATAATTTCACTCTTGAAGAACATATCTAGGGTTTTCATTCATGTTTAAGCGAAGTGTGCCCATATTCCACCATTATCTCAAGAATCATACTATAATAATCAATAATTTTAACCTAAATGGATATTTTACAATCAATATTGAGTGATAATGTATGATTGGTACCGCCACAATAGCACCTATAATATCATCAATGAATCATGATGATTATAAGAGAACACATGGATCATTGATATATGTATTCTATTATAGAATCATTATATGAAAGTGATATCAAATATTGATGTTTTTTAATATAGTCTATATATTATTTAATTAACGTTCTCCCGACTAAGAAAATTATTTCTTTTAAAATAATTATGAATTTCATGTGAAAGATCATCTTTACTGGTCACAACATTTTATGTCATTTTTTTAAAAAAAGTCATTGTCCATATTACAAATTATCTTGTACAAAATGGATTCGTAATTGATTTTATCATAATCTATGCCAAATCGATCTAAATATACACTATTGATGAACCTTGAAGACCTTTGATTTTTATCATAGGGGCTATGTTCAAATATTTAAATATTAAATTTATTGGATATTATAAGAATTTATAATTCATATTTTTTTAAACATTTTCTATTTAATCAGAATGATGAGATATTTTGTTATTACTTCTTACTAAGTGAAAACCCAAATAAAGAATACATACCACCATTAATTTGACATTTTTTTCATGTATACACACCCTATAAAACCACTTTTCATTGTGGTTGTTTGGTCAATAGAGTTTAGATGATTTCTTAATATACCATATGTATAATTATATAATACAGCTGTGGATTGTAATGAACACTCAAGTGGTGTTTATGTAATACTAAGGTAATATATATTTTAATAATATACACGTTAAATATAAATAATTAATACATATATTGTGTATAATTAATATAAGTTCGTTTTTAAGTAATACACATAGGGTTAATAATTAAGAATCACATGATTTATATTTAATTAAAAAAAACATGAATTGTATAATTAATTAACATAGACATAATGAATAATTCATACCCAACACTTATATATTCAATTAATACTGACACGTTATCAAATTAATACAAGAATGACCTTCTACCCATATATACAGACTACCCCCAATCCATGATTTATATAATTTAAATTCAATCACATGGGAAAAAATTATTTAATTAGTTAAACCTAATTAATAAGTTTACTTATTCCAGTTATAGAAAATACATCAATTTGAAAGTATTTTCACAATATTAATTACTAAATTATCTTCTTCATTAATTTTAGAAAAAGTTTCCATGAATTTTATAATTACATAATATTAACTATAAAATATTTAAAATCATTATGTGTTACATAAATTAAAATATTACTATGTGTCATTTATTAAGGGTATACATCAAATAATTACATGAAATTTCATGTGTGACATATGTCATTTGAGTGAAAAGATTATAATGACTAAACTTATGGGTAGTTAATATAAGTCCATTCTATATTTCCTCCATGAACAAATTGTGTATATATTTAATTTTATATAAATTTAAATAAATATCTTTTGAAATGATATTGAATGGGAATATCATGGAATATTATGATGGATATTATGATATATATTATGATGGATATTGTGATAAATGATTATATTAATTATTAATAAAATTTTATAATTTTAGTATGATATATATTAATTAAGAATGAAATTAATGAATTATAGTTTATAAATTGTGTATTTGTTCTGTGCATGTATGACCATGTTCATGAATATCTGTGTATTGTTTGGATTTATTTTAATATAATTAATTTGTTGACTGGTTTCTAATTTTTATTTATAAATTAATGTAATTTCCAGAATCTCACCCCCTTAGCTTAATATTTATGGACCAACATGCCTGTATTTTCAATTATATAATATGCATAACTATTCCACCATCCCCCCATGATTTCTTGTTAATAAGACACATATAACAATGGAGATCTAAGGTAATTATAGGATATTCAAGTTAGATATGAGTTGAAATTAAATTATATGATATAGAAGATTGAGGTAGAATATTACATAATGGGGCACTAAACTCTCATGTAATTTATTCCCATGGATTATTTTTTGTATATTTTCTACTCAATAAATTAACTATTAAAAAAACATGATCATGATACTTTTTTAAAAAAAAATCATTGTTTTTATATCATGGGTTTATTATCAAGATCAAATAAATAAATGAATGAAATTATTGGTGTGATATTATAAAAAAAATAATGTTATTACAAATAAATATTTTATGAAATCATATTGAATAACATAAGTAAACTAAACATAATAATAATACATTTGAATGGATAAAATATGAAAATTCATTTTTAAAATATAAAATATTCAAGTAAAATATTATGTGACATTATGTATTCAGTTTTTTAATTAATATTCCCTAGTAGTTAATGTTTCAGTCATTATATACTTGGGGGAGCATTTTATTATAGAAAATATTTAACAAGGGTATTAGGTCAAAAAAATAGAACTTATATGAATGATAATATCTATAGTTTTTTTAATATATATTTGTAGGAATTCCATTTTGAAATCAATATAAGTATTTCTCTATTGGTTAGTCTACTTAACTGATTAAGGAATGGAATGTCTATTAATTTAAAGATAACTTACCTAATAACTTATTTAATATTTCAATTTCCACAGACAGGTTTATAAAAAGGTTAACAAATATACTTAACAGTATGATGCCAAATGAAGAAGACATTCCAAGACCAACATTGAGGTGATTAGAACTCGAATAAAAAAGGGGTGACCAATAATAATATTAAATTTATTCATACAATATATTCTTATAGTAAAATAAATTTCAAATCATCTTTTTTTGGTGAGAATTATAATATTAATTTATTCAAAGGTAATATCTATGTATTAATTTCTGATGAATGAAAGTATAATATATGGAAGTTATTTCCAAAACTCATATAGGTTCTCTCACATTATATATCACATTGAGTGGATGTTTTAGGTGATATAATCCCCTATTATATATCCCCCTATTTAGGAGGAAACTAATAAGGGGGCTGTGGTTTATAGAAAATAAGGATGATTCACTAATGTTTTATTTTTTTACTTTATCACTAATCTTATGAAATCATGAAATCTAATTAGAGTGTGAAATATTATAGAGTTCATAATAATATATGTGATTTATATATTAACACACATATATATATGAGTGGTTTTATTTTTCAATAGTATACATTACATAAATGAATATAGTGGGATCACTAGTTAGACCACAGGTTATAAGGATGAACGTATGCATCAACTATTTATATATATAATGTTTTATTGCAATCAATGAATTTCAAATATTCCATATTCATTATTTACTCTGTTAGAGATTTTTCTTTTGATTTTTTATATAATTTAACATGAATACCATAGAAAATTCCCTTCACTATCTCCATATATAATATATATGTGTTGATAAGGGCACATAGTGAGAAAAAATTTTCTTCCTATGATGAAAAATAGAAAGTAAAGAAATTACCTTGATTTATAGTAAATAAATATCTTCATAAAATATATTAATCAAGAGAAAGATAATTAATGTGAATGTAAAATAACCAGATGTCATTTTGCTCTCATGTTGAATAAAATTACATGGGAGAATAATTAAACTTAATTTATTTTTATGAAACTACATAAAGTATATTTATAATCATAATAAATTATATAAGGATATTATAATGGGTGACTCCAACGTCAAGGTAATATATGTTACCACCTATATATGTCATGATGGATTAAGATTGGTCTATTATTTATTATTATAATCAAAACATTTCTATTAGTGAAAATTTAGACTCATTAAGACATTATAAATACATTTATGATATTTTTATACCTAATGAATAATTTTATATTTCTATAATTATTGATATTTTACATTTGAAAAACAATGAAAAATTATATTAAATAGAGTAAGAATAAATTTTCATGGAAAGATAAAATTTTACCAAGTAAAATAAATTTTTGTGGATTTTTTTATCAAGAAGATTGTTCTAGTATATATTGGGAAAAAATTATAAGTATAATGACTAATTCACAAAAAAGTTTCTTGAAAATGAAACCCTTTATTATAATGGTACTCTGCAATGACCCTTGTGCTTTCTCAATAATATCATATTAACAATTCTAAAGGCATAGCTCAATGTTTTGTTTATATTCATAATGTGATACTTTGAGAATAATTCATCAATGAAAAGTAAAGAAATTAACACACATACAAAATGATTCATGATATTCAAGGATTTCATAACTGGTTCTATCATAAACATGTATACACTGGCCATTAAAATATTAGGTGATGGCAATCCAAAAATCAAATTAGTTGATACATAAAATTTATAATTATCATAAAATATGGTATATTAAATGATTAATATTTTTTTAAAAATAATCTAATATTTTTTTCAATGAAATGATTAATTAAAAAAGATAATTAGTGAAGTGATATTTATATTGAATAACATATATTATATTAGATATAAATCAATAAGATAAAACTAATAGTGTCTGATGATATTCATTTATAAAAATATTTATTTATTAACAAAAAATCTTTATTAATAGCACAAAAGTGAATACCATTAAATAAACCATTGTTCACAAAGTATAAAAACCCGTATATTTTATTCAGGAATGATGATATTTCAAAGGAATGAATATCTTATGAACAATTTCTTTTAGAGAAAAAATTGTAAAATTATTATATCATATAACCTGAAGGGTTTGTGACACCAATGAATACAAATTACATATAATGATAAATCTTAATTATTTATGCATTGATATAAGAAAATTAATCAAAAAATTATCATTTTCAATTCTGTTTCTCCATATAGCTACAAAATGCATTTTGGAGAACTATTATTTTTTCCAAGATAGATATAATGACAAAAAATGAAGACATACATCCATTCCCAACATCTTTATAAACTATATATATAATTTACTTAATTAATTATTTAAAATCTAAACCATATATTTAAATAATAATAGCTATATATAAAGTGTATTCTTAAACTATTCAGGGTATATAATTTAAAATAATTAATAAATAAATATCATAATTTATGTAATATTATACTAATAAATATCTCTACATGATATGATCCATGTGAAGATGAGGATATTATGAGTAAAACATTACAATATTTGATATTAGATTTTATCAAATTTTCCATAAAATATACTAATTTATATCTCTTGGTTTGAAAATATCAAACCAAAAAACTAGTTTTTCAATATAAACATGTAGTTTGGAATTTATAGTAGTACATGATAATTTTGTTCTTGATTAGTTTATAATACATGTAGAAGTATTTATACTATATAATATGAGGAGAAACAAACATGTATTTATTTAGTTTCATTTTATTTAAGAATATATTTAGGTTATTTTAACACCAACAATATACTTATTATATCTCATGGGTACTATGTAAATATTAAACAAGTATGTTGTGAATTCGTTTGTAGATTTAAAAGTGGTTTAACAACTATTATATAGCTAGGTATATCACTACATAAGTTATTTTAAAAATTTATTAGAATTTAGTTAATATATTCATGATAAAAACACTTGTCTATAATATACAAAGACACAAAAACATGATATACTCCCAACATATAGAAATACGAAGATGTCAAATAATTTACATAGGTGAACTAAAAATATATTTAATTGTTGGATCTAATTCAAGTTGGTGTCTATTGAAGTTCTTTCTTTATATACAACTATATTGTACATTAAATTACCGATATAAAAATAGTCCAAAATATAAAAGAATATCTAATAATGTATTGATTTTTTATATGATGTTTTAATTTGATAATTTAATGAACAATATATTTCATAAATATTGTCAGATCAGTTCCCTACTATAATTTTAACCATGATGTTATATTATAATACCTATAAATATAAGTCATTCAGTTTGATGAAATAATTTGATATGACTCAGATGTTGATGTATATTAGGTTTGTGTATTCATAAAATTATGAGTTTGTATCTCATGATATTCATAATTAGTGATCTACAAGTTAGAATATTATAATGATATATCAACCGGTTTGAAATCCCCATATATGTATCTGTGTGTGTGTGTGTCATTGGATATTCTTATTTGTGGGAATTTGTAAGGATCCTTATACATTATGATTATTATTAATTCATATCACGAGTAATGTCATTATATTTATTTAAATAAACCTAAAATTAATATTTTCATGTTGAAGTTTCTTTTTTTTTGTGCATTATGAAAGATATGTTATTATTGAATATGTTAAGAAATTATTTTTCCATTAAATCACTATATATGTCTTTATCATTCCCATTTGGTTGGATTGATGTACTCAGATTAAAATCCATAGACATGGTGTATTGGAGAGTTCATCTTAGACAGTACACAAATTACATGTTGAGAATATATAGATATATATTAGATTAGTATGAAACAATCATTATTATTAATCTAGAAATAGCAGTTATATTAAATAGTTACATTCATATATCATTATTGATGTTATAAAATTTACTTCTTCATCATGAGTCCCTATACATATTATTATATGATAATAATTTTCATTGGGAAAACCCACCTATCAAAACAAAAGTGAAATCCTATATGGCTACACAGTTAGTGTTTTTATAGAACTCAATTAATTTATAAATTATTATTTTTATTATAATGAATTTTATTCTCTGAACTATGTAATAATATTTATTCATAATTTTATTATGTCATTTATTAAATCACTATTTATATGTGGTTGGAATATATAAATGAGTAATTATTCAGCAGAATGTAAAAATTATATATATATATATCTAATGGATGGTGTTTATTATTTGGGGTTCTATATATTATGAGGATGAAATGAAAACTGTAATAACACATATTTTTGAAATAATATATATATAATAATATTTAAAATAATTATAATTAAATTATTTATGTGAATGGAATTTATAATATCAATGAGACATATTCACATCAAAGACATAATAATAAAAATATTTTTAATATAATTGGTGTTTTATATGGTTTATGTGAACAATTAAAAATAAAATTTCAATTTATTTATTCCCAAACAAATAACAATAAATACATGGTTATATAATTTCCATAGGTGAATTGAAATTTGTGCATAATGATTTATCCTCTAGGGAATTTTCCTAAAGAAGAACTATGATAATGTTTTATCTCAATATTATGAGAACATATACTATCCCGCTTCTCCTTATTATGAATAAGAGGGTAAGGACCAATCCTTCATACCTAAAGAATTGTTCAATTATTAATTTCTAGTGATAAAGGATGATTGGAATCACTACACTAGCACCTAGTAGAGAATCATCTATACATTTAGATCAAATGAGCATGTATGTATTCCCATTATAGTGATTCTACCATGAGATCCACATAGTCAAATGACAGTTTTAACTAAATTGTGTCAAGATGATCAACATCTTCATTTATGAATGTACTAATTCATTTTTTAATTTAGGCATATAAATTAATAATAAATTTAATATTAATATTACCCTCAATAGTTTTTGAAATTTAATGTCAATTCATTTGGATAAAATCGTTCTTTATGACTTATATTATCCTAAGAATTTTTTGTTACCCATTGAATTCGATGAAATATGAATTTCCCTAGACTAAACATGTGTTTCACTACATCCTAAAATCCATTTCCAGTGTGCTACATTTATGAATACCTTATTCATCATTATTATGATTAAAAGGTATTAAATTTCATAAGAATATAAAATATTGAAGTATAGAGTAAATTACTTGAAAACATACCCTTTATTAAGTATAAATTCAATACAATGTTCATCATTACCCTGATTAATCGGTATTTACTAAGACCGTTACATTATTTATTATGACACCAGTTTCATTTCAATGGGGTATTAATAACATTATATTGAAATACTTTTGATTTTTTTATATTTATTTGGAACACACAAAAACATATATATATATATATAAACTAATTTAGAGATTAGTTTCCCTATAATTATTTATTCACCTATTGTATTACATAGATAATTATATCACTTGAGAAAACAATGTGTGGACCAATTATGGTTGGTTCTATCCATAATGCAATGTGTCAGAAAAATATTTTTATGAATTTAAAAAATTTTATTCATGGTATGGGTGTATTTATCTTTATCCCCAATGTTATGAAGATATTATAATTGACCCTTGAAATATTATAATCATTTTACCTTCTTGTTTTTGATATGTATGTATTTTCATGATGAATGGGTTGCCAAAATGATTTCCGGTATGCATCCCATGTAGAAGGTGTATCCGACCATGGAAATAATTTATTCATATATTATTTTAATTCAAGATAATTTATTTATGGAATGTATTCCATGGAATATTATTATTCTGTCATGTATGATAACACTATTTTATAAATTAATGAACATATTCTATTAATCGTTTCACATGTAATGTGATCCTTTATTCTACTAATTTTTGATTTATTGATAACTTATATATGTCTTATTAACTATTTTTATACATTAATGAGTATTTTAGGTAACCATTTTCAGGTGTTTCCCAATTTTATAGAGTGATTATAGGTGAAAAAATATATTTTATTCATACTATAAGGTTTATAATAGAAATCATTTCATTAATATTTATTGGTTGATGATGTAATATGTGAATTTTTCTAAAATACATTGAATGATTTATTCAAGGAGTTTTATGTATTCCAAATTATGCGTAATGATTATGAATGTTTATCATTAGAACTATAGGTGTGGATTTGTGGTAATATAATTTCATATATATATATATATATAATTTAACTTATAATTAATAATTATTGAAAACAATTTTTTATCTAAGAATATGTATAATTCTATTTTTTATTTATGGATGAGATATGGTAATTGTTTTCTAATTCAAAAAAAAAACATAATTTATAGACATAGATCATAATATCTTACAACTAGTGCATCATTATTTCTGCATTTATAGAATATACATAAATTAATCATATTATCAATTATTTTTCATTTCAATATTAGTGTTTATCATTCAAAAAGTGTGACATAAAAAATAAATCAAATATTATTGAGTCGTGATAAAAATAAATCTCATTTCTATAATTCTCACATAAAAATTATTTGAGTAAGTTTCCTTCATAAACCATCTCAAACATAAATACTAATTAATTAGACATTGAGTTTAATCTATAATACAACATCAAATAATGTTTTATAAAAATTACTTAATCTATAATAGAATATATCCTTGGTGGAGAGTTGAACATTTTCTATCATTTAAATAAAATATTTGATTTAATGTAATCTCATAGAAAATGAGATCCATAAGACCCATATTAATTTTTATGGCTCATGATCAATATTTACCAAAATATTTGGTTTATATCTAATATCACACAATATGTATCTATTTTTTCTGTTCGAAATTTAATTATATAACACAAGACTCTTTAATATTTATGTTTATAATCATTAACAAATTAATCATATGATTTATCTTTACTTATTTTTTATAGGAACCAAATACTACTAAGGTATCCTAGAAATTTATAACAAAAATAATAAATTTTATTATTAATTTGAAATCCAATAAGGGTCATAAAAACCATTATTTCGATAAAAATATAATCTATATGAAAAAATTGACATGACCAACAAATTTGTAAGGTCATGATCTTAACATATAATAATGTGTATATTTTATTAGAAATTTATTTTAGTCTGAGTTTGAAAATATTATTATATAGTTTTTTTATAAATTATAATTATATTTGTAATACATGCATTGAGTCATCTTCAATTTATTTTTTGGACTATTAATAATTATAGATTAGTTTTTTTGGTGATTGAGAAGGAATTATAGAAGGGTTAGGGTGACCCATTGATTAATGTTTTGAAATATCCAACCACCATATAGTGGAAAAATATAACCTCAGTGTGGAGGATTAGGGATCTAGAGGCAAAAATAACTAGTGAAGTTTTGTGTGGAGGTGTTATTTTATTGGAGGACCATGATTTATATATAAGGTTATGTCATGGTTGGTTCGGAGGAGGATATGAGGTATGAATGCCCCTAGAGGTAGGTTGCATCACAACCCATGGGCCCAACCATAACATAGAACTTGTCGATGATTACTATTAAACAACATAGATAGAACACATAATTGAGGTTATTTGAGAGGTTGGTTGAATCTACCCCTAACCAACCTGCTATCATAGATGGTGGTTCTTTCATAGAACACAACTCTATAAAATGTATATATATTGTTGTCCAAACTATCCACAATTTCACTAGGGTTTTTCCATATGGGTTCCTCGGGAGGGAGATTTATATATAGACATTATTTTTGGGCCTAAAATGGTACCCCTATAGATTTACTAGTATGTATATAATGGTAATTTAAAATTTATTACACTTTAGATTCTATGAGGTGGAGGCATAGTAAGATAACCATTTTGGGTCATTAGTAATCCCCCTTGTTCCCTCCATTGACCCCTTGATTGGTGTGGTTTTCTTGGGATTTCACAAGAAAATTAAGTGTGATCGCTCTAATGGAATTCATTTTTTGGTTAATTTTTATAGCCTTTATTTTTTTGGGATCTTAAATTGGATTCGATGCTAATTTTCTTAGAACATATGTGAATCATGTAGGAATGATGGATATTTTCTATTTCCAAGAAAGATGACATCCTTTAAGAGTGATAAATTGTTATATTTACTTATTTTTTCAATGGTATGTAACTAACATAATTTTAAATCATTTTTGGTAAATAAGTCAATATTGGTGATGGATGAGGTGTTTAAGATTTGTTATTTTTGTCCTGGGTATTATGGGATCAATAAATAGTTGGTTAGTGTTCTATTTAATGAGGTTTTTGTAAGTGGAAACCCATTATTTAGTATTTAGTTGTTAATAATAATTTTATTAAATTTAATAAGTTACTAAATATATTTTAATAATTTTTTTATTATTTTATGTGATTGGATCTCGCGAAGTGGTATGATATTGGATGAATCATGGTTAGGCTTGTTTGAGGGTGTATAGAGCATAACATTTTCAGTAACACATATATAGGGAAATATTGTCAATTTAATAAAGTAAATTATTGTTTTAATTCCTTAATTATTTAATTTATACCTATATCATAAGACTATGTAGAATGGTTATTTAAAAAGATCTCCATGTAGAATTTTATAGACACTCTTGAGTGCCATATGATTTTGTCATTGCATTTTTAACACTTGGTTGACTTGGGATCTCCCAAAATCAATATCTAATAGGGGATAAGGTGTTAGATATGTTACCTGATGTCCTTAGGTTGGTATTGGGATTTAATATTTTTTTAATATCATAGGTTAATTATTTGGGATAATTGGATAGGCATGCGGGTATTCGACCTAACAGTGATTGTTGAGATTCTTGAATGTAACACTCTTGTTGAGAGACATGCTGAAGGGGGAGGATGAGAATATTGGTTGGAATAGTGATCTAGGATTGAACCGTAGAATATGTAGTTGTTTAAAAAAAATTTTCTACCTCCAAGATGTTGATTTAGGGAATATATTTCAGAAATGAGAAATGATACCATAGTGAGGGTTGTGATGAGAGAATAGAATAAGCCATTGACTACAACTCATAAGGATTGGGTTAGTATGAGACCACATGATTAGAGGACATTTCATGGTAAAAAATTTGGATTTTTATAAATGAGCAGATAACAATATGAGCCTAATGAACCCTTATAGATTCTATTTTAGATGAGACGAGAATAGTGAGTGAAACAGAATATTTTTCATGTCTATTGAGTCATGTGAAATTTAAGTTATAAGTCCTAGTAACAAGTGCGCTATGATGAGTTGTTCATATTGTGTAATGTGATACATTCCATACATAATGTTTTTGTGTGTGTATTATTTGTGGAACCTGCCATTATTTAAAGGTATATGAGGTATTTATTAGATCCAACCATGATATGGAGGATAGTGGGTTGGATGTATATAATTTACATTATTGAGAGGTTATTTTTTATGACCATACACCCAAAGTTACCCCACCATGGATTGTGGAGAGGGAAGGGAGATAATGACCCCCTAGTGCTGCCTTCAGTCGGCCCTGGTTTGGGGACCCACACCAAGGGTAGACAAATCACTAAAATTAGTGTTATTACTATCTATAAAAAAAGTGATTTTTAAGATAGTATAAATCCACCAAAATAATCTCACTAACATAATATAAGATAAATAAACAAGAGAATTACAATAATCCATGTATAATGTAATTATATACGAATAAAAGTCTCTTAATAGGGACCTAAAATAGAATGATATGGTATTAACACATCTATAGTCTAGAGGTATGATATTATAATGTCTATCATGGAATATAAAATATCCATAGAAAATAGATAAAAAAATTATACCTATATTGAAAATATAATTATCCATAGTTGGGTAAAAAATGTATTGTGACTATGTAAAAACAAAACACTATTGCACTGCTAAGAATAATATATAACCAACAACACCTATAATTTTTGTATTACCAATCCCTACCATAGCATGTAATTCTCACCCAAAATATTTTCCTTGTATATTAACATAATGTGATCCATCCAAAAAAATTTACCCCCACTCTGCATTCACATGTAATTTCTAATATCACACCCCCAATGTTTTACCTCAGACTGCTCTGATATTATCCATATCACATGACACAAAACACCCCACTATTACATTGAAATCAAATCACATTTCATCGAAAGACACATATTTCATCACATCACAACCCACCTGAAGATACCTAGGACATCACTTTACATATAAACCATAAATAAAATTAATGTTGTATGAGATAATGAATATGGATGAAATTATTCTTATTCACTAATCCAATAGTGCACAACCCACACAATATTTTATATTAACAAATCATATCACATCTGATATTCACAGTAGACACCTGGGACATTATATCACATCAAATCACATTTCAACAGCTTTATTTTATCAAATTCTCATCATATACCATACATGTTAGAATCACCAATAAAAGAGTGTAAAAATAGTGTGTTTCCTCCAATGCATCCTCACAATAAATATGTTTCTATAATACATCATATATAAATATATGGGTGTTTGAACAAGTTAATCGATATGTGTGGGGTGTTTGATGCAATAATAAGGAATTTAAATTTATATAATATCATAGTATAGAATCCTCTCTAATGGGTTGAAAACCAAATGACTAACATATCCAAAAAATTATGACCCCACCTCACAACACCACTACTTTCACTTCTATCAATAAATAAAATTATTCACTCAATAGGCTATAATCCACTTTTTAAATTTTTCAACACCGAAAAATTTCATTTAAATAGCCAATTCCACAATTTATTTCTATCCCATTCGACTCATTATATTAGTTTATCATTTCACATTTATCATTAACTTTATTTTACCCCAAATCCATTTATTAATCGTTAATTCATTTACAATTCATCCAATATTGTTTCAATACCTTATTAGCATAATTATATTACAAACGAGTCAACTAGAACATCACTAACCAACACTAATCAAAACCCATTCAAATCCACATAGGGTTCTTCATGACCATAACCACTTCACAAAAACATTGTCATCATAACATCCTCATTACACAACCACACAACTCATCACATATAAGACCCATATCAATGATACACACCACCACCCTATAACATGAGGACAACAACACATTATCACCATAAACACAAACCAGAAACAACAATAAATTTTAGAACTTTTATATATCAATATATTTGTTTATCAAGTTTCTTTTAATCGCATTACACATGTTTATTTGAGTGAATAATCACATAATATCTTAATCTCTTAGTGAAACCATTTAATTAATTTGACAAATGTGTCTTTACAATTTCAAATTTGTTTCGGGATAAAAAATAAAAAAAATGGTTTCCATAGAACCTGTCAAATCACCAAAACTGAACCACCCATTAGCCACAATATTCACCAGGGCATTTATCCTATACAATCATTATATGAATAATAATATAAAAGATGTAAATACATGAAATATGAACCAATAACACTCCAATTGTAATAAATCATTTCATTATCATTATAAGGCTAATAAAAACCATATACCCATAAATAATAAAGTGTGAAACATATTATTGCGAGATAAATATTATAATAAAAGAGGGGTACCTCACCTAGAATAAAATTTTTTATTCAAATAAACCAGGATTGAACAAAATTTAAGACACCTCCAACAACAATAATGATGAAGTTCAATTTTTGACCCCTCAAAAACCAACACAAAACATATCATTATCAAAACACCATCAAAACCAATGATTCCTAAATAGAATCCACTCCATGATGAATAAATGTGATGACATTAGGAGAAAACAATGAGCATTACTCACCTATAAAAAGTGTGGGGTAATATCTAAGGGTCGATGTCAAGAACCGCTAAATGCGAGATGAATTACATACTTGTTACAAACTTTGGTTAATGAAGAAACGGTAGAATAGTTATAAAGGTTATAGGGTATGAAGGATTGTTGTAACTGATACTAAATCAAAAAAAATGAAGAAAATTGAGAAAACTAGTCCATGTCGCAATCTACTTAAAAGACGAAGTGATTATGATGTAGGTTCCCTTAAAACACTACATCCCACTAAGAAAAAATAACATTGAGATGTGTTGCTATATACATGACACATCTCATATAAATTGAGGAATAATGTATCTAATAATGTTACACTATAAACCCTTGACTACTAATTATAGGCCTATTTGTTATCCCATATCAACCGAATAGTTATGTTGAATTTGAGAGAACCACTAAAATATTCTCCCTATGCCACTATATTGCATTTGAGGTCTCCAAAAAAAAAGAAATCTATTGAGAAAAGGACATTACATATCCAGGTATCCATGGTAAACTAACTTCCCATAATTGGATGAATCTCTAAAAACATATCCTCAGGATCCCTACAACACATACTGGCCCTCAACACTACTATGGACACCCTTATAGCGCAACCTAAACTTTCATGCCATTAGACTCCTTCAATCACGATTTTATGGATCAACCATTCATACACTCTCCAACTCAATGTTACATTCTATGTACACCTCTACAAATATAATCATCTCAATATCAGTTTCTAGAAGATCTTGGATGGAACATCTTATACCTCTCAAACTATACTCATCCTAAATAATTAGAACCCTCCCAAAATTTAATAAGTATAAAGGTCCAACCAACCAGCCCTCGAGATACCTCTCAGGGATCTAGTTATAACCAAATAACCTACCAACATACTAACACACCTATCGCATTGGAAAATAATCACGAAAACATTCTTTCAATGGCACAAGCACACTACTTTTCCATTTTCTTTACACAAAAAATATCACACCATTTCATACCACGAAAAAAATTCTTCCCATACACGTAACCATCCAAAGAGCTTGGGGATCACCCATAATGTTCAAGATAAAAAAATAACTCAATAGATCCCCAACCACAAAATTCATGTAATCCAATCATTCATGTCCTGATATAATCTTCTTTGGGTAGAACTGAACCACCATGTTTGTTTAAAACATGTAAATGTAAAACATTTCTCAATTTTTAATCATGTTTTTTAGTCATGTTTTAAAATATTAAACATTGATAACACTAACAAGAAGTATCCCATATTAAAAAAATATCACCATCCAAATTTTATCTCCATGAAAAAAAAGAAAACACATGAAAAGCTAAAAACTGCCCAGGGTACTGGGAAACATATACATATCATGTATCGATGAACTCTACCATAGGACAACATTCATCTATGGAATAAAAACAAACAAAATAATCCTTTCAAGAAGTATATTTTCCTTAATAACTTGGACATCCAATGGACCCACAAAAAATACCATTTCACTATCAATAAAGTCTCTCCCTGGTCAATAACAATGTAATAATCATGGTGATTCTGATGTATCAAAACAATATGGATGATTTTGTAAATGTGGTATATATATTTTAGAAGTGAAAACTAATAAATAACTTTTCAAACATTGCCAAACACCTAAAAAATCGTAATATTTATGGATACAGATTACTCCCTAATCCAAACATTGATTTCCCTCTTTGAGGGGAAAACATTATGAACCCTTAACCCCTACCATGAACTCAAAGGACCTCATCCAACAATCTATATAAGACAACTACCAGTCATAAAAATCCATTATCATCTCACAAAAATTATGAATAGTTTCTATCATTCTATTCCCCCATTATGACCTGTAATGTTTGACTCTCCATCCCTGGCCTAGTTCAATAGATAACAACATAGATGCCTGTACAAAAACTTTTAGGAGGAAACATCGATGAATTAATGATAATTGTTAAATTATGAAAACCCATCCAATGGAAAATACATTGAAAATGATCAAATTTATGTATAAAATTCATGCCCACAACATATCATATAAATTTTTGTATCTTCTTTATATCCTCTTTTATACAATGTGGGAATGTAATGTTTAGGGGAAACTATTTTCCAAAATATTTCTACAATCCCCTCTATAAAAGAAAGGTGAAATGAGAATACTATTTTGTTACAATGGACCATATGACTACATTGAACCAAAACCACTCAAAAAATTTAAATTCCAAGGAATATATGATCCCTGAATCCATAATAAGAAGTAATTGAGTAGGTTCCATTAACTAATACATGATAACATAGATAGATTCACAACCTATATTTTCTTGGTGTATTCCAATGATGAATTCCAATGATATATCATCAAACATTAAATCAGGTATATCCAAGGTCTAAAAACCTCCTGAAACAAGAATAATATTCTTTAACTATCGGAAAATAGGTCTTCAGCCACAAAATACCCAACCATTGGTTTCATAAAGGGCTAAAAAAACTATGTTTTAATGAAATTTTACATCTTGGAAACTTCTAGGTATACCAAAAAAAGATAGATATGATACTCATGAAGAAATATCTTACAGTTATAAACAAGAAAAAATTGCCTCATGTGAAATAACATACCATTTTGACCATCCTCCAAACATTTATCTAAGGCATCACCATTGTAAATATGAACATGAAACACCTCTTCCACTATGTATACCAACTATGAATCCTACACTACTATATCTAATAATACTGAAATATTTTCTGAAATAATAATCCTTCCCCATTTTATATTCTCATATCTAAGTGTATTGCTTCCAACTAATCTATCGCCATCTCTGCTTATATAGACTACTAATCTATATCCTTATATGAAATCATGCTCATTGTTTTTTCCATTGTTGTCCCCTTTCGATATGTATATACAATGATAAAATCATATTCCTAATGATTTTGTACCCACCACTTCTAGTTTATAATCAGATCATGTAGTGACTAGATATACCTTAAACTCATACAATGTGTGAATAATACAATGTGATTCCCAATGAGTTAATTCCACCAATACATACACATAAACACTACCTCCACTCACTCTAAACTTGGGTGGCATAGTTACACTTGCAAGGACCTAAAAGAATACACAAATAAGAGATCATCACACTTTGCCTCATCAATACTCATCTAATTATCATATGGGAAGCAACATACCATACTTTAAACATGACCCCAATATCTAGAAACTAGAAAACTAAAGAAAAAATAAATTTCCCTTTTATGTAGTCAAAATCCACTTAAATCTAATAATTATATATAAATTTATTGTCCTTTCTGTCAATGACATAAATGGTTCCACAATCTAGGATAAATTTGATACAACCCTCTTAATGTAAACGACATATATATATATATGTTAGAAAAACATTACATTGTTGGGTGCTACCCATGAATTTTCATTCTTTCCATTTGACGAGTCCATGATCACATCATGTTGAGACCCCAAATTCCCCTATAAGTTAAACTCCCATATCGAAAACAAGCATGTGGATAAAATTCTATAGAGTAATTGGCATCAAATAACAAATAAGTTATATTTTAAATTACTGAAATATTCTTCTTTTGACCATGTTTAGATTAATATTTTTCTATGGAACACAACTATGAACTAGAATGGGAATTCATGTTCCCCATAAACACAACTATTGAATTCATGAAATCGAATGATGAAATTATAAAATATAGGTTTTTATATCTTTATATGATGTTAGTATTCATTAAATAATTATTATTTCCCCTAAGTTGGTTATACATGGAATAAATGTTCTTCTTAGAAAAAAACTACTTCCCCTAAAATTGATTGAAATATCATCGTTCCTTATATGATTGTATTGATTCTCAATCATCAAATAAATCAAACTCTTGTAGTCTCTACTTATCCCTATATTACCATACTCTATTTTCATGAGTAACACTTGATAAACCCAAATAAACACAATGGATAATATGAATCCATGTAGCATCATATCATCAATATTATTCAATACCTCCAAAAACTGAAAAGATGATATCCATATAGATCCATTGGTAATAGAGAATCCTTGGGCTGAATTTCTATTTCAGACTCAAAATCATGTTAGGGGTATATCATCAAAACATATATGGTAAATATATCCAATAACTCCCCAAAAACCCTATGAACCTCCATGATCATTGTGTATATTGATTCCATAGAAAAATCAACTGTCAATAAAAAAGGCGATCCATATGAATAATTCCCACAAAAAAAAAACATATCACCAATGAAAACCACACATTAAAAATCCAAAATTTATAACATGAATCTCCTCCATTATCATTCGATAATAGAACTCATGGATTATAACCAATATATTTTGAGAATGCTATTGTACAACTGCATCAGAAACAAAAAATAGATCCCTAGAGGATATCTATGAATTAATCATTAGTATAAACAACCTGAAACCATCAATACATATTTTTGGTACTTATTGTGGATAATAAACATAGATAACACATGATTACTCTCAAAATATATCCCCATTATGGATACTATAGAGATTTTAAAATATTTAGTGTGGAGATCCTAAATATAAAATCACAAAAATTGTAGATGGTATGATAATAATACCTTGAATGATGAAAGGACCATTTGGATCTATTTCCTCTACTACATGGAACTAATGTGCACAAATCCTTTAATTATTTTATTATAAGAACCTTTATGACAACACTCTAATAGACGTGGTTATACTCATGGAACATCACGATGCCCACCGCCAGATGATCTATCCTATATCGGTCGAGAATAAGCCTATTACACATACCACTGAAATAATATCAATGAAAGATAATACTAAGTCTGATTTTGAACCAATCCAACTCCCCCAAATTGTGGTTTTAAGACCACTAAGAACTAAGTTTGATGATTTATAAAATCCCCACATACAATACACAATAGAATCTTTTCTAAAGAAAATCCTAAAAACCACTAGCGCATGATGAAAAAAATGGAAGCGACTAAGGTTTAATACTATATGGTTGAAATCTAAAATTTCTAGAAATACTATACTTCTAAAAGATAAATATAATCTAATATGAACCCTTATAGTTCCAAAGTTATGGTAAAAATTCCCACAAGTGCATACACTCAATCACCCCCACCATCATATGGACCACTAAAAATGTCAAGAACATTAAAAGGGAAATAGATACTAGATATAAGGTTGGAGTCCCTCATTTGGAAAACGAGCTTGGGCCTATTCATATAAGAAATTGTTCAAGAAAGAAAAACCAATCATTGAAAATTATCACTAAATCCATATAGAAAAACTCCAAAGCTAGATAGAAAGTATCTCTTGCCTCTTCACCTCAATCATGGTCTAAGATAGGAACACCCCTCATAAATCCATTTGAAATTATTCCATTAAAACATCAATCTCATTCCACTCACCATGATATAAAATCCACCATAGTCATGTAGCACCATGTATCTGATAGGATGTCAATAGTAACTAGTAAATCATTAGGCTCTAAATCATACTAAAGATGATATCGAGTTCATCTAACTGACTATTTTATACACACACAAAAATAAAAAATATCTTATACGTCACCAAAGCCAATCATTAAAAATAACACAACATTATTTACAATTCACCATCCACACAAATTGATCAACACATCGATTATCAACATAAATAGCCTAATAGAATTCCACTGCCTGAACCAAACCCAAGAGACTACCTTGATCCATAAATAAATGTGGATATATGATTTACATTGGCTGATATTTTAGAAATTTATTAATATTATTTTTTTCATTTTAACTATCTAAAAATAAGAAAAATTCAAATAATGACAAATGTAAATGACTAGTATTTGTTAAAATATAGTTGGATTTTTATTGTCTTAGATTCCATAAATCAAATCTCAAGAGGACATAATTTTTTATTTCCTATCGAGTCATCCCAGAACAATGTAATGTACCATGATTGAATGAATATTTTTCTAAACCAACCAATGTAATCCTAACTATTCATTAGTTCTGTCTCCATATAATCCCCCTCCACAATGGTACCCCTTCTATATTGATAATGAAGGTATAGATATAATGACCCCTCCCTCGATTTCCAAAAACATTAGGCCCAATTTGGTTAATAGCATTGAGGGTATATAGTTATCCCAAATGGGAGGCATCTACTTATATAATAATAAAATTTATTTACTGGATAAATTGAAAAAAAATCATATCAAGGACATACTATAATTCAAATAATAATAAACAATACCACAAAAAATGTATAATGTAATTGGATGGAGATAAAAGTCACTATATAAATACCTAAAATGAAAATACCACATAGAAATAAAATGAAATCATAATGGATCAGGAAATTACTATCCCACAATGTCAACATAATCTCAATGGAAACCTGAAAATTTTTATTATATATGTAGGGTGAGCCTAAATGTATACATAATATAGTAATCAAAGAATCTCATTCAAATATGAAACTATCAAACTAATTCTATAGTGAGAAAAAATAAAAATCAATGATATATACATATGTTAAGTTAAGTAGAACATCATCACCGTGGAATTCTAACTAAATATTGCATCCTTGTACAGTAAAATTATATATATCATATAGATATAGGTATATTGCACTGCGTGACCCAAAATAATTCCACTCCCTTGCCCCAATGTCAAATAACCTTGTGCACTAATCTATACCATATCAAATCATGGAATGAACATCACATGAAACCATCCAATACATCACATATCACCTGAAGACTCATAAGCCATCATATCACATCTCACATGAAATCACATGGACTATAAAATCACATCTCAACATCATTTTTAAACATATTTGTAGGGTGAAGTGAACTTTATGGATATCAACCCCATTCGCCCTTACTAATAATTACTTATTCAATCATTATCCATCTCATAATATCTCCTCACATCACATTTCACCCCCACAAACCTATTATTACATATAACAACATATCACATCTAAATAGTTGACTTTTTTACTTCTAGCCATCTGAACCCATGCATGTTAGCATCACATGGATGAGAGAGAGAAAAGGTGTTAGAATCCAACCATCCCCCATAAAAAATAGGATGATTGGAACATTATTTTTTATGAAAAATATAAAATTTAATTTAGGTGTTTATAATATTTTTCACTTCACCCCAAATAATCCAACCATTATTTCACTATATTATACATGAAATCATCTGTGATGTCTCCATATATATTGTTGGTGTTATGTCACCATTATGGGTAGATCACACCTCCATTTATATTTCAATTACATATATTAATACTAACTAACCACAAGAAAACTACACCAAAACTAGAAAATAATTCCATTCCATAGTCATACCATTGGGATATTGTTGTCCAAATCTCCATAGTTTGAATATACTGTTCTTTTCAGACCCTAAATCTAATAAATAATTATTAAAATATCCTAATTCTAAAAATTTATGATTTGATGAATTATCATACTTTATGAATTTGATATATATGTGTGGGAGCAACAATTTTTAGAATATTTATTATATTAAAATATTTTTCACATCTCGACTGAACTCAAAATCATATAGTCTAATAAATCCCAAAATTGTAGAAACCATCCATAAAGAAACTGGTACAATGTTCATGATATCATCCCATTTTATAACTATAGTATTCTTGTAGATAAAAATATAAATTTAATACATTAAAAGATATGGAGGTTTTACATTTTCAATAACCTATATTTTTATAAAATATATAATTATCAAGCTATATAATGATGCGTAGGTATCCATGTATTCAAATATTTCCTCACATTCTTCCCCACACATTCATGTAGATGTATCTTTTTTCATGATCTCGTATTTCTAAAGGTACCCATATTTGGTCGTAAATAAATGTATAAAGATAATGACCATTATGTTTAGCCATTAATATGACCCAGGATAACAACTAAAATAGAGGTTAGAAAAAATTCAACACAAGGAAGAACTATCCACAATTATAATAAGCATTCAGATATAGTATAAATGAGCTAACAAGAAAATAAATCACATAATATAAACATAAACCAAAAAAAATAAACAATTCATGAAAACTATTAATTAGAAAAAAAATTATCCATGTAAATAATAAAAGATTAATTCCACAAGAAAAATACCAATGAATCTCCAATGCCTAATAGGGTAGTATCAATCTCCATCCCTAAAATAATCCTATATATCAGAAAAAATTTATATATATGTAGGGTGATCAATATATCCCTAATTAGTAGGATCATACCCATGTTATATTTTCATAGGTTTAAAATTAATTCCAATGAACCAATAAATAAATATATGAACTATAATTCATCTAAACAAGTCAACTAACTAACTCGAACATCACTACAAATACTCAATAAGCTATGCATCTAAATTTTTTACATAGTATCTAAATAATGTAAAAAATTGAAACCCAAGAACACTTCCCCCAATGATATCCACTATCATTCCCCAATATTTAACATCATGTGTTCCCGTCCATTATATGTATTTATCACTTAACATGTGCATCCATATTTGATGTCGATTTGGATGCCTCCCTACCAATATCAACATCCCACGGTGCTACCATCTCTTTCTATAATCAATTAATATTATATATCCTAATCTCATCACATAACCATTTATCAAGTTGAGTAAACTGGGATTCATGGTCTCTAAGGACATAAACCTCATTCCCTCATCCGTCTAAACATGTAAACAATAATATATGACATCTTCATCTATACTGGGTCATCACCAACACCAAACTATTATCACGGGGTTTTATCCAAAATCCACCAATCAATAATTGGGGATCTCTATAAATAATCCATTATCAATAGGTGGCCTACAACAACCACTATTAATCAGTTCTATTTTAGGACGATTGGTAGAAATGTTTTTATTTACATAAAATTCACACACAACCAAGATATTAGGTTAAATGTTTAGAACGTGATTTTTTTCAATATTAACAATGTTTTCCATCTCATGTTGGGTGCATAGAAAATAACTTGTATTATATTATATATATGTAGAACAAAACTCTCAATATATTAATTGACATAAACTATAAGAGAGTAATACATGGGTCCACCATTACACTTCATGAAATCCATAAAAACAACTGCAGCCAAAAAATGAATCTCACTATAAAACTAACACATATATTTCTAAAATATTACACTCTCACTTATATGTACATCCATTTAATGGATTTTTAATTTCCATAATGTATCATTTAATATATTTGTTATTTCAAATTAACATAGGAAATTACTATATTTGATTAAATTAACACATATTCTTTTGTCAAACCATGTCAGTTTAATTCTTAGAATTAAAATTCATTCTATGGAAATTCTTTCAACTAACACAAACACACAAAAAAACGGAACTTCCATACCTCATCAACCATCACCAAAACACAATGTCTATGAATGAATCTTCAAAACACGATGAATCACCATATAAACCACACATCACATTAACATCACATCATCTCTCACAACTTCCAATTTCAACAAACCATCACTTTCCTTCCAGGAAGATTCCCCACCAGGGTTGGTAACCACCATCACTCCATGATCCCCAATATGGTTTATATAAACATTACATGGTCATAATAATAACATCAACAAACAAATTCACATTTTATATTCATAATTTTAATATAATTTAATGTCCTAGTGCGTTCACATATCATCTCTTCTTCTTTAGTTGTGGTATTAAAAAATAAATTTTGTATTGCTAACCACTTAATTATACATATATAAGTGATTTACAATTTTCATGCATTATTATATCGATCTAGAAACACAAAATTGTATCATAAATAACTAAAAGTAAAATAAAATCATGGTTCCCAACATCTATTATTATAAACAATGTAAATATGAAATATTTATCATATTGAATATAAAAAAAATAGTAAACACGTGATATTATCCTTATTCCCATAAATTTAGTATTTTTTTAATAAATTTCATTATTAATTTGACTCATACTATTAATCAAATTCATGAGACAGATCACGAAAATCCTGACACATTCACATAAATATGTGTGGATCAAGGATCCACACCCTTATACAATACTTACAAAATTTGTACCCAAGGGAGGAATGATGATTTAGCAACTTTATGCCCATGATCACACTATTAATATAAGAAAAAACTAAAACACAAAACCCTATACCAATCAAAAGATTATAAATCACTCAATCAATCAATATCCCTATGTAAAAAATCATATAGAATAAAGACTAATAGAAAATCTGAGAAAATAGAAAGGTTAATATCCTTAGTATTTACAATACTCAATTATCAAATTATAAGAATAAAATACTACCATTAGAGGGTTAATGGACTCATTGAATAACCTACGTGTTACATTATAATTTATAAAAAAAATTATTGGATGATAATTTTTTAATGGGTTTTGGAATATATATGATAAATGGAAATTAGAAGACCACGATGGGAGAACCATCACTTGGAAAAAAAGTGCTGACACAAGACATGACTTGGGAATGAATTATGTGACCATGATAAAATGGGGATTTTGAAGATAAAATATAAGAAATAATCATTCAAACCACATATATGATAAAATTTAAGGGGAACCACGATCCAAGGTAAAATATCACATTATACAATTCAACCACCATGAAGAGGGAAACACCACATCCATTTTATACAGTGTAGTGACCATGTAACAATAGAATAAATAAAACTTTTTTGAGAGTCCAAAACACCAACGAGTATCCACACCATAGATATAATGAAAATTCATAACTACCAAACCCCGCACCATTGGGATATACATCTCAATGGGCGTCTCTATGCCTCATAGAAAAACTTTATGGTGCAACATATAAGTCCACATAATAAAATACATCCCCAGATGAAATTTTAGAAACAACTCAAAAATATACTTCTCAACTCACATGATACATCCCCTAAAGAACACATTAACTAAAATATAAATAAAATAAAATTTCAAAATCTATATTATTTTAAAATAGATATATCTAAAAAATTCTAATTGTTGGTAATGAATACAAAACATGTGAATACAAAGTTGAAAGTAGTATGCATATTCACACCACAAGATACCACTTTGGGATCTCATTAAATTTGAAACACCATAAAAACAATGTATATCATTAAAATCCATCAAATACCATAAACACCACAAAACACATATTTAATCACAAAAATCATGAAATCCTAGTGTCCATATAATTTTTTTTATTTATACAGATTTTAATCAATATCATTGTATTAAAACATTTAAAAACACAAATGACATTATTAGGAAGGGTGTGTAAACTCTTAATATTCTTGAATATATCACAAAACACTGTAAAGTGAATAAGAAACCACATATAATATAGTTGTAGTCCCAGTATCCCTTGATCAATGAAAACACATGTAAAATCCTAGAACTCTAGGTACATGACTGTAATTTAGGCCTAACAATCCAATGGGATCTCCTCTTAGAGGCCCTTACACCACAACACATTACCCATGTCGATGGACCATCCACCCTTGAAATTCTCCCAATGATGCATGATATCTATTTTCTGATCCATGAAATTCATGCTATCCTTGATATCCAACCATACCATGTTAATGTTGTGTGGCTAATAAAGAAGATACCAATGAATTTAAGTGACATAGATGTGGTTTTGCATCTTTTCCATCCATGGTGGATGATTCATGTGATATTACACATGTCCTATGTTATCTAGAACATTAGAAGTATTGACTAATTAGGGATAAGTATTACCTCATCATCCAAATCATTACAACACCAGTGAGGGAATTCCCTCAAGACTATATGTTCTCCCTCATCAAATACATGTTCCTCAACAAAAAATTAATATAATCCTTATTATAGTCCTATTCCACCTTCATCCACCCTTGTAAAATATCGATATTGACAATCATTCTCCACACTATATGATGACCGAGAACTACTAACTCCCAATCCTATGTCCTGTATAATAGAAAATTTAACAACATCCAATAAAACTCCTCAAATAGTTCCATGATATTGAATGAGTGATAAATATTATTATAGAAATATCATCTATATTTTCACGATTTATTTATAATTCACTGGAATCTCATATTCATGATCATGTCATATCCACTAGCTCTTGGATAATCTGCTCCATCATCAAATATGGTTTCAGATGAAAATAATTTCAAGGGTAAAACTAGAGGCCATTGGATTGTTGTTATCCCCACCACACTATTTTGGTAAAATTAGGATCTTGTTTAGAGATGAAGGTGAATATTACCCTATGAAGCCTAAACGAATCATCCACACTTCTCCTTTAAAAAAATCGTGGAAATTTTATTCCGTGATCTACATTAAGTGAGCTAACTCCATCATTCAATCAACTATAACCTAAAATGGACTACACCCACTATGAGTTAAGTGTATAATAAGGAATAAATATATCATAATTTAATCATATATCTACTGTGTTACATATAAATGTTTTAAAAACACAACATAAACTCATTTCTTAGATTTCATCGATGGATATGTGTGACACGATACCACAAACACTATTATGGACTGCATCATCCATGTACACAAAATATTACTACTAAACACATGATACATAGTGTAAAATCATGATTATAATACTAAATTTGAGATTTTAAAAACATAATGGAATCCCTCATGAATTTCCTATTGAAAATAACTCACCCTTCCATTTACATTTATTTATAACTATCTTCAACCCACCCCATTAGAGAATCACCACAGGAACTATGATCACAGACCACCTATAACGTTTAGTCTCACCAATAAGACACATCCAATTTCTATAGAATGGAATATTTCAAGAACATTTGATTATGAAAAATTGTACCTCTTACTTCCCCACTATCATATTTCATCATTTCAAACTCCTCCATCCCTTTCAAAAATTCATGGAGTACAAAAAACATATCCTTAAGAAATTTGGCTCTATGAATGTGAAAAAATATTCCAATATTTTGGGGTATACCATATTTTGAATTCATCATCATTAATAAAATACATCCACTATTTCTAGACTAAATTCGTACACCATTTAGAGAAAACATATTTAAGGATCATGTACTCTATGAAAACAAGAATGCGCTCACCAATAAAGTAATATCTCCACATCATCATCATAAACACAACTTCCAATAACACAAAAAAAATGAGTGGGTTAGTTAAACATATTAGAGATAAAAAATTATCTATAATATATTACACCTTTTCTGTTCAATAAAGTTCCATCTAAATCCCTGATGTAATGTTCCACCAAAAAATGAAACACCAAATGCTCCATATAGAAATATATCGCTAGTTAACTAATCAATATCTCAGTCAGATAATTGAATATAAACTAAAAAATTAGTAAAAACAAAGGAATTATCTTTCCTAGAAAAAAACATTGGTGGTTATTAAATTATTGAAATGAAAGAATGAAACATTTTATAGTAGCATACATTACTAATGAGACTATGAACCACTACCATGTTTATGTCTTCTTCCCAAGAAACAACATTCAAAATATTTAATGGCTCCATAGAGAATTGTATATGATACACTAAATTTCAGTTAAAATTGTCATATTATATCTAGAACATTCACAAAAATAATAATTCATATAAATGATGGGGTCAAATAACATAAAAAATATCTTTGAGTGGAATAAAATAAACCTCCTTTTACTACAAAAAAATTAATATAAAATTGATTAACAATAATTTATACATATTCTATAAGTCATAGAATAGTGATATTAGGATCTAAATGAACATAGTTGTTGTATTTTTTTATAGAAATTGTAGTGTCAATGAACTCAAAGTTATCATATATACACTTTAGGGGAATGTTAGCGATATTATCATATTATTCATTAATATGAAGATATTTACACTATATGTAATTATTGTAAAACTAACCAACTAACCTAAAATGATCATACTAATTTCCAATCCTCAAGAGGTGGTAATAATTCTAGACATTCATCTGATTTAGTTACCAATAGTCAACACACAAACATATAATATTATCCATGTTCATGGTGAACAATGCTATAACACCACCGTGAATCAAACATGGTTATATAAAACCCATCAACATGTGATTGAAAAAATGTAACATCAACTCAATAATGTCTTTAGGCACGATTTTAGAAAGAGACATATGTATCATTGATATTCAAATTTATAACTCTATCCCAAATTGAAGGATAATTTTTGGGGTAGTGACACAATTATTATGGGAAAAAATAACTGAACGCTTCAAAAATAATGGTAATACAATCTAAATATGACTTAATCGATATATCTTCAAATGATGATAAAAGATAAAAAAAGTACTTCCATAAATTTGATTAATAATTTATGAAATTAATGCCACATTCTAAACATCCAAATTATAAAATTAAACCATCCTCTAGATTTAATAAATGACATCATGGAAAAATATAGAAAATCCTTTCCATGCATAACAACATATATCAACATTTATTTGTATTAAAAAATCTCCCCTAGACTTGTGTTTCCCCATCCATAATACACATTTTAACTATACCTAAATCAATGTAGCCTTACCTTTAATGTGAATGAATAACGCCAGGGGAAACTAAAATTTCCCTACTTTTGGTCATTTGTATCATTAAACAATTGGAGAATATATATTGTCTGACCCATATGAGTCAAAAAAGTCACATAAACTAAAGAATGTAGAATGATTATTCCTCATTCAACCTCTAGTCACAAAGGTTATTACACCTCCATAACATATATCTTATTATTTACAACTCCTTTTCCTCTCACTAATGGGATCCATGAAAATGCTCTAGCCTAGGTCCCTGGGGATGGGGATCATTATGATTCTTTCCTATTCTAAACCCATCAAAAGACAACCGATGAGTAAATATGACAATCCCTGAGGCTAGTACTACCTCAAAAGATCTTACTGTAGATGCTGAAAAGGAGTTCATTAACCCATTGAATACTTTCCACCCAGCTATATTTGAAACTGAACATATCTATGAGCACAACCCTCGTACACAGAGAAATAAAAGTTATTCTTTTCCATTATTATTAGGATCAACTATCCCTAGAATTATTTGAAATATTATTTTATTATAGGATCCCATCATTCATAAAACAAACCAAATAGTCACCAATAATCCATTTCCTAAAGCCCTTCTCCATAGGATATCGAATTTACATCCCTATAGAGTCACAAATACATATAGAAAGCATCATATAGAAAATGACTACTGTATTCTACACCTATTAATACATTGGAAATTAAAATGGGTTTACTTTACAACTGATCCTTTAGTGTAACGTCTCCTCCAAATGTTTCACTTACACATCCATAGATCGAAATCTATTTGGAAATAATATTTAGATATTATTATAATTGATCAATCATTCGCATATTCCCAGGATTCATCAATAGAAATAAATTACCTATTATATATTTTCTACCTTCCTATACAATGACAAGAACTTGGATAAAATTCCTGGCATTCATCATATGAATCATCTTCCTCCATCTATTCTCCAAGAAACAACATCTTCCATAAACACAGTGTTCCTTATATATGGAAAGGTCCAAATGAAAAACCACACTAATCTAGAGGTTTAGTGAAATTTAAAGTGATATAACTCTCATAAATGTTTTTCTCTATCTATATAATATAGATTATCATCTCAAAATTCCCCATACTCTTCCAACAAATGCCATATTTGGCTATTTATCATCCCTTATCATCCTCTTTCATCAATATCATAAGATCTTCCTGATAGAACTCTACTATATGATCTAAATGAAAATGATGATATAGATACAATCTTTATGAACTATGATAAATGTAAATCCATATGACATATAATTTTATGAAATTTAGTGAAATTATTTTTCATTTTATTCCCAAATTCAATAAAATTCAGAAAAAATACATAGAATTATTATTTATGTAACTCTCTATGGTGTATACCCTAAAAGAGACACCACAGTATATATTAATTTGTTAGACCCAATTTATTTGAATCACATCATAGGTGGATGAAAATAATGTATCATAGATAGTTTCATTGGAATACATCATCTACCAATATCAACTATAACCACTGAACTTAGAACCCATGAAATAATCATAAGTCAGAACTCAAAATAAAATATTATCTGTCAAATAAATCCATAAATTCCACTAGATCATGACCCCTACATCAAAATTGACCCTACATTGGCCTACATTAATTGAAGAGAGATTTTAACCCCTAGATTCCCACCTCCATTATGCCCCTCATTTTAGACTAGCACTAATAGTACAAAAACCAATCATACATATGGAAGAAATTACCCTATAAGATAATATTGATTCGAAGATAAGAGAAATTTTCCACCAAATAACTAATTTTGATGATTTAAAATTAAATTGAATCCACCTCATAATGAATAATAAATTTCAAGAAATACACAAAAAACAGTCTAATAATAAATTATTAAATGATATGTATTATGATAATAACCAAAAGAAGACCTAGTATCCAAACATATTGAATCCTTTACTATCCCTATAATACTCATATAATCCTAAATAATAGTTTATATATATGTATGGTGATTATAATGTGTGCACTGAGTAGGATGATACACATAGTCACTTGTGAGCATGTGAGAAGAGTTTACTAATGCAGCACTGATGAAATAGAATAAATAACATGATAATTAATAGTCAAAAGAACAAATACCAACCACCCCATGATATTCTCACAATGTATAAAAACATTCTATTATTATAGAATCAAAATAATAAAAACAAATGTTCTCCACAACCACTTCCCCCACTAAATTAAAACTCACTCACAGCAATATAACACACAATATTCTCCCCTTAATTAAAAGAATTTATCATTACATATTCACCCTCATTGATATAAGATGGGATGAGACCCTACATATACAAATATACTATAGAATATAGAATATTTTTATATAATTAGTAATCATTACACATAAGATCATCATCACATAACCACATCTCACACACCAGGATATAGGGTTCAATTAATGTGAAGTACATCAACCTTATTCCCCCACCTAGCAGAAATATCCACATTAAAATATCTTATACCCATAAAAAAGGGGCTCTATAACACCAACACATCACCCTTGTGTCATATTTAACATTAAACCATTTTCAATAGATAATCCATAAAACTAACTCGTTATCAACAGGTGATATCCATCACCATCCCATATTCACTACTACTGATGGATGTGAAGGGATGTGGGGGTATTTAATAATCTAATTGTATACATGATCAGTTTTTTAGAAAAACTTGTGGAACGTACAACCATTTTTCATCAGTAGTTTTATCTAATCTTGGTAGGGGTTTTAAATTAATAACATAAAAAACATGATTGAAAGATAGAACATAACCCTAGATGTATAGTATAAAATAAAATTTACATCTGTACTCAATGTTACCACTTCTACACCTCACGACAACCATCATAATGACTTACACCACAATATACATCATTCCATTAAACCACCACTAATAGATAGATTATTTTCCACTTTGAATTATGGGTCATAACATTTCCAGGTTGATGAGTTTCAACCAAATCTCACATTCTTAGACATTTATTCTGATTAAAAAAAAACTCATTCTATTATAATATTCAATAATCATTATTCATTTATTAACTCATGTAATTTAAGTTTGATAATTTAAATTCATTCAATAGATAATGAGGATACTAAAACAACCACTAAACATAACCTATAATCAATCCCAAATCATCCATCACCACAACACCATGTATTCCTAGGTATCACAATAACACAACCATCTCATAATAATGACCATATATATAAAGGACCATAGATCATATTAAATAACATCCCATGTGAACCAAAAATCACATTATTTCAAAAAACATTCCATATCTATCCCATTCACCACTATCAGCGCACAAGGCCTAATATAGTTCACCGAACCACCATAGGCTCAAAATTTTCTAATTATCACAGAAAATAACATTTATGATCCAAGATTTTACCATAATATTATAATAAAAGTATTTTATATCACGTAACTAATTATTTATCATGAGTATTACCATAAAACTATAGTTTTCCCTAGAAACCAATTCAATATAGAAATATAAATGATTTATATTATTCATATATGGTGATCTTGATCAACCATAACAACACATGTTTCATAATTCTCATTAAATAAAACCTTAAAATAATTCCAAGAAACTATTATTTTTGGAGATTTTAAATATAAAGAATCATCATTTTTTAAATATCACAAAAAATAGTAAACACTTTCTATTAATCCATATCCCCATCATATTAAAATTTATCAAAAAAATTAGTTTATCAATATGACCATTATTATTCATCCTACAAATGAAAAAATCATTAAACTCATCCACATTCAAAAAAAGATGGAGATAAAAAGGATCCTCTAGATTATCAAATTCCTCCAAAATGACTTTTTATAGGATTAATGAATAGTGGAAATCTTGACAACCAATATACATCCTAGGAAGGATTAGAAAACCTTAAACACAATCACCTCTCAACCCTAATTCACAAAATAACCAAAACCATCCATCTCCCAAATTATAAACTCATCTAGAATAATAAAAATATAACATATAAAAGTTAGAGTGTATAATAATATTATAATTTCAAAAAATCATCCTATAGATTCCAAGAATAAAATACTATAACGAGAGGTTCAAAGGCCCAAAAAATATTCGCATGTTTCTCTGATGAGGTGAAAGACAAATCAAAGGAAGATATGATTTTAAGAGGTTTAGATATTTATAGGAAAAATTAAATTTTATTGAATATGAAAAAAGAACTATCACTAAAAAAATGTGATGATGCATAATTTAACTAAGTCATAAAATAAGTGAACATACCACAATTATACTGGTAAAACAATTTCAAAGAAACCAGATAAGTTGGATTAATAGAATTGATAAATGAGTATTATTACAATAATAAAATTTAATACACCATGCCAAAAATTTCAACCTCAAAAAAGAAGGTCATGACCTAACCTACTTCTATAGAACTACTACTCATAAATCGAAGGAAACATAAATAAATGTCCCTATGAATCCATGTTGCTGCTATGTTGATAAAGTAAGAATGACTAAAACCACTCTACCGGGACCAACACCATAATAAACATATCATAACTCTATACACTACCATTTTGGTACATCATAGGTCTCCAAACTGCAAAATTCATTCCATATAGAAATTTGAACTATAAAACCACCATATACTCCTCAACTAACTTGATAATTCTTCTAAACACCACCATCACCCAAAATTTAACAATGTAGAGGGTTAGAAGGAATGGTTGTTAAAAAAATCACTCACCAAATAGCTATATGGAATTAAATTACTTCTTGATTAATTTAGAAAACATTATTTTGGGATTATAAATTATTTTTTAGTTCGTGTAATCATTATAAAATGGCATAAAATTTGACTAAAAATTAAATTAAAAAAAGTCAATATTTTACATAATGTTTTTGATGTTTGTTGCACTTGATTTGTGGTGAAATTTTAAAATACATATAGAATCATTTATAATATTTCATTAATGGATTATATATCAAAATTGGTAGAAACATAATAAATAATGACTAATGAATAAAATGTAGTTATTGAATTTTTTATAACCCAAATATAATTAATGATTGTATATTATATATTAATTATTAGTTACTACTGTTCTCATTTATACTACAATAACATAAAATAACCTTTTCACAAGTATGAGTTAAATCACTATGTATATAAATATTATCATCTACAAACTAATGGTAAATTCGATATAAGTAAAAGAATAGAAAATAATTCATAAAAGAGAGTTCTACCACAAAAGAAATTTTGGAAGTCAATGAATAGACATTATTTTAAAGGAATACCATACATATTAGAAAAGAAAAAAGTTTATTGTCCCCTTATCGTCAGGTATTTGGAAAGAGTCATCACCTGTCTTTTAAGAGATAGAATTTATCCAATTAGGAAAACCCAAAAAAGTTATTACGATTTTTTTTAAAAATTGGTCAAATGAAATTAATTATTTTTTATTTAGATAATGGGAATATAAATTAATATATGAAAAATTTTATTTATAAAATAAAACCAAGGTACGATACATTTGTATCATCCTTCATCGTCAGTTACATGTTGGGGATGGAGGAACTAATTTAAAATACAATGGAAAATTGCATCATTGTATGTTTTTTCCTAAATATTTTGGCCAATATACTATAACTAAATTCAATACTATTGGAATTTTGTATGTTAAAAAAGATAGAAATAAATATTCATTCACCATCAATGGTTTACAGATAGTTAAATTCCATGAAATCCATATTGTTTTTTCAATGGGGTAACTCCACCATCAAGAATATATATATTAGTGAAACACTTAATGTTTTATCCTGACACTAAGAATTCTCATAAATGTCCATGAGGAAATGAAAAATTCTATATTGGTGTAGTATATAAAATCATATGATAGATATGAAATAATTCATCATTATTATTGTTAACACATATTTTTATTATGGAATGGTATATATATATATATATATATATATATATCTTTTCTCTCTTTTTATTGGAATATTTGTCTTAAATTCCTAAATACACATGGGATATCATTAAATTCATGCATCGTTTCCTTTTTTCTCAATGGTTTATCATTAAATGAAAAATAATTTCATTAATTTAACGTGAATTTTTATATAGAATTCATATTTAGGTTTTATTTTAAGTAGAATTTATTATTTTTCAATTAAATAAATGATAACATCTATATAAAACCCTTAAAATGATGCTAATTTCTATATGTGTTTATTTTTTAGAAAATAATATCATTTAATCTATCCACACTTAAATTTAAAAAACTAAAATGTAAGACTTTTACTCTTAATTAAAGGTATATATGTATTTGTATAACATTATTATGATTTTGAAATTTATTTTCCCATATTTCCATTACTTGTTTGATCTTTTTTAGTACTTTACTATATTGACCTATGTGTTTGTATTTATAATATTATTTTTTATGCTCTAAATACTAAAATAATAGATAATAAATAATTATATGATTGATGAAATTAATGACACGAGGGGATACCTAATCAATTTTCCTAATATTTTACATCTTTGAATGCTGAAATGAGTGGGATTTGAATTTTGTTTAATGATTATATGGATTATTTGGTGAAAATATTGATGTCATTATAATTTTTGAAATATAACAAATATTTAATGGATAGAAATATTATTGATTGTCATGAAATGATATTCACTATAGGAACATGGTATAAGGACCTAACCATAATAATTACATAATCATGAATTAAATGAATAATTCACTTTGAATATCATTTTAGGTTTAGAGTTCTAGAGAATTTGTCCATAACCATTACATTACATCTCAAAAATTACAAGTTAGACACTTCTACTCAGTTTCCATTTTTTTATAAAATAAAAACTATTGAAAATAAAGAGTCATGTCTAGTCTCGTGTTTTAGACAACATGACATTTCCTTGATCCCATCCATGACCCTATTCATATTTATGTCCCCTGAAAAACATTATAAAACTTGGGATGAGATTAAAAATATCATTAAGGGTTATAAAACAAAGAAATAAAACATTATTTCATCAATACATACATAAAAAATCTCTTTAATATACCTCATGAAATCATAATATTTACATATTAAACAAAAATAATAAAGGTAACTTCTGTCATCCATATCATACTTACATTATATCTATCACAGATACATTGGAAGTTACATTTAGAATACCCATCATTGTATATTCCCTAAATCTCATAGGTGAAACATTCACGTTTACCTCCATCATGTAACGTAATGCATTAGGGAGCTATCTCGGGCTCACCTGCCCTAGGTTTATCATGGTACCACCCATATACGTAACAATCCCATGAACCATAACATATTCGTAACACATAAAACAAATATTACAGACAGATAAAACTTCCACATTTCAATCACAATATATAATTTAAATATTTTGACATAACAAATCCATTATCAAAACCATTTTCAATACCAAAATACATAACAGAGTATATGGTATTTATTTTCCTTTTAAAAACATTATGGCTTGTTAAGGAATCCAAAAGATCAAATAATACTCACAGTGGTAGAAAGTTCATTGTCACCACGTTCATTAATTTTTTTTTTGTTTTTTGTCATTTAGTAAAATTATTAGTAGTGAAAATATTCCTTTTGAATAAAAGTAAAACTCAACGGAGATTATACACCGTATAAAAGAATATTGTATATAAAACAAAATATGACTCAATAAAAGAAGATTAAGATAATGTCCCTTACCTAATGTAATTAATGTTAATTTATACTTTCATAAGAAACTTTTTCAAGTTTATTATTCCTTTTATATCACATATTACCATGTCATAAACATTATGTAATCATTTATGTTAACAGCGGTCATTTTGTCGATATTTGGTACTTGAGTCAAAAATGAACATCTTATATTTACAAGTTGTCTATGTTTTCAAAAGTCCATTATCTCTAGAATGATATTAATGATTTATATATCATATATTTCTTATATATCTAGTATATATAAGTATTTATAGTATTACATAACATTTGGAGGTAATAAATGAAATGCACCGTCATGGAGAGAGTAAGTCGTACGTACACATGAATGATAATTTCATTTATATTTCATATTTTAATGGAATTATAACATAATGATACATAGGCATATTATAATTTCAGTATATTATTATATATAATATCATTAACTTCATCCTTTATATGTCCCACATATTTCATTAATCAGTCATATCACATTTAGGTGCAGCAGTCCGCACTTCCTAAAATGAAATTATCATGTGTACCCATAATGAAAACCATAAAGGTATTCTATAAATGAGAAATTAAGAATCATAAAAGTCATAAGCATAATATTAATCATATATAAATATAATTTCATCTTAATGGCCACCAGGATAGGTGGTATGAGATAATTGAAGATTCATCGTTTCGTGAGGCGTTAGTTTGCCCCCACAAAAATAGTACGTTCTTTACCCATTGGATGGAGGTGTGTGTAAGTGTAGTTCAAATAAATTTTATAAAAATATCCTATTATTTTAATAATATTGGTTTTTGTTATTAAAAAATCACTAAAAAGATTTTAGGGGTTGGAGAAGTAAAATAAAAGAAAATAATTTAAGAGAAACTATTAGCTTTAATTCGGGTAACCCCCTTTGGTTTGAACGAAAAGGACTTCTTGAAGTGCCTTCTGTCTATGTTAAGGCTTCTATGTGAAAGAGAGATATCATTATTGGATATTTTTTTTCAGGGGTTGGAGGAGACATGGGGCTTGATAAGTGTGAGTAATAGGTTAGAGGTGATGGCATTTTATATGGGGGGAGGATGAGCTCTTTAAGAAAGTGTGAAAATATTATTTTATTATATTTTTTTGGTTTCTAAAGGTCCAAAAAAATTAAATTAGAAGATAAGATGACTCTTGGTTGAAATAAAATCATCCAATTAGAATTTTATAGGTTTTGGATATTGTATTAATCTTTATAATATTATTTACTTATATCATTTATTAATGAGGTAAACACTGCACCATTATTGTGTCATAAATATATTTTTTTGTTTATTTCTAAAAATTATTAAAAAAAATTCTATGATGTATGAAATAATTTATATTTATAAATAATATTTATAGTTGAATGATAACTTATATAACTATGTGTAAAATATTAATTAACTAAAAGATATTGTTTTATGTCATTTTTACCTTTACTTTAAGTTAATTAAAATAAAGTGTCATTATCACTCTTAAGTGGCTCTATGGGGTCCCAAAATATACCCAAGGATTCCCACAGTAGGACATGACTCATCCAATAAGGTTGTGACAAGTGTCAAGGTAATTTTGTATTATTATGATATACTTTTTACCTAGAATTTCCCTATTTACCGTTACCGGCGATAAATAAAACTCAAATGTTTCTATTCATCCAAAATTATTTTCATCTTATTGAACCAAATTTTACTTAATAATAAAAACCATGTATGTCAGATTTTCTATATTCAATTTACAGAAGTTTTAAAATTACATTTTAATGAAAAAGTTAGTTTTTAACTACTATTTAGTGTTTCACTATTTATCAAAAATTGATGTTTTTTTAAAGTACCAAAAATTTAGCTTAAGATATATTTGATATTCCAAATTCAAAAATGATTCCTATTTTGATAAATTCAAAACATAGAAGTTATTTTAATTAATTTAAAATTAATTTCGGCTGTCAAACCAAAAAGTGTGTTATTAAGAAATATTAACTATCAAAATATTGACACCTGTATAAGTCCAATTTCAAAGTGAAATTAATTCCAATGAACAAAATCATAATAAAGGGTAAAAAATTAATCTAATTGAACTTTAAAACAAATAATGTAAATAATTTATCCATAAAAATAAATTATATTAAATGGCAGTTTTGAATTAAAATACAGTATTTTCCACTATTCAGCAAAAATTGAATTTTATCCAAAATATACCAAAATAATAACCAAAGAGAATACTGAATTCCCAATTCTAAAGAAGAATTTTATTTAGTCAAATAGAACATATATAAGTGATAAAATTATATTTGAAGAGGGGTTTCCCTCAAAATGAGGTAAATCATCATTTTAAAGCAAATTATTCTGAAAATTAGATTAATTCACATTTTAATCCTTTGACATTTATTGGATAATAGTAAGAACATTTACGAAACTTGTATATTTATATTGTATTTAGTCTTATTCATTTAAGACAATACAATAGATATGTTTTAACTACTATTTAAAAGAAAATTATATTATTATTTTTCAGTATGACCCAACATTGTGTGCAACGTATGATTTCAAAGAAAATTGTTGTTGTGTATAGGGTACACCATCGAACATAGAAAAACCTTTAAAGTATAATTAATATTTTATTCATAAATATTAATTAAAATGAAAATTTATAATTTCTTTATTAACCTGTGATGTTACACATGGTTATTCAATCTAGTCTAGATTATTAAAATTTTGGTCTAATTTATTCTTTTCAACCTATTATGGATGCATAATGAGTTAGACATTGTATCAAGTTTTTTGGGAATAATTATAAATGGAAACCTATTTTTTGGGGAACAGTTGGCAAGCATCATGGTTTGAGGAAACTATTTAGGTATGTTACATGGTTAGATCTAACCATGCCGACGACCTGTATTTTTAGCAGATCCATATCACATGGTTGGCGCATAGTTTCCCTAACCATGTGGCCTAACCATGTGATTTTCCATGTTCTCCTGGTACCTATACATGGTTTACGTATAGTATGGAAATCTATGGTGATAACCCATTCATGGGTTTTGTTTTGGGTAGTTTCATATTTTTACCCATAATAATCTAATTAATCTTTCCTTCTTCCCAAATACGATTTCACCCAGTGAAAACCACAATTTCCTCCCATTTGGAGATTTTGAATGCCTAACATATGGATCAAGAGATATAATTCATCTTTGATCTTTTTGAGATTTAAGTCATCATGTTTTTTGTGAAACTGTATGTATTGGAGTCCAATTAAGTCGTTATTTGTTTCTCTTTATCTCGGCCTAGTTATAAAGGTGTAAGTATTTTTACCTTTTTCTAAAATAAAATCCATTAAAAGATAAATTATAGGTTAATATTGGATGAGGAGAGTTTTACAATATTATTGTGGGTGGCCTATAACTCATCCCTCATGTTCATTGATTTTGGAAATTATGTGTGTAGCACGCCGATTTTATAATGTCTCGTTTTTAAATTTATATTCCATGAATAAATAATTTTAATTTATGGTTATTCTCATTCCAAATATGTGATTATTTTTTCGTGGTTATGCCCAAAAATCTATCAATCCCATGTAGGATGCTGTTCCATAATTATCATTTTAGTGTTCAAACATGTTTGATCCATTATTTGGGTGCATCATTGTTTGACATTTCTTAAGGTAAGATTTTCTATATTAAATGGATTAATTAAAAATGTGAATTTCATAATTTTAAGGATCATGTATTCTCACCACTTTCCCTCCCAAGGTATGTGCTTAATTTTGATAATTAAATTTGAAATAGAAATTGGAAATTATACAAAATAAATGATTTGTCATTATTATACTAATGAAAGGTAAGGCTTGAACCATGTAGACTTATTTGATAATTATGAGCTCATTAGATGGTTACATAGTAAATTTTCCTTGTCATAGAAAATAAATTTAATGTCTGAAATCTTATTAATTATATATGACTTCATTCTAATAAAATGATACCCCTCACTCGAGATGGCCTAGGATTCTCAATAGAATGCCTTGAGAACATGAGGACCCCATTCTAAATTGAAGGATATGGGTTTCTTAGATTGATACCCACCAAGAACCCAATATTTTTCTAACATCAGTAACCTTGTATGAAACCTTGGGATCCATCATGTAGTACTACAAGATTCCTTGTATACAGTCCTCAGATCCAACATTGACAAGTAGGTTCCATAGTTATAGCCCATCGAGACGAGTTATTTCTTATCCCAATCATACCATGGATGAATTCCTTGGACTAAGAAGGAATCATATTGTAGAATTACATGTACTATACACTATGGATTACACTCTTACCCTTAGACATGCTATAATCATTAATTATTTGGAAAACATTAAGGTCTACATTGACATGGTTATTAACATGTAACATCATTACTAAATATCATTACTAGTTACCTTGCTACATCATAGAAGCTTCACTATTTCTGACATTTGAGTTATTTATAAACTGTTAGTAAACAATAATAACATACTTACCTATTTATACACCATCTAAGGAATGAAGAAGGAACATAGTCATTTAGTCACATTGTACTACATCAATTTATATATGCATGATTTTACACTATTACATTTTTTTATGCATGTTGGGTGTCAGAGACACCATTGCCGGTGGCCAATTGAGATATATCTCAAACCCTCTCTAGGTGTGGTTTGGTACCCAGGTTAGATTAACTGAATGCATGTGTAGATAAAGGGATGCATACAACATCGAACAATTTACTTCATACAATTTATGATGGTGGTTGATAGTAGATGACTGAGATGGAGCTTAGGATTCTAGGGATAGTCTTTTGATTTCCTTAAGAGATTTTTTGGACATGTTTTGTCTACTATCGGGTAACAATGTTTTCCCATTTCTAGTGAAATTATAGATCATCATAAATTATTCCAGTTGATTCATTTGTTATTATATTTTCTTATCTACTACTTGTGTATTCTTCCACTATTTACTTATATTTCTTATACTATTTACTTATGTTATTATTTATTTATTGTGCTCCACTCTTTTAATGAGGACATAGTCTACCCATGAACACATCCTAGGCCCTCACTGCAAGTTGTATGTCTTTAGAGTTTGAAAAGATGTGTCTCATGCTATGTGGCACATCGGGCTCGGGGCACCTATTATGGGGAATTTGGGTCTGGGATGCCAAAAAGATGTATCAAATCACAGGGTTAACTTTCCTGATTTATTTTTTAAAGAAAACTAATTGGAAATTAGGATCTCTATGGGACATGTTCATTATCCATTATTGGGTGTCACGAAACTGGGTTTGATGTAAAATCCTTGTTACCCAAAATGAAATTTTTGTTATATTTTTTCTATTACATTTGACATTATTTCTCCATTGGGTATTGCACATGTTATGTCGTGTTATAGATTATTAATTGAATTAAGGATTTCTTCTATCCTTGGACCCATGATATAAGGGGAAGGAGAATAGTTCATGCATCATTATAGGCACATAGAATTCACATTTCATGCATATTTCCATGCAATATAAGATCATTTCACTACAAGCATTTCATGATATGCCTATGATTTTTTATTGATGTAGTGATAGTTAGGTTATATTTTTGATATTCTGTGGTAGCGGTTGACTCATTACCTATCTCATTACATGAGGTGTATGGGCCCTCATTGTAATGGATGAGTAAATTACCATGTCGATCAATTATGATATATACAAATGGAAATCATTTTTTGTGATAACGTGTGTAGTAATTGATTCAATGGGAATGAATATCCACTATATAGTGAATCATAAAATAAAAAATGAAGTGGTTTCATGTCCTCATCATGCCATTTCATTTTTATGAAAGGTAATGTATTGATCCTGGAAATTATATATAAAAATAAATGAAACAATTTCCAATAAATGATGAGGCGAGGAACTATTGAACCTTCATCAATTAGTTCACAAGAAATTATACATGAGCCCTTAATAGTACCTAGACTTCTAAGCTTATAATTCGGGTAGTATACCATTGGTAGTGAGCCTTACCTTTTTTGTCCCCTATATGTGTCCCTATCTATCTGCTTTATATTTTTTTTAGGATGGTACTAGGAAGTTTTAGAACAAATTAATAATGGAATCCTTGTATTGTATACCTAGAGGGTGGGGATGACTATTCTAAAAATATGTTGGGAATTGAGCTTCCAATATTACCTCCAATAGTTCCACCTAAAGAACTGCCTACATTACCTTGTCTGTAACAGAAATCCAGGTCCGTGATAGTTTCCTACATCTGATGTAGTCCATGCATGGTACTCCATGAGTTACACATTCAACGGATGACCTAACTTGAGATTTCAATCTCCAACACCCTTCCATGTTTTCTAGGGATAGTGGTCTACAGGCTACAGAGTCATGGTAAGAGGCCACCCGATCTATCATTGAGCATCAAGAAACACCTCTAGATAAGAGGGTCGATCTTATCAAATACATGATTCAGGTTTCAACCTAGTGTTGGTGGGATGTGATTACCAAGGTTGGTCACCACCAAGGCATGGTATGGATTGTTTTATGGGTTTCCTTATGTGATAAATTATTTCCTTAGATGCTGAGAGATGATAGAGCTTGAGAGTTCATGCATCTCAAGAATGGTTCTATGATAGTTGTGGAGTATTTATCCAATTCCATGTTTTTGTGGATCTTTTCACTACTTAAATACAGTGATGATCTTTTGCATGATTGACGCTTCGATGTGGGGATTGTGTGTGACATATGTACAAAGGTGAATTTCATTCACCTACCTGATGTTTTTGAATTAATCAATTAAGATCTTATCAATGAGCATAACCCGAGAGGGTAAAATAACACTCAATATATAGAATCAATGTTGTGGTACGCCAGTAGTTCTTATAGTGGATGAAAACATTACCGTGAGGTTTTTTATTAGGTTATTGACAATTAGAATAAAATTTTTGATGAATTCATGGTTTTTGATCAATTTGGATAATAAGGGAACATGAAAAAAATTTGATAGGGGCCTAATTCATTACTGTGGATGCATCCATTTAGGGAATATTTAGAGATTCTGAAAAATCATTCCACTAACATTGAGTGGAAAATTATTAGCACCATCTCCCCCTTCATGAGAAGGTTCTTTAGGTCCGTTTCCGGTGAGTATTTGGAATATAACTGGTAGGACTGGCTGATGAGAAGGTCGTTTCCATGGTAGCTAGGCCGCAAATCACTAGTAGCCCCAATACATCAGATATGGCAGTGGTAGTCAAGCTATTTCAAAACGTTGAGGAACAGGTCAATAGCTAGCACTATAGTTGATTCCCAAGGATCATGCTTCTAGAATATCTATATTATGAGGAACTATTCTAGCGACAAATACTATAGTTTCATCTTTATTTGATATATCTTATTTTAACTCTCTTATCTCTGTATCTATCAATCAATGTCTCATACTACATATATAGTATTACTGTGATATAATTAAACCAGATACACCATTTAGAGTTTCGTTAGAGTGATTATGCCAATGTAGGGACTGTCCCCTTGAGGTAGGAAGTTAACAACTCTTAACAATCTTGTTCATTCAAGAGAAGACAGAATTTGATTTCATCATTAGTATGGATTTATTGGTTCAATATTATTCTTTTGTAGACTACTATCACTATAGAGAATATTTTACATCACCACTGGGTAGTAGTTATCTACATAACGGTGAGTGGGATGTCCAAGCTGGAAGAGTAGGACCAAATCATCTTGGTATAGGTGGTGTGTTGACACAAATTATAGATCTCATACTGGAGGGTTAGGTTTTATGTTATGATGATTTCACTCCAGTAGTAGAACATTTCAGGGTTGTTTTTCCAGATGGCATTTCTAGATTACCTCATGATAGGGAGGTAGAGTTTATGATTGGTCTGGTTCTGAGAGAATCTCTATAGTACATTACTCTATAGAGTTTGGAACCTAATGAGCTCTAACAAATCACATGGATATTATAGGATCTAGATGAAAAATATTTTTATGGACTTTTACATCCTCTTGAGGTTCTCCAATTATTTTTACCATGAATGAAGATAGAAACATATGTTGATGAAAAAATTAAAACAGGGTGAACCATCATACAGTAATGAATCAGTATCCATTACCTCAAATATATTATATCTTCCACAATATTTGAGGTTCTAGGGTTTCCTCTAAGATCTACCTAAGGTTGGAAAACCACCAAGTGCGAGTAAGTACATCAGACATACCTCATAAAACATTCAGTATTAGGTATGTTCTATATGAGTACCTTGTTGTGTCAACTAGTCTTATGAATGTGCCCACCATTTCCATGGAACTAAAGAATAGAGTTGTCCATACCTATCTTGATTCAATTTTTGTGGTCTTTTTCATAACATCTTCATGTATTCCCACACTCAATAAAAACATCACATGAACCATGAGATCATTCTATGTACACATAGAGAGAATCAACTATATGATAATCTTTCTATTTTCCACTTCTAGATTGAAAATGTCCAATTCTTAGGTCATATAATATAGGAATTAGGATTATCAATTGACCTATAAAAGGTGATCATTATAGATTCTTAAGAGAAACCAAATAACATTTTTATCTAGGTATTTTCATGGGGTTGGATGGATATTACATAAAATTTAATACATTACTTTCCCCCCTTGGATCTCCTCTTAAAGGCAATAAAAATAAGGGTCTTATGTTTCTATGGTAATAAGAAAGAGATATATACTTTTAGGATATGAATGGGAGGCTTTTCCCTGCTCATAATATGACATTTCTAGAGCTAGGAAAAGGTTATATCATATTTTTTGAGCAAATAGATATCAGTACAGGATCAGTGATGGCACGAGATGATAGATTCATTTTATTTGCATCTTGTTAGTTGAGGAATCATGAGAGAAATTACCTGACGCATGACATAAAGATAGCATCAATTTTCCATGACTTAAATTGCTAGAGATATTATCTGTTATATGAGCTCTTTGTATCATACACAGAACAAAAGAGCCACAAATATATCTTTTGGAACTAAGGCTTCATTATCAGAAAGTGAAGAAGGTTCAAATATCTTTAGTACTTTGATTTCGAGTGTGCCTATATTCTTGGAAATGGTGATCTAGTTACTCATGTGCTAATCATCATACTACTTTATTATATGGAATTAAATGTTTGAAGTACATTTTTTCTTAACAATACAATATTATTTTCATTCAATTATTCTATATTTTTTAATTTATTATTATTATTATTGATTATATAATGTGGGACGCCATAAATTTTCTTGTTTCTCCACTTATCCAATGGTAGATTTTTAAAATTTTATACCACCATGTTAAAGACATTATTATCCTTTATAAATGTGTTATAAATTCCACTTATATTATAGTGAAATATTTGAAATATTTCTTCACTATCCTAGAGGATATAAAAGGGTTTTTCATAAGATATTATAATATAATATATAGTAATATATGATATATCCATCATTTAAAATTTTCTATATAGTTTTATGTTTTAAACATTGATTCTCCCCTCCTCTTAATTATATTTTAAATACAATGTGAAGATAATTATTTTTTTATATTGGTTATGCAATTTTTTATTTTGAAATGATTAATGGATTATTTTTAAACATAGATATTATTGATGAAAAAACTTATCTCAAGAAAGGAGATTAATAATTAAAAGAAATTACAGGATAAAATTAAATTATAAAATATTTTTGTACCTCATAATATATTTTCTTACTTCAACAACAATGTATTTCATTATTTTCCATTAACACTAACAAATATGTTCCTCCCTTCAGAGGAATCCACTATGAATAAGAATTCTCTATCACTTTTTTAGAACCTTTATTGACAAAGGATTTCTAGAATATAAATCTATATGGAAAATGAAATGATAAGAATAATGATTTTTTGTCATAAGAATGAATACCATTATACTTTAACGAGTGCACTCAAAAACATCAAATCCTACTTCATTGAATTAGATGATCTATCAGATCCTAGTGTTTAATTAATTATGTAATATCTAACCATTATATTATACCGAAACTCATATAGCTCCATAATAACATAATTATATAGGTAAAATACAATATCAGTTATTAATGTTTCCTGAAATCATCACAAGATCAACATTTATTTTTTTTCAATAAAAAAATCCTTAAAGGAATTCCAACAAAATGATATACCATATCAAAACATTGGAGCACTATGATATTATTTTAAGAACCATAGAAAGTCACAAATACAGAAACCCATCCTTTTCTTACATTACAATTAAATAAATTTATAGATAATAAACATAATATTTTTACACATAGAGGATCAAAAGGATTCATGTCATGGGAAAACTAGGACCATACATAACAATCACAACATCAATAATAATCATTTATTTAATTTCTTCTTCTCTAGATTCTTATTGGCACTTGACCTCTCCTTAGTACATGTAGTCACCTACGGATATACAAAAAAATAGGTGAGCTAAAATCCAAGTAATAGGATAGATAAAAACAATATAGCATGGGGTTATCATAATTATAACATACGCTAAAATCTCAAACATGAGAGGAATCGTCAATAAAATACTTCAAATATAGGAATGCATAAAAATGTGACATCATGTCTTTGTGGTTAACTACCACACATACTTTTGAAAAATCTATAATCTTGTTCACACATAATTTCACATTAACTCATGAGATTAATCACTTTACCCAATTCATTTTAGGGTTATATAATTCTGAGCATACCCGTCACATTGAAGCATTCATATTGCATTATATAATTCTTGGCACACCCGTCACATCATAACATTATCATTATCATGAGTGAAATAATGAAAATATATCAAAATTTAACATAACTAAGCCATGTAAAAGAATAGGATTCATCTCATAATTACACATTCATGAATTTAAGGGTTCAAAAAGAAATCGGTAATAACATACTTGATGCAAGAACTATCAACCTTTAGTGAGAAGTAAAAGGAGTGTTTTTGAAAGAAGAGTTCTTTTGGAAAATATTGTCATTGACATAAAATCCATTGGATAATATGTATATTACAAAATTGTTTTGATAATGATTAAAAGTTATTTTTAAGGAGTAATCATAAGAAAATGTAGTGACAATGGGAAAACACGGAGAAAGAATGTTAGGTTTGAGATTTTACCCCCTACCTTTTATCCGAACTCTTTCTTTACTTTAATGTCATGTATAACAACATTATATTCATTAAATGACTTTTATAGAACCTTTTGTACATGAATCTGGTTAATTAAGGTTTTATTAAGTTATTTTATGGTCTTTTAGATGAGTTGTAGTGCTTAAAAACATTGTTCTGGAATGTTTGTTTTTATGGTTATTTTGAGTGGTTCACATGTATTCAAAAATAGAAGTTCATGTAGAACATATATACAAACCAAAAAATTATCTTCAATTTTTTTAATTATCGTATAGATGTTAAAATGATCTTATAATTAATTATATTATATTCCATGTGGAATAATCGTTAAATTATAATAAAATGATGATTTCTTTTGGGTTAATATTTGCATTTTTTCGACCACAACGAACTTGTTTTGTTTTAATAATTTAGTAACATGTACATCAGTTATTTCCATAACATTAAATAGGAAACAATTAGTATAAAATATTTTGGTTCAACTATAAAAACGGTTTCTTGACATGATTTGAAAGAATTAATGTAAATTTAAAACATGTCGTTCTTCAAGGTGATAGATTAACACCTCACTAACAATGTTTTCTTATATAAAATAAAAGGAAGATAAGAAGGGGGTTGGATGGTATAATATCCCATTAGTATAATATAATTATAGTATTTTTATGATAATGGAGTTTCCATACCATTTGGACGTATATAGGTGGGGGAGAATAATAAAATAACATGAAATTGAAATGAATTTAAATTTAAAGAGGGAGGGAAATTACCTCTTTAATCATCCTCTTGAGATCTACTTTAACGGACATAGGCTTGGTATTTTGATGATACCAGAAAATCTGGGACATGGAGGAAAGGCTATGGAATATTCTTGGGAAGAGTTTAGACAAGGCTTGAAGCTTGAGAGGTATAAGGAAATGAGGGTGTGAAGGGATTTTTTTATATTGGATGGGAGTGGGGATTTCCCAAAATAAAATTCATTAGTTTATTATTTCCCCTCAACAAAAGGAATAGACATTCTTCCATTACTAAGAATAGTAATTTTATCATTGAACCCGAAACAATTGGGCTTACATCATCATAACATCATGAAAGACTCTATAATTAGCTTATTTAGCTTATTTTGTAAATTAGGATATTTTACTATTCATAAAAAATTCATGTATTTCAGAAAAAATCCCAAAACTTCACCTGAAAGATTTTTCATTGTAGAGAATAAAAAAATGAATTCCATTTTTCAAAAATAATTTTATAAATATGATTAATTACATATTATTTAAAATCATAGTTTACATTAAAAATACAGTTTTGAAAATTAAAACTAATTTTATAATGCTTTCAAAAAAATTATAAGGTCTTATAAAATTTTCATAAAAGTATATAGAAAATAATTTTTAATTTATGAAAATATTTTAGGAAAATAATTTTTCTTTGAAATTAATTAATAATAATAATTTTTTATGAAAAAGAATGTCAATACTTTTACTATGGTCAAATTGTCACTTATAAGATGCCTAAATTGTATTTAATTATTTGAGGGTAAGGTTACTATTTTTTGGACTATTTAATATTCATAAAGGTATGTTAATATTCATAAGGTAGTTTAATATTCACCAAAAATTATGTTTTTCCTATCGTACTAAAAATATCATACTAATCACAATCATGTGTGTCAGATTTTCGAAATTCAAACCATAGAAGTGGAAAAATTATTTTTAATAGGAACATAGTTTTTAGTATCATAATATTTCATTGTGATTACTAATGGGATTATATTATAAGGCATAAATATAATAGTGGATTTCCATTAATAAGACTTTGGTACATTACATTCTTATACTCTTATGAAATTTCACCCTTGAAATTTCATTTTACATAAACAGGTGAGGGTACTTCTCATTCATTTCCTCTTCCAGTTCCCAAGTAGCATCTTCAAAAATATGGTTGTTCCAAAGCACATTTACAAGGTATGATTTCTTGTGTAATATATCTATATCACTTTAGTTCAGAATCTATAATGGATTCTCTTTATATGCGAGATAATCTCTCAACTTCACTACCTCTAAGTTCAATACATGTGATAGATCTGGTATGTACATCCTCAGGAGTGATATGTGAAACACATCATAAACTTGAGCCATATTCAGTGGAAGTGCATTCTGATGGGCCACAGATCATATGAGGTCAAGGATAACAAAGGAGCCAATGATCCTTGGGATTAGCTTCCCTTTTTTTTCTAAACCTCATGAGTCTCTTCCCTGGTGATATTCAAAGAAAGACTTTATCTCCAATTTTGAACTCCAAGACCCTTTGACAGTTGTTAGTGTATCACTTTTGCTGAGTCTAAGCATCTTTTATGTGTTTCTAGATGACTTTAACCTTCACCATCAGCTCTTTCCCATGATCGATTCCATGTAGCATTCTTTCTCTAACTTCATCCCAACAAGTTGGATTTCTACATCTCTTTCCATAAAGAGCTTCATATGGAGCCATTTGAATACTCGAGTGAAAGCTATTGTTGTATGGGAACTAAACCAATGAGAGATCTAATCCCATCCACCGTTGAATTCTAGAGGGAAGACTCTTAAGATATCTTCAAGAGTCTGAATATTCCATTCTGATTGACCATCAGTTTGGGGTGATAGGCCGTGATGAAATTTAATTCAGTACGCAAAGCATGTTGAAGAATAATCTAGAATTTAGATGTGAACCTTGGATCATGATTAGAGAAAATCAAGAGTGGAACTCCATGAAGTCTCACCAATTCCTTCAGATCTGTCTTTTCAAGTTTTTCAGGTGATAAGTTTTCCCGAATAGAGATAAAATGGGCAGTCTTGGTGATTTGGTGAATCACAACCCATATCACATTATTTCCATTCGATGTCTTCATGATACCCATAGTGGAATTCTAACCTTTTCATAATGTGTATAGGAAATCGTGGCATTATACCTTTGTAATTTTTTCTATCTACATTAACTTTCTGACATACCAAGAACCTTGAATTGTATTCAGCTATCTCATTTTTCTTGTTATCCCACCATATGTGTTCTAGGAGATCACAATACATCTTGGTACTCCCAGGATGGATAGAGAATGTTGAGATATGTACATTTTCTAATTTCTCCTTCTTTATCCAAGGTGGTGAAGGCACAAAAATCCATATTACAAACAAAATAACATAGTCATCATCTATATGGAACTCTTCTAGGTTCCCTTCCTTTAATGAATTCACCCTCTTTTGTATCTCTACATCATCCCTCTATTCTTACATAATATTCTATTGGATGGATAGTTGAGAAATCATTTGGGAAAGGTTGGATGTATCCCCTGCCATTATTATTTCTTAATCCATCATGTTCATATCAAATAAGATAGGCTCTTTCCAAATCAGTAACATGCATAGTGTAGAAGGTTGTTTTATGCTTATAGAATCAGCTACCTTGTTCACCTTTCCAGGATAATAGTGAATGGGGAAATTTTAATCCTTGATTATCTCTAACCATCTATTTTGATGCATGTTGATCTCCTTTTTTGAAATATATACTTTAGTCTCTTTTAGTCTTTGTATATGTCAAAATTATCGCAATAATTGTAGTTCTTCCATATTTCCATAGAAACAATCACAGCTGACAACTCTAGATCATGCATTGGGAAGTTATTCTCATTGATCATCAACTTCCATGAGGTGTAGGCTATCACATTTTCATTTTTTATGAGTATGGAACCCAATACATTCTTTAACTCATCACTACATATCACAAAACATTATCCACTATTTGGTAGTCTGAGTATAGGTGTAGTGATAAGCCTTCTCTTAAGATCAGTGGAGATTACCTCACATTATTCTGTCCAGACATACTTTACTCTTTTCCTTGATAACATAGTTAGCGGTCTTGATAATCATGATAAATTTCTCAAAAAACATCAGCAGTACACTGCTAATCCATGGATACTATGAATTTTTGTGACACTAGAGGGAATGGACAATTCCTCATTCGCCAATTTTTATGGGTCCACATAAATTCCATCACTTGTGATCACATGTACCATGAATGTGACTTGCTTTATCAAAAATTCACAATTTCTAAATTGGATGTATGAATTATCCTTTCTCAATTTCACCAACACATGTCTTAGATGTTCTTCATGTTCCTCCTTACTCTTGGAGTAGATGAGAATATCATAAATAAACACTAACAACATTTTTTAGGAAATTTTTAATGACTCTATTCATCAAATCCATGAATATTATAGGGGAATTAGTTAGCCCGAAGGGAATCATCAAAACTCATAGTTCCCATACCTTGTACAGAAGGCCGTCTTCTGAATGTAATCCTTCTTCACCTTTAGCTGATGATATCCAAAATGAAGATCCACCTTTGAGAAGTATTGAGCTCCTCTTAACTGATCAAACAAGTCATAAATCCTTGAAAAGGGATACTTGTTCTTCATAGTGATCTTATTGAGTTCCCAACAATTGTTACAAAACCACATTGTTGCATCTGTCTTCTTCCCAAAGAGGACCAGTGCACACTAAGGTGATGCACTAGGGTGTATGAACCCTTTGTCAAGATACTCTTGCAGATTTTTCATTTACACCTCCAGTTCGATTGGAGACATCCTATATAGACACTTTGAGATAGTAATATCTCCTGGTATGTGTTCTATTGAGAAATCTACCACACTATCTGGGGGAATCCCTGGTAACTCTTTGGAAAAAACATTACTATATTCCCTCACAATGGGAATTCATCCATGTTTGGAACTTTACTTGGACCAAACCATTTGATAGAGGTATGATTCTTCATAGGGAATCAACACCCACACAATTGAAGGATTTTTTAAAGGATATTCATGATCTTCCTGGAATTTTTGGAGAACAATGTAATGGTTCATAATAAAAAAATGATATTTCCCTTTCCCAATAATTGATATGTTCTCTATATAATAAGAGCCAATCCTTTCCCATTATAGCATTGAATTCCACCAAGGGAAGTATTATGAGATTCACTGGAAGAATCTTTCCACATACGCCAATAGGAGAAGATTCAAACACTTGGGATGAAATTATTTCACCACATTGTTTTTTTAAAGATATATCTACTTCAATATTTTGGGTCTTCGATTCTATAGTTCTAGAAAACATGAAATATATAAAGGAATGCATAGAACTAGAATCAAATAAGACGTTTTCCATTATTGAGTGAAGAGGAAGTGTACCTTGTACGGATTCATTATATTGCTCTACTTCTGCCATTGTGATGGCATAATCCTTCCCTTGATCCTTTGTCTTTGGTGGCTACTAATGTGGATTAACCTTGAGAACTCGAGGTTTAGTGCACTGGCTTACATATTTCCCTAGGAAACTATAGTTGTAGAATTAAACCATTGGTGGTTCTATCTATTATTCCACCATATTCTCTTTACTTTTCATGAATTTTCGACACAGATGATCATGCTTTCCTTCTTTCCCATGCATGAAGTACTTCTCAGTCTCTATGAGGCAATTCCCATGGTGCTACATCCCACATTTTTTTTCATGTGGGTCATTGAGTTTTATTCCAACCATTATCATTATATCCACCAGCTTGAAACTACATCTTTCATTTCTTATCACCATAGCCATGGTACCATTCTCTGACCTCTATCTCCAGTTTTAGAAATCATCAAAAAAATTATTCATAACACCTAACATCTTGAATTGAAAGGGAATTTTGATGGCATGGTTTTAATCCAATAAAGAATATATCAATTTTGTTATCATTGTTGATAACCAAAGCCGAATCATACCTTGCAAGCCTTGTGAAATTCTCATTGTATGTTGTGAAAGATTATCATTCTTTTTGGTTGAGCTCTATGAATTATCTCTCCATCTTCTTGCGAAGAGTTCTTGATAAATACTAGTTAATAAAAATAATATTAATGTCTTCCCATTCTATATCATCAATTTCCTCCCTTGGGTTTGTGTTCTTAATCAAATCCCACCTTTGATTGGTCTCTCAATATAGACAACAAACGGCTAGTGTCCCCTTCTCCATCTCAGAAAAGTGAAGTAAAAAAAGATCCTCTCCATAGAGTTGACCCACTGCTCCGCAACTAGTGGATCCAATGATCTACTAAATGTTGGTGGTCATTGTCGCATCAAAACATTCGATATCCAGTTTCTCCCTCTTTGGTGAAGTAGTATGTTCCCATTATTATGGTTATTGTTCATAATATGAGATAGTTTGGTAAGAATCTCCATGAGGTTTTGAACTACACCACTCAAATCATTTGGGACGTCATTCTGGCAGCCGTTGTATTGTCCCCGGCACGAGTTGTTAGCCTGGTTTCCCTTGGTTCCCATCATTTTCTAAACTATAAAAGGTTAGGACAAAAAATAAGTCAACAAGTCATGAATAACTTATTAATTTGATCAATTTATACTAAAATCATAACATATTGGATCCCTATGTAAATCTTTTTGTATGCATATTTGTACTTAGTCTCATACTAGAGGGTTTCTCTATGGTTCACTAATTATAATTCCCCAATTAACTAAACCTTGCCTCTGATACTAACTATAGAGACCCAAAATTTTCATACACTACTATTAAGTTATTTTATAGATAAAAAACATAATAGTATTACACATAGAGGATCTGAAGGTTTAGTGTCTTTGTAAAACTAGGACCATACATAGAAATCACAACATCAAGCAAAAACATTTATTTAATTCGATATTCCCTTGCTTCTTATTGGCACTTGACCTCAATGTAGTACATGTAGTCACCTGTGGATATACCTAAAAAAGGGGTGAGCTAAAATCCTTGTAAGAGGATAGATAAGATCAAAATAGCATGGGGTGATCATAATCACAACATATTCAATAATATTTAACATGAGAGGAATAATTAATTAAAACTTGTAATGTGGAAATGCATAAAAATGAAACATCATGTCTAAGAAGTTAACTACCACACATACCTTTAATGAGAGCTAGCATCCTCTCCACAAATAATTTCAATTTAACTCATGAGAATCATAACTTTAACCAATGCATTGGTGTTCTGTATAATTCCGGGTGCACTAGTAACATTGAAACATTCATATTGGGCTATATAATTTTTGGTGCACCCGTCACATCATAACGTTATCATTATAATGCATGCCACAATGAACATATATATAAAATGAACATAAATAACACATGAAAATGAATGTGTTTCATCTCATAAGAAAAGATTCATGATTTTTTGGGTTCCCCAAATAAATTGGGAATAATATACAGGATTCAAGAACCATCTACCATTAGTGAGAAGTCAAAGGTCTGTTTTGAAAAATGATTTCTTTTGGAAAACATTGTGTTTGACCTAAAATCCTATAGAGAATATTTATATCCTAGAATAGGTATAATAATGATGAACAAATTATTTTTAAGGAGTAATCAAACCAAAAACGGAGTAAAAGAGGGATAACCTGGAGAATGAATGTTGGGTTTGAGATTTTTGCATTACCTTGTATCTAAACGCTTTCTTCAATTTAATTTCCTATATAACCATTTTAGATTCATTAATATATAATTAAAGAACCTTGTGTACATGAATAACTTTCATTATGGTTTTATTATGTTTTTTATGGGACATTTGATGAGTAATAGAGTTTAAAAACATTATTTGGGGTTGTTCATTTTTATGGTTATCTAGAGCTGTTCACATGTATTCCTAAATAGATGTTCTTGTAAAACATGGATAAAAATCCAGAACATATCACACATTTTATTAATTATATAAAAGAATTTAAAATGATATTATAATCAATTATATTATATACCATCTAGATGAATCATTAGATAAGGATTAAATGACGATATTTTGGGTTAATTTAGGTGGTTTTTCAACCACAACAAACTTTTTTTTATAATAATTTAGTAATATGATAATAAGATAGTTAAAGAACATTAAATTGGACATAATACAAATAAAATATTCTGGTTCAACCATAAAAATGGTTTCATGACCAGATCTGAAATACTTAAAGGTAATTGAGAACATGTTGTTCTTGATGGTGATAGATTAACACCTAACAAACATGTTTTCTTTTATAAAATAAAAGGAAGAGTAGAAAGGGGTTGGATGGTATAATATCCCATTAGTGTTATAAAATTCTAATATATGTATGATAATAGAGTTACCATATCCATTGGTCAAATATTATTTGGGGAGAATAAGAAAATAACTTGAAATTGAATGGAATTTAAAGGAAAAGAGGGAGAGAAATTACCTCATGAATCATCCTCTTGAGATCCTCCAAAAGGGACCTAGGCTTGGTCTATTGATGAGACCAGAAGCTATTGTATGGGGGGAGTGTCCAAGGAAGATTCTTGGGCAGTTCTTAGGCAAGGCTTCAAGGATGAGATGTGGTAGGAAATGATGGTGTGGAGGGTGGTATTTATAGTGGAGGAAAGAGGGGATTTCTCAATATAAAATTCATTAGTTTATTATTTCCCCACAAGAAAAGAAATAGTGATTCCTCCATGACCATAAATAGTATTTTTATCATGTAAAACTAAGGAAATTGGGATTACATTAGTAGAACATCATACATCACTCTATAATTATCTTATTTAGCTTATTTGGTAAATTGTGGTATTTCACAATTCATAAAAAAGTCATGAATTTCAGAAAAATCCTAAAAACATCACCCAACCATTTTCCACATGTAGAATCTAAAAATGATGTCCATTTTTCAAAAATAATTTTCAAAATATGATTAATTTTATTTTTTAAATAAAATTATAGTATACTTGTAAAATATAGTTTTGAAAATTAAAACAGATTTTATAATGCTTTCAAAAATTATGTAAGGTTCTATTAAATTATATTAAAATAATAAGACATTGAATTGTTAATTTATGAATATTTTTGAGGAATTAATTTTCCTTTAAATTAATTATTTATAATAAATTTTTTATGACCTAAAAAAATGCAAATACTTTTAAAATTGTCAAATTGTCACTAATAAGATGCCTATATTTTTTTTAATTATTCATGGGTAAGGTTATTATTATTTTGGATGATTTACTATTCATAAGGGTATGTTACTATTCATAATGGTATGTTACTATTCAAAAATAATTATATTTTTCCTATCAAACTCCAACTAACTTCTTGATCACAACCGTGTATGTCAGATTTTCGAAATTCGAACCATATAAGTGGAAAAATTATGTTTAATTGTCCAATAGAATTTTTTATCATAATATGTAATTGTGATTCCTAATGGGATTATACTATAAGTCATAATTAATATAAGGGAGTCCCATTAATAAAACATTGGTTCATTACAACAAAACACTGGAATAGTGAGCTTTACAATATAACATTTTAAGATATTGTTTATATTTTATGAAGACACCAAACTAATCTATTGTATTGTAAAATTTATATAAAACAATAAAATTATTTATGAATACATAAAATCTGAATTGGACATTTTTATCATAAAAAATATCATATATTATTTATATGAACTTTTAAAAACAAGGTTCCCTATTCAAGGTTCAATTGAGCATCTCATTTGGGATTTAAAGCAATGAATTGTATTTTGAATTCCACAAAAACAAATTGTAACAAACAAGAAGCCTTTTGAAATTTATCATTGTTACTAAATCTACAAAATTTCATGATATTAACATGACTAAAAAACACTTATAATAATATTATAATGCCATCCACAATATGTATATATGCCCATCATATACTTACTTATATAATTAATTTTTACAAGACTTTATTTAATTAATCGACATGGAACATTTAAATATAGTGTTGTAAATATCATGTTTTCTTAATTCTCTAAAATGTACTAACCATTTTTACTGAGTACATGATATTTTATTTATCATAGTAGTTGACCACATCTTATCTCAAAAAAATAATATTTTTTAGATATTTTCACTATACAATTAATTTATTACCAATATTCTATATATTTTATATAAGAGGACAAATATTATAATTGATAAACTCAATTCACTACATGATAAACTATATAAGAAACCACCCTTGAATAGACCACACTAAGGTTTTGTGTAATAAAGGAATAAAAGTAACAATTTTCATATGATAAGTATAATCTAAACATTAGGTAACAAAAATATATTTAAATCATAAAAACCGAATTATATAAATTATTTTATGATATTTTGTTTCGTATATTTTAAAAGATTAATATAAATTATATGTTTCCCATTTAATTTTTTAGAGTTGTTTTCAATATATTTAATACCCCATTATTATTTGGTTTATTTACAATTAATTTAATTTAATTTATATTATATAAATCATTACACACTACACCTTGTTTAAAACACCATGACATACTACTCAAATATATTTTTTAATGTGATAATAATTGAATTTTTGTTTCATTTTCATTTAAGAATTATAACAACTAAATTATGAAAAATTATTATTTACATATGTATAAAATTAATAAATTTTTTATAATTTTGTTTAAAAAATCATTTCAAATTATAAAAAGACATGATTTGTGGAAAATAAATTATATACATGAGATGTTTTTATATAATAATAAATTAAATTATAAATTATTGATAGATTATTTAAAATCAATTTATATATTAAATATTTAATCAGTTTTTTAACAATAATCTAATAGTTATTACTTTTAATTAGAAAATAATAAATAATTATTTCTTCCCAAAATAAATAATATATAACAATGTGTTTCATTGAAATTTTCACATGGATTTTTAAATGTATTTATTCAAATAATATTCGATATTGGATACAATATTCTGAATTAGGAGGTGAAATCCATAAAAAATACATTTTATTTTTTTATTAAAAATATTATCCATTATAAATAGTTTACCCATTGGTAGTGGTAAAATTGGTAAAACTAGGTTACAACTGAGCAAATAGACAGTAAAATCTCCCAAACACGTGAATTTATCATATTATATGTTTGATGTTTCACCATATCCATCCTATATATGAAAATATATCAACAAATTGTTACAATCCATGCATTATAATATTAATAAGAATTTATGAATAATAAAATAATAATCTCCACTCTTATGATTTTAATTATTATTATATATTTTAGTAGGGATAAATATTTTCTACGATAGAATATACAAGGCTATTTTTAATATATAACAACCCAGGTAATAATAGAATATGTAATCTTTATTTTTATTACTATTTTTTTAATTATATTCTAATTTTTAATTAAAATAGATTATCAATTCAATATCATATTTGAAATTCAATAATTAGTTTCTTTGAAATCATTCATCGTACGCACGAGTAACTCATACTGAAAAAAATGTAATATTAATATTATTATTTCATATAGATGTTATCATCAGGCTTTTATATTTGAAGTTAGAAGCATAACATACTATATTATGTGTGAAAAATTTATAAAATTGTTTGGAAATAATCCAATAGGTTTTATATTCATAATATAAGTATAAATCCAATTTTATGCTTAAAACAATAATTTTATAAAAACAGTTTTACCACATTTTAGTTGAATACTTATTATAAAAACCTTGACAATTTGATAAATTTTATTTTATTATATAAGCATCATTATTTTAAAATGGAAAATATAAATTTACCTAGGGCTAATATTTGGAATTTTTATATGTGGTTTAATTTTTTGATGAATAGTGAAAACACTAAATTTTAATTGAAAACATATTTTTTTAATTATGTAGATAAATTATATTTTAAAATGGTTTTCAAGTATAATTGTTTAAATTACACAAAAATAAATCGAAATTATTACATTTTAAAGAATTTCAAATTTAAATTGAATATACATCATTTTAATCTGTTGAACATTCTTACTTTTGAAGCCTTGTTGTTTCGAATTATCTTTGGGATTAATTTTAAATTATTTATTTCTTGTAAGAAAATTCAATTTCAAAAAATGGAATAAATATTTTTAATAATAATAATTTATATTGTTTTATAATTCAGACTTATTTTTTTGAAAAATTTTATATTCAAAATCAATATAAGTTAAAAATAGATATGAAGAGAAAAAAATTACTAAATGACTGAATATTGAACATAAGTAAAACATGATCTAAAAAATTGTAAAAACCCGTTTTATGGACATATTTCAACCATTCCACCTTCTTAATTGAATATGATGTGGTATGAAAGCCTATTCTTGGGTAAAATCGTGGGTTATCCAATCTTATTTTCAAAAACGACATGCCTTTCTTCTCCCTCACATATAAAAGGCCACCACTTCCCCAACTCGCTTCACAGCTCTCAAGTGATTATTCTTTTCCAATCTGGGTCCAAATAATTACCCAACCTTTCTAACCTTATAAAATAATCAATTCATTAGGAATAAATATAGAAACCTATAAAAAAATACATGGATATTACATCATCATAGATTAATATTCAGTATAATTTATAAATACATGCATAAGGACCATAATATTTTAGTGTCTTTTGAAACATCAGAAAAAAGATTCTGTCATTGTGAAAAATGATCAATATCTCCCATAAAGATCACCAAATTTAGTACTTCCACCTAATTTTTTTTATAACCTATGGAAAGAGTACATCAGAAAGGGGTGAAATCAAGTGCTTAGTATATGTAAATAAGGTAGATATATAAGCTTATGTTGAGAATAAGAGTATGGGAACATTATCATTAAATTATGATATCATAAACTTCACATCAAAGATCAAATACCTAAACCGTTGAATAAATCATGCCAGTTTTTAATACAGGAATCATAAATAAGTAAATAACACATTCCATGAAAGATTAACATAGGAATAAAACAAGGAATTGTGGTAGACACATTAGCATATAAAATGATTTCCATAGTAGGCAAGTAATTACTACCTAGGTCGTCTTAGTGGACATAGTCCTTCACTGAATTGGGTTCACAACCCGTTCAAGTCTTGTAATATTGAACCGTGTTCATTTCTCATTACAGCCCTATAATACTCATCTGAGTTAATGTCTCATTCATTCCATGTCTTTATCATGATATATAAATATTTACCCAATAAATTTTTGGGAGATATAGGTCCCATCAATCTCATAATTAAATCATACATACATGTGCCACAAAATCATTAACAATTGTAGCATAACCCATGAAATGAAATTTGTATCATAAACATGTAAAAATATCATAACTTGTGGGAAAAATGTATGTTTTGTAAAAAATTACATAAAAGGTATAACCCATGAAATAGAAATGGAATTTATAAATATATAATATCTTAAAGGGAAATGTATTTCATAAACATATTACACATAAAAGAGAAAAATGTTTTATAGAAACCATGGAATTATGAATATCACATTCATATAATGAATACAAATGGAACCATTATATAATTTCTTATTAAGGATTGAGTATCATAAATAATTTCCATCATAGATGGAAAATAATTTTTGAATATATTCTGAAAGTTATTCTTAATTAAAATATAATTTTTCCTCTGAAAAAAGGATTTTTAATAAAAAACCATTTGTAAATCATTTTCATTGAAAATACCTTGAAAACAAATATTGATGGCATGATATCATTTTGAAAACCATTTCCCTTAAAAATAAATTTGGAAAAATTATTAGAAATTAACTTTTTAAACATGAAAATAATGTTTCAATTGATTGATGGTGGAAGACTCCATACACATTTTATGTGGAAAAAAATAACATTTCTTTTTCATGGTAAAAATGATAGAAAAATGCTTCATATGGAATGTGACAAGATGATTCCTTTGATAAAATTTGTAAAAGGAAAAAAGGGTATAACTTTATTTTAATGATCATAGGTTACTAGTTTAATATTATTGGAAAGTATTTTTATAAAACACGGTTTTAAAGTTACATTGGTTTCCGACCGAAGATTACGTAAAGTCAGAATTTTTCAAAAAATCTTAATTTTATTATTTACAAAAAAATAGAAAGTTGTTACCAAAAAATGAATATATCATGAATAAGATGAGGATAATAAATTTCATGATTTTTTTTCAGATAATCATCATATTATTTCATTAATGAAATCATAAATAAAATCAATCTTGAAATGTGATTAGATTGTCTCAATAAACACTTATAACTGGGTAATATGGGATCACACCATCCATGTAAGAAAATAAAATTAAATGAATCATAACATTTCCTGAGAATAATTAATTTTATGTTATAACATGTAAAATATAAGTAGAGAAACCTCGAAAAAAATTTAGTTTCATAATAAAACTAGAGTCTCAAAGAAGGAAAATTGAGACAAAACTCTATTACCGATTGTGTAACTTTTGAAACATAATCCCCATGAAATAATTCCATAAAATGCATATGTGAATACACAATAAATTTAATTATAATATATTTATAATAAACATATCTGTGGTATATAAACCATTAAATAGAATAGAGTGGAGAACATTGCTTGTATCTCACGAAAACAAAATGTGAGATGAAATCCCCTTACCTTGTGTCTTCATTATCGTCGTACTCATTCAAACCACCAATATAATAATTATAAATTTATTATGAATATTTTAAAACCATGTTATAATATCTAATACCTAATATTTTTGTATTTGAACCTTATATTACATTCTTCTTAACCATCATATGTTAAGGTTTCTCATCGTGTAATATTCTCTTTTGTTCTTCATATGTGTCCTAATTTGATATATTATTGGTCATTATAATTATATCATGATTCCGTATTGTAAAAAATGATATAAATTTCTCATATATCTATTAAATTTTTATTATAATAATTTATTTGATATATATGTATGAAATTCAATTCACCATACATGGAGACGGTAGGTTGTATGTCCACATGAACACTATTTCTGATTAATTATCCTATTGAAAGAATGAAATAAAATAAATATATGAATATACATATATATATATATTATCATTACAGTTGATTTATTATATCATATATATATATTATATATTTTCTAAAACCATTTTTAATACAATCAATGTAGTGTATGAATGAATCATATCACATTGAGGGAGCGATAGTCCTCACTTCCTCAAATAAAATTATCATATTAACACCGAATTAAAATTAGAAATATATGTTTTATAAACGGAATAAATAATCATAAATAAATAATAAATATAATATAAAACATATATAAATAGATTTTTGATTATAATTTACACCATGAGAGGCAGTAAGAAAGATTGAATTATCTTCGTTTAATGAAGTGATAGTTCATTGTACACATAAATTGTATGTGAATTACCCATTAGATGGGGGTGTGTATATGTTTAGGTAAACCTATTAGCGTAACAACATACTAGTACATTGAGGATACTAGTTTTCTCTTAAATATAAGGAATAAAAATTTTAGAGGTGGTAGATAAGGGAACACTGGACTCGAGAGTAGATGTTTCCTCTTAATCCATAAAACCCTTTTGGTTTGTGCCAAAATGATTCCATGAATTTCCATCTAAAAATGGATGTATTATTGGAATAATTGAGGGATTTTATGAAGTTTATTGGGTATATATTGGATGAACCTATTAGGTTTGGGAGGTATGAGGATGTGGGAGAGGTGGTAGCCTTTTATAGGGAAGGGAAAAGACTCGCTATGAATTTTTGTAAACAAGTTATGTGTACACAAGATATTAGATTAAAAAATTCATAAAAAACCAAAATAAATAAATAATAAAGGTTTTATAGACGAATTATGGACATACAATGGGTTTTGGACACGTATATATCATTTTGGTCCCTAAGATTATGGTTTTGTCCCCAATTATGTTTAATTTGTCCTCAACCGTTGTGATTAAATTTAATCACATTGAGCAATATATTTGGTCTAAAATTACATTCATATTATTAGACTCTAAATAGTATAAAGATTACCATGGTGGGGTTTTTTTGAAATTATATCTATAGAAGTAGGAAAATAAATATTATTGTTCATCCAGCAGACGGTGCAAAATTATGGGGATTTAAAGTAGAAATATGTTCAAAATTTTATTATGTTTCTATATTCAATTTCATTGTTAGGTTTTTTATAATGACATATATTGTATTAATATTATTATAAATGATCAAATATATCCTTAAAATAAATTTAAATTATAATTTATCATTAATAATTAATTAATAAAATATTGTTTTTAACTAAAAAATGGTATTTTTACTATTTATCCAAAAATGATGTTTCTCAAAATTATCCAAAAAAATTACCCTATGATAATTTTGAAATTTGATAACAAAAAAGTAAAATTATTTAATAAAACTTAATTTTTAAATGTGTTGGAAATTAATTTAATTATAAAAATCAGTTCATTCAAGAAAACAATTTTTTAATCATTAAAGGACATTACCTAAAAATTTTATCTTTCTTTAACAATATGTTTTATCTATATAAAGAAACTATAAAAAAATTGAAAATAATTTATTACTATATATATAACTATGTTTAACGACTAGGTCATAATTTTTTTATTAAAATAATTATAATTATAAAATAACACTTTATAGAATAATTTGTGTTTCATGTAACGTACGCCATGCTAGTGTTTGTGGTAGTGCAAGAAATGTATGTGTTTCAAATAGCATAAGTAAAGTTGGTTTTATATGTTTCTAAATAAAATTTGATATTTCTTTCAGTTCATGTTATGTCATTATTATATGTTGCTCACACTAAGTTTGTTCTATGTGAAAGGAAAGTTTGACATAGTGTTTTAATATATATATATATTTATAACTATTTCCACTATCACGTGAAATGAAAAGTATGATAATAATATTTTAATTCAAAATATAATAATTCAAAAAATCTAAGGGAGTTCAATAATTACAGCCATGTATGTCGATTGGTTCCAACCAATACGGGATAACCAAATAAAAGGTAACATTCATCAACAAAAGTTTTTTTATAAGAATTAAATAAAATTAATATAACTATTAAAATATAAAAAAAGTTAAATTAATGATTATTATACTTTGTAATGATTCGGTCATGAAATAAAACATCACACACATCCATAAAATGGGATACAAAATAATCATTTTTGTGTATGGCATACCACAACCTCCTGAACCAATATCATTCATTATTCAATTACCCCCTTTCATGGAATGTAATGATGATGTAGATACTATTTTTATATTATTTTTATTATATTTGTGATTTATTTATGGTTGGGGGGTTATAATATAACATATATCATCATTATTTTCTTTTTGTAGGTATACAATAACATCATATCTGGTTGTCTAGAATACTACATCATCAATACAATGTGAATCTTTTATACACTACGTGAAATGTATTATGGACTTTTTTAATTAACATATATAATATAGATGAAATTTATATGATATTACATAAATAATTATATTTTTTAAAATATGATTTATCTATTTCTATCATTTAGTTTCACCCACGGAAAAAGTGGTGATGTTGTATGTGGATGTATAGGAGACCGCTTCCTCAAAAGGATGTTTTTATTTTTTACATCACCACATTAATAAGTGTGATATATATAAGTAAAATTTAATAATTAATATGAAAATTTACTAGTTATTATTATTATGTAGATTAGTAAATAATGACCCCTTTAAGTATATTCGACCTACAAAAGTCATTTTGAAACATAAATCAAATTCGGTAAAAACACCCAATGTAAACATAATTGATTATGTAGAAGTATATAACATTGTAATAATTGAAATAAAAATAATAACAATCATGGAAATGTTTCTAAATCAAGTAAATAATTAACTGATTTTCATTATTAAGGAAGATAAAGGCACATATGACCTATCAGACTCAAGGTAAGGGACTTCGTCACAATCTATTTTCCTTGATGCATTTTATGTTATTAATAACATATATTCTTTTATAAGGATTATATACTGACCAATTGGAATATTATTTCATGAATTTAATTCTCCTTATATTATTTGATGTTTTCTAAATGTTAATATTTCATGGGTCTTATTATTCAATTGTCATTAAATTGTGTGGGACACTTTGATTAAAAATTAAATTTTCAAAAGTTTTAATTTCGAAATATTTTCCTCAAAGTCAATAAAATTGATATTATTTTATATATTATAAATCATATTTTTGGTAGATTTTTTATTTTATTCAATGGTTTTCATGATGGAATACTTTTCACATTTTATGTAAGAATCATTTGAATTACATTACACGTAACTAAAGCGATGTTATTTTAATATATATGAAAAATAAAAACTTCTATGCTAATACAAACTATAACACTCCATGATTTCATAGTATGTTATCTCTTTACCATAATTCAATATCTTACGTTACACACAACACCGAGTTCGAGCGCACCACAACTTACCAAACTAGTAGTTCAAAAAGCAGTGATGAATAGTATTAAATGAATTTTGAATTTTATATACTCTATATAATTTTAGAATCAATATTATGTGTTTATTAGACATTATATAAGAACAAATTCATTTTCTCAGATAAAAAATTATTTTTAAAAAAATCCAATTTTATCACCCTCTAATGGCGAACACTTTTTAAAACCAATATTTGAAATTTTTATAAATTAAAATTAATTAAATTCAATTCTTATTTAGATGTGAGAATTAAAAATTTAGATTGGATAGTTTTTTTGTACTTTTCTGATAACTTTCATATTTGGATGAATAGTAAAAAATACAAAATTTTAATCAAAAACAACTTTTTAAATTAAAATAATTTATAGTGTTAAATTATGTATATCAGTGGTTTTAAAATAAAATAATATTATATTTTTATCATTTAATATAATTAAGTCATTGGATGTAATTTCACATTTAAATTGTACATAAACACATGGTAATCTTTTAACGGTGTTTACTACTTAAAAACCCTCTTTCTAGTTTTGACAACGGGAATTAATTTCAAATTAATTAATATAACTCATTTGTTTTGAATTTTGTAAAATAGATAAAAATTTTATGGATTCGGGATATTAAAATTATCTTATGGGGAATTTTTTTTGAAAACATTCAATATTTTATGAATAGCGAAAAACACTACGTTATTGTTTAAAACCGAATTTTAATTAAAAATTTATTATTATTTAAAATTATTTTAATGTAAAAATAGATAAATAATACATATATTAGTTCAATGTAATTTTTTTGATTCATTTCATAATAAGATTAGATTTCTAAAAATTTATTGAATTTTTTAACATCTTTTACCAACCTTCTAGGCCGATTTAAAAATTTGCATAAAACATTATTTTACCACTTATATAAATTAAATTTCAAATATCTGAGAGACATAGTGGACATCAAAATGTAAAATTTGGTTCAATAGGATGAATATAATTGTTTGTGAATAGTAACTTTTGATATTTATTTACCACTGTTAAAAGTAAATGAGGTTATTAAAGTTGAAAATGTTTTTATAATTATGCTAACACATGTACTAATTCTATTGGAGAAGTATATTTCATTCAAAATAAACCATATTAATAAAATAAGGTCCTTTTGGTACACTTGGATTATATTAAGACTTTTATTATTATTTTATTAATAGAAGATTTAAAAGCATTAAATTCGAAGGTAAATAAAAAAACAATTATTAATGTAAGGATATACATAAGATAAATTCGACTATAAATATTTATTTTAAATCTTAAAATAATTAATACATCATGGTATTTTATATATGATTTTTAGACATTAAATAATTAAATTTATTTATGACAAAAAGATGATGTAGTAATTACCTTATTCTTGAATGATCAAAATAATTGATACTATAAAAATTAATATAATTATAAATTGAGACATTTGATGTATTAAATGAATTTTATAGGTTTATATGACATGTTAGGTCTGATTAAATATAATTTCTTCAGTGTGATAATGTTTTTATGAAATTCACAAAAACCAAGTACTAAATTGCGTCAAAATTGTAATAAATTATTTTTTTAAAACAAATACTATATTATTAATTGATATAATATTCTTAAAAATATAATGTTTAACCAAGGGACTTAGATAATTTTAGATATATAAATAATTAACCACTTGAGAATGTCATGGATTTTTATAGTATGTTTATTAACCATTTATTATAATAATACAAGAATACATGGTAAAAGATAAACTACTTAACTAAGAGTTAAATGAAAAAGAAAGGTTAATATAGTGACCTAAAACTATCTAAAACATATTGGTTGAGAGGTGTTTGACCCATCCTTACCTTATCCTCAAAAAAAATCTTTTTAGAGCCATTATAAACTGAATACGATTTTATAATAAAATAATATTTCAAGCTTTTCCTAAAGTGACCCTCACCCTTCTTATAAAAACGTACTTTCCCTTTACTTAATTTCACACCGCCAAATCCATTTTTCTTGGCCTACCCCTGCTCAAATATCCTCCAAACTACCGCTACTTCAACCTATTTGCATTAATTTGATCTGAATAAAATTTAAGTATCCCTTTTGATCAAATCAAATGGAAGAACCAGAAGAAAAGGTTATTACATCATTGCCTCATTCAAAGTTCTCTTCTTCTTTGAAATCCTCATTATTTGTTGTTTAAATACTAAAATAATAAACCTTGGACCTTCTACATACTGAGATGTTATTATAAATATTGTACAACCATGTTCATTATTCTATCCATCCTATAAATGACAAAGTCACCATATGTGCATACGTACAGGTTACCGTATCCACGTCGTGGTGTAGTTTGCTATTCAACACTTTTTTATTTAGATGGGTTTAATAATGAGTATAATTGATGTAAATAATAAAAATAAGATGTTAATTATTCTGTATATATAATACACCATCCAATCACATATGATTTCACCATCAATCGATTGATATCATCGCTCATGTGTACATATGGCTAACCATCTCCACGACGCGATGAGATTCTTGTTTACCATTCAATGATGATTATAAATATATATATATTATTAATTAATATTTAATATATAAAATAATACTTATAATGGAAATATATAGATATATATATTTATTTACATATAACTTATTCACTTACTTCCATTCAATACGATATGAAAATGGAAACAACATTAATGAATACGTACGAACTTCCGTCTCCATAAATGTTGTTTTCCATTTCATATATAAATATATTATACATAATTATATTAAGAATATATGTGATACCTAAATAAAAGTTTATATTCTAAAATCAGTTAAATCATGATATAAATTACACTACCAAGAAGAACAAGTACAAACATGTATGATAAAAAAAGCGATTAATACCAAATATGTAATGTTATCAAAGATATTATTATTTACTATGTATTATAAAGCCATAAATTAATTAATAATGATATAATAAATATGAATATGGTTATTTTATAATTTATTAACATACTATGGTCATTATACAGGAGGTTAAACATATCCTCGACCAAAGTAAAGTATAAGGTAATGGTTAATTCCCCAATCTCATTATTATTCGAGTTTGTTTATGTGAAAGTATTTATTGGGACATTTTTATCATCCTTGTCCATGTTTTATAAAAATGTTTTCAAACTGAATAATTTATGGTTTTGTGGTAGGGCCTTTTTATCATGATTATCATTTTAAATGTTTATATGATTTATTTTTATAAATCTTTATAATTTATTTACTTTTTTCAAACTATTTTAAGGAATTATTTATATGGACATGATTTTTAAAAAATGATAATTCCTTTCAAATGTTTCAAATTGGTATGGGAAACTTTGATATAGAAATCTCTTTTAAACATCATCCTTTATAAATGCGTGACATTGAAATGATTTTACAAAAAAGTATATTTCTCTCAAAGTGTTTTATTGATAATTTTCTAATATTTCAACATCCTTTACTAGATATTATTTTTGATAGAGTTTGATTTTTTATAATATAATCTTACATATCCTATAGAATGAGTTATGATATGTTTGACTATGGATGTGTTAATTTTATAACATTCATGGTTTATGGTTAAAGTATTGACATTTCATATGTTAATTTTAATACGAATATTTTTGTTATGTTTTAGAAATTTTATACGAGGAATTCATTGGACATAGTAAGTGACGTGGGGAGCCCGTTATAGCTTCTTGATGAATTGGTGGGTCTCATAAGACAAACTAGTGTCTTGGCACACGGTGCTGAAAAATATTTTATTTGTAGTATTCGCATGAGTCCCTAACTATGTGGTTATAATGTCCATCATTATGCATTCCCTTGTTGTGAAATTGGTTTTTAAATGTGATTATTTGACTTGTAGAATATCCATGTGCATGTTTATATGGTAATGTTGGATTTATTTTTTCCATATTATATTCAAGATTATGTTTAAAGGATGTTATTTTTATTACACATCTCTTCTTAAAATTTTATAACATTTTCTAAATTATTTACCCTTACTGAGCATTTCATCTCTCCTCATTATTATATTTTATTTTTCCCCGGATTCCATGTAGTGTATTTTGATTGATATGGATTGTTAAACTAGGGGAATAATGCCATTCTAAAAGTATTATTTATGTTGTGTTTTTGGTTATAAATTTTTATGTACATTTCATATATGTAATCTATTTTCCATTATATAAAAACTGATCAGTCCTTCGTGACTTGATTCCTTATAATCATTACAATGTATTAAAATAATGCACTGGCTCTAGGATTATGGGGTCTAGGAGTTACAGTTTGTATTAGAGGAAGTTTAGTACAAACCTTGGGAACAAGATTTAAAAAAATCTTATTAGAGAACATTAAACTAATAGGACCATTGAGGATTAGTATAGAATAAATTCCTAGAATTTTGGTAATTTGGTGACATTGTGAAATTTCTAATCAATACATTCTTGTCTAGATACGTGCATGTAGAGGCGGATCAGGAATAGATGTACCTAAGAGTGAAATATACGACAAGGATTTACAGGCTTGACCTTGGGTATCCTGTTATAGGACAACAGGCCTTGCTGTACTCTTTCGTTCAAAACTCTCAAGGGGATATTCTTAAGATAATTCACATTTTCATTACAAATCATTACGAAGGATATATGAGTGAATAACTCTTGAAAATAAACATTTATATGATTATGGATTATATAAATAAACTATTAATCTTATGTTATGTATTTTACTAGTTTGGAATTACGTATTGTGATTCATAAACTAATCTAGTGTATGTCACTATTTAGAAATGGCACTTAGTAGAATGAATGAGAACTCCAGCAATACACATGATCCAAATAGTTAGAATGATCATTTTTTAATACTCTTAAGCCATCATATGAAATGGAAATATCCTCCCAATTATTCTCACCATATAAAGAAATAGTATAATTTTTTAATAAGATAAGTAATTAATTCTCTAAGTCTTATGGATTTGAAACTAAACAAGATAAAAGAGGATGATAGAGAAAAATATGGATTAATGAAATAAGAGAAAGAAATATTTTCCAACATGTGATAACTATAGAAAGAATAATCCTGGAAAATCCACGAAGGGAATGGGAGTTTTTGATAAGTGTGGTGAAAAGGGACACCATGGTTATGATTGTATGGATATGAAAAAGGTTTCAAATGTATAATGCTTCATCTTTAAGAAGTTGGGTCACTAGGCGAATCAATGTCCCCATCATTAGAGTATACCCCAGATGATGTTATTGGCTAATAATTAAGTTATCATGTTATTGTTGATGAAGAGGAATGATTAGTGTTCTTATGTGGTTATTAATGAATTATGTCATTCAATTGTTGTATCAAAGATTTACTGGTTATATGAATTACAGAAATAAATAAGGATTATATTGTAGTACTATTTTGTTGAGGATTTGAGATTATATGGTACAAAAATAAGTGACTCAACAGAAAGTAAAACTTTTTGGAAAAATACATGGTCGAAGGAAATATAATCATTAATATGGTCCTGATACTGAGTTTGTGATTTTGGAATAAGATATGGTTGATTTGATAAATTATATTGTATATTACTGACTACCATGGAACTCATTAATGATTTGTTTATTTCATCATTGTTGGAGTATTCAAAATTTTGGTATTGGAGAAATATATCTAGTATTCTATATGAAATAAGGGATAATGAATATAATTAGTATGGTTTTATGATAATTCAGGGTGTTACCATGTTATTAGAGAATACATGATGAAGGTACTCACTTTTTATTGTGTGGAAATAAAGAGATATTCGTTTCGTTATATTGACCTTCTTTATAAATTTTTGGACATAGAGTTTGGGAACATGTTTTTGTATAAGTCTAAATATTGGAATATATTAATTTGGAAATTGGATACTATAGTTTATTGTTAAAAAATTAGTATTATTATTGGAATTTTTTTATAAAAAGGAAAATCCGAAGGTCTAGCAACAACCCGTCACGTCCGGCAAGGCTGCGAGACTTGATCCCACAACCGAAGGGAGATAAGGGTGCATCACCGACCACTAGCCTACGTGATGTACTAGATTGTATAATGTAGTTTTTTATATGGTCTGATTGATGAATTGTAAATTCATTTTTTTGGAATCTTATATGATTAGGATAAATAGAATATTTTTGAGGACTGTTATCTTTTGAAGTGAAAGATGAGTTTGTCATAGAAATTACATAAAGAATGGAACTATACGTATCAAGTGTATTTTTTCTCCTAATATTTGAAAAATTAATTCTTAAACATTAGGTGAGGGATCATAAAACGAACAATGTGTTATCCTAATACCTTATACTTTGTTAAAATATTTATATTTTAAATCATCTTAGATTGATGGCTTTGAGGCCCTCAATTTGGCACTTGTTTGTAATTGGTGACCTCAATCAGTCCCAATAAATATTTACGTTTTTTCTCCAATTATGTGTCCTTAATTCCCACCAATGTTATACTATTCAAAACTTAATTTGGTGGTGAAATTTTCATTTCATATTCCCTCTTATTATGAAAAAATTTTAATAACCCTATTTCTAATGTGGATTTTCGACAACAGTATTTTATATTTGAAAGCTTGTAATTTCGAAGAAAAATTTGAAATTGCGAGGCTGTAATTTATTAAAGGATATGAGAATGTACCAACTCATTATTTCATAGTACATTATCACTTTAAAGTATTTCAATAGCTTATGTTACAGGCAATACCAAGTTTGAGCGCATCACGACTTACCAAAATATCCGTTCAAAAAGCTTTTATCAATATTATTAATAGAATTTTGAATTTTATATACTAAAAATAATTTTATAATCCCTATAATGTGTTTCATTGACATAATATAAAAACATATTCATTTATTCATATAAAAAAAGTATTTTAAAAAAAATGCAATTTTACCAACTTTTAATGGATAACCATTTTTAAAACCAATATTTGAAACTATTATATATTAAATTTAATAAAAATTGAAATCTTTTTTAAGAGAGGGAAATAAAAATTTAGTTTTGATAAATTTCTGATGCTTTTTTAATAACTTTCATATTATAATGAATCGAAAAAATACAAAATTTTAATTGAAAACAGGTTTTTTAATCGAAAATATTTATAGTGTAAAATTATGCATTTGAGTGGTTTTAAAGTAAAATTAGATTTTATTTTTACCATTTAATATAATTTAGGTCTTTGGTTGTAATTTCACATTTAAATTGTACATAAACACATGGAAATGAATTGATGATTTTTACTTCTTAAAAACTTGCTTTCTGGTTTTAACAAAGGGTATTAATTTTAAATTTATTAATTCATGTCATATGTTTTTAATTTGATAAAATATACATCATTTTGTGATTCGTAATATAAAAATTATCTTTGGGTGAATTTTTCGAAATTTTTTAAAACATTCTATTTTTTATGAATAGTGAAATACACTACGTTATTGTTTAAAACCAACATTTATTTAAAAAATTATTATTATTGTTTAAATTTTTTTAAATTCAAAATAAATATATAATACCCATATTAGTTCAATGTAATTAACTGGATCCATTTTATAATAAGATTAGATGTATAGACTTTTGTTGAATTTTTAACATCTTTTACCCACCTTCAGGGAAAATTTACAAATTTGCATAAAACATAATTTTAAAATTTCTTTGAATTGAATTTTAAAAATACGAGAGACATGGTTGAAATAATTAATTAAAATTTTGTTCAATATGATGAAAATAATTTTTGTGAATTCTAAAATTTTTATTTTATTTAACACAGTTAAAAGTAAATAGTGTGATTATAGATAAAAATTATATTATAATTACCCTAACAAATGTCCTAATTCAATTGTATGACTGTATTTGTACCAAAATAATAATTAGAGAATAAAATATGATCCTATTGGTTTAATTTTATAAGATTAGGACATTTATTATTTTTTTATTTAAAGAAGAGTTAAAAGTGTGAAATTCAATGTTTAATAACTAAACCATTATTAATATTACGACTTATATAATATAAATTATACTATAAATATTCATCATAAACATAAAAATATATCCTAAATCATGGTGCATTATTTATAATTTTTATACATTAAAATAAATAAATTTAATTATGAAACAATGATGACACAGTAAAAACCATATTATTAAAAGATTAAAATAATTGATATTAAAAATATTCATATAATTTTAAATTGATAATTTTGATGTATTTAACTACTTTTCTAGGTCAACATAAAATGTTAGGGTTTATGAAATACTTTTTTTGACGTTATAATGTTTTTATGACTTTCACAAAAACCAAATACTAAATAGTGTCAAAATAAACATAAATGAGTTTTTAGAACAAATACTATATTATTAATTGTTATAATATTCTTAAAATATAAGGCTCAGAAAAAGTAAATATATATTATTATATATATAATTAATTAACCACTTCATGATCTCTTGCCTTTTTATTGTATGTTTATTAACCATTTATTATAATAATAGATGAATACATGGTGAAATTTAACTATTTAAATAAGAGTTAAATCTAAAAGATAAGGTTAATATGTTCACCTAAACAAGTCTAAAACCTATTGGTTGAGCGTTTTTCGACCAAAACCCACCTTATCCACAAAATAAATCTTTTTGAATCCTTTATAAACTGAATATTATTATATAATAAAATAATATTTCAATCTTTTCCTAAAGAGACCCTCACCTCTCTTATAAAAGGGTACATCCCCTTTTCTTTATTTGACACATCCAAAGTCATTTGTCTTAGACAAACCCTACTAAAATGTCCTTAAAACTTCCCCCACATATAACTAGAGGCCTTAATATGAACAGAATCTAACCTAATGAGCCCTTGTTGATCAAATCAAAAGGAATAAACCAAAGAAGAGGTAATTACATCTTCACCTCTTTAAATGTTCTCTTCTTCTTCCACATCCACTTTTATTTTTAAGTTTAAATACTAAAATAATAAATCATGTACCTTATACATAATAATATGTTATTAATAATATTGTACAACCTTAATCATTATTTTATCCATCCAATTAATGAAAAAGTCACTATATGTGTGTACATACGGATAACCGTCAATTCATTATGGTGTAGTTTGTTATTCGACACTTGATTATTTGGATGGGATTAATAATGAGTATAATTGCTTTAAATAATAAATATTTCATGTTAATGATTCTGTATATATAATATACCATTTAATTCCATATTTGTTCACCATAAATTGATTGATATCATCATTCGTGCATACATACAGCTTACCGTCTCCACTATATGATGAGAATCACATTCACCATTCAAATATGATTATAAAAAAATATTATTATTAAGTATGTAATATATGAAATAATAATTCTACTAGAAATATATAGATATATATATTTATTTATTTACATATATCTCATTCAGTTACTTGCATTCAAAATGATATGAAAACAGAAACGGCGTCTATGCGTACGTACAACATATCATCTCCATAAATGTTGTTTTCCTTTTCATATATAAATATAGTGTACATACTTATTTTATGAATATATATGATAGATAAATAAGGTCTTATATTGGGGAATCAATTAAATCTTTAAATAAGTTATACTATCAAGATGATCAATTTAAAACACTAATGATAAAGAAAGCTATTATTACACAAAATGTTCTTTTTACATATAAATTATTATTAAATAGATAGTATAAGTCCATAAATGAATCAATATTTATATCATAAATATGAAAATGGTACTTTTATAATTTAATAAAATATTATTGTCATTAGAAAAGTGGTTAAACATACCCTTGACTAATGGAAAGTACATGTTGAGGGTTAATTTCTCAATCTAATTATTATTCGAGATTGTTTATGTGTAAGTATTTACTTGGATATTTTTTTCATCCATGTCCATGTTTCATAAATTTTTTTTCAAAATAAATATTTTAAGGTTTATTGGAAGGAAATATTAATCAATATTAGTATTTTAAACGATTAAATGATTTATTTTTATTTACCTTTTTAATAAATGATCATGTTTTAAAAATGATTTTAATGATTTATTTAGATGGAAATGATTATTTTAAAATGTTAATTCCATTAAAAAGATTCAATGTGTTGTGAGACACTTTTATTCAAAAATCTATTTAAATTAATTCCATTATAAATGTGTGACTTTTAAATGATTTCACAAAAAGGGATATTTCTCTCAATGAGTTTTACCGATCATTTTAAAAAATGTCAACATTATTTATTTGATATTATTCTTGATTGAGGTTGATTTGTTATTATAAAATCTTCCATATTGTATCGAATGATTTAGGATATGTTTGACAGTGGATGTGCTATTTTTATACCATTTATGGTTTACAGTTAATGTTTTAGCATTTCGTATTATAGTTTTAATACCAATGTTTATGTGATGATTCAATATTTAATATGAAGAATGCATTAGACATAGTAAGTGATTGGTGGAGCCCGCTATATATCCTTGATGATTTGGTAGGTATCATGAGACAAACTAGTGTCTTGTAACAAGGACTTTTCAACAATATTATTTGAAGTATTGGAACGAGGCCTTGACTATGTGCTTATGATGTACGGCCTTATGCATTCTCTCTTTATGAAATTAGTTTGTACATGTGATTATTCGACTAGTTGAGTATCCATGTGCATTTTTATACATTAATGTATGATTTATTTTTTCCATATCGTGTTCATGTTTATGTTATAAAGGCTTCTGTTTTTAATACACATCTTGACTTAAAAGTTAAAAGATTCCACAAAATTATTTATCTTTACTGAGCATCTGAGCTCACCCCTTTATGATGTTTTATTTCTTCTAGGATTCAAAGATGTGTATTGTGATTGATATGGAGGGTTAAGCTAGGGGATAATGTAGTTATCAAAAGATTATTTATGTTGTGATTTATTTTAGGAATTTTTATGTAAGGTTCGTGTATGTAATCTATTTTCCAAGTCTACTAAACTGATCGGTCATTCAAGACTTGATTCTTAGTAATCATGCCAATATATTAATTTAATGCACCAGATCCAAGATTCTGTGGCCAGGGAATTACAAGAAAATTTTTAAATACATAGATTCATATAAAAGACATCAGAATTTTAAAAGAAAAATCATCCCATATTTACCTTTTTGGGTATTTTTTTTATTGAAAATTGGTTTCGAAAATGCAATAATTATTTTAATAATATCAAAAGTTTTCTTATAACTGAAATTAAAATTTTATGAGTCACATGTTGAAAAAATAGATTTTATTTGTTATGATTATGTTATAGGTCATGGAAAATTTTAGAAGTGCTTATAATATAAACAAATAATGGGTGGTATCTTGATAAACCAATGTTGTGTAAGCCTATGGTATCCCTCTAATGCATTTGGTATATATGTAGACCATATGGTTATTCCATTTATAAGTGTGTCATGTATAGAAGTTTACATCATGGAAATTCCATTAATAATAATTGAATGAATAATTATTTCCAACGATATTTTTTCTGTGTTATATATTCATGTTATAGACATTATGGTAATCTTATGATTAATAAAGGTTTATAAAGGATATTATTTTAAAGGAAATAATGTAATACTCATTTAGGATGAAAATTATTACCTGATGATCATGTTTTATTACATTAAAATTCATTAAAAGAAACATTTATGTGTTATTTGTTTCATTGAGTTTTCCAATGAAATTATTTATGAAAATATTTGGGTAGATAATGTCATTATCTTGGGTAATAAAATAAAAAACAATTTCACTAAAGATGTTTGTTAAAGAAAATATTCCAATAGAAATGTTTTTCATTTTATAATTTCATATCACATTATGTTATTTTTGTGATAATCCCAAATCATACAATTTCATCATTGTGTTTTAAGAATTAATAGGGACAAAGAGGAGGTTATGATCAAAATTGTGTAGATGTCATTTGATTAGAAAACATGTAACATTTTTAAATTTTTCTAACATGGGTAAAATTGAAAGTAATCAGATGTGTACACTTTGTAATGTATGGTTCTAATATATATGGTTTATGAAACAATTCAATGATACTCTAATATTTTACATATCAATATAATTTTAATAATGATAATTATTTTATAAGAAACTAGAATATGATTTGTTTAAGGAAGATACGTTATATTGGTTTCATAGGAAATGATTAAACAACATTATATTCTCAATTAGTGTAAATATCATTACCTTGAAATAATTCCCATTAAAATAAACTTGAATTTATATTGAGCTTTATGATTATAGTGTTTTTTCACATAATGTATGTTTTTTAAAAATTTCCTTCCACAGAATAAAAAACGAACCTATTGTTGGACGGAGTAAAGAAGAAAATATCATTCTAATTAAATATTCCAATATGGATGTAATTATAATAGAGATGGTTTTTGATTCATGGATCAGTTGACACATTCTATAAATGGTGATAGTTTCCATCAAATAGAGAAACCATATCAAATATATAATAACACAATGATGGAGGGAATATTTATGAAACAACCTTCCCCATCATTCATAGAATCATCATACCCTTTGATAAATAAAGGATTGATTTAATCCCTATAAAATATTTTCGATGGATTGGTTAGTATGGATTACCAAAATGAAATGCTTAAAATTTGACATTTTGATGGTGATTAAAATGATTACTGGTTAATGGTTTATAATGGTAGAGAAAGTGAAGATATTGATGCTTTGTAGTGGGACAAATTTAAGAATATATTCATTGAGAAATATTTTCTATGGTTTTTTGACTTATGATGGAAAAAATATTATTCAAATTTATAAAAAAGGAGTAAGAATTTGATTGATGTATCTGAAGAATACATCACTCTATTAGGGATATATGTCCAAAATATTATTTGTGGTATTGATACAGCGATAATATTTTTTGCTTGGGATTGATGCCAAGATATCGAATGGAATTGGTGTCTCAGGAATTTAGAAGTTATGATAAAAATATTTTATGAGTTGGGGGGAATAAAATGATTTTTTTCAATGACCATGTTTCCCATTTTAACAAGTAAATAAAGAATTTTACATAGAATGAAATAGGAAAAAATTAATCAAATAAGACCAGAGGTATGAAAACTGGATTCTAATATTATGATATGCATGGATAAAAAAATCCTAGAAAATGTATTTTAAAGTCTATGAAGTTCTTTTGATGTTCTATTTTTTCATATGGATTATGACTAAAATTTTTATTACTAAAAAATAAATAAAAATTCAAATCTAACTTGTTTTAGTTGAAATGAGTTACGGAATAAAGATAATCGTTTTCTAAAATTGATTAAATTGGCTCGAAACTAACACGATTTAATGAATATTGGCATGGAAAAATATTTTTTTAATACTGTGGATAATTTTCTCTGCTAAAAGAAGTGGTAAGATGTGTGTCTCTTGTTTATTAAAATTATTCAAATACTCATTTTGAATATCTATAATTGTAATATTTCCTTTCTAAAATATATTAAATTAAATTAAGAATATTTCTTCATGAATGTGATATAGATATTTAAAAAAAAAATTGGGTGGATATATTAAAGAACCCATGATTTATTGGATCCAAATTATTTCCACCAGTGGTATCGTCATTCAGATTTTTTAAATCCCCAGAGTATAGGTTGATATCATTTTTTGCATAGATTAGCCTTTTGTTTAACATTATTAATTATATTACAATGAAAATAATATTTTTCTAAATGATTTCATACCTTTAATAATGTACCAAGAAGTTGAAAAATTGATTAATGATGGTCGGGAATGGTATCTAGGTCATCTTGTTGAAATGAATGAAATATTTATGATTAGTTACATCCTTTTAGAGAATAAATGTATAGTTGATTTTCAAGATGATTTTCATGGTGTTATTCAGGATTGAGATATTGAATTTAATATTGATTTTGTTTCTAAAGCTAATCCTATTCATATACCCAATTATAACGTGGATAATGATTTATAAAATGAATTGAACAATCCATTGAAATAATTCATCGATTATAGATTCATTCATCGCAGTACTTATCCATGGCATGGTTCAATTTTTTTTTTGAAAAAAAGAGAGAGTTCTATGACAACTTGGATAGATTTTAGAGAAATTAATAGAATCACTATTATTAAATGCTATCATTAACCTCCTATTAATTATTTTTTTGATCATGTACAATGATCTAAGACTTTTTTGAAGATTGATCTATGTTTTAGTTACCATCAGCTGAATGTGAAGTATGATTTAATTTTAAAGACTTACGTTTGGAAGACATATGATTATTATGAGTATATAGTCATGAGCATCGAGGTTATCAAATACAATTGTTATATTTATAAATGTTTGAATAGATTATTCCATTAGTTTTTTGATCTATTTTTGGTTGTGTTTACATGTTGTTTTTTATATATTGTCAAATCCAACAGTAACATTAAAGGAACTGATGTATTATTTATAAAAAATTAAATTAATATAAACTATATGGAATGTTTTGTATGATTGAATTTTGGTTTCAAAAAAATTTATTTCGGGAGATTATTATTTTTAAAAATTGCTTAAATATTGATTATTCTAAAAGAAAATATTTTGAAGAGTTGAAAAGACATAAAATGTCACAAATATTCCTATTTTTCATGGATTTGATTTTCAATATTGAGGGATTATTGAGCATATTATTATGTTATTGTCCCACAAACTAAGTTAACATGAAAAGGATTTAGGTTCATATATAATGAAGAATGCGAAGTTTGTTTTCATGAATTGAAAAAGGGATTGGTCAATTCCCCTATATTAGAAATTCCATCTAGAAATAATAGAGTAGTCATGTGTATTGATGTTTCTATAAAAAAACAAGGTTGTTTCTTGATTAATAATTACAAGGTGATATCGTATACTTCACATTAGTTTAAAAATAATGTGTTAAATTATCCTACGTATTATATTAAACTAGTGGATTTAGTTTTTCTATGGAAATTTTCTGGATTCATTTGTATAGAGTGAAGTGTGAAATATAGACTGATTAGAAAACATTATAGTATATATTCAATCAAAAATAATTTAACACGAGATAGATATAATGGATACAACTGATCACATATTATTCTTACATGATTCATTTTTATCCTATATAATAAAACATGTTGATTGATTCTTTGAGTAAAAAATAATAATGCAACATTTACTATATTATGTTTCAAAAACCACACTATTTTTACTAATTTGATTAATTTTAAGAAAGTGTTTTTGATGTAGGGGCACCCTCTGATTTGGTTAAAGTTATAGTGTAGTAAACATTGTTAGAAGGAATTATGATTGATATTTATGATGATCATTCATTTTTTATATAGTAATATTGATTTTTGAGGGTTAATATTCCTAATTATATTATTTACGAATAAGGATTTATATTATCTGGAAAAATATAATGTGTGTCATTTGATTTAGATATAAGAAAAGTGTTATTGACTGAAGCTCATATCACATAATTTTATGTTCATCCAAGAAGAACTTCTATTTAACGAGACCTTGAAGAGTATTACCGGTGGGATAGAATGAATAAAATCATATTTCTAAATTCACTATAATGTGTTACAATTGGAAACAAGTTAAATAATAATGGAAGTTGTAGAAGGGGATGATTCAACAATTTCTATTTCCAAATTTGACATGCGAGAATATATTAGTGGAATTAAGGGTAGATTAATTAAATCATCACATTTCCATCCCATTCAATATACTATTCCATTAGATCATCTCTATCAACTATATCTAAATGAGGTAGTATAGTTACATGGAGTTACAATATCAATTGTAGAATATTGTGATCCCATTTTTAAATCAAATATATTGAATGGACTATGAAGAATTCGGTTACTAAATTAATGTTTCGTATGACTTTTCTTCCTCAATCTGATGGGAAACAAATTTGATGATTCATACATTGGAAGATATTCTTTGGTCTTTCTAAATGTATTATTATGGAATATTGGATTGACATCATACCTTGGTTAAATTCTAAAAAAATAACAGTTTTAATTATATAATATAAATGGAACAATTTGAATAATTAAGAGGAAACTAGTGAAAACCCCCATTTTTAGGGTGATGTAGTTGAATGGAATTTGATGGGGTCTGAGTTGGTAAAGAAAATAATAGGGAATGTTTAGTTGATTTGTAAACACAAATGGACAACTCAAAGCATATAAGAAATTTACATAGATATGAATAGGAAATATTTATATTTCTAGTTTTTTGTCCATGTCTTTCTAAAAGTTTTTCTATGTAGGTGTGTGGTGTTTTTTAGTATGAATGGGAAGATATTTACAAGATTCATTGGACCATATGAAATGACAGAGAATGTTATACCAGTTTCTTAACAAGTACCCATTCTATTGAGTCTATCCCTACTACACAAAATATTTCATGTTTCAATGCTATGAAAATAAATACTGGATTTATCACATGTTTAGTATCCTAAATTAGTTTAGCTAAAATAGAACCCTTCTCATGAGTAATAACCAACACAGATTTTTTACCATAAAATTCATGTATTGGGGAACTAGGTAATTCACTAGTTTAATGTTTATGGAAAACCCAGATGGTTATATAAGAATCATGGGATTTTGAAAATTCAATTTGGGAAACATACCCAAACTTGAATAATATGCATATAAAATTTGTGAACACAATTTCCAATAGGGGGGAGAGTGTAACCATGTAGTTAATCATCGAATTTGAATTTTTCATATTAATTGATATTTTTTAATTAGATAATAATTTTAAATTAAAAGGTACATTATGTTCAATAGCATATATGACATAGAACAATGAGTTTCTATATAAATATTGTTTTTTATGAAAGACCGAGTTATATAAAACAATAATCTAATGATAATATTAATATTTAATTTTAAATTTATTGCTTATCGTTATAATGTAGGGTATGAATAAGACTGGCTATATTTTTTTATAGATTATTATGATATTTTCTTACATTTGTCTTATAAATTTGATATTCATATGACAAAAATAAATCAATTTTTACTATAAAAATATTGTAGTTATATGGAACATATTTTTACCGCATTTTAATTTCGTACTTGATTTAAAATTAAATTTTGAAAATTTTATAAATTTCATGTTACAAAATAAAATTCATTTTTTTAATATTAATATAAAACTTACCATGAGAATCTTGATAAATTATATAAAAATATATCCAATTAAGGTGATTGGAATCAATTTCAAATTTGAATTAGGTATAAAAATATTTCAAAATTTTGAACAATTTTACTTCATCATTATCAGATAAATGCTTATAAAAAGAAAGAGGGAAAACAACAAGATGAAGGGGCCAAGAACCCCATTAAAGGAGGAATAAGGATGCCTAAAATAATGCACACTATGAGAATATAATTTAACTAGGTTAAGCCTCTTGGGATTTATGGAAAGGAAATCCTGAAAGAAAACATTATCCAGTTCCTTGACATGAATAGACGCAAGATGGTCTACGACCTGGTTCCCCTCTAGCACGATGTGAAGCACTTTGGTGGAATTTTGGATCATGATCTGGAATTTCTAAATGATATAGTGAATCTCCCAAGGGGTGGTGCTAATGCCTTGTATGTAATTGTGATGAATTAAAAATTTTGTTTCATCCTTCATTAAACATATCCCTTTCTGGCGGTAGAGGGTAGACCAGAAAACATTGCCTTCGCCTTCTCTTATAGCGAGGAACCATGGCCATGTCAAGAAAAAAATGGAATGATGACCGAACCTAGAGAAATTTGAACCACCCCACAATCCCTAAGGACCACCTTGTTGTAGGATACCTCAGTATTCAATTTGAGGCCCATGCTCGGTGGGAACCAGAAGAACTATTAGCTTCTAGTGTAGCTTCTAACTCAGGGGAATTTCTAGAAAAATATTGAAGAATTTTTAGGGAAGGTTCATCTATCAATTAGTGTATAAGCCTGACCATTCCCATTAGATGGTTCTTTGTTTGGATGATTATAGACTAGGCAAATGAATGGATGGCCTCATATCTGGATTTATTACGAGCCTACCATAAAATCCAGCAACCCTCCTGTAGGACCATGGTGTGGTAAAAATTCTCACTACCCCACTCCCCCATTCCATGAAACCATCGGTCAAGAAATGGCATATCAGCCAAGTTGGAGTCATTGATAGTAGTAAACTCACCAAAATACTTCCAAAAAGCCTTTCCCAATCACCCTTGAAGAACATATTCCAGATACTTTCATCTTGGTGGTTGGAGTTGCAGGGGAACTGAGAAGAAAGAAGAATACCACAATGATTAATATTATCATCAGTGTGGATATCCTTGTGGACAACCTCCAAGAATGAATTTTGTGCCTCATGGGGACTCCCTTAGGCCGTATAATCTCTTCATATGTATCACCCTATTTATTAGGAGGAAAAAATAATTATAGGAGAAGATCCCCAAGGGGGAGAGGGAGAATACACACTTGTCTAGTTCAATGTTGAGGTCAATGAGATTTAAATTTTCCAATAGATACTTGTCAAGATATGCTTCAATAAAATATGGGTTATTGCTAGCCTTCTAGAAGGTGATCATTGTGTTTGGACAACCAGGGATGCCAATAATATTCCCTGCCCAATTGTGATGCCAAAATGGAAAGTCCCCCTACCCAACTATCTATCTAGAGTGGGGATGAAGGGAATTTATGAGAGGGAGATGACATAATAGAGAGGGAAAGGGGGACCTGAGACCCGCAACCCATTCCCAGAGTGAATGATATGCATGGTTATCCCCCACAGAAAACATTTCTCTAGAACATCCCAAGCCAGACGCACATTCATGCATAACAGTGTGTCATCAAGACTGTGAAAGTTGATTCCACCTTCCATAGAAGGTCTTGACTCCCTGTTCCAAGAAGCCCAATAATGTTTCCCTTCTATAGAGGATCCAAAATAAATCCAACAAAGAGTATATCGATTTTGGAAATTAAACTTTTTGTGACAATAATGGAAGAGATTAGATGGATGGGTATAACAAGGAGGACGATGTTCACCAATGATATCTAACCCCCAAATGATAAGAATTTGTTCTTCCAGTTGAGGAACCAGTCCAAAATTCTTCTGATTATGGATTCAAATTCGCAAACACACAACCTACTTGAGGAAATAGGGGCTCGAAAATACTCTATAGGTAAGGAACCTTCCTGCATATCAATGGAGTTCTGGATTGCGGAAATCCGAGAAGAGGTACAACTGTTAGAGATATAATAGAACCTTTAGCCCTTGTTTCTAACATGGATGCTACAAAGAAAGTAACCCTCAAGATCTCTGTTGAAACCTCTTATGGATCATTTTTTGGAATTAAAGAAGAGAACTGTGTCATCTGCAAACATCAAGTGAGAGATGGATGGAGCTCTCATTATTCTATGATATTCCAGCACCTTTTCATTCTAAATGGTTCTATGGATAAGGCTACTTAGGACATCCTAGTATTAAATAAAGTGACCCATTCATAGGGGGTCACCCTACCTTCAACCATGAGTTTCCTTTATGAACCCATATGTTTTCTACATATAAGTAATCACCAATCAGGAAGTTCTAAAGAATCAAGAAAACTATCAGAGATCCATGAGAAGAACCCCGTAATTGTCAGTACCATGATCATGAAACTCCACTCGACCCGTTCATAATCTTTTCTCATATCAATATTGATGGCTAGGTTGGAACCATGTGTCTTGAGTTTAATGTCTCAGATCATTTCATGGGTGATGGAAATAGCTTCCTGGTTAGAAAGACCCTTCACAAACACATGTTTATCCAAGTAGATACACTGCGGAATGTGAATAGATAGCCTCATAATGAGAATGATGTCCAATATCACGTACGAGAGATGGCACATACTCATCAACCTATAATGAGAGATTGAGGAGGGTTTCCTCATCTTGGGGAGTAGAACTACGGTCTTAGAACCAGAAACTCAGGGTAAGTAGCCCCCTATGATGAATTCATGGATAGCAAAGATAATATCAGTTTTCACCGTATCCCATGATTTTGGTAGAATGATACTAGGAAACTATCAGGCCCCGTAACACAATTGGGATTAAGCCTCAGTATTTCCTCTTGAATTTCCTTCTCCTCAAGGATCACAATCATCCTCTCACTGGATAGAGGAGAAAGTTTGTTGGGAATCACCTCAAACCCCCCATCCTCCCCAAGATAGTTTTTGGGTAAGTGTGAGTTAGGCCCAGTAAGGACGGACTCAAGAGAGGTCAGGGCCAGACCCCCCCCCCCCACCATGTCTCTATTATTTGTAAACATAATGTCCTCTGGTATGATGTTCGGTTGCACCGTATGTTTTCATTCCTTAATACACACGTGGAATAAGGATGTATTACTGTCTCCCTCTCTTAGCCACTGAATCCCCAAAAATGACTCTCGCCAGGCATTCTTGACAGAGAATCATGTCCACCATAGCATCTTTCATGTTGGATAACTCCTCAAATATCTGGTCATCCCATGCATCTTCCAAACTATGCTCAAGCCATTAAACATCATGCATGGATTAATCAATATCATTATGACATGGAGATATATCTTTCTCCCACTCCTATATCTTTTCCTTAAGGCGTCTCAACAAGTTGTGAATGTCCACCCTTGATGGCCCCTAGGTTGGCTCTCCCAAGCACTGTATACAAGTTCATGGAAGCGTGGGAGGTTTTCCCATTGATGAAAATAATAGAAAGATTCGTCATGGAACTGACTTAAAGATATGGAAACCATAAGAGGGTAATGATCATGACGATTAGAAGATAACATGTTTTCCAATTGACTAAACGTTACTATATGTGGAAAATATGACTTATAAACTTGTCCAAACCCAACTTTATTTCCATATTTATACCATTAAACAAATATTATATAATTAATTATTTCTTATAAGACATGTTTTTGGTAAAACGTTTGTTTCAACATAATGTTTTTCATAAACTTCCTTATTTTTCAATCTCTCACTTATAAATGGACACCACCTCTCCACCTCACTTCACACACATAAAAAACTTTTTCCTATCCATAAACAATAAAAATACCTTAACAAATTCCATCACATCATCCTATAATCTATAAATAATGCATTAATTCAACCATGTACAATGATTGGTTCAAACATAAATTAGATACTTGAAGAATATATAATGTTCACCAACATAAATTTTGTATTATTTCTTTTTAAACTCCTTAAAAAATATTATATCATGATTAAATAATAACCACATAATATTGAGTATCATAATATTTTTTAATTTTATGTTTAAAACAAAATACATCACACACTACCGTCAAATGGGATAAACAATAATCATTCCTGTGTATGGCATACTACTGCGCCCCGAACCGATGTTGGTCGTTCTTCTATTACCACCTCTCAAGGTTGGTAGTAATGATGAAAATAATTTTCGTATATGATATATATGATTTTTTTGGTTTTATTTATTCTTTTTCAATTTTTTTTAACACATACCACCGTAATTTCTATTTTTTGGGAATACGATAACATCATTTGTGGATGTGTGGACTACAGTCACGTCCATGTTATGTGATTCATTCACGCATTACGTGGAAGTAATTGTCGATTTTTTAAAACTATTTTTTTATTCATAATTTCAATAATATATTCATGATAAATTTATCTTCATATACGTATAAAAAATCACATCCTTTCGTAGTTATACAAATACTAAAAATGTGATAATGTCATTTGTGGATGTTTGCACTGCCTTCACCTCAATGTGATGTGATTAATTTTTTTGATCAACACATAAAAAGAATTATATATATATATAATTAAATATGTAATATGATAATTATTTGATGATTATTATTTAGGATATGTTTATGTAGTGACCACTTTGACTCTAGTCTACCTACCAAAGCCATTCTGACATATAATACAAATATGGTCAGATGTCACAGCATACACATATTTGAATATGTATTTGTATATAATGTGTAAATTAGGGAAATGAATGTGAGAATAAATATGAATAAGGTTCTTAGGAATATAAATAATTTCCATAAATTTATGATTCTAGAAGATAAAGACACACGTGATAAGTAAATCTCAAGGAATATGGCTTTGTCTCAATCTACATTCATTGAGGCATGTTTTGATGTTTTACACCAACCATATATTATGAGGTGTATATAAATATCCCTGAAAAATATTGTATCATTATTTTTTAGTCTCATTTTATGTTGATATTTGAAAAACATTAGTTCTTAATATATATTATGATTAAATTTCATAAACATACTTTGGGGTACTTTGATTTAAAAATATATTTTTAATGTATAAATATTAAAACCAATAATACTTTCCACTGTGTAAATATTCATGATATTATTTTATATTTTTTAAATTGAATTTTATGCTTATTTTTTATTTAATGAAATGGGTTTCAAAAAAGAAACATTTTTATTACTTTAGAATGAAAGGATTGGCATTCCATTCATGTTTCAAGAAAAATTTTATTTTAATTTTATATGGAGATAAAAACATATCTTCATCGATTAATATTATTTTACGTTTCTATTCATCCGAATAGATTATGTTTTTAAAAGAAAAATAAATCTATTTATTCCTTATTGGGTATTTTTTATTGGAAATGGGTTTATTAAATGAATTCATTATTTATAAAAGATCAAATGTTTTCAGATATGTGAAAATTAAATTTAATTAGTTACATGTGGATAAATGAATGATATGTTATTGTAAATATGTTATTTCTGGTGATAATTTTGAATGGTGGTTACGTTAAAAACCAATTACACATGGTTCCGTGATAATCCAACTATGGGTGGGTTCATGATAGCACTCCAATGCATTGGTTTTGGAATTTGACTGTATGGTAATTATATTTATATGCTTGTAATGTATAGAATTTTACTATATAGTTATTAAATTTATAATAATGAAAATTATAATTAATTCCTAATATACTTTTATGTCTAATAAATTCTTGATATGGGTTTTATGGTAATCATTAGATTACAAATAGTGTAATGAACAAGATTTTTATCAAAGGAAATAATTTAAGACTTCTTTGGCATGTATAAAATTAAGTCATGATAAATATTTCTGGAGGTAGTAATGTTTTCAATGAATCTTATATCTAACTATATTTTCATACATTTACAGTGATATAATTTTTAATAATATGTGGCATAGAATAAGTGTTTTAAATAAGATGGTTTAAATTTTAATCCCTAATGTTTTTAAATAATATTTTCATTAAAAAATGGGATTCAATATTTTCATTCATATACAATACTTATATTTTGTGCTCATAAAATATATTATAATTTTTTTAATAGGTATTTAAGAATTAATAAAGAAAAGAATAAGAAAAAGATCAAAACTATGGAGATTTGATTTAAAAAATGAATCTTTATAAAAAACGTATATTATTGGAAAAATTAATACTAATTCAATGTTTCCACTTCATATTTCAATTATCCTTTATATATGGGTTATGAAATAATTATCTAAAACATTAAAGCTAAAGAGGGCCACCATATTGAAGTATTTATAATCATTGACTAATGACAGTAGAATACATTAATATCATGGAAGGGACCTCATAAAATAAAAACAAATTATTTTTTATATCTTAATTTATTTTTAAATTTAAAATATGGTATAATTCCATAAAATTATTTATAATCATTTATACCATGAAATTTAAAATAGTTAAAAAATAATGGTATATTATTTTGAAAGAAATAAAATTATTATTATTTTGATTAATTTTGATATATAATGAATTGGTTTGGTAGTTATAAAATATAAATGATACTAAAGTGGTTTATATTAAAATAACATTTCATCATTTTTTTATTGAATAAACATTGAAGAAATAGTCTAAATAGATAAAATTACATTTTAGTTGAACATATATTTTATAATTGATATTAAATGTATTGAATATTAAAAGGGAAAATTTATGAGGGGAAATGTTCTAAAATGTCATCCATAGATGATTTTTATCGATATTTTAAAGAAGATTTAAATTTATGATTCTTAAAGACATAAAATGAGTTTCTACAGTTAATTTTTAAAATATTTAATTAGAGTGTTAAAATAAAAGATATTTTTTAAATTGATAGAAAAACAGAATGAAATTTATTGGCTAAAAATGTTTCAATATTAAATTTCTTTTCATTGAATCTAGTTTCATTTGGATACACTATACATTAAAACTATATTAAGTTTTTCATAAAATTTATATAATTCCAACAGTAGTTTAATATTATTTTTAAAAGTAACCTCTACCCCTCATACATTCACAATGTTTGAGCTCTCTTGCTCAACAACAATCTTCTCTAATACCATACGAACATCCTTAGACATGTTCAATAGCATTTATTATTTCAAAAATACCATATCCTCTAAATATATATTTCTTATTATAAAATAATAAATTCTACATCTTCAATATAATTATTTTTTATTATGGTGATGGAAAAACCAAATTTCACCGCCATTCAATCATGTGGGAAACAAAAATGTCCATCATACTTATTTGTTGTCTACCCCCTATATAATGAGATTCATTTTTTTCATAATAAAATCAAATTGATAATAATTCTGACGAATCTATCATTATATATTATATTTTTAGTGATATTATACATATAAAAAATAGAATTGTTATTTAAATTTTCTTTGTTTACATTTATCGAATATTGGACACATCACTCATGAATGTGTACAGGACATTACCTCTAAAAAGTGATATATTATAATTTTAATTGCTTATTTACATGAAATTTTATAAAATATAAAAACAAATTACAAAATATTACCTTAAAATAATTATCATTATAGAGACGATTGATCCATAATTGATATTAATGGATCATGACTACCAAACAAAAATGTACATGGAAACTACATTTGTAATCACCTATAATAATGATTTTAACAATGAATTAATTAAACGGATGATTATATTTTATAGGAAAGTAAAATATCAATTTATAGGTTTAGATATAGTTCTATAAAATATTTACAATATATATATATATATCATATTTGAGTTTTTAATATGTATGAAGAAAGTTATAACTTGAGACAATGTTTTCTATTATAATCTCATTGTTTTAGTATTACTAATAATAAATATCTATTGATGGGAATTTTATATATCCTATAATTTAAATGGATATATATTTAAATATCCTAGATATATTACTATATTTTTCAAATATTATTATAATAATTCTTTACTATGTATTTAAAATTATCAAGATGGTGATTTCAATAAAATGCCAACATTATTCCATGATTGGTTAATGAATACAATAATCAATGTCTACACTCATTATAACTCTATAATAATAAAACTAAAATATTATATAAGTATTTTAAATATATCATTTTCAATACCATTGAAATTATTTAGAATGATTTCCAAATGAAGCATTCAAATTGATTTCTGAAGAAGTTTTTTTGAATTATTAAAAATCATAAAAAGGAAGTTATTCTTTTAATTATTAATAAAATTAATATATTTTCCCAAAACCATGAAAATTATTTTAATTTTATATTCTTAAAAATGATTTCATTCTTATATTATAATAATAATAAAAATTCAGTATTATATGATTTTTATTTAAAATGTTATCATAGGAAAGAGGATATTTTTTATGTCTCAAAAAAATGATTTAATGATAATTTATTGATATTTCTCATATATGTTATCTTACTTTATGGATCTTCATGATTAACTATAATTATGGTAATATGATACAATAAAATTTCATTCTTATGATTTATTATGATTATGATAATTCTCTAAAACATGTTTCTTTCCCATGGAATAATTATTATATTATTATATAATTATAAAAACATTAATTTCAATGGGTTAAGATGTGTTTATTTAAATAATGGTTTATGAACGTGTGGAATACTGTGTATGATTTTATATAACATATTTTTGCACATAACAAACCTTAATTTAATTATGTATTTTCTTTTACCTCATAATATAATTCTTATAATTTTTTTTATCTACTCGATCCAAGATAGAGGAGAAGTTGGGATGCCTCACCCACTATGATATGTGAAACGTGTGTTGAATCATGATCCACTATGAAAGGATATTCTGGGTTGATAACCATGGAATATGATATGGTTTCTAGGAATATTATGTTTTCGTACTCTTATTGCATAATGATATGGTTATGATTTGAACTCTTGTATCTTGCTTGATTGTAAATGATTCCCAAATCGTTTTTACATAAAATTATTTTTTCGTGACTCATTATTAAGATCAATTAATTGTTGGGAATGTTATTATAATCATAATTAAATGTTCTAATATCATTATCCTCATTATATTATATCATATGAACATTGATTGATATCTACCATGTTTTCCCTTACTAATAATTGATCTTGCCCCTAGTTATATTTTAATATTGTCTTCATGAAAAAAATTGTGGTTCATGAGCATAATTATTTTAGAGATATATTGAATACTCATCGTAAATATGTAATATATAATTGTGTTATCATTGGGTTTCAATAGTTATTATTATAATTGGTTTAGTTAATTTTAAATTTAATATAATGAGGAATAAGTGAATAATTAAAATAAAAACCTATATGGATCTTAATGTGAAAGAAGATTAACCATTGTATTTATATATTGATAAGGAGGTGATATTCTTGAGGATAGAAAATGAATGATTTTTCCAAAATTGTTATTTCTTAATATGATTATTTTAACTTGATACGTACATAATTCATTTTTCTTTTTTTGAATAAATATAATAAGAAGTAAATGTGTTAATACTAAATATGATGGTCAGCCTAATTATTTTACTCACAAGGAAACTAATATTATTTTATATGGAATATGAAATATAGCATCCCGCCTTTTTATCACATAAAACTTTCATTACATTTTACAAAACCGAGGATCTTTAAGGTTTAGTGTCTTGGAAACCAGGAACTTAAAACATGAAAAAACAAAAAAAACATTCTTCTTAAACACTTGAATGGTTTCTCCCCATGTTCATACTAGGTTCATTACTACATCACATAACCTGGGGACATACATCAAAAGAAAGGGTGAGAAAAAAGCGCAGTAAGGGAAACAAGAGAAACATTTAACATGTGAACTTGAGATACTTCTATAAGGTCATGAAAAGAACTTTAAGGCATGAGAATGAAATCACGAGGCATATCATAATAAAAATAACATTTTCATAACTTGAAGATGTTGCTACATCATTTAACATAGACAATCATGAACATATCACCAACGTCCATCCCCAAGGTTTCATTTGAAAATTACCAAGGTTATTCACCAAGGTATCGTGAAAATTGTAATCTCTAGTGGTTACATCATTACCCAATGAATTGGAGTGCTATCTGGGAGCACCCTTAAATTTTCCTTTATTATCATGTAAGCCACATATATCAGCATCAAAAATTTCATAAATAACCCATATAGCATAAAATAAACAGGTTTCATTTCATAATCACAATGTTTTAAAAACTGCTTTAAAGACATGATCTTTATGTCACTTTAAAACCCACAGAAAAGGAAGGTGGTCTCATGTATGTAAATCCTGTAATTTAAAATAGAACATTTTGGTATATATGTGAATATCCCTTTAGAAGAAAGATCTTTGAATATTCAATTAATAATATAAAATAACTTTAGAAAAAGAGAGAGACATTTTGAGACGGAAATTCTGCAGCATAACGGCTATGTTACGAGGTTTTAGAAGACATTAAAAAGAGAGGGAAAATGGGTCAAACATTCATAAATGACCCATAAAATAGTAGATGGACAGAATAAGAAGGATACATGATCATGGTAATGAAATTTCAAGGACATACCATTTGAAATGAAAAACATGGAAGGAAGACAAAAATTAGATTTCTCTTATGAAAGTTCGGCAGCCTAACGACGTTACTTAAACTTCAAACAAAATGATTTGAAAAGATCAAATAGGGTCTCTCATCATGTGAAAATAAGAGTTCAGTATGATAGATATAGAGATAATGCCCCAACATAATTAAAAATGAACTTGAAAGACTTGACATGAAAGTAGAACTTTGAAAAGAATGAGAAGGGTGAAAGAATCCCCTAAAAACTTCGGCAGCCTAACGGCGCCACTTAAAACTTCAAAATACCGAATTGAAGAGATCAAATGGGGTATCTAATCATAGGAACATAAGAGTCCAGTATGATAGATATAGATATCATACCCCAACATAACAAAAAGTAACATGAAAGAATTGACATGAAAGTAGAACTTCAAAATGAGAAGGGTGAAGAACCACTTAAAAATTCGGCAGCCTAACGACGCCACATAAAACTTCAAAATACTGAATTGAAGAGATCAAATGGGGTCTCTCATAATATGAACATAAGAGTCCAGTATGATAGATATAGAGATCATACCCCAACATAACAAAAAGGAACTTGAAAGAATTGACAAGAAAGTATAACTTCAAAATGAGAAGGGTGAAGAACCACTTAAAAATTCGGCAGCCTAACGACGCCACATAAAACTTCAAAATTCTGAATTGAAGAGATCAAATGGGGTCTCTCATCATATGTTCATAAAAGATCATTATGATTAATTTAGATATCATACCCCAACATAATAAAAAGGAACTTGAAATACTTTACCTGAAAATAGATCTTGAAAAATGAGAAGGGAGAAAGAATCTGTTACAAATATTTCGGCAGCCTAACGGCGCCACTTAAAACTTCATAAAACGAAATAATGAGAGTAAGAGGGGATCTATCATTATATTAACATAAAAAGGGCAGTAATAGGAGTATAAAATAACATCCTCCAACATATGAACATGGAGCATAAAAGGAATGACATAAAAGAGATTACTTGAAATTAAAGAGAGAGGTCGGATCCTTTACCTTACAACGTCACTCTTAAAACTCAAAGGTTTGGACCTTCAGGGCTTGGGGACACTTTGGGAGGACTCCTTGGGAGGTAATGAGACCAGAACTTCGTTGGGGGAGAGTTGGGAGTGAAAACTAAAGGAGGAAAGGGTGGGTATTTATAGGGAAAGTGAGGGGACAGGGCATAAATGGCCAAGGGACACCTCACTAGTGGTTTTGGCTATTTTCCCATGGTATTGGCCACTTGGGACACCTCATACCTTATCTTACTATTCATAATTCGAACATATTGAATATATACTTAATACATTATTTAATGATGTCATTAAACACCAGTAACTTAAAAACTATATTTTCACTATTAATCGAAAATTCAACTTTCTCAGAAAAATACCAAAATTCCACCTTAACCAAATATAAACGCTCTGATTACAAAAATGAAATCCATTTTATAAAAATTATTTTCTAAATATTTTTAATTAAATTTTTAATTAAAAACACTATTCATCGAAAATTTATTTTTTTCAGAAAAATCCCCAAAAATTACCTTAACATAATATCAATGCTCTGAGTTCAAAAATGAAGTCCATTTTATAAAAATAATTTTCTAAATATTTTTAATTAAAATTTAAATTAAAAAACACTATTCATCTGAAAAAACTAAAACTTGAATAATAATTTATGAAACCGTTATTTAACCATTTTATTGAATCACATTACTTAATCAAAGTGCCTAGATTATTTTAATACATTCTTTAAGTGAGATTAATAATCCATTTGGATACATTATTAATCCTAATCATAAAATCATTATTCATAATTTACTACTCATCAAAAATCAAGTTGATCTTATTGACTCTAAATTTAGTACTGAACATAATTGTAGAAGACCATTTTTTTTAAAATCATTACACATTTTTAATTATTTAGGGTTTACATAAACCTATTTAAAATATCCTTTTTCTAAAATTCATCAAAAAAATGCATACTATATTTATCCGGTCATTTGAAAATTCATAAAAGAAATCGAAATTTTTATTTAAAACAAAGGATTACACAAGACAGTTACGGTCTCCTTACATAGCCTCTTATCACACCAGCATAGGACCTAAGTGTAAGGTGTGCTAAGGTGAGAGAATCCGAGGGAGGCTCGGCCAACATCGCACGAGTAGTAATTTCTATCAGTTTGAACTTCTCGTGAAGGAGATCCCGTTCTAGCTTTATACGATGAAGTTCAGCTTGGGTTTCGTCCAGAGCAAAGCCCAGTGGTGCTACCTCCTTCCCAAGTTCTGTTAGATGGGCTTCGATCGGTCCAAGACTACGGGGTGAGGCCATCAAATCTTCTTTCTATATTAATTAACCAAGATTGCTTGTAATTAGAGACAATAGTCAAAACGTTTAGCTTCCAGCGGTCATATTGACCAATGGTCAAATAACAGTCAAAACCCAACAGTCTCATTTTAATTATACTCATGTTATCAAATGAAACATTTTTTTTGAGTATAAAATAAAATAACACATATAATTAGGAAATAATATTTATTTAAAATTTCGGGTCGTTACAATCTTCCCCCCCTTAAGAAATTGCGTCCTCGCAATTTTTTAAAATTGGGTTTTGAAATTTCATTGAAAGTCCCACATCGGAAAAGGAGTCAGTAAGACTATTACTTTAAAAGAAAGAAAGTGAAGTACAAAGGTCACCCGAGTTAACCCACACAAGGATTCCATGTAGGAAAACATGGACATGGAGGAGAAAACCAAGGGTCAAGTTCTGAGGGAGAGTGATAGAGAACATGATTAGGAGAAAGTTAACCGTAAGAAAATACCAACCTTATGATTTGTGTAAACGGTCTTTGATTACCTAGTAGGAAACGTAAACCAACAACATTTTTGTTTTATGTTTCTTTTCATGATTTTGAGGAATTCATTTACTACATAGAACAAAAACATAAGAAAATATACCTACCTTCAAGTAGAGTTTAATCCTTTAATAAGTCCCTACCAACACTAATCTTTTCTCCAAATGATGAAACTTCAAAAACACTTGGTCTCATAAAAGCACAAGAATCATCTTCTAGAGAATCACATAATCTACAAAAGATTAACTATCTATTTCTTCTATCTTTAAACATTATCCCAAAAACAGAAAGGTTAATGTAAAACAACTCTTCAAAAAGAAAGAATCCCATAGGAATGGAAACTACATTTAAATCTCCAAAGTTCCATGGTACTACCCAAAGTTCATCATAGACAATTCGATAAATAACGGTCCTTAAAATTCCTCAAAATAAACCAAACTAAGATTGAAACCCAAATACAAGAAGGATTTGATAACATAGTCTTCCAAAACAACTTCATTGTTCATCTCTAGACAACATCAACCACTCCTAACATCTTATAAAAAAAGTAGCAAACCTAAACATATTTTACCCAAGATAGGTTAATCATTCCAATAAGTAACCTAAATTACTATAAGTCCACCTTAAATTCATCAATTCTTCAAAATATAAGTAAACCTTACTCCTCAATGAAAATACTATTGTAATCTATTTACCTCGATCATATAGGGTCCCCAAAATAGTGAACGTCTTCCAAAATAATAACCATCTTTTAATCCCCTAATCATATCTGTCATATTAATACGGCAATTGTCGCATTTCTTATCACATTGGCTGTTGGGACACGTTATTCCATTTCCCACCATTAACTAATAAGAGAAAGTATAATTAGAGGCTTAAATACTAAACCAATAATCATGAAAAGGAACTTAAAGCATATAAGGATAACTTGTAGAAGAAAAGTATACCCTAACTTGTGATCCCCTAGGTTCCCATATAGGTTATCCATGATCATATATTCTTATGTGAATATTTATTTTATTTTATCTTTGTTCCTTTAACAATGGTTCATACCAAGCTTATGAATTTACCAAAGCATATCCCCCGGGAGTGTCGTAACCAAGAGTGCAGCAAGGCCCATTGTCGTGTACCAGTTCCTGTTTGAGTCTAGCTCAAAGCGGTGTTTTTGGGTTTTACCCCTATGTACATCTATGCCAGATCCACCTTTACCTGCTCGTATCCAGACAGGGATGTATTTGCTTGGCAACCCCTTACTCAATACTCACCAAAATACCAGGAAGATTTCCTATATTTAAACTTTTCTATAGGGTTCTTCCTAGAGTTTTCATATCCTAATTTCCACAAATAACTAAACCATCCTTTGATACCAACTATATCATCCCGCCTTTTTATCACATAAAACTTTCATTACATTTTACAAAACCGAGGATCTTTAAGGTTTAGTGTCTTGGAAACGAGGAAATTAAAACATGAAACAAAAAAAACATTCTTATTAAACACTTGAATGGTTTCTCCTCATGTTCATCCTAGGTTCATTACTACATCACATAACCTGGGGACATACATCAAAAGAAAGGGTGAGCAAAAAGTGCAGTAAGGGAAACAAGAGAAACATTTTACAAGTGAACTTGAGATACTTCAATAAGGTCATGAAAAGAACTTTAAGGCATGAGAATGAAATCATGAGGCATATCATAATAAAAATAACATTTTCATAACCTGAAGATGTGTCTACATCATTTAACATAGACAATAATGAACATATCACCAAGGTCCATCCCCAAGGTGTCATTTGAAAATTACCAAGGTTATTCACCAAGGTATCGTGAAAATTGTAATCTCTAGTGGGTACATCATTACCTAATGCATTGGAGCGCTATCAGGGTGCACCCTTAAATTTGCCTTTATTATCATGTGATCCACATATATCAACATCAAACACCTCATAAATAACCCATATAGCATAAAATAAATGGGTTTCATTTCATAATCACAACGTTTTAAAAACTGCTTTAAAGACATGATCTTTACGTCACTTTAAAACCCACAGAAAAGGAAGGTGGTCTCATGTATGTAAATACCATAATTTAAAATAGAACATTTTGGTATATATGTGAATATCCCTTTATAAGAAAGAGATTTGAGTATTCACCTAATAATATAAAAGAACTTTAGAAAAAGAGAGAGACATTTTGAGACGGAAATTCTGCAGCATAACGACTATGTTACGAGGTTTTAGAAGACATTAAAAAGAGAGGGAAAATGGGTAAAACATTCATAAATGACCCATAAAATAGTATATGTACAGAATAAGAAGGATACATTATCCTGGTAATTAAATTTCAAGGACATACCATTTGAAATGAAAAACATGGAAAGAAGACAAAAATTAGATTTCTCTTATGAAAGTTCGGCAGCCTAACGACGTTACTTAAACTTCAAACAAAATGATTTGAAAAGATCAAATAGGGTCTCTAATCATGTAAAAATAAGCGTTCAGTATGATATATATAGAGATAATTCCCCAAAATTATTAAAAAGGAACTTGAAATATTTGAAATGAAAGTAGAACTTTGAAAAGAATGATAAGGGTGAAAGAATCCCCGAATAACTTCGGCAGCCTAACGGCGCCACTTAAAACTTCAAAATACCAAATTGAAGAGATAAAATGGGGTCTCTCATAATATGAACATAAGAGTCCAGTATGATAGATATAGAGATCATACCCCAACATAACAAAAAGGAACTTGAAAGAATTGACATGAAAGTAGAACTTCAAAACGAGAAGGGTGAATAACCACTTAAAACTTCGGCAGCCTAACGGCGCCACTTAAAACTTCAAAATAATGAATTGAAGAGATCAAATGGGGTCTCTAATCATATTAAAATAAGATTCCAGTATGATAGATATAGAGATCATACCCCAATATAACAAAAAAAACTTGAAAGAATTGACAAGAAAGTAGAACTTCAAAACGAGAAGGGTGAAAAATCACTTAAAAATTCGGCAGCCTAACAACGCCACTTAAAACTTCAAAATAATGAATTGAAGAGATCAAATGGGGTATCTCATCATATGATCATAAAATATCAGTATGATAAATTTTGAGATCATACCCCAACATAATAAAAAGGAACTCGAAATACTTTACATGAAAATATATCTTGAAAAATGAGAAGGGAGAAAGAATCCGTTACAAAAATTTCAGCAGCCTAACGGCGCCACTTAAAACATCTTAAAACGAAATAATGAGAGTAAGAGGGGATATATAATTATATGAAAATAAAAAGGGAAGTAAGAGGAGTATAAAAGATCTTCCTCCAACATATGAACATGGAGCATAAAAGGAATGACATAAAAGAGATTACTTGAAATTAAAGAGAGAGGTCGGATCCCTTACCTTAAAACGTAACTCTTAAAACTCAATGGTTTGGACCTTGAGGGCTTGGGGGCACCTTGGGAGGACTCCTTGGGAGGTAATGAGACCCGAAATTCGTTGGGGGAGAGTTGGGAGTGAAAACTAAAGGAGGAAAGGGTGGGTATTTATAGGGAAAGTGAGGGGACAAGGCATTAATGGCCAAGGGACACCTCACTAGTGGTTTTGGAAAAACCATGGACTTGACCATGGTATTTGCCCATGGTATTGGCCACTTGGGACACCAAATACCTTATCTTACTATTCATAATTCGACCATATTGAATATATACTTAATACATCATTTAATGATTTCATTAAACACCCGTAACTTAAAAACTATATTTTCACTATTCATCGAAAATTCAAGTTTCTCAGAATAATCCCAAAATTTCACCTTAACCAAATATCAATGCTCTGATTACAAAAATGAAATCCATTTTATAAAAATAATTTTCTAAATATTTTTAATTAAATTTTTAATCAAAAAAACTATTCATCGAAAATTAATTTTTTTCAGAAAAATCCCCAAAAATTACCTTAACATAATATTGATGCTCTGAGTTCAAAAATGAAGTCCATTTTATAAAAATAATTTTATAAATAATTTTAATTAAAATTTTAATTAAAAAACACTATTCATCCGAAAAAACTAATACCTGAATAATAATTTATGAAATCGTTATTTAACCATTTTATTGAATCACATTACTTAATCAAAGTGCCTAGGTTATTTTAATACATTCTTTAACTGAGATTACTAATCCATTTGGACACATTATTAATCCTAATCATAAAATCACTATTCATAATTTACTATTCATCAAAAATCATGTTGATCTTATTAGACTCTAAATTTCGTACTGAAGATAATTGTAGAAGACCATTTTTGGAAAATCATTACACATTTTTAATTATTTAGGGTTAACATAAACATATTTAAAATATCCTTTTTCTAAAATTCATCAAAAATATGCATACTATATTTATCCGGTCATTTGAAAATTCATAAAAGAAATCTAAATTTTAATTTAAAACAAAGGATTACAGAAGACATTTACGGTCTCCTTACATAGCCTCTTATCACAGCAGTATAGGACCTAAGTGTAAGGTGTGCTAAGGTGAGAGAATCCGAGGGAGGCTCGGCCAACATCGCACGAGTAGTAATTTCTATCAGTTTGAACTTCTCATGAAGGCGACCCCGTTCTAGCTTTATATGATGAATTTCAGCTTGGGTTTGGTCCAGAGCAAAGCCTAATGGTGCTACCTCCTTCCCATGTTCTATTAGATGGGCTTCGATTGGTCCAAGACTACTGGGTGAGGCCATCAAATCTTCTTTCTATATTAATTAACCATGATTGCTTGTATTTAGAGACAATAGTCAAAACGTTTAGTTTCCAGCGGTCATATTGACCAATGGTCAAATAACAGTCAAAAACCAACAGTCTCATTTTAATTATACTCATGTTATCAAATGAAACATTTTTGTTGAGTATAAAATAAAATAACACATAAAATTAGGAAATAATATTTATTTAAAATTTCGGGTCGTAACAATCTTCCCCCCTTATGAAATTGCATCCTTGCAATTTTTTAAAATTGGGTTTTGAAATTTCATTGAAAGTCCCACATCGGAAAAGGAGTCTGTAAGACTATTACTTTAAAAGAAAGAAAGGGAAGTACAAAGGTCACCCGAGTTAACCAACACTAGGATTCCATGTAGGAAAACATGGACATGGAGGAGAAAACCAAGGGTCAAGTTCTGAGGGAGAGTGATAGAGAACATGATTAGGAGAAAGTTAACCATTAGAAAATCCCAAACTTATGATGTGTGTAAACGGTCTTTGATTACCTAGTAGGAAACGTAAACCAACAACATTTTTGTTTTATGTTTCTTTTCATAATTTTGAGGAATTCATTTACTACATAGAACAAAAACATAAGAAAATATACCTACCTTCAAGTAGAGTTTCATCCATTAATAAGTCCCTACCAACACTAATCTTTTCTCCAAATGATGAGACTTCAAAAACACTTGGTTTCAGAAATGCACAAGAATCATCTTCTAGAGAATCACATAATCTACAAAAGATTAACTATCTATTTCTTCTTTCTTTAAACATTATCCCAAAAACAGAAAGGTTAAGGCAAAACAACTCTTCAAAAAGAAAGAATCCTATAGGAATGGAAACTACTTTTAAATCTCCAAAGTTCCATGGTACTACCCAAAGTTCATCATAGACCATTCGATAAATAACGGTCCTTAAAATTCCTCAAAATAAACCAAACTAAGATTGAAACCCAAATACAAGAAGGATTTGATAACATAGTATTCCAAAACAACTTCATTGTTCATCTCCAGACAACATCAACCACTCCTAACATCTTATAACAAAAGTAGCTAACCTAAACATGTTTTACCCAATATAGGTTAATCATTCCCATAAGTAACCTAAATTACTATAAGTCCACCGTAAATTCATCAATTCTTCAAAATATAAGTCAACCTTACTCCTCAATGAAAATACTATAGTAATCTATTTACCTCAATCATATAGGGTCCCCAAAATAGTGAACGTCTTCCAAAATAATAATCATCTTTTAATCCCCTAATCATCTCTGTCATATTAATACGGAAATTGTCGCATTTCTTATCACATTGGATGTTGGGACACGTTATTCCATTCCCCACCATTAACTAAGACGAGAAAGTATAATTAGAGGCCTAAATACTTAACCAATAATCATGAAAAGGAACTTAAAGCATATAAGGATAACTTGTAGAAGAAAAGTATACCCTAACTTGTGATCCCCTAGGTTCCCATCTAGGTTATCCATGATCATATATTCTTATGTGAATCTTTATTTTATTTTATCTTTGTTCCTTTAACAATGGTTCATACCAAGCTTATGAATTTACCAAAGCATATCCCCCGGGAGTGTCGTAACCAAGAGTGCAGCAAGGCCTGTTGTTGTGTACCAGTTCCCATTCGAGTCTAGCTCAAAGCAGTGTTTTCGGGTTTTACCCCTATGTACATCTGTGCTAGAGCCACCTCTACCTGCTCGTCTCCAGACAGGGATGTATTTGCTTGGCAACCCCTTACTCAATACCCACCAAAATACCAGGAAGATTTCCTATATTTAAACTTTTCTATAGGTTTTTTCCTAGAGTTTTCATATCCTAATTTCCAGAAATAACTAAACCATCCTTTGATACCAACTACAGCGTTCCTCCTTTTTATCACATAAAACATTCATTACATTTTACAAAACCGAGGATCTTTAAGGTTTAATGTCTTGGAAACCCGGAACTTAAAACATGAAACAACAAAAAAAACATTCTTCTTAAACACTTGAATGTTTTCTCCTCATGTTCATCCTAGGTTCATTACTGCATCACATAACCTGGGGACATACATCAAAAGAAAGGGTGAGCAAAAAGCGTAGTAAGGGAAACAAGAGAAACATTTTACATGTGAACTTGAGATACTTCAATAAGGTCATGAAAAGAACTTTAAGGCATTAGAATGAAATCATGAGGCATATCACAATAAAAATAACATTTTCATAACTTGAAGATGTGGCTACATAATTTAACATAGACAATCATGAATATATCACCAAGTTCCATCCCCAAGGTGTCATTTGAAAATTACCTAGGTTATTCACCAAGGTATCGTGAAAATTGTAATCTCTAGTGGTTACATCATTACCCAATGCATTGGAGCGCTATCAGGACGCAACCTTAAATTTGACTTTATTATCATGTGAGCCACATATATCAACATCAAACATTTCATAAATAACCCATATATCATAAAATAAATGGGTTTCATTTCATAATCACAACGTTTTAAAAACTGCTTTAAAGACATGATCTTTACGTCACTTTAAAACCCACAGAAAAGGAAGGTGGTCTGATGTATGTAAATCCCATAATTTAAAATAGAACATTTTGGTATATATGTGAATATCCCTTTAGAATAAATAGATTTGAGTATTCACTTAATAATATAAAATAACTTTAGAAAAAGAGAGAGACATTTTGAGACGGAAATTCTGCAGCATAACGGTTATGTTACGAGGTTTTAGAAGACATTAAAAAGAGAGGGAAAATGGGTCAAACATTAATAAATGACCCATAAAATAGTATATGGACAGAATAAGAAGGATACATGATCATGGTAATGAAATTTCAAGGAAATACCATTTGAAATGAAAAACATGGAATGAAGACAAAAATTAGATTTTTCTTATGAAAGTTGGGCAGCCTAACGACGTTACTTAAACTTCAAACAAAATGATTTGAAAAGATCAAATAGGGTCTCTCATCATGTGAACATAAGAGTTCAGTATTATAGATATAGAGATATTTCCCCAACATAATTAAAAAGAAACTTGAAAGACTTGACATGAAAGTAGAACTTTGAAAAGAATGAGAAGGGTGAAAGAATCCCCTAAAAACTTTGGCAGCCTAGCGGCGCCACTTAAAACATCAAAATACCGAATTGAAGAGATCAAATGGGGTCTCTCATCATATGAACATAAGAGTCCAGTATGATATATATAGAGATCATACCCCAACATAACAAAAAGGAACTTGAAAGAATTGACATGAAAGTAGAACTTCAAAACGAGAAGGGTGAAGAACCACTTAAAAATTCGGCAGCCTAACGACGCCACTTAAAACATCAAAATACTGAATTTAAGAGATCACATGGGGTCTCTCATCATATGAACATAAGAGCCTAGTATTATAGATATAGAGATCATACCACAACATAACAAAAAGGAACTTGAATGAATTGACAAGAAAGTAGAACTTCAAAACGAGAAGGGTGAAGAACCACTTAAAAATTCGGCAGCCTAACGGCACCCCTTAAAACATCAAAATACTGAATTGAAGAGATCAAATGGGGTATCTCATCATATGATCATAAAAGATCAGTATGATAAATTTAGAGATCATACCCCAACATAATAAAAAGGAACTTGAAATACTTTACATGAAAATAGATCTTGAAAAATGAGAAGGGAGAAAGAATCTGTTACAAACATTTCGGCAGCCTAACGGCGCCACTTAAAACTTCATAAAACGAAATAATGAGAGTAAGAGGGGATCTATCATTATATGAACATAAAAAGGGCAGTAAGAGGAGTATAGAAGAACATCCTTCAACATATGAACATGGAGCAAAAAAGGAATGACATAAACGAGATTACTTGAAATTAAAGAGAGAGGTCGGATCCCTTACCTTAAAACGTAACTCTTAAAACTCAAAGGTTTGGACCTTGAGGGCTTGGGGCACCTTGAGAGGACTCCTTGGGAGGTAATGAGACCGCAACTTCGTTGGGGGAGAGTTGGGAGTGAAAACTAAAGGAGGAAAGGGTGGGTATTTATAGGGAAAGTGAGGGGACAAGGCATTAATGGCCAAGGGACACCTCACTAGTGGTTTTGGAAAAACCATGGACTTGCCCATGGTATTTTCCCAAGGTATTGGCCACTTGGGAAACCTCATAACTTATCTTACTATTCATAATTCGACCTTATTGAATATATACTTAATACATCATTTAATTGTGTCATTAAACACCCGTAACTTAAAAACTATATTTTCACTATTCATCGAAAATTCAACTTTCTCAGAATAATCCCAAAATTTCACCTTAACCAAATATCAATGCTCTGATTACAAAAATGAAATCCATTTTATAAAAATAATTTTCTAAATTTTTTTAATTAAATTTTTAATTAAAAACACTATTCATCGAAAATTTATTTTTTTCAGAAAAATCCCAAAAAATAACCTTAACATAATATTGATGCTCTGAGTTCAAAAATGAAGTCCATTTTATAAAAATAATTTTCTAAATATTTTTAATTAAACTTTTAATTAAAAATACTATTCATCTGAAAAAACTAATACTTGAATAATAATTTATGAAACCGTTATTTAAACATTTTATTGAATCACATTACTTAATCAAAGTGCCTAGATTATTTTAATACTTTCTTTAAGTGAGATTACTAATCCATTTGGACACATTATTAATCCTAATCATAAAATCACTATTCATAATTTACTATTCATCAAAAATCTAGTTGATCTTATTAGACTCTAAATTTCGTACTGAACATAATTATAGAAGACCTTTTTTTGAAAATCATTACACATTTTTAATTATTTAGGGTTTACATAAACATATTTAAAATATCCTTTTTCTAAAATTCATAAAAAATATGCATACTATATTTATCCGATCATTTGAAAATTCATAAAATAAATCGACATTTTTATTTAAAACAAAGGATTACACAAGACAGTTACAGTCTCCTTACACAGCCTCTTATCACACCAGCATATGACCTAAGTGTAAGGTGTGCTACGGTGAGAGAATCCGAGGGAGGCTCAGCCAACATCGCACGAGTAGTAATTTCTATCAGTTTGAACTTCTCGTGAAGGCGATCCCGTTCTAGCTTTATACGATGAAGTTCAGCTTGGGTTTGGTCTAGAGCAAAGCCCAGTGGCGCTACCTCCTTCCCAAGTTCTGTTATATGGGCTTCGATCGGTCCAAGACTATTGGGTGAGGCCATCGAATCTTCTTTCTATATTAATTATCCAAGATTGCTTGTATTTCGAGACAATAGTCAAAACTTTTAGTTTCCAGTGGTCATATTGACCAATGGTCAAATAACAGTCAAAACCCAACAGTCTCATTTTAATTATACTCATGTTATCAAATGAAACATTTTTGTTGAGTATAAAATAAAATAACACATAAAATTAGGAAATAATATTTATTTAAAATTTCGGGTTGTTACATGAAATATTTTTTTCATTGCTTGCACTACATTCTAAAAGAGTGGATCTTGCTGAACAACCAAATGATCAAAGGAAAAAATTGTGTATTTTCCATGATGAAATAAAAACCTTATTTTAGAGGGAATTTTTATCCTTATATGCATGTAATATGTATAAGTACAAAAATTAAAAAATCTTTGGACCTTTAGTTCTCTTAACATGAAAATGTTTTCTTAAACTATTATATTTTGGAAAAAAATACGATCAATGGTGTAATCTTATAAATATTAATTTACAATATGATGAAATTTAATCCATGGAATGGGAAGAATTTGAGAGGATATTTTAATGTTTTTATTTAGTAACCTGATATTTGAAATTAATACTATGTTCAATAAGAATTCAAAACATGTAACACATATCATAAACTAACAACTATTGTTTATTAAAACACTTATTAATTTTATAACCCATCTATTTGAATGGTGATTGTGAATTGGTGTAACCACATTAAGAAATATATTTATAATTTTTCATCTAATTAAAATTTAATTTATTAATTCAAAATAAATATTCAATTATAATTATGTGAATTCATTTTATGCATCAAAAATACCATTTTCTCAAAAATTGTTTTTATTTTTTTCGAGAAACTTTCATATATAATTTACACCACATATAAAAATTTTTTTCTTCAAAAATTATTGTCAATTTTTAAATAATAATATAAATATAATAATATGGGGATATTTTCGAATTTTTGTAAAATTAATTAATTTTTAGGGAATACAAAGAATAATGATTTTACAAAAAAACATTCATTTATTTTCATGAATTTACAAAAGCATCAATTGTTTGGAATTATGTTTAAAATTTCTTCAGTTACATTATAATTAAAATTTAATATTATCTTTATTTAAATTTATATAATATTAAATTATTATATAATTTTTTATATAAATTTTTATTTTTAATTAAAACATTTTATCATTGTCTTTTTAGAGGATTATTTTAATAATATTTTCTTCATCTTATGAATATTGAATATAATAAAAATGTATTCCATATTTATAATCATCATCACCGTATTTATTATAATGGGAAACATTATTTTATGTAATAATGAATATTAACATTGTTAAAATTGTTGTCACTATATTATTTGTGAAATAGTATCCCATGGATAACAATTTTAAATCAGAATTTAGATTCACCCCTTAAATTCCCTATACTTTGTTTGATGTCATTATTTAAACCATCCTATTGATATATATAAAAATATGTAATCTTGGGGCTAATTTTTATTGATATATACCATTCTATAATTTTAGTTAAAAGAAAATTAAAAAATGCCATTTTTTTATTAATATATTTAATGTTTAGTTTTAAGGATAATAACATCATAAAACTATTATATATATGTTATTATGAATATAATATTTTTTCAATCCTAATTTATTTTTAATGTTAAATGATGAAAAAAAATTCAATAAATTCTTATGAAATTATAATATAGTGCTTGTGAACACAATTATGAAATCAGTTAAATGATTTTAGAAACTATATAATATTATATTTGGGATATTTTATGATGGACTAGGAATTATTTATATACCTTTTGTTCAAATTTAAGGTCGTAAATGTTTTTATTGGAAATAAATTTTAATTTAGATATTTTTTAATGTAATATTATGTTATTTTTTTTGGAAATTTACATTAAAAATAATTTAGGGTAAATAACATTTTATTTCAATACTAAATATTTTTTGTACCTTATAATTTGACATATTAAGGGTAAAAGGTAGAAATTATCAACTATTGAGCACATAAATGTCACTTCATTTTATTATATTATTCATGCCCGGTAATGGATAAAAATCTATGTTATCATAGAAATATGTAAAATTGAAAATCTGAGGTAAAAAATAATTTAAATGTGAGAAAAAATAATCTAAACATGTCTATATATTATTCTTTTGATATTTATTTAACATTTCTTCACACTCGATGAAAAATATTTTTTATTTTTTCTACATGAATAAATATATTAATTTAAACATTTATCAAATATCAAGAGCTTCCATTTCGTCTTATATATATGGGAAATACCTCCCCTCTCTTCTTCATACTTTATTGTCCAAATTTCATGTCCTTCCCCAAGAATAATACTATCATTTAACATTATGAGAGAGATGATAGTGGTTCATTAATGGGGGTCATATTCGTGTTCATGAAGCATTTTCATTTTACTTCTTCATATACCACATTAATTTCTAGGAAAACCATTATAATATAATAATATCAATATCTATCATATACTATGATGCTATTACGTTAATTTCGTATTTGTATTCTTCTCATTTTCTAATCAATTGGGAAACAAAACCATCTTTTGGGAATCTATGTGGACTACAACCTCGTGTATCGATGATTTTTGTTCCTAATCAATGGAATTCATTATTGTTTATTATTATGGATTTAATATAAAATATGATATTCATTACATGCTTTTGAATATATAAACATAATAAATCATTAATCATCATATAATTCCAATATTTAAAAATAGAATCACTACACGTGTTTTTTGAATTGAATCAATCTTTTATCAATTGTATTTATCCTTTCTTATAATAATTTCATATAGTATAAATCACAAAAAACATTTATATACTATAATAAAACATTATAAATGAATAATAAATGAAATAATATATATTTCTAGATGTTGAGAAACCTATACATAAGCAATAATAAGATTCCCTTTGAAAAATTAACATGACCATTAAGAATATTTATATGATCAATAGAATAGTAAACTACCCTATGAAGGAATAAATAAAATTTAGTCTTCTTATAAATAAAATAATGGTATATTTATATCCAAGTAAATGTAAATAAATGGTCAAAAAATTATTTATTAAGTCTTGGTAATTTTTCCTGTCATAAATATTTGATTACAATATTATGATTAATTTAATAATATAAAATTACATTTATTTTCATAGAATGTATTCATAAATTAATATCTTAATTCATTGTGATTTTATGATAATTTTGGGACATATTATTTAATTTCATTAAAGTGTCGTAATATCAGTTGTAATTTTAAAAATTTTATTTGTAGAATAAAATTTGTTTTTAATTAAAAATTAAATTTATCATATTTAGAAAATAAGTTTGAAAAATTGTATTTAAATTTTGAAATATAAATAGTGAAAATGGTCTAGGTGATTTTTTGTATTTTTCTGAAAGATGTGAATTTTCGGTGAATAGTAAAATACAATAACATACGATAAAAACTAAATACATGAATTATGGAGTCATAGATGATATGCGGACATTCTAAGACCATAATATCAAACCCTAATATATTACTTGAATATATTTAGTCACAATTATCAAAATATTCATTGTCTTGAGACATAATAATAAACTAATGAATATAATAATGATAAAACACCCCTTCCCTCCACAATACATACCAACATTTCTACTCACACCTTCGAAGCATTGAGCCTTGTAAAATTTCTACCCAATAAATTTCCCAAGTCCCTAACCCATGTATGAGAGTTGTTTTTATCATTAAAATATAGAAACCATTGAACTGAGGAGGTTCTCAAGGAGAAGAAATTATAGAGGTAAATTTATCTATTGTTTCAATTTAATTTCATTCCAAGTAAATTTCTTTTCTTATTCACTCCTCACCTCCAATAATAAATTATAATTATAGATCAATTAACTTACATATAATATTATTATATTATATTAATGGAATATCCAAAATTAAACTCCCTTATCTCCCTCTTATTATATAAATTAAATCATCATCCATGTTGTGTTAAACTACTAACATCGTGGGTCATTCACATTCATTATATTTTAATGCCTAAAAGGATGTTAATAAAACCATTTTAGAGATTGAAAGTTTTTTTTTAATTTATGTTCCAACCATTTTCATGTTTTGTAACTAGCATATATATATAATAAAAACTTATGAAACAAAACATGTTTGTTCTGAACCAAAACTGCAAGATGTAACTGAAAACAATGAATATTAACTTTTATCTAATGATACATCCACATACCATATAGAAAATTTCTTTGTAATATAATTTAAAATTCATCGAGATAATTAATAACATATATTTACAATTCTTGGTTTTTATCTGGATTCTACACAAACTTACATTCAAGTATATAGCTAAACCAATCATGAAAACTAAGAAAATGGCCACTCCAAAATGATGAAATTAAACTCTGTAACAAATAAAAAAACACATAAATGAACTTAATAATAATTTATTAAATAAAATTCATTTCTAAAAGGTTCTTTATTATTTAATTAATAAATATACTGTGATAGTATATGACACTAATGTGAAGAAATCCATCATACATAAGGTAACATGAATTCTAAAACACAAATTTCTCTCTTTGTGTTCTCCCTTATTCTGCCCTTTTTCAGTATAGATATTCCATTAATGTTACATAGATATAATTTCCTCATAATTATCTTATATAATATATTATATACATGTTACCAATACGTTTTTATGAAAAATGCAATGATTTTTCAAAATTAACTGTTATTTATGAAAACACATATTTTTATCCCCATGAGATTGTTTCTTCATCACTAAAAAATGATTATTCATAAAAAATTGATATTATTCACTCTCTTTTTGGAACCCCGATATTTTTTCATTAATTTATTCTTTTGAATTGAAAACCTTTTTTTACATGGGTTATTTATTATCTTGATTCATATATATTCTATATGTAAATCATGATTATGTAAATGTTTTTAAGTGATGGGTGCACCAAAAATCATATAGAGAAATGTAGATGTTATAATGTCATGGGTATTCTCAAAATTACATAGTTCTACAATGAGTTGGGTAATGGTTTTTATCATTGGAGAGAAATAGAAATATGTGTGACTATGATGCATGTTTTTCACACAAATTTATTTTGTAGTTAACAACTAAGACATAATGTTTAATTTTTTTTTGAATTTCTACATTCTATTCTTTTATCAAATGATTTCTATCTTAATTGTGATGAATATATTATTCTTACATTGAGATGATTATGATGATTTTGAACCATTTTATACTACTTCATGTATTTATATATCATGTTATTGTGCTTTTATCTCACCCCTTTCTTTGATGTATATCCATAGGTGATTTCTTGTACTATAGATAATTAAAGGTCCCATAAGATGATAAAGAAGAAATAATTATATAATGTTTAAATTTAATTATATAATTTATATGTGGTGATGTAATTTTACAAATACACATAACCTTTTTATCCATGTTTTTTAATAATTTTTTTATGTAATAGTCATGTAAGAAAAATAAGGGTCACTTTTGTTGGTATCAGAGCATGGTTTGGTTAATTTTGGAATTAGTATATGATTACCTTATTGAAAACCCATAGTATGAGACTATGTGTAAATAAGAACCCATGAATAATTATTTTAGATATTTCAAAACATATTGATCCCATAGGATATTCCATTAAAGTTAATTTCACAAAAGGAAAAAATATTTATCCATGACATGAATAGATATATTTGGTTCTAACCCATTATATTTTAGAAAATAGAAGGAATTAAGAGAAACCAAGATAACAACCCATGCTATGGATAATGCCAAGATTCCCAAATGTCTTCCCCAATACCATGGGAGGTGGAGATATAAATTTCATGTAAATTATTACCCAATTGTCTTAGGTTAGGAAAAATAACCGCAATAATTTAGAATGCCCTCCTTCACCTAAGAGGGATCAATTAGACATAATTCCTTTTATACAACAATGACCATAGAAATTTTCTGGATCTTCTAGTAAACTTCTCAAGGAATAATGGGTAAACTCAATGTAGACAATATTTTTTGTACATATCTATTCTATGATGGAGAAGGTGAATCTCACCATTTATATTCTAGAGAGACATGTCATTCAATTGTGAGAACTAATTAAGAACACCAAGATGAGGAATGCAATTTAAGTGTTGTAGTGGGAAGACTTTAAGATAATGTATCCTAACAATTATTTCCCTCCAAATATGTATACAAATATGGAGACATAATTGAAAGATATGAATCAAATGGAAGGTGAATATTTCACGACCTTCAAATAAAATTTCAAAATGTTTCCAAGTTACGCCTTGGGGTATGTTATTTACAATGATATAAATATTGATAGATTCATTAGTGGTTTATAACTATACCATTTAAAGGCTCTATAAATTTGAGACTTCGAGAGTTATGTAGAATTGTTTCGATGTGATATCAAAGTGGATATGGTGTTTTGAAAATAGTTCCATGGCTATAGTGATAAAAAAAGTTGGAGCTTCATTCTAGGGGATCAAATGATATAGGTCAAAAAAACCCTACCACCCACATGTAAATTTTTTTTGAAGAAGTATCATGTGACATGCCTCAAAGGGATATGGAAATGTGTCATGTGTGGTAGATAATTCCACCAAGATCAAGAATGCCAAAGAGACATCAAAAAGCTAGCTAGTATGATGTTGGAAAAGAGATCACCACCTATGGTTTAATGCTTTAACTATAGGGTGAAAGTGTACTTTTCAATCCTGTGCATTAAACCTCAAGTACTCAAGAGTAATCATTTTTATCACCCACCAAATCAAAAGGATTAAGGGAAGGATTACTCCACCACTACTATAGATGTGAATCGTGAATATAAAGTAACACAAGGTAAAAAAACTATTCACTCAATAATGAAAATGTCTTATTTGATTCTGGTTCTATGTATTCTTTTATATCTTGCAAGTTTTCTAGAACTATTTAATTGAATCCATGAAACCATGACATAGATATATTTTTAAAAACACCTACTTGTGAAATCATTGAAAACACATTGTTGGAATCATCCCATATTGGCGTATGTAGGGAAATTCTTTCAGAAGATATTGTTATACTACCCTTGGTATAATTAAATACTATAATGGAGATAGATTGGACCTCATTATATAGAGCACATATCAACCATAATAAAAAGAAAACATATTTTTATATTCCAACACATATCATGCTCCCCTACAAATTCAATGGATACTAATAGTCTCTAATAGAAGATATCCAAACATTGTGAGTGTCGATATCCTAAGAAGAATCATACCTCACCAAAACGGTCGATTCAAAGGTATAATCCCAGAAAAATTCCCATCATTAGGTAATATAAGGATTTATTCTTGAATATTTATATGGAATTTCCAATATAACTTATACATGATGAAACTCCAATATAAAAATTCCCCTGTAGGATGGACCCAATCGAACATGAGGAGTTAAAGTAGTAGCTACAAATGAATTTGGTAAAATGGTTAATATGACCTACTGCATCACTGTAGGGTGCACTAGTGCCCTTTGTAATGAATATGGATGGTTCAATACCGATGTGTATTGATTACCCGAAGCTTAACAATATAACCATAGGGAACAAGTATCCTCCTCCAAGGATTGATGACTTGTTTAATCAACTACGAGATGTTAAATACTTTTAATAGTTGGATATTCATTCTAGATAACATCGTGTAATAGTGAATAGTGAAGATATTAAAAATACATCATTCCACACAAGGTATGAGAACTATGAGTTTCTAGTGATTCCATTCGAACTTAATAATGGCTATAAAATATCTATGGGCATGAGGAGTGGAGTCTTTATAAATAACCATGAACAATTTTGAAGAGTGTTTATTAATTATATTATTATCTACTCAAAGATAAATAAAGAACATGAAGAGAATATAAGGGTTGTGTTGGTGTCATTATCGAAGGTGAAGTTATACACCAATTTTATAATGATTGACTTGTGGAAGAAGAAAGTAATATTCTTGAGACATTTGATCATAAGTGAGGGAATCACTATGGACCCTTCAAATTCTGTAGTGATTGAGGAATAACCTATACCATATAGTGTAATAGAAATATAATGTTTTATATGATTAGAAAGTTACTACCGATGTCTTGTGAGAAATTTGTCATTATGGTTTATCCCTCTAACTACATTTAATAGGAATAAGGTAAAGTATGGTTGGACGAAAGAATGTAAGGAAATCATTATACCACTAATCAAGAGGATAATCAATACACATATACATACATTACCAATAAGTGGGGAATGATTAATGATATAATGATCTAGAGCTAGAAGTCCTGATTTATTACTTGAAAATATTGTGGAACAATCTTATGGTTAGAAATGTTTCATATATATATCACAAGATAATAATGTATATATTCACACAAAGGATCTCAACATGTGTAAAAGGAGATTGTTGAGCTAATAAAATACTATGATATCATTATTCATTATCATTCTAAAAAGGAAAAACATAGTACATGTTACAAATAGAATAAATGAACATATAAAGACCCAGAAATTTGGTGGAATTTTTTTCTTAAATATATGGGAATTTTACGAGTCCACAGTTTCAGACGACACTTGATTTTGAGGCCCGGTGTGCCGGGAATCAATTTCTGATGTTTTATTTGGGTAAGTTCAATGAACGTACATGCTGGATTTTATATCTTTTGAACTAATGTTCAGAATTAAAATCTGAGGGCACCAATGAACTCACAGCGCCGGTAATCGCTTAAGGAGACATTTACCGCAGTTGAATTTTATAAAGGATTGAAGTTAATTTTTGGGGTTCTTAATAAATTAAATAAATTTTATGTGTGAAATAACTTTATTTAGGTAGTGGTTATTTTCTGTAAAGGGATGTTGGAGGTGGAGCCCACCCCCACATATCCTCCCACGGAAGGATATTATTTGGTGGGTCCCACATGAGTTCAAACATCTCAACTCTCCATAAAACCCCCCCTTTAACTCTTTAACTTCCCTAGAATTTATTAAAGCCAATACACTACTTTTAATTTGGGTGAACTCTTCACCTCCCCCCCCCCCCTTAATTATGCCAACACAATTAATTAATGTCTTCATTAAATTAATTTGAGTGGTTGAATTCATTTGAAATTCATGGAAATATTAAAATATTAGGGAGCCTATTATTTTATTTTCCCTTGGAAATTATTCTATGGGAAGCTTGGGAGAACTATTGGAAGGACAAAGCTTTTCCAATGAGGAATGTGAAGAACAAGAAGAATGCCCATTCTATCCATCAAAGAACGCACCGTCACCGATGAAGAACGAGGACAATTCTTGAGCCCAGAATAGGCGGTGTGTGACGGGTGCAACCTTTGACGACATCTTCGAATTCTTTTTCTGTGCCCTCAACAACATTCTACGAATCGAGGTAGGGGGATTTTATTAATTTTAAAGGAATAAAATTATACCCTCGTTCTTCGAAGAATGCCTTGGTTTTTCGTTTTCCAAATGATATCATTTAATATAGAGGGCACGGGCCGAACTAACATGGCTCGACGTCCCTATGTTGGTTAATGATGATTGACGTTAGAGGAAAAGTCGAAATGGAATGGTGTCGTCGAACCACATCGGAGAAGAACCATGGAATGAAGGAAGCGGCGATGTCGGTGACTGGAGGCGGCGGCGGCAGCGGCAACCACTCGTCGACCGCATGTGTAATGCCCCGACCCCAATTACCCAGAGTCGGTGCGTTATTACATAACATTGTCATGATCATAAAAGATCAAGTCTCAAAATACCTATTGGTTTAGTAGCCTTAGAATCACTAGGTACATTCATAAAGTTTACATTACATCATAAAGTGAAAAACTATAACAACATCTTCTCTCCATAGACCAAAATCATATCCCCTCATACTATCCCTACAAGTCATTCATAAAAAACTTCTTTACATCCTAGAAAAATAAAACATAGAAAGGGGTGACATTGGATGCCCAATAAGGGTAACAATATAGAGGAAACCTTCATAAATAAGCATAAACATTTAAGGCAATGTATAACTAAAACAAAAGACTTTTAAACTTGAAATTCAGCATAATATGGCAGAAACAAAATGAAATAATTCAATTAACTTATTCACATTGATATTCTACTAGTAAAATAATCACATGCAATATCAATAACTACATTAATAATGATGGAAAGAATAATCCCATACTATCATAATCACATAGTCAAGGCCTTGTGCCAAGAATACAAATAATCTTTTTTCAAGGCCTTCTGCCAAGACACTAGTTTGTCTCATGAGACCTACCGATTCATCGAGGAGCTATAGTGGGCTCCACCTGTCACTTATTAAGTCCAATGAATTCCTCATATGAACATGTTTAGACATAACATAAACATTCATATTAAAACTAGCCCACAGAATTTCAATACATTTCCCAAAACCATGAATGGTATAAAAAAACACATACACAGTCAAACATATCACAAAACCTTCAATACAATATCTAAGTTTGGTATCATAACAAATCAACATCAAATAAGATTAAAATTTTTCAAAGGATGTTGATATAGATGAAATCAAAACTATTTGAGAGAAATATCTCTTTTTTTAGAAACCATTTAAAAGTAACATTATTATAAAATAAAATATTTACATTGAAAATATTCTTATAAGCTTGTAAGGGAAGCTTCGATGTTTTTATAACAGTGGAAAATAGACGCACACACCGTATAAGTTAAAAAATACATTCTTACCTTAATTCTATCGAACAGGTTAAAAAGAACCTTGTTTGGAAAACAACGGAAAGATTCCTTTAAAAAATTCTTATAAAAATTCAAACAAGTGTATAAATTAAATTAAACCATAGTCTGTAAAATAGTATGAATTATTTGAAATACATTTGTAAGAAACATGGATGTGGATGATAAAGAGGTCCCAATAGATAATTACGTATAAACAACCTTGGATAATGAAGAGATTTTGAAATAAATCCTTAACTTGTACTTTTACTTGGTAGAGGGTAGGTTAACTACCTATATATTGGGGAAATAATTTTTATTAAATTACACAAGAATCATATACATTAATATGATATCATATATGATCTTTTAACATTTCTTTGTTAATAATATCTTAGTATTATCATTGTTTCAGGTGTTAACTGATTTATTTTCCATTATAAACTTTGTTATGTAAGCCGTGTTTGTTTTGGAAAGGTTTTATATTATTTATATCCAGAATGATATCATGTTCTTAAACATTACTTTTAATCATCAAATGAGAATTAGCCTTGATGGATACGATGGGTAATGAATCTCATCACGTTTGGGATGACGGTAGTCCGTACGTACGCACGGGCGGCAATATCATTCTTTTGAAATTAAAATTGTATATAATGGGATGGTATATCATATATATAGAATCATTATAATGTTATATTTATTATTTACTTCAATTACACATCATTATCATACCCATCCAAATAATAATGTTTTTAATAACAATTACCCCATGACGTGGAGACGGTAAGCCGTAGGTACGCACGTGTGATGACATTTCATTCAAAGGTTGGATAGATTAATGAATTTGGTTGTACCATAATTATAATAACATCACATCATATAGAATATACTGGAGTTATTATTTTAGAATGGAAATAACAATGAAATTAGAATTGGAAGAAGAAAGTAACTTGAAAGAGGGTGGTGAAAACATTACCTTTTCTTCGGGTTCTTACTTTTGAATTGAACAAAAGGACTCTCTAGGTTGGATTTATGATCAAAATAAAGCCTCTTGGATAAAGTGAGGGAAGTTGAGAGGATATTTGGGTAGGGTTTGGCCAGGAAAAATGGCTTTGAGGGTGTGAATTTGGGAGAAGCGGGACTTCCTTTTTATAAGAGGGGTGAGGGGAACCTTAGGAAAAACCTAAAAAATATTTTATAATAAATTCATATTCGGTTTATAATGACTCCAAATAGATTTATTTCGAGGATAAGGTGGGGATGGGTAGAAATAAACTCAACCAATAGGTTTTATATGGGTTTGGGTCACTATATTAACCTTTTCATTTATATTTAACCCTTAGTTAAATAGTTTGACATTTACCATGTCTCTTTGTATTTTTATATTATATGGTTAATAAACGTAATATATAATTCCAAGAAATATCCTAGTTGTTCATTAATGATACAACACTAATTATATAAGCCTTTTTCCAAACAATATATTTTTAGGAATATAATATCAATTAATAATATAATATTTGTTTTAAAAACTCTTTTATGTCAATTTTGACACTATTTGGAGGTTAATGTTTGTGAAAATCATAACATCATGATTACTTAGAGAAAATAAATTAAACCAATACTAACTTGTCATATTATCCTAGAAAATTTGTTTACTTCATAAAAATTCTCAAATTACATTTATTTGGGTATTTATAATATCAATCATCTCAATCCTTCATTAATATGGTTATTACTACATCATCATTGTGTCATAAATAAATTAAATTATTTAATGTCTAAAAATTATAAATAAAATATGATTATCTAGGATTTTTTTATATTTATAATGAATTTTTAAAATAGAATTTATATTATGTATAACCCTATATTAAAATTGTTTTCGTAATTAATCATTGATTTTAACTCTTTTAACTCCTCTTTGAATTAAATAATAATAAATGTCCTAATCTATTCCAAGTTGACCTAAATGGTAATATTTTATTCCTAAGGTTGTTTTTGGTCGAGATAAACTTGTCCAATAGAATTCGGACATATGTTATGGTAATATTAATGTCATGTTTACCCTTAATTACCCTCTTTACTTTTAAACGTGGTAAATAAAACTAAAAAGTCACTATTCACCAAAAATTATTTTCATCTCATTTAACCAAATTTTTACTTACTGATATCAAAAATTGAATGTTTTCAGAAAAATACCAAAAATTCACCCTAAGCTAATTTTGATATTCTGAATCCCAAAATTATGTCTATTTTACCAAATTCAAAACATATAAGTTTAATTAATTAATTTAAAATTAATTGTCGTTGTCAAAACCAAAAGGCGAGTTTTTAAGAAATAATAACTATCAAAAGATTGACACTTGTTTTTATGCAATTTAAAAGTTAAATTACTCACAATTAACAATATTTAATTAAATGGTAAAAATATAATCTAATTATACTTTAATACCACTCAAATGTATAATTTAACACTATAAATTGTTTTGATTAATAAAGTTGTTTTTAGTTAAAATTTGGGTTTTCACTATTCACTGAAATATTAATGTTATCAGAAAAACAACAAAAATTCATCGAAACCAAATTTTTATGTCCTGATTCTAAAGAAAATGTTTATTTTGTCAAATTGCATATATAAAAGTTTCAAATATTTTATTTAAGAATGGTTCACCTTTAAAAGGTGGTAAAAGTGAATTTTTTTAAAATACTTCTTTTATCTGAAAAAATTGAATTAGTTCTTACATTATTTCAATGAAAATAATAATATGGATTCTAAAATTATAAGGATTATATAAAGTTCAAAATTCAGTTAACACTATTCATAACCTCTTTTGAATGACTAGTTTGGTAAGTCGTGATGCGCTTGTACTTGGTGTTGCGTGTAGTGGAAGTTATTGAATTACTTTGATGAAATAATGTACTATGAAATATTGGGGTGTTACATTCATTCCTCCTTCAATAAATTGCATCCTCACAATTTGAAATTGTTCTTCTAATATTAAAGGTTGAAAATAGAAAATACCTTTGTGGGAAAACCCACATCAGAAATTGGGTTAATAAAATTCAGTCTTAATAAGAGGAAAAAAGGGGAATGAAAACGTCACCACCAAATTATGATCTTGATTAAGAGAATATTATTGGAAATTAAAGAGACATAATTTGAGATAAAACATAAATATTTATAAGGAGTGATTGAGGTCAACAATCCCAAACAATTGTAGAATTTTAGGCCTCAAAGCCACCAATATATGATGGTGTAAAATATCATCGATTCAACAAAACAAAAGGTATTAGGATAACACATTTTTAGTTTTAAGATACCTTACCTAAATTTTAAGAATTCATTTTTTCATAGAATAAGAGAATAAAAAAATATATACTTGACAAGTAGAGTTCCATCCTTTATCTAATTTCTACCACAAACTTATCTTTCACTCAAAATGATAATAGAACTTAAAAAAATATTCTGTTTATCCTATTTGTATAGGGTTCCAAAAAATGAATTTATAATTCATCTACCAAAAATTTTAAAAACTACATTATTCAATCTAGGACATTACGTGGGCCAGTGGTAGGTGATAAACCCTTGTCGCCCTTCTGTTGGAGGTTCAAGTCTCGTGGCCTTGACAGACACGATGGGTTGCCTCCAAACCTCCGGGTTGTCCTTTTTTTGCAATTAAAAATAATATCAAAAAATATTTATCCAAAATAATTCTGTCAAAACTCATTGTCTGAAATTTATAAGGAAGTTAAACACAATAAAGATCCTTTTTTCCACGTAATAAAATGTAAATACCTTAATCGTGTATTCTTTTAAAACACTGCAACATCCTAAATTACCATAAAACCTTATTGATTATATTCATGATCCCTTATTCCATATAGAATACAGGATATACTCATTCTATTCAAAAATTTTGTAAACCTCAACAATGATGGAATATACAAATCATTAATCTGTTTCAAGGTAGTCAAGAATATCCAATATAATTTATCCAAATCAATCATTATTATTCCAAAATCACTACCTCAGTATTGGAACCATATTATGATTTATCTTTCTCTCAACCATATATTTTCCAAAAATTTAATCTGCTATTGAGTCACATTTATTGGTTCCACACAATCTCATGTCCTTAATGAAATAGTACTACAATACAATCTTTATATACTCCATAATTATTATAACCAGTACATCATTGATACAACACTCAAATTATATAATTTTTCAAAAAGAACATAAGGACTATAATAAATCCTCCTCATATGTGGTAGTATCATAACATGATTATTATCCAATAGCATCATTTGGGGCATACTATTATGATTTGGACATTGGTTTGCGTAGTGTCCCAACTCCTTGCAGTTAAAGCATTGTACATTTGAAACCTTTTTGTTACCCTTCCAGTCACGTACTTGGTGCCTTTATCTCAAAAATTATAACAAACTCTCATTCCCTTCAGGAATATTATGGGGTATTTCTTCCCACAGTTATCACATATGGGAAAATTCTTCTTTTCCCTCTCCCCTTTATCCATCTTTCTCTCATCCATACTTTTCTTCTCTTGCTTCCCTTCAAAGCCATAGGACTCAGAGAATTCATTACTTATCTTATTAACATATGATACTATTTATTCATATGTAGAGAATACATGGGAGACTATTTCCCTTATAAATGATGGATTAATACCATGAAGGATATGATCCTTTTTACTCTTGGGATCATACGTATTTTTGAAGTTCACATTCCTTCTACTGGGTGCAATTTCTATACAATGACATTAACTAGGTTAGTTTATGAATTGCAATGAATAATTCCAAACATGTAAAATACCTAACATAAATTGAAATGTTTATTATTACAATACATAATCATAAAGATGTTTTCTTTGAAGAAGTATATACTCATAAACCCTTCATAATTATTTGTAAAGAAAATGAGAATTATCCTAATCATATCCTCCAGGAGTGTCGTAACTAAGATTGCAGCAAGGCCCATTATTGTGCACCAGTTTCCGTTCGAGTCTAGATCAAAGCGGTGTTTTTGGGTTTTACCCCTAGGTACATCTGTGTGAGAGCTGCCTCTACCTGCTCGTATCCATCCAGGGATGTATTGCTCAGAAAAATCACAAAATATCTACATTACCAAAATTCTATGAACTTCTTCTATACTAATCCTCAAAATCTATCTTAGGTCTATGTGATCTAATCAGAGATTATCTAACTCTAGCTTCAAAGGTCTGTACTAAAATTCCTCTGATATCAATTGTAACGTCCTAAGCCCAGTTACCCAGAGCCGGTGCATTGATACATAACATTGTCATGATCACAATAAATCAATTCTCGAAATACCGATTAGTTTAGTAGCCTTGGAATCACTAGATACAATCATAAAGTTTACATTACATCATAAAGTGAAAAACTACAACAACATATTGTCTCCATAGACCACACTCAAATCCCCTCATACTATCCCCACAGGTCATTCATAAAATACTTCTTCACATCATGGGAAAAATAAAACATAGAAATGGGTCAGCTTAGATGCCCACTAAGGATAACAATATAGCGGAAAATTTCATAAATAAGCATATATATTAAAGGAAATGTATAACTAAAATAAAATCCTTTTAAACATGAACATCACCATAATATGGAATAAATAAAATGAAATAATTCCATTTACTCATTCACATGGATATTCTACAAGTAAAATAGTCACATGCAATATCAATAACCACTTTTATAATGATGGAATGCATAATGCAAGACTATCAGAACCACATAGTCAAGGCCTTGTACCAAGACTATAAATAAGATTTTGTCAAGGGCTTGTGCCAAGACACTAGTTTGTCTCATGAAACCTACCGATGCATCAATAATCGAGAAATATCCACTTGTAACTTATTAAGTCCAATGAATTCCACATATGAATAGGTTTAAACATAACATAAACATTCGTATTCAAACTAGCATACAAGATGTCAAAAAAATTTCCATAAACCATGAATGGTATAAACATAACACTTCTATAGTCAAACATATCAAAAAACCTTCAATACAATATGGAAGTTTTGTATCATAATAAATCAACTTCAAATAAGATTAAAATCCATCAAATGGAGTTGACATAGATGAAATCAAAATTATTTGAGAGAAATATCTCTTTTCTTAAATAATTTAAAAGTCACATAATTATAAAATTAAACATTTACTTTGAAAATATTCTTAGAAGATTGTAAGTGAACCTTCGACGTTTTTATAGTGATGGAAAATAGATGCACCCGCTGTATAAGTTTAAAAATACATTCTTACCTTAATTCTATCGAAAATGTTAAAAACGACCTTGTTTGGAAAACGATGGAATGATTCATTTTTTAAATTTTTATAAAAAGTCAAAAAAGGGTATAAATGAATTTAACCCATAGTCTAAAAAGTAGTAATAAGGATTTGAAATACATTTTTAAGAAACATGGAAGTGGACGATATAGAGGTCCTAGTAGATAATTACGTATAAACAACCTCGGATAATGAAGATATTGTGAAGTAAAACCTTACCTTGTACTTTTACTTGGTCGATGATAGGTTAACCTCCTGTATAATGGTGGAATAATTTTTATTAAATTATACAAGAATCATATGAATTAATACAATATCATATATGATCTTTTAACATTGCTTTGTTAATAATATCTTAGATTTATCGTTGTTTCAGGTGTTAACTGATTCGTTTTCCTTTATATGTTTTGTTACGTAAGCTGTGTTTTTTATGGTTAGGTTGTATCTTATTCATATAGATAATGATATCAAGTCCTTAAACATTAATTTTAATCATCAAATGTGAATTAGTCTTGAATGGATATGATGGGGAATGAATCTCATCGCGTTCTCAGAGATGGTAGTCCGCACGTACGCACGAGCGAGAATATCATTTTTATGATATTAAAATCGTATGTAATTGGATTTTATATCATATATATAGAATAATTATAATTTTATATTTATTATTTACTTCAATTAAACATCATTATCATACCCATCCAAATAATGCTGTTTTGAATAACCATTACACCACGACGTGGAGAGGGTAAGCCGTACGTACGCACGTATGGTGACATTTCATTCAAATGGTGGATAGAATATTGAATTTGGATGTAACATAATTATAATAACATAAAAGTATATATAAGATACTGGAGTTATTATTTTATAATGGAAATAAAAAAGAAAGAAGAAGTGGAAGAAGAAAGGAACTTGAATTAGGGGGGTGAAAACATTTCCTCTTCTTCAGGTTCTTCCTTTTGAATTGATCAAAAGGGATCTTTAAGTTGGATTTAAGATCAAACTAAGGCCTATAGGTTGAATTAATGGATGTTTAAAAAATATTTGGGCAGGTTTTGGACGATCCAAATGGATTTTAAGGTGTGAATTACAGATAATGGGGAGTGCCCTTTTATAAGAGGGGTGAGGGGCACCTTAGGAAAAACATAAAATATTATATTAATAAATTAATATTTGGTTTAAAATGGATCAAAATTGATTTATTTATAGTATAAGGAGGGGAGGGGTCTAAATCTATTAAAAAATAGGTTTTAGAAAGGTTTGGGTCACTATATTAACTTTATCATTTATATTTAACCCTTAGTTAAATAGTTTGACATTTACCATGCCTCTTTATATTTTTATATTATATGGTTAATAAACTTACTATATACATCCAAGAGAACCCCAAGTGGTTCATTAATGATACACCTATCATTATATAAGTCTTTTGGGTGAACCTTAGATTTTTAGGAATAGAATATCAATTAATAATATAATATTTGTTTTTAAAAACTCTTTTATGTCAATTTTGACACTATTTGGAATTTGATTTTTGTGAAAATAATAACAACATGATTACTTAGATAAAGTTAATTAAATAAATCCTAACATGTCATATTATCCTATAAAATAAGTTTAATTCATAAAAAGTCTCAAATTACATTTATTTGGGTATTTATAATATCAATTATCTTAATCTTTCATTAATACGGTAATTACTTCATCATCATTATGTCCTAAATAAATTAAATTATTTAATGTCTAAAAATTATAAATAAAATACCATTATTTAGGAAATATTTTTATATTTCTATTTAATGTTTACAATCTAATTTATATTATTTATAACCCTATATTAAATTTTTTTTGTAATTAAACTTTGATTTTAACGCTTTTAACTTTTCTATGAATTAAATAATAATAAATGTACTAATCTAATCCAAGGGGAAATAACTGATAATATTTTATTTATATGGTTTTTTTTGGTCCAGATACACTTGTACAATATAATTAGGAAATATTTTAGGGTAATATTAATATCATTTTTACCCTTAATTGCCCGATTTACTTTTAACCGTGGTAAATAAAAGTAAAAAGTTACTATTCACCAAAAACTATTTTCATCTCATTGAACCAAATTTTACTTACTGATATCAACCATGTCTCTCAGATTTTTGATATTCTAGTCATAGAAGTGGTAAAATTATGTTTTAAGAAAATTTTTAGAAACTCCTAGGAGGTGGCTAAAAGACGGTAAAAAGTTTCATAAAATTTTTTATATCTAAAATTAATTTAAAATGAATTAAATGAATTACATTGTATTTATATAGGTATTATTTATCTATTTTTATCTAAAATAAATGTAAATAAAATTAATAATTATATAAATAAAAATTCTGTTTTAACCAATTACTCAGGGATTTTACTATTCATCAAAAATTAAATGTTGTCAGAAAAATACCAAAAATTCACCCTAAGATAATTTTTATATTCCAAATCAAAAAATGTTTTCTATTTTACCAAATTCAAAACATAGATTTTTCATTAATTAATTTAAAATTAAACCCCATTGTCAAAACCAAAAAGTAGGTTTTTAAGAAATAATAACTATCAAAAGATTGACACTTGTTTATTTTCAATTTCAAAGTGAAATCAATCCCAATGAACAATATTTAATTAAATGGTAAAAATATAATCTAATTATACTTTAAAACCACTCAAATTTTTAATTTAAAACTATAAATCATTTTGATTAAAAAAGTTATTTTTAGGTAAAATTTCGTATGTTTCACTATTCACCCAAATATGAAAGTTATCAGAAAAACATCAAAAATTCATCGAAACTAAATTTTTATGTCCTGATTCTAAAGAAGAAGTTTATTTTTTTGAATTGAATATATAAAAGTTTCAAATATTTAATTTAACAAGGGTTCACCATTAAATGGCGATAAAAGTGCATTTTTTGAAAAATACTTCTTTTATCTGAAAAAAATGAATTAGTTCATAAATTATGTCATAGAAACTCATAATATGGATTCTAAATTTATAAGGATTATATAAAGTCCAAAATTCAGTTAACACTATTTATTACCTCTTTTGAATGACTAGTTTGGTATGTCGTGATACGCTTGAACTCGGTGTTATGTGTATGAATGTTAATGAATTACATTGAAAAAATAACGTACTATGAAATCTTGGGGTGTTACAGCATGAAGGGAGACCAGCGGCCGCTCGACCTTCCCGGACCGCGGAACAACCGGGCAGCCAATCCGGCTGGTCTGCGAGAAGGAGCCGCCGAGCACGAAGGCGCTGCGTTGAGGGAGACAGCGGCCCGCACCCGCCGAACGCTCAGGCGGAGAAGAACCGGTCAGCCACATGTCGGTCGACCAGGCTTCAGGACCGTGGTGCCCATAGGTACCATGCGGCGGAGAAGACCGCGGACGGAAACCACGAGCCTCTCTACTAGGATAATTAGCCGGTCGCCTACCGTCCGGGCTTGAAAACCTCGGTGCCTGAAGGCGCCTCATGGGAAGGACCATGGCCCACTGTCCAGGTGACGCGTTTCGGGCAGAACCGGTTGGCTACGGCCGGTCGAGCAGGCGAGAGGCGGCGCCGCTTGGCGCCGTCGGGTGAACCGGACCGGCCCGCAACACAGGTCGTGTCCACATGTGGTCCGCGCCCAACCGGGCCGAGCCAACCCCCCAGCAATGTCAGGCCTACCAAACATGGCCGGGCCGACCCCCAGCCGGGTCAGACCCCGCAAAGCGGGTCGGGGAAACCCCAGCCGGGTCAGACCCGCCGAGTCAGGACATGCTGAACCGCCAACCCACTAGGCTTGACAGGTCGGGCCTGTCTTCGCTTAAATGTGAATATCTTCAAGACCGCGCATTCCCCCAATGTGTCATCTATGGAACTGGGACCCTCGCGACGATGTGGTATTTTTTCGATACTCTATGTGTGTTTTGTAAAACTTTGGAAAATGGCTATGTTTGGAACGGGCATCAATCCAACAGGGCCCCTTGAACGTAAATTCCACTAACTCACAGACCGGGTGTCCGATTGATGCGTCGTCTATCGGGTTGGGTTCCTTACGATGATACGGAACTACGGGATACATCAACTCAGGAATTAGGGATACTTTATGTATAGACACTTGACTCGAGGAGCGGACCCTCCCAAAATCGAGCATGCTGTGTGTGGGAACCTTAGAGCTGGCTGCGGCGACTATTATACTGGAATCCTACATGGTTCCGATACCAACGAATACTATACCATAATCCTACGTGCGTTAGACATCAATTACTACTCAACCAGAATCCTCAGTGGGTTCGACAACGATGACTACTGTACCAAGATCCATTGTGGGTTTGACAGTTCAGAATTCTGTTCCTGTATCTTGTGTGGGTCCGATAGATTAGCTGGTCTTGTATCCTGTGTGGGTGTGACAGCTTAGCTAGTCCTATATCCTTTGTGGGTATGACAGCTAGATGAATCAGCGACAACATCTGATCATCTCTATCTCTCTACGAACGATGTATACATGTGTGATATGAGTCTTGTCTTTCAATCATTATCATCAATGTGATTGACCTTACTTCCATTGTGGACTGGGTTCTGTTTGGGCTCGAGAGTTGGAGCTGGACTATGACTGGTAACTTATGTATAAGTATGGGCATATAGCTAAGTAGGGTTGGTTGGAATTAGTGATTGTATCTTTCTTCTATGGTGTATCCTTTGTGGATTCTGGGAGACTTCGGGGGTCTCGGGGTCCCCTATTGAGTATTGTTATACTCACCCCTACAATGGATTTTCCTGTACATTGTTGTGTTCTATGCAGACGAAGGACAATAGTGATCTTGGCTGAGGGTGACAGACATAGGCTGCTCGGAGCTGGACTAGACGGGACATACCGTAGGGATGCATTGATCGTGTTCTGTAGCTACCCTTCAGGTAAGATTCCCGGGCAGACGATCTAGGAGTTTCTTTCCCTTTATACTTGTACTTGTACTTGTTGTTCTGTTGGGTTTCTATACTGTCCCACTTACTTTCAGCACACCTTACATTTCTATTTTTGTACTTGTTTCCACTAATACATGTGTTCAGAATGTGTGTGTGGGTTATAGGTTAAAAGGCAATGCCTTCCCTCTTTATCGGGATTACGCCTTTGGTTCTATTCACTAGCCCCTGGTCTATAGAAGGTGGGCCTGGGGTAGTCACGACATGAGCCCTGAGGACAGGTAATGACAAATTGGTATCATATGAGTCAGTTCAACCACAGAACCTGGACTCTGGTTCTTTTAACAACAATAGTGTTAAGTGTTTTCTGTGTGGTTATCCATTTAAGGAAACCAGTGTTGGTGTGGCGGCCGACGTATCCATACTCTAGGACTCTGACTTCATATCTCCGACTTAGTACACGAAAACACTGATTGCATGTGTGTTTGATTTGGAAAAGTTTTCTTGGTGATTACTTTGTGTCAGCTCACCAGGTATACTGTTTTAACCATGGAGAACCTGTTTATTTTTAGGATGTCCCCACGAAGGTAGCCATCTAGGGTTCCAAGTTTTGTACGAGATGGTATCCCACCAAGTGACGAGGCCTTAGTGCATTGCCCCATCACAGAGGAGGTACCAATAGTACCACTACCTACTGGGCCACTGATACCACCAGCTCTTGCAATAGAGAGTGCACGACGCCTGAGTGGGTTGCAGGAGTTCTAGAACTAGAGGCCGCCCAAGTTCTTGGGAGAGATAGACCCACATGCAGCAGAGGATTGGATGGTGGCTATCGTGCGAATTTTCATATCGGTAGGTACACCAGCCAATCTCATGGTGACCATTGCCGTGAGTCTCTTGTATGCAGCAGCAGAACGATGGTGGAGCTGCATGCTCCAGTTGCATGAGGAGGAATCATTACTTTAGACAGACATCGAGAGTCTCTTTCGCTCAGAGTTTGTTCTAGCCACCATTCGTGCGGTGCAAATTTCGGAGTTACTTCATCTACAGTAGGGAAGCATCACGGTAGCTCTGTACTCTGCGAGGTTCACTAACCTATCGCACTGATCCACAGATATGGTACAAAACCAATTATTTAGGGCCCGGACCTTCGAGCAGGGACTTAGACATGAGATTATGGATTTGATGATTTCCCTCAGCTTTCCGACGTAGGAAGGGGTGCTGGAACGAGCCCTTCAAGGGGAAAGTTTTCTCGCTGAGCAGTCACCAATAACAGGACCCACCACAGGGTGACACATAGCAGAATATTTTATAGCTGGAAGTAGACAGATGACATAGAGGTCCAAGCAGACTGGGCCATCAGGTGGGTGACCCCATGATACAGGTTCGGTGGTGTGGGGAACACGAGACATACCTAGCTATACGAGGAGTAAGAAGTTCTTTTCATATGGCGGGTAGTGACACAGGGCTCATGACTGCCTAACCCACCATGTAGATAAGCATCAGATAGTAGAGGGACCTCCCAGGCAGAGGAAGAGGTTTGACTGTTGTTGTCTACCAGGTGTAGGCAGACGTGGTAGAGGAGCTGGTCGAGCAGCGTGTGGTGGATAACGTTTTGAGGCTCTACCACCACCACCACCCGGAGGTCCACCCCGACCACAGAGAGCAGGCGGACAGATGAAGGCTTAGCTCCAAGCAGTCGAGGCCTATGACCACGACGCACCTGAGATAATTCGAGATACTATCTGTGTCTACTCCACCCTTTCTTCAGTTCTTATATACACAGGTGTGAGTCATTATTTTATTTCCACTTCTCTCCTTCAGAGCTCGGAGATTCTGATGGAGCCGTTGGCTCAATCCTTACAACTAGATACTCCTATGAGAGCATACTCGACGATTAAACACTGGTGCCGGCAATGTGAGCTTACTCTATGAGGTGAGATCTTCGGCTGGGATCATCATGTAGCGGCATCGAGGCCTTACGACATCATTCTGTATATGGACTGGTTATCCATAGTTCATGCTCAGATTGACTATATTAGGCACAATGTGCAGTGTATCCGCACGGATGAGACCATGTTCACATTCACCGGTCAGAAGGGAGCCTTTGCAGTGCAGGATGGAATTAATCCGAGGAGGGGGTAGCTGATCACACATTAGTGGGGTAGTAATATACTCGGAAAGGTTGATGTGAGGAGTCTGGGTTTTCTTGTTGTGGTGGATCGGTATGCGGATGTTTTTCCTTGACTATGTTATAAGACTACCTCCTCACAGAGAGGTAGACTTATACATTGACCTGTACCCCGGGACATCACCGATATCTACTCTAGCTTATCGAATGGCTCCCGCTGAGCTTCGTGAGCTATGGGTACAGCTGGAGGACTTGCAGGGGAATGGATTTATCCAACCCAATGTTTCACCCTGGGCGTCTCTGATTTTGTTTTCCAAAAAGGTGGATAGGAGCTTGCGACTGTGTGTGGACTACCGTCACCTGAATATAGTGACCGTGAAGAACAAGTATCCACTCTCGAGGATTGATGGTCTCTTTGATCAGCTCAAGGGAAATCTAGGGTTCTCGAAGATATACTTCATGTTAGGCTATCACCAGCTCAGAGTTTGAGAGAAGGGCGTGCAGAAGACGACATTCAGGTATTGGTATGGCCACTACGAGTTCTTGGTTATGCACTTCAGTGTAAACAACACTCCAACTGTGTTAAAGAGTCTAATGAACATGATATACCATCCTTAAATCGATCGTTTTGTCAGATTCTTCATCGACGACATACTGATTTACTCGACTACTGAGGGGGAGAATGCCTACCATTTGTGGGTAGTACTAGACACACTCCAAGAGCACCAGCATTATGGTAAGCTCTCAAAGTGCTAGTACGATCATCAAGAGGTTCATTTCTAGGTACACGCCATCTCAGTGGCTGGATTTGCAGTGGATCCAGCGAAGATCGCGGAAGCACTTGCTTGGGAGCCACCTAGAAGTGTTACGGAGGTGCGGAGTCTCCTAGGACTGGTTGGGTACTATCTAAGATATCTTCCGAACTTCTCCATAGTTTCAAGACCACTTTCAGCATTGAAGAAGATGGGGAAACCCTTCGTGTGGTCATATAGATGCCAGCAGAGCTTTCAAGAGCTGATAAATAGATTGACCAATGCACCCATCTTGAGGATACCTAAGGAGGGCGTAGGGTATGCAGTTTACTGTGTCGCATCAGGGATTGGACTCCAGTGTGTCCTGATGCAGGATCTAGTAGTGATCGATTATGGTTCACAGCAGTCGAGACAGCATGAGAAGAACTATGCTACCCATGACCTAGAGTTAGCAGTAGTGGTCTTCTCATTGAAGATGTGGTGACACTATCTGATGGGTGAGCTTTTTACAGTTTACTCTGACCACCAGAGTCTCAGGAACATCTGCACACAGAATGACCTCAACTTGAGATAACGACGATGGCTCGAGTTCCTCCAGCATTATGACAAAGAGATTGTTTATACTCTTGGAAAGGGGAACATTGCAGCAGATTGTCTTAGAAGGAGATCAGGCATTCAGCTACTAGGAGAGGTGATAGAGCAGCTGGTCGCGTTGCAGATATCCTTTGTGGATAGAGATGGGGCATCCTTTATGCACTCTCTCAAAGTCACTCCTCCACTTATTTATCAAGTCAGAGAGGCACAACGTGGGGAAATTGATATTGATACACGACGTGATCAGATATCCTCAGGTCAGGAACCTGATGGGTTTTCTAAAGGAGGGGAGCATGAAATCCTCTTTAGAGGACGTACCATGGTACCAGTTGCACTATATGATGAGTTGTTGAGGGAGTTTCACACTTACCCTCTACAGGTACATCAAGGAGTGGCGAATATGTATTAGGACCTCAAACGATAGCACTAGTGGCCGCGTATGAAGAAGGAGGTAGAATAGTTTGTCTCACAATGCCTCACCTGTTAGCAAGTGAAGGCAGAGTACTACGTTCTAGTAGGATTCATTCGGCCCATAAAGGTTCAAGAGTGGAAGTGGTATGGGATATCCATGGATTTCATGATGGTACATCCACGTACCTCTAGAGTACATGACTCTATCTGGGTGATTGTCGACTGGCTCACCAAGTCGGTTCACTTCCTACCGATCAGAGAGCAGGGCTCAGTAGAGTGTTTGGGATGCCTCTGTATAAATGATATCGTACGGATTCATGGTGTACCATTGATGATCATCTCCGATCGGGATGCTCATTTCACTTCCTGTCTATGGAAGGGGTTTTAGGAGGATTTCGGGTTGCAACATCACTTGAGCACCGCCTTCCATCCTCAGATGGATGGTTGGACTGAGAGGACCATTTATACACTCAAGGATATGCTCTGTGCATGTGTCCTTAACATTGGTCATAGCTGGGAGGATCACTTACCCTTGGTGGAGTTTGTATACAACAATAGCTACCACTCTACCATCGGGATGACACCTTACAAGGCACTGTATGGCCGAACTTACAGATCACCTCGGTGTTGGACTGACCCATGGGAGTCAGCACTTGTAAGACCAGAGATGGTGCAGGCTATGACAGAGAAGGTGTAGATCATCCTAGAATGGATGAACACTGAACAGAGAAGTCATAAGTCCGATGTTGATAAGATATAGAGACCACTAGAGTTTGAAGATGGAGACCACGTCTTCCTAAGAGTCTCACCACAACGAGGAATGTGAATATTTGGCCGAGGTGGAAGGATATATCACTGATTCATCAGACAGTTCCAGGTCCTCAGTAGGGTAGGCAAGGTGGCATACCGCCTGGCTCATCCACCTCAGTCGCACCGGGTGCAAGGCGTCTTCTACATATCTCAATTGAGGAGAAACGTGCACAACTCGTCCAACATCATAGACCACGGGGAGCTAGACATCTATGAAGAGGTGACATTCAAGGAGGTTCTAGTGGAGATTGAGGATTGGTAGGAGCAGGTCCTACGAGGATGGTCGATTTCTCTGATGCGCATTCACTAGTAGCACGAGAACCTCTAGGAGAGTACATGGGAGCGGGAGGCTCATATGCGTGCTCAGTACCCCATTTGTTCCCTTAGTATATGTTATAGATTATGGGGACGTAAAGCCCTAAGGTGGTGAGAATTTAAAGACCCAAAAATTCTTTGTAAAAGTTTTTCTTAAAAACATGGAAATTTCAAGAGTCTGCAGTTTCTAACGACACCTGATTCTGAGGCCCGGTGTGCCCGGAATCAATTTACAAAGTTTTGTTCGTGTACGTGTTGTGAACGTATGTGCTGGATTTTATATCTTTGGAACTAATGCTCAAAATTGAAATTGGAGGCCACCTATGAACTCGCAGCGCCGATAATCGCATAAGGAGATCTTTACCACAGTGACATTTTATCAAGGATAGAGGTTAATTTTTGGGGATTCTTATTCAATTAAATAAAGGTTATGTGTGACATAACATTATTTGGGTGGTGGTCATTTTCTCAAAAGGGATGTTAGAGGTCGGTCCCACCCCCACATAACCACCCATGGGATGATATTTTGTGGTGGGGCCCACATGAGTTCAAACCTCTCAACTCCCCTTGAACCCCCTTGTTTACTCTTTAACTCCCATAGAATTTTTTGAAGCCAAAACTCTTCTTTTAATTTGGGTGGAATCTTCACCTCCTTCCCCCATAATTGTTCCAACTTAATTAATTAATGTCATCATTAAATTAATATTAGTGTTTGAATTCATCTGAAATGCATTTCAATATTAAAATATTAGGGATCGTATTATTTTATTTTGCCTTGGAAATTATTCTGTGGGGAGCTTGGGAGATCTCTTGGAAGGACGTCCCTTTTCCAATGTGGAATGTGATGAACACGAAGAACACTCATTCTCTCCATTGATGAATGCACCGTAACTGACGAAGAACAAGGACGATGCTTGAGCCCGGAATCAGCGTCGTGGGATGGGCGCAACCTTCAACGGCTTCTTTGAATTCTTTTTCCGCGCCTTTTACAACATTATACGAATCGAGGTAGGGGTATTTGGTTAATTTTAAATGAATATAATTATACCTGCATTCTTTGAAGAATTCCTTGGTTCATCGTTGGCCAAATGATATCATCTAATATGAAGGGCGTGGGCCGAACAAACACGGCCCGGCTTCCCTCTGTTGGTTAATGTTGATTGACGTCAGAGGCCAAGTCGAAAGGGCGTGGTTCCATCGCACTGCACTGGAGAAGAACCACGGGATGGAGGAGGAGGAGGCATCGATGACTGGAGGCGACGACGAAGGCGGCATCCGCACACCGGACACATGGAGGGAGACCGACGACTGCTCAGGCCTCCTGTACCGCGGAACAACCGGTCTTCCGATCAGGTCAGTCCGCCACCAGGAGTCGCAACACACGAAGGCACTGCGTGGAGGGGGATCGTAGCCCACACCCACAGGCCGATCGGCTAGAGAAGAATAGGTCAGCCGGGTTGGAGGACGGTGGTGCCCATAGGCACCGCGTGGAAGAGAAGACAACGGCCCGCAACCGCGGGCCCTTCTGCTAGGAAAACCGGTCGGCCGCCTACCGGCCAGGCTAGAGGACCGCGGCGCTCGCAGGCGCCATGTGGGAAGGATCGCAGCCCACATTTTGGGCCGCATGATCTCGGAAGAATCATCCGACTATAGCTGGTTGGGCAGGGGAGAGGCGGAACCACTTGGTGGCGCGAGGTGAACTGGACCGCCTCGCAGCGCAGGCCGGGTCCGTAGGTGGGCCACGCCCCACCGGGCCAGGCTGACCCCCCATCTGGGTCAGACCCGCCAAACTAGTTTGGGCTGACCCCTAACCGAGTCGACCAACCAAACCGGGGCGGGCCATCCCTAGCTAGGTCGGACCCGCCGAGCCGGGACGGGCTGAACCGCCAGCCCACTGGGCTTGATGGGTCGGGACCGTCTTCACTTAAATGTGAATATCATCAAGACCGCGTGTTCGATCGATGCGCCATCTACGGAACTGGGAACCTCACAGGGAAGAGGTCCTTTTGAGATACTCTGTTTGAGTTTTGGAAGACTTTGGAAAAAGGTAGGGTTTGGAATGAACGTAAATCCAACCAGGCTCCTAGAACAGAAATGCCAATAACTCTCAGACTGGGAATCTGATTGACGCGACGTCTGTCATGTGGGGTTCCTTGTGATGAGATGGAACTACAGGATAAATCAACTCATGACATTGTGATAGTTGATGTATCAACACTCGTATTGAGGAGCGGACCCTCCCAAAATTGAGTGTGTTGTGTGTGGGAACCCTAGAGCTGGATGCGACGACTATTGTACCGGAATCTTACGTGGGTTTGACAGCAACGACTACTGCAACTGAATCCTACATGGGTTCGATAGAAATGACTACTGAACGAGAATCCTTCTTGGGTTCGACAGTGATAACTACTGTACCAGTATCCTCTGTGGGTCTGGCAGTTCTAACTTCTGTTCATGTATCCTGTGTGGGTCCGACAGAGTAGCTGGTCCTATATCCTGTGTGGGTCCGACAACTTAGATGGTCCTTTATCCTGTGTGAGTCCGACATCTAGATGAATCAGTGACTACATCTGATCATCTCTATCACTCTAAGAAAGATGTATACATGTGTGAGATGAGTCTTTTATATCAATCATTATCATCGATGTGATTGACCTTACTTCCTTTGTAGACTGGGTTGTGTTTGGTCTCGAGAGTTGGAGTTCGACTGTGACTGGTAACAGAGGTATATGTATGGTAATATAACTATGTATGGTTGGTTGGACTTCCTGATAATATCTCCATTCTGTGGTTTATCCTTTTTGGATTTTGGGAGACCTTAGGGGGTCTTGGGGTACCCAACTGATTATTGTTATACTCACCCCTGCTTGAGCTTCGCCCGCACCTTGTTGTGTTCTGTGGAGACGACGGACAATAATGATCGATGTTGATGGTGATGGATGGCGGATGCCCAGAGCTGGACTAGATGGGATGTACCACATAGACAATTTGATCGAGTTCTGTACCTACCCTTTAGGTAGGATTCTCGGGTGGATGATCCAGGAGCTGTTTTTCCTTTTTACTTATACTTGTACTTGTTGTTCAGTTGGTTTGTATACTGGCCCACTTACTTTCAGCACACCTTACTTTTCTATTTTAGTACTTGTTTCCTATAATGCTAGTTTTCAGGCTGTTTGTATGTTACAGGTTATATGGCAATGCCTTCCCTCTTTATCAGGATTACACCTTTGGTGCTAGTATCCAGCCCCTAGACTATAGAAGGCTGGCTTGGGGTAGTCACGGCACGGGCCCCGAAGACGAGTCGTGACAGAACATGTGTGACATTATCCATGATGTGAATTGAGAAAGAACCAATATTTATGGATATTAAAAGGTTCTATTTGGGAATCATAATAGTAGGGAATACATCCTACCATTTCCAAAATATTTCCCAACCATATATCTACGTTATGATTAAGGAGGAACTAATGGATGATCTTGAGTTATAAAATATTATTAATGAAATAATATTTGGAAATCTATAAGAGTTCCATATCAATGATGGTGTTGTAATTAGGTTTGGATCAAATCATTGTGTGCCTTCATCACCTGGGATAGAAAAGGTTCTATTGGATAAGGAACGTATCTAAACATTCTCTATCCACAATAGAAGAACCAAGATGTACCATGATCTCCAAGAACACTTCTTGTGGGATAACATAAATATTGGGATTGTAGAGTATATCTCAACATTCATGATATGTTAGCAAGTTAAAATAAATGTAATAGAAGTAAAGAAAGATGATACATCCATTAAAAATACACACGTGGAAATGGAATAATTTCATGATGGACTTCATCACATGTCTGTTGAAGAAATCCCTTGGAAGCAATGCAATATGGGTTGTGGCGGACCGACTCACCATGAATTCCCACATTATTACTATTTATAATGATTTACCACTCTAACCAAAATTTAAGATACATGTGATAAAAGTGGTTATGATTAATGGGGTTCCACTTTTGATTGCCTCTAATCATGATCCTAGATGCACATATAAATTCTGGTGGAGTCTACTACATTATTTGATTACTGAATAAAATTTCATCATGGACCATCACTACCAAACAAATGGATAATCTAAAATGACTATTTAGATGCTCAAAGATATCCTATGATCCTACACATTATAACTCAAAGAGTTATAGGATCAACATCTCCCAATGGTTGAGTTCCTATACTGCAATAGAATCCACTCGAGCATTCAAATGGATCCATATGACGCTCTATTTTGAAGATGAAGTAGAACTCCTACATATTGGGATGTTGTTGGAAAATAAAAACTACTTGGACATGATATCATTCAATAGATTACAGGGGACATTCAATCCATCCTACAACATATCAAATCATCTCAGACTCAAAAAAAGAGTTATGCTAACAACCTTATGGGGGACTTGGAGTTCGACGTTGGAGAAAATGTCGTTATTCGAATAGCACTATAGAATAAATTCATGAAGTTTGGAAAGAAAGGGTAGCATATCCCAATTAACATTGGCCCCTTTGATATCCTTGATCACATAGGAATAGTGTCATATTAGCTTGAACTCCCAATGAATATGGCAATATTTTATTTCATTTTCCGTGTATGTCTCCTGAGTAACTCAATACGTGAACACTAACAATAACTGAACTCATAGATAGTATAGTTGGTAGATGATCTCTATTACGAGGCAAAGTTGGTAATGATTCATGATTGTAGAGATATGGTTCATTGTAACAATAACAACCACCTCTGAAATGTTTTTTAGAGGAACCATATATATGATAAAGCATCAAGGAAACTGGAGGAGAAGATAAATGATAAGTACCATCACATATTTATGTAAAATAAAATTTCAAGGATGAAATTCCAAAAGGGGGAAGAATGTAATGTCCCAAACATTTATCTAGGTAATTTCCACCCTCTAATAGTAATATCATATAATATTAATCACTTAATATAATTTATATACAATAATAAAAAATATTAACAGTTGTTGAATTAATGAAATAATAAGTATTTTTAAAATTTAAGTACCTTATAAAGAAGGTATAGTATCTTGACCTTTGGAATATTAACATAGCCATTTGGAATAGTAATCTGACAAATAGAATAGTAATCTCACCTATAAGAGTATAAAAAAAATTATTTATCTTATATGTAAAATTATGATACAATTATGTATTAGTATAATTAATTAAATTTAATGAAATTTTTAATTAATCCTTGGTATTTTTGTAAGTCATAAATTTTTAATTACACTTTAAATATTAATTTAATAATATAAAAGAAAATTTATTTTCATAAAATATATTTATAATTTTATATTTTGATATCATATGATTTTAAGATAATTTTATGAGACCTTAATTAATTGGTCATGGTGTAATTAAATTAGTTATAGTTTTAAAAATATTATTTTTTTCAATAAATTGAGAGTTAAATTAAAAATTAAATTTCACATATATAGATAATTAATTTCGAAAAATGTTTTTCATTTTTTAATTCCAAACATCTAAAAATGTTTTGGGTGAATTTTAGGTATTTTTCTAAAATACAAGAATTTTTATCAGTAAAGTATAATAATTTAGGATAAAATATAGATACATGAATTATGGAGTCATAGATGATGTGTGGATGATTTAACCCAAAAATTAAAAACCATCATTCATTATTTTAATTTTTTAATTCACAATGATAAAATTATTCACATTACTGAGCCCAAATGATAAACCAAAAAATATATTAAAGATAAAACACCCATCTCCTACTTAATAAATACAATTCACAACCCTTTCACATCACACATTCCATGATTTTTACCATTTCCAGGACTAACCCAATACACTTACCAAGTTCCTCCTCCTTGTCTACAAGCTCATGTTCTCATCAAAATATGAAGACCTTATCCCAATGGTGGTCCTCAAGTGGGAGAAATTTAATAGGTAATTTCATTTTTATGTACATTTTATTTATTTTACTGTTCTTTTATATTCTTATTCTCTCTACACCTTCCCTCATCCAACTCATGACCTGTCACTTAGAGAATGTGATGTGACTACCCCATGCCCACCTCCGATAGGCAGGGGTTTTCTGACCAGCATCGGAAAGGCGTATCCTGAGAAGGGAAGGCATTTCCCCTAAACGTGTATGCACACAGATAGGGTACACACACATAGTAGAACACAAGCCACATCTACTCTGAGAAAATAATGGACTGAATATAAAGGGGCCAGAATACCATCCCAAATGAAAGAAAATTACAACAAAAGGTAACAAATATACTCTTAGAAGATCATCAGCTGAGGATCCTACATGAAGAGTAGGTACAGATCAATATCTGACATCACTGTAGCTCACCAAATCTATCGATCACCTCCGAGAACCATCTGGCCTTGTCTCCCAAAGTCTCAGTTAAGCCTTATTTCATCTTCACAAGACACAATAGGTGCAGTCGAATCCCGCATAGGGGTGAGTATAAAAATACTCATTAGGGACACCGAGAACCCCGATGGTCTCTCCTAAATCCAGAAAGTCAATAAAAAAAGAATGATCTCAATTAAAAAGAACATAGTAAATGATTGCTCAGAGTAGGTATATATATTAAATAATAGGGAAAAAGATGATTAGTCATAAGCAAGATCATCTTATTCTATTGAGAGACTTGACTGTTAATCCAAGAAGTGTTGCTAAAATGTCGATCCACAAAGGGTCGCTCTACTTCTAATCCCTGACAGGGCGCTCTATGGATGGTCTATGATGGGTTACACTATTGCTGATCCATAGAGGGTCACTCTCAGGCAAATCTACGGAGGGTCATGAGATTTTCAATTCACAGAGGGTCATGCTACTACTGATACACAGAGGGTCTCTCTTATGACAATCCATAGAGGATCATGCCATTGCAGATCACCATAGGGTTGCACCATATTTGATCCATTGAGGTTCTCTCTCTTGCCGATCCATGGAGGGTTTTACTCCAATTGACAGCCAACAACTGGATTCTCGCACCATCTATGTATGAGTTTCGAAGGTACTTCACCTCTTGAAATCTGTAGTATTTCAACTGTAATGAATTCTCACTTAGAGGTTCCCCAAAGGACCACATTTTCGTAAGGGTTCTAACACAACAGACAGAGCATCAATCGGATGCCCGGTATGTAAGTTATAGGCTTTTAGTAAAAAGGGCCAATTTGGATTCAAGTCTGATCCAACTCTGTCGTAATCCAACATCTTCTAAAACACATGTGGAGAATCTCAAAAGTACCATCTCATTGCAAGGTTCCTCGCGTATTAGACGGTTCGTCAATCGGATTCTCGATCTGCATGTTATGATCATTTAAGTGAAACAGGGCCAGTTGGGTCCGGGTTCGATCAAAGATGGTTGGACGGACCCAACATAATAATATCTAGGCATCCCGGAATGGGTCCAGAATGGGTCTGGCCTCGAAAAACCATCGGGCCCGTGGTTCTGTCTCAGTAGGATGGGTCCAACACTAATGCGTTTGTATGACCCGATGCCACGGGTCTAGCTCGACAGTGTCGGTCCATCCCGTTGTTGGACTGACCCGCATGATGGGGCATGACCAACCAAAATAAACATGGACCACATGCTACAGGATGATTCTACATCATGGATTCAGGCGCATTTGGTTTCCAATAAACTGTTCCAGCTAGCGCCACACCTTCGCCCAGCACGGCCGACAGGCTGCCGACCATTTCGCATGCACGGAGACGGGGTCTGTATGCCTCCCGCTCACCCGAGCAGGAAGCTCCTTCACATGGTGCTTATAGGCATCATTCCTCCTTATCATTGTGGCCATCCTACTGTAGCCTCTTGAAGTCACAACATGCTGATTGGGGTGAAACCACCTTCCTCCTGCAGCTTCTACCACGATCCCCCGCCTGCATGCATGTTACCCCTTTTATGGGCCATATGAGCTACTACGGTGGTCTATTTATTGAGATGCTTATGAAAACAGAATCCATAGGTCCCCTTCTTTACAAGGAAATATTCAAAATCACATTGGTGAATACAAGAAAATATTTCCTTAAAGAACTCACAATACACAAATATGGTTGAGGTTTTAGGCATTTTTCTTGCCGAACTGCACCCTCTGCGTTAGAGTTTAGTCATGGGGTAAAGTAGATACCAAAAATCAAAAGAACAAACACAGTTCAAATCCCCATATTAGAGACCCCTGCAAAAAAAATGGATCGCAGATCAACCCGTTAGTCGGTTGATCCCCGTTCATTGTTAATATCAAGAATGAAGAATGAATTATCAATTACAAGGAACCCATAAACCCTTACCTTGATTTGTTTGATCCTCTGATGAAGTAGTATTCGATTCGCATCGTTGTCGATCCATGGTCGTTGGCCTTCGTCACCATGTTCCAACCTCTGGATCTGATCCTCCAATATTAATCACTTCGTTCATCATTTTTTGATGGAGAAGGATATTTTTGGTGGTTCGTCATAGATTACCCATGTTTGTTAATCCATAAACTCCAACATGATGGCATATTAAAAGAAAATATGTGTAGCTATGTTTCACTCATTAGCGACACTCATTGATGAGCTAGGTTTAATGATCCCTTAATAAACCAATAAGATAAAAACATGACAATTACAAATGGTCCATTAATGACCATACATTAATGATCCTTGTTATTGCCCCGTAGTGTCATCATTCAGTGGTCAATGTTGTGATAATGAAATAAAATAATTATTTTATTATTTTATTATTTTTTCAAAATGTCTAAAAATGATTTTTCTGCTTGGCCTGTCTCAGCTGATGTTAATTCATTTCAAATAGAATCTCAGAGTTCTGATTTCAATGGTTCCCTTAGATTATCTATCCGAGCAATAGTTCAAATGTTAGAAAAACTCACCTACTTGTTTACTGAACGTACCTTAAAAAAGGTTCAAAATAATATTATGGGTCTCTGGGCCTTGGAATCATTTGTCGTTAGAGAGTTTGGACCCATAATAATTCCATATAAATAAAAAAATTACACGGATCTTATAAGACATTACATTAGCCCTGCCTTAGGGATTTATGCCCCTAAAATCCAAAAACAATACTAATGAAACAAATGGGGCTACTGAGCACAAATCTGATCCTCCTGCTCGCATTTTCTCCCTTGCAGATTCCTGTGCAGCCACCGAACTCACACCAGATGAGTCGACTACCAACATAGTATCAGATCTTTTAGATCTTGTATCTCTACTAGGAACACCGAAAATATCTCCCTATTTTCAATGTACAACTCACCCCAGTTGATGAAGTGTGGTAAATCATGCAAGTACTTCATCAGTTGCGACACACAAAAAAACATCTTGAAGGTGGTTCATAAGTGGGGGATGGGCTAGGCAGTACACCACCTTGCCAACTCTGCTCAATATTAGAAAAAGGCCTGATGAGCCTCAGAGATAGCTTGTCGCCCCAGATAAATGTTTGCAATCCTCATTGAGGTGATACCTAAAGGAATGCATGATCTCCCTCTTCAAACTCCAAGGGTCTTTATATCCTGTCAGCATAAGACACCAGCCTACTCTGTGCAGTCCTCATCCACTCCGGGTCGATCTACACCTTCATTGTGGTAGCTCGTACCAACTCTGGACCCATCAGTGCTAACTCCCCAGGGTCTGCCCAATATAGGGGTGATCTACAAGGTAGTATATACAAGGATTCGAATGATTCCATGCCAATGATGGAGTGATAGTTGTTGTTTTATGAAAAATACACCAGTGGTTGTTGGTTCTCCTAACTATGACCAAAATCCAGGTTGTAAACACGTATCATTTCCTACATGGTCTATATGGTTCGCTCCATCTGACCATCTGTATGTGGATGAAAAGTTTGGCTCAATCATAGCTACATCCCAAACATCTGCTGTAATCCCCTCAATAATCAAGATGTAATGTGTGTTTCACGATCTGAGATGTTCATCAAAGGAACCCCATGAAGCCTCAGTATCTCCTAAACGTAGAGGTGTTCCAAGCCCTCTACCGGTCCTTCCTCCCGTATGGGTTAGAAGTGTGCCAACATGGTGAGTCTGTCAGAGATCACCTAGATAGATTTGTGGCCCCTAGATGTACGTGGTAACCCCATCACAAATTCCATCGAGATATAGCCCCATTTCCACTCTAGTACCTGGATTGGTTGGGCCATGCTTGATAGAACCTAATGTTAAGACTTAACTTGCTGTCAAGAGAGGTACCATGAAATGAACTTGGAAACCAGTTTCTTAATCCCTATCCACTAATACTAACGTCATAGATCTTTGAACATCATTTCCACTCTAGGATGTACCAATAATGGGGATGTATGGAACTCCCTCAACCACTTTTCACTCATTGTTAGTGGCACTATGGTGCACCATCTTAAATTGATGATGTGCTTCCCAGCTATCGAAAATCGATCAAGAGACCATCCTGGTGATAACTTATCATGTCAGGACTCACATTCAATATCTACCAATTGTGCCTCATTGAATCATAGTAAGATTGGGGGAGTCAGAGTTATTGACCGAAGGTAATCATATTCACCATCATCCATGAAGGATACATACATCGCTAACAAATTCTCCATTGTCTCAATCAACAGCTGCAAACATGTCCTCTTGCTGAGTGTGTCTGCGACCACGTTCCCCATTCTTTGATTATAAAATATCTCAATGTCATAGTCATGAAAAAACTATGACCATCAAGGTTGTATCAAGTCCCAGTCCTTCTGAGAGAATATATACCTAATACTCTTGTGGTCAAAGTAAAATGTAAACTATTCACCCATCTAGCAGTGATGCCACATCTTAACGGAAAAGGCCAGTACTTCTAACTCTATGTCATGGGTCATGTAGTTCTGCTCATGAATCCTCTAATATCATGATCCATAGGTGATAGCAGCTCGCTCCTACATCCAGACACAACCCAGTCCGGTCCCTAATGCATCGCAGTAAAATAAACACCTGACATCATCCTATGGTAGTCTCAAGAAGGGGACACTATTTAGACTCCCCTAATCTCCTGGAAACTCTGATGATATTTCTCCATCCATACAAGGGTCTTTCCCTCTATGATAAAACATATAAGGGTGAAACTACTCTAGATAAGTATGGATCAAACCTTCGATAGTAACCAGCAAACCCAAGGAAGCTCTGAAAATTAGTCATGATCTTGGGTGGTTCTTAAGCATGCTCCTCCTCTATCTTTTCTGGATCCAATGCAATTCCAGCCTATGAAATTTCTTGTATGAGAAAGTGGAATTCTTGATTCAAAAACTGGAACTTCAAGAGCCAGGCATAAATCTGGCTCTCTTGCAGTATATCTAGGACAATTCACAAGTGTATAGTGCGCTCCTCCTCTGATGTTGTGTAAACCAATATTTCATCAATGAAGACCACAAAAAATCGGTCAAGTAAAGGCAAGCATATCTTGTTCATGATTCCCATGAACACTTCTGTGGATTTGGTCACACTGAAAGGAATCACCAGGAACTCATAGTGGCCATATTGGCACATGAATGTTGTCTTTAGCACATCCTCATCTTGTACCCGAAGCTGGTGACAGCCTGATCTGATGTATATCCTCAAGAACCACCTCGCTCCCTTCATTTTCTGGAAGAGGTCATCGATCCTTGATAGCAGATACTTCTTCTTCACGGTTTCCTTGTTCAGGCCCTAAAATAACATGCATAACTTCAAATTACCTTCATCTTTATTAGTAAAATGCACGGGGGTTCACCATGGTGAATCACTGGGCCTTAAGAACCCCTTCTCCTGCAAATCCTCTTGATGTACCCTCAACATGAAAAGATCCATGGTAGCCATCAGATATGCCGGTTTTGATATCGGTGTCATATTGGGGTACTTGCCGATGCATATTTATACCCCCTGTGAGGAGGTAGTCCTAGATCATCCTTAAAAAAACCATCCTCATACTCATCCACCACTCTAGGAATGCTTGAAATCATATCATCCACTGAACTAAGGGTGAGGTTAGACAACTAGTGTGTGATTTGAAGAACCCCGCCAAAGAATATTCATCCTATGATGAAAGGGTTTCCTTCTCACCGGTGAAGGAAAACCTGGTCTCATCTGTACCAACACACCAATTTGAATGCCTAAAACTATCGATCTGTAAATAGAATATAGATAACAAGTCCATACTAAAGATGACCTAGTAAGGCCTTGACACTACTACTAAGAGATCCTTGTAGAAGCTCTCGCCTCTTAGAGTAACCTCATACTACGGACACAAGTGTGTAATCATTGTATCCCCTCTCATAGGAGTCTCTTTCCACGAGGATCTAGACGATGACTCCATTGTAATCTATGAGCTCTTAACGAGAATGATGGAATGGAAGGAGTTACTAGCTCCTCTATTTATTAGAATTGTAGCTCGGGTGGAGAAGACATAGATTGTATCTCAGATCATCTCCAAAGTGTCGTGGTCCTAAGACTCCTTTACCTAAGGCTATGCTAGCCAATGTATGCCAGCTCTCTGAGGATGTGGTGGACCACCTGGTAACGGTGCCAGTAACACCTCTAACTGTTTCCCACCACCTACTACTCAGAATGATCATGTGCCATATTTTCCACCCTACGGACCTCCTTGATCGAACTGTTGCCTCCTCCTTGGTGGTCCCTTGACCTTCTGCTTGAAATCAGTATGGAAGTTCGAGAAATTGCAAGCCATGTGACCCTTCCCTTCGGAAGAACAACACAATATGCTCATATTCTAACCTCATCTTCCTCACGAGCTTCGCACCTCTGACCATATGTCTTGGGGTCATCCTCCATAATGTTTAGCCCATTTTGACCTCTCCATCAATTGTCTACTATCTACTGCAGATGACTTGGCTACCTATCATCCGGTGTTGTCTCTCACTATTGGTCCTTGCTCGGAAAAGAATCTCCCCACTAGTAGTTATCTCTCTTGAAGTCTAGCCTATGTCGTGATGTAGAGAGAAATCATCAACACACTGATCTCCCCTCAGATTCTCAGATAAAATGTGTGGGCCTTGTGGAATGGGTCCCATAAAATGTTTGTGGAGTAGCGGGAGAGGTCGGTAAACCTCACAGAGTACTGGGCCACAGTCAAACTACCATTCTGTAGGTACAGTAACTCATGAATACAATTTGAGGATAGTTTTTCTAGTATGTAATCTTCCCTAATATGGATATCAATGTTCAACCAATAAAGGGCCACCTCCTCATGTTTCTAGAGCATCAAGATACACTATCTCCCCATTGTTCCCTGAAAAAATTTCTAGAGGCTCTGATCACCATCTGTTTTGCTGGTGTCTCTACCAAGAAAAAAAACTCATGTCATAGCCTCCAGCCAGTCCTTAGCTTCGTGAGGATATATCTCACCTAGAAACCTCAAGGGCCTCTATATCTGGTACTCATGCAGCACACTAAGTCGGTGTGCACTCTTAGTTAGTGGGGCTGGTAGCATCTGCTGCTGTACGGGTGCTGGTGGTGTGGGTACACCAACCATAGGTGCTACTACCGTAAGTGGTCCATGTAGCGACTCCTCATCACTTGGTGGGCCATTGTCGTGATCTCTCACCAGAATCCTAGAAAGTTTCCTTCATGGAGGAATATTTTAAGGAAAATGTTGTTCCATGTTCAATAAGTCATACCTAGTGAGCTAACTCAAAAGAGATCAAAAGACAAAACATTTCTGAAACACACTCAACTAGTGTTTTCATGTACTGATTCGAAAAACAAAACTCAGGGTCCTAGTGTTGGATATGTCAGCCTCTACACCAATGCTGGATGGCTAGTACTAAAATACAAACTCAATAAACTAATCACTATTACTCTATTGAAAAATTGTAGAGTCATAGTTATTCTGGTAGAATCAACCTCCCTCTAATACCACATTGTCACCACCCATCCCTGGGGCCCATGCCCTGACCACCCCAAGCCTACCTTCCATAGTACTCGGGTTGGTGACCATCACCAAAAAGGTGTATCCTAAAAAGGGAATGCATTTCATTTAAAACTTTATGTACACAGATAGATTATATGCGAAATGCAGAACAGAAGTAACCACTACTTAGAGTAAAAGTAAGTACTGAAAGAAAATGGGCCAATATACAAGCCCAACAAAAAGAAACGCATATCAAAAGGAATGGAATAAAAGCTTCAGAGAATATTCACCAAGGATCCTCCATGAAGAGTAGGTACGAATCACTGTATGACACCACTACAACTCACCACGTCTATCGATCACCTCCATTCACTATCTAGCCCTGGTTACCCAAGTCCTAGTCAGTCTGTCTGTCGTATTCACAAGACACAATAGGTATGGGCGAAACCCATGCCACAGTGGGTATAAGAATACTCAATAGGTACCTCGAGACCCCCAAATGTCTCTCAGAAATCCACAAAGGTAAACAAAAAATACAGACCTCCATAAAAAAACAAATAAAAAAAGATATCTCACACCAGGTATACTACTTAAAAAATGTGAATAAAGATGAAAACTCATAATCTACATCATCTTATTTTGATGAGAGGTGTAGTTTCTAATCCAAGAAGTGTTGATTCGCTGCCGATCCACAAAGGGTCTCTCTTCCGCTGATCCATGACTAGTCTCTCAACAGCTGGTCCATGATGGTTCATTCTACTACTGATCCATATAGGGTAGCACTCATGCTGATCCATAGAGGGTATCAGTATTGCAGATCCACGGTTGGTGATTCTACAGTTGATCCATGAAGGGTCTCTATTTTTTCGTCCCACCGAGGTTCATGCCATTTCCAATCCATGGAGGGTCACGCTATAAGCTATCCATGTATGGTCACTCTCTTTCGATTCCATGGAGGGTCTCTCTTCACATGACAACCATCCACTCAATCCACGCACCATGTACGTACGAGTTTCAAAGGTTTTTCTCCTCAAGCCATGTGTCATATTTCTACTACCATGAAGTCTCACTTAGAGATAACCTAATAGATCACATTTTCTTATGGGTTTAAATGCAATATAATACGCATAGATCGGGTGCTCAGTTTGTATGTTATCAGCTGTTTAGTAAAAAGGGTCAGGTTGGATTCGAGTCCGATCAAACCCCTTTGTAATCCAAATTCTTCCAAAACTCAAGTTGAGTATCTAAAAAGTACCACCTCATCTAAAGTGTCACCGTGCCATAGATGGTACACCAATCAGATGCCCAGTCTGCATGTTATGATGATTTCAATGAAAAGGACCCAGGCAGGTCTGGGTATGGTCCAACCCGATCAGACCGACCAGACCAGACCCTGTCTGGGGGTCCGACGTGGGTCCAATATGGGTTTCACCTAACCGTCTTGTTGGGCCCATGAGCCCAGCTTGGTAGAATGAGTCATGCTCGATGGTGCATGTCTGGCCCGAAGGTGTGGGTCCAGTCCGCTGAGCCGTGGGACTGGCCCAAAGGGTTGTCCTGCCTGCTAAGTGGGGAGCATCTCACTAAAAGAATCATGTCCAATATGGTGTGGGATGGTTGACCTACCAGAATGCAGACATGTTCAGTTTCCACCCGACAGTGCCAGTGGGCACTACCCCTTCAGTTTTCATGGTCAAAAGGTGGTCATCCATTTCACATGCACAAGGATGGGGTCTGCATTCCTCCCGCCCAACTGAGTGGGCCGCTCCATGACGTGGCGCTGATAGGCACCACACCTTCTCGGTGTCGTAGCCCACTATCCACAACCTCCTACTGCTGTTGTGTTCCAACAAGGGCACCGACAGCCTCTTCCTGCGGCCGCTACCATAGGCTGCCTCCGGCCACCGACACCCCGCCTACATAATCTCTGGGCCACCAGAGCTACTCCAATGGTCCGTTTCATGAGATGTTTCTGCTTACATCCTCCTTTGGTCACCTTCTTCACTAATAATTATTTATAATCATGTTTCTAACTACATGAACATTCTTCCTTGAAGAACAAGAAATACACAACTACGGTGGAGGTTATAGGCCTTTTTCGTGTCGGGTCGTGCCCTCCAAATTATAGTGTATGAATGGGGGATAGTATTAACCACACATCAAAAGTAAAACCCAAATTCAAATCACATCATCAGAACCTCCCAAAAAAAAATGAACAGATCACAGATCAACCCATTAGTCATTGGATTTTTATTCGTTGTTAATTTCAAGAATGAGGATGAATTGTCAATTACAAGCAACACATAAACCCCTACCTATATTCGTTGGATCCACATATGACGAGGGATGTGATTTGAATCATCGTCGACCCGCGGTCATTGGTGTTCATCACCACATTATAACATATGTATCTAATCACTCAAATTTCTTCTCTTCGCTCATAATTCTACGTTGGAGAGGGATTTCTCTGATCATTTGTCAGATATTCCCTAATTTTTGTTAATCACTAAACTCCAACAAATTTTAATTTTAAATTAAAATATGAATAGTGACTTTGCACTCATTTTGATGCTCATTAATGATCAACATTTAATGATCCATTGATGAACTATTAAGATAATTCTATTGCATTTACAAATGGTCCATTAATGACCCTCCATTAATGGTCCTCATCGTTTCCCCGTAGCATCATCATCCGCTTCTCAACGCTGCGAAAAAGAAATAAAATAATTTATTTTTAAATTAGTTTATTATTTTTCTTGGAATGTCTGAAAAATATCATTTTGTCTCGGCCCCTGTCGATTGAAGTTAAGTCATTCCGTGGCGTATCCCAACATTTCATGTCAAAATTTCCCTTATAATTTATAATCCAAGCACTGGTTCAAATGTTAGAAAAACCTTCCCGGATGATTACTGAATATACCTAAAAAAGTTTAAAATTTTGTTTCCAGCTCTAAATGCTTTGGAATCATGTGCCATCAGAGTATGTGGTCTCAGAATAATTCTATATAAATAAAAACAATTACATAGAATTTTAGAGACAATAAAATCCAAATGATATGATAACTCAGGTACATTATATATCCTTGAATTCTATAATGTTAGGGTAATTTCCATCATTATACTACTCTTCTTCTCCCTCCTTCCCTTTTATTCTAAAAAATTAAATCATTGCCCATGATGTGTGAATTTAATAAAAATGTTGGAAATTCACTTCTATTTTCTTATCACTCCTTCATTGATGTTAATAAGACCCTTATATTTTTTGAAATATATTTTAAAAATAATTCTACATCGCTATTTATATTCTATAAACCTAATCTATACATATTCATAAATGATAAAATAAAATGAGTTCATTGTTGAAAAAACCCACCAAACATAACCTAAATTGATCAACATTAACCTTTGTCTTTTAATTCATCCACATATCATAAAAGGAAGTCCTAATAAGATCATTGAAAACAATTTAATATCATTAATAACACATAATTATTTTTTTTATATTTATCCTCATTTTACAAGAACTTCCATTCATGTATACGAGTGAACCAGTCATTGAAACTAGGAAAACAAAAAATCTCAAACAATGAAATTAAACTCTCTAACTCATCGAAAAGAACATTAATGAACTTAATAAAATAATAAAGAATCAAATTCATCTATAAATGGTTCTATATGTTTTTTATGAATCTGATGTTATTATATAGGATATTAAAGTCAATAATGCATTCAATCATATGGTTAGGGGAATTCTCTAACCCAACTCTATTTCATTGAGTTTTCCCTCTATCACACAATTTTTTGTATATATATTCAATTAATTTTCAAAAAATATAATTTCACAATCATTAGGTATATATTCTGGGATAAACATGTTACCAATAAGGTTTTATGTGAAATGAATTTTTCTTCCAAAAGAACACTTCGTCCGAAAAAAAAATCATTTTCACCTCATGAGATAGTGTATTCATCACTCAAAATTGATGATTAACATATCATGTTTATTTATCCCTCTCTATTTTGGGGAAAGAAATGTTTTTTTATTAATTAATTATTTATGGAATTAAACCCATTTCATTAAATATTTTATTTATGTTCATGATTTATATACATTTCATGTGGCACGCAGGATAATATAAATGTTATCATGTGATAGGTGTAACCAAAATTATATAGAATTTCTATGAATTTTTTAATGTGATGTATCTTATGAGAAAATGTAAAATATGTGTGAACATGATTCTATATTTTTTCAAAACAATGTGTGTTAGTTAACCACTAAGACATGATGTTTTATTTTCATTCATTGCCACATTACGTACCATTATCAAATACTTTCTCTCTTGATTATTATGATGATTATACTCTTTTGTTGTGATGATGATTATTTTCACCAATGTTATATTTCCCCATGTTCTAATCTATCCTCTTACTGGGTTGTTAGCTCAACCCTTTCTTTGATGTATATCCTTAGGTGACTACTTGTACTTAGGAGAATTCATGTGTCAATAAGAATCTAGACAAGAAGGGATAAAATAATTTTTATGTTTTATTATCTAAAGGTTATATATGGGTAATCTTTTCCCAAGTCACTTAACATTTGGATCCAAGTTTTCTTAATTCTTTTATGATGTAATATTCTTGTATGAAAAAGAAGGTCCATTATATTTTTATATAGACTACCATCTCTACATTGCAATGTTTATAGTTTATGAAATCAAAGCTCTCATGCATAGTCATTATGATGTATTTAATTAATAAATTTGATTTTGGTAATATTGATATTATTATAGAAATATAAAAACTTTGTTTATTTATTAATCTTATATTTTATTGAATTTAAATACATATCTTGTGTGTACATGTAGACTACCACCAAGCAATATGATCTATTTTATATTTAGGACTACATTTCAAAGATGGATATAATATTATATTTTATGTATAAAAATATCCAAAAATTCATTATTACTATAATATAGTTCATGGAACAATGAACTGTTTGACCACTATTACCCTATCGATTTTGTTTTGTGGATTATGAACCAAACATAAACAAAATGACATGTATGAACTTAAATAGTTTAGTATCAACATAGGAATTCGTAAAAAATGCAATAAATTAAATTATGAAAATAAAATAATCAATAAATATGTTCTTAATATTGTTATTAATTTATATAGTTTTATAACAATGGTGTTAAGAAAAATATATATAAATTTGGGTGATTAGGTAATGTATATTCTTTCTTAAAACTTCATTTTGAAATGTTTTAATGATTTCATTATAATCATTTTCTTCAACATATATATATTTTTAACGCCTTAAAATTTATTAAATTAATTAAAATGACTATTTTATCCATTATTTTAATTTCATAAAATGGCCATTGAAATAAATATTTTTCTATTCTTTATCTAGAATGTATCACATTTTTTCAAAGTATAAAAGGAATTTTTTAAATAAATATAAACTCAAGGAATTATCCCACCAAAAAGAATTTATTTTAAATATTTATTACATTAAAAGAATAAATTTTTTCATTAATGTCAAAATAGTCAATTCATTTTTATATTTATTTTACTTTTAAAATTATGCTTTAAATTAATGGGATATATAAATTTCTGAAATTGAAATTGTTATACTTTCAAATGAATATTTTTTAAGTTTGATGGTGGAAATATATAATTTTAGTTTTTTCATGTATTTTATGTTCTATTTAAAATGATTATAAAAATTTATTGTGCGTGAAATATATCTCTAATTCATTGGGACATATTTACTTTCTTGAGATATATGTTGGAATTTACTAAGAAGTTCATTCCATATTTTTAGTGTTCTTATATGGTTTCATTGAATATGATGACTCAAAGAACCTACTTTAATTTTTTGATAATGAAAATAGATTTTCACTAATATATTTCGATTTCTTAATGTAAGATAATTATCAATCATGAAGGAAATAAGTATTACCATTATTAATAAATGATATATTTTTTTAAAATGATTTTATGGGTTTTGAATTTTTCAATGAAACCCTCATGATTAAGACATTCCATTGGGATCACATATATAATAATTTATGGGACAACTATGGGTAGTGAATCATATTTCATGTGTTTGAAGATTTTTATTTATGATAAAATTTTATAATGATATAGTAAAAATATCTTGTATGATCTCATGGTTTTGAGTAAGACTAATGATTTTTTTTAAATTTCCCATATGAAGGTTATTTCTCATTAAATGTTTTGACGTGATATTTCACAAGGATTATGGATGAGTAGAAATGATAAAAAAATCAAAGTTCTTAATGTGAGTGTAATGCTGAATTATGTAAGTGAGTCATTCTAAATAATTACATTGTTGTTAAAATTGATATTTTGTGGAAATAATAATATTTTAAATTAATATTTTATTTTAATTATATACGACTATAAAAAAATGGTCACTGCTTATTCAAATGATCCAATACTTCCATGTGATGTTATATGACCTAGATGGATAAAAGTTGGTCATTTTAATCAATATAAAAACCAAAATTGTAATGGTAAGGATTTTAACATCGGATTCTAGACACCAGGTTTGGGGGATTTATAATAGGTATTAGATTAGAGTTTATATTTCTATGGAGACTTTGAATTTTTTATTTGTGTATATCTTATATGTTAGGGATACCATTGTGGTATTTTATTTTAATTATTAATCACAAGTTCCATGCCATAAAACCAATTTTTTAGGTTTTATGTTGTAAACTTTTATAGCAATTGATGAAACATTGAAATACATTAAATATGTTTTTGATAACTTATCAAGTTATATGTATCTATTAAGTCTATAATTATTATATAGAAAATTATATTTGTGAAATACTTCATTTATATATTCTGGACATAACAAAAATGGTATTGATAATATCATTAGATAAGATGATCACTAATGTTGGGGTAATCTATATCAGTTCGGATAAAATTATTATTACAATTTTCCAAGATAGGGTGTATATTTTATATAACCATGGTGTTAGGATGTAATTTAGTCCCAATTTGAATAATGTTAATTTTTAAAAATTATAGTACTTTTGTAACCATATATGATTAATGTAAATGAACATATTTTTTGGGTACAACGAAATATTATTTAAAGAAGAAAGAGAGAATTATCTTTTATATTTATATAAGATTTTATTTGGACTTCATAGAGGATCAATTTTTAGATTTAAAATATTATCATAATGTTTTTTTACATAAGGTAAATATTTGGAAAGTAATTTTTTGAATATACCCATTATTCAACTACAAAATTTATAAAAAAATAGAAATGTTTGTTTTCTTTTTACAATGATCACATGATCAATTATTTATCAGGGGATTTGTTTTAAATATATCATAACCCTTAGTGGGATACATGATCACATGATCTCAAACATGTTCATGAAATTCCATAAATATTGAAGAATGAATTCTATCCATGAAAGAGATCTCATGTGATCATTGTATCATGAGAAACCATCTTAGAGAGATATAAATATATATCCCCATATAGATCACTCAACCAAGGATATATGTGTTTAATGGTTCCCATTATAATTGATTAATTAACTAACATCCTCCTTATTTTTGAGACTCCATCAAGATCAATTGATCACCTGATCAATTCTCGGATGAGGTTATACTTTATGAGCTTATCTCAAAAAAAAATTGCCACGTGACACACTCTGAAGATGATGTTAGTGTGACACAGCATGATAATGTGAAACAAGAATGCTCAAACTGACCTTTCCGGACAACGTTTTACTGACATTGTAATATTTATTTGCCCCAAAAATTAAAATGGATCTAGATATAAGGGTGTCAATGTTTATAAAAACCCAAAAAATTGATCTATTTTTAATTTTAATCAATAAGTGATAAGAATTTATGGATCTAAGTAGTGTTATGAATTTTCAAATACTACATTTCCATAAAACTATAAATAGTCATTTATGGATGGTATGAGTGATCCGTAGCTAAAAACTATTACTATTCATGTAATAAATGGTTTCAATGAATTAAATACCACTAGTAATGTGGTCACATGGTATCCATATATCATTAAATCACATGATGATCATTTGATCATGAACTGTTTCACAAGAAAGCCTAAGCATAGACAAGTTTCTTCATCACATAACCCCCTTATTGTCGTTGTAATTAGAGTACATTAATTTCATCAGGGATTTGTGAAAACTTATATATTCTATTTTATGACATGAGAACATGACCTTTATCTTGTCACACAACTCCAAGGTGTTCTATTTGAAACCTATTGGTTATTATTTTCTCCCCTGCACCATGGGAATCAACATTGGTTCTACTATAAATTGTACTAGTGAGTTTATACCCCATGATAAATATCCCTATGAACACAATATGTTTATTGTACCCCTCAGTATGAGAGGTGGGAATAAACTATGTGGAATATAGTTAAGGTAATAAATAGTATTCATAAGAAATTGTTTCAATTTCATAATTTTCATATGCAATAAATTAATTCATACAATTTCATTAAAAGAGTCCATATTATTTATAAAGACAAAAACTCCCTTATTTTTATTTCACATTAAATAATTCATGTGAAAGCCATTTCTTTCCCTCATTGATTCATATTCATTACCAGAATTATGAACATACTCTTCTATGGTAAGCCTCATTGGGTTAGTCTAGAAGAATTTTAGTCTTATGCTCATATATAATGTGTAAGATCATATTTAATATATTTGTTCTCACTCTATGAATGACTAGCATGGGTTATGAGATAAAAAATATAATATCGTTGGTATCACGAGAATATGAAAATCATGGGAATCCCCATTTGATGTTGGTATTAAAATCATTTCCATTACATTAAAAGTATTATACTGCTAATTATGTTTCTTAGGGAAGAGTCAACATGTATGTCACCCAAAAATTTAGTTTCATGCTATCAAGAAATGGTTCTGATCAATTTCTTTCATTTATTTATATAGCACAAGATTCATGTGATCCATGACATAATAAATGATCATGCTATTTTAATTATAAAAACGCCTCCAACCTGGTCCACCTCCTTAGAAATAAGTCCTCAATATATATAACATTCCTTGAATTTTAAATACTCTAAATAAAATATCTTCGGGAATCCTCATATGCATAAGCCCTTTTCAATCATCTTTGGTCTTGAATTTTATGATATAAACCATGATATCAAAATCATGGGGACCCAAATTTTGTTCTATACTAGGATACATATGAATCCTATCCATTTATCAACACCCCCATATCCCATATCAAAAAAATCCTAGTCTAGTATATTATGAAATGACATTAATCATCATGGTGTATTCCCAACACATGAACTTGATTAATATATTCTGAACTACATGGACATTTATTTATGCTATGATGGTGTACATAGGATTCGAAACCGAGATTCAAATCACAAGACAATAATAATTCAAATTCTCCAAAAATTTTGTTATACCACATGTGATATCACTTGTATCTCGTCTGATGGGTCCACTTTTTGGACAAAAATTTTCTAAAATTGATATTCCAATCTGATTCATTCCCACACCATAAGTGATATATTCATTATAGATCACATAATATCATCATATAAAGAAATATTTATAGTACGGATCCCCTTCAGTAGTAAATATCCAATATAATACTAATTGATCCTCTTTATTCTATATTACATTCCAGGCTAAATAGAAATTGCCTCCCATTCCAAAGTTACACACAAACAATTTCTAGGAATCATTTTCAATATATTTCATGAACCATAAACACCAAATACATACATAGTATATGATAAAAACTGGTGCAAAATGTTTTATCTTTATAAATCATAGTAATCCTTAAACCAACATAGAATACTAGTGTATGATGGATAACATTAAACCTTAAATTTTTTTCTTTAATTGTAATAATAAAATATGTGTTGATACTCTCATCATCTAAGGTCAAAAAAGTAGTTAAAATGGTATTTTTACGAGTATATTATCTGTGAATGGGAGTGATTCAATTACATGGATTAAATAAATTAACTAGAACTATTGTACGTAATAATTCTCCCCAAAATGGTGTTTTGATCCATGATTACAATACTATTAACAAATGTGACATCTTAAATTCCATTACTATGAAGTATAAACGAAATCCTTCCACTGGTAGGTAGTCCCCTGCCTCATTATGGATGTGGAACCCTCTTTTATTTTTCATTATAGAAAAAATATTGAACCTAATAACAGATATTGTGAAAAAAAACCTAATTATCCTTGAATAAATCATTATGAAATGAATTTTATATTAACTAAAATATTCTTCATGATAAATTATTAGGACATCTATATATTGGGGTGTATGACTTAATGATTGGATTTTGTTATTTGAAGATTATTGTTGAAATCATCAAATACGAAAATGTGATGAATAACATCTATTTTTTAGATACTAAACATGAAAATTAATATTCTATGTATTTATATAAAAATTTATGTATGGAACGATTAAAGAGTGTCATTTCATTTTAATGATTATAGTTTTATGATTAATGTAGTATTTCATCGTTTTAGATATTATCCTACCTTTTTCAATCCCATTTTTTTCATGTATAAATATAAAATGAATAATTTTATACCCTTTTATGGATCATTTATTTGATTAGAAATGTATTTTAGTGTTTTATCAATAAAAAATTCTTCTTGAATAATCATTTATTGACATAATAAATGTGATAAAACTATACATTAATTGAATAATGATATAAGAATGAAATATTTCATAAGAAATAGGAGACATCCTGAAATTATATTTTATCATATTATATATCATCTTAGTAAATAAATCCCTCAAATATAATAAATATTTATTGAACTAAAAACATTACCTTATTATGATATTTTTAGATTATTATATGGTGTCCTCACATCTCAAAAATGTTTACATTTGTCTCTAATTTTGATCTTTATTCTATGAAAATGTTTTTACTTCCCATTCATGTTCTCTAAATTTGGGAACTGTATTATGGGTTATTATTGATAGAAATATTATTCCCCTTAACACTATTATAAGGTATATCTATCATACATTAATCTTATGTGGGTTTCTAGAAGATATATTTTTCATAAAAAATATATAAAATGATTTTTGTTTCATGATCATCTGATTTATCATCCATTCCATTTAAATAATATTAGAAATTTTTTGAAACCATTTTCATAGGACGTGAGATAAAATTGTGAGGAATTAATTTTTTTTGTGGTATAATGTAATATTCTATTATTTTAAAACAAGTTAACATTTTTTAAAGGTATACTACATGCAACATTGAACATATACAAACAATGAAATAATTTATTTTAAATATTATAGTTTTAACCAATCAATTCAATTGAATCATATTAATAGTATGAAGTGATTTATAAAATATATATATATATATATATAAGTTTACTAATAAGTACATATTTATTGACAAATTTTTAAGGAATATGTACATAATTTTTAATGTAGTCATTTTATACATAAAAACTCTTGTAATTAATAAAACCATTTTTATTTCATTTTATGAAAAATTATTATAAATGTTTTATACCATATCTACAAACAGTAACACATAAAAATGAATTTTATTGTCAAATTAGTATATAAAATTAATGCCTATATTTTATTTTTTTAATGTGAATGGATTTTTAATGAATAATATAAAACATCGATTTAAAATAATGTTGTAATTTATTTTCATGTTATTAAAAATAATACTTTTCTTTTGAATTAATTTTAAATTTCTACTATTTTAATTTAATTATAAAAATTATAATTCATCATATTCAAATAAACATATTCCTAATTTCTTTCAAATAACATTGTTATACTTGAAAATGAATTTTTCATGAAAATAGTTTTTGTCAAATATTGATGGTTCGTTTGAAAAGTGATTTATAACACTTAAAATATTGAATTTTAAAAAATGGAATACAAGTTTTAAATCATGTCCATATCTAAATAATATGGTGTCTTTATTTATTGATTATAGTAAATTGAAACCTTGGAAAACTATTCACACCATGGTCCGGGAAAACATGTTTAAAAATATTCAAAATATAAAATATGACTTGAAAATCATCCTTAAAATTACTTATATTTTTTTGGATTAGTTTAATTATACCACTAATTTACATATTATGAAATAACTACTCTTGTATTCATTTTAATTTGAAAAAAAATTATATTTATTTAATTAAAATGGAAATTCCAAAATGTATCATTGATTGTTTTAATTTCTATAATTTTTTATTTCTTAGATAAAAACATGTTAAGAATGATTATAAATGGTAATTTTTAATATAATTTTTTTTAGATTTATTATTATTATTAATTTTAGTAGTGAAATATTTACCTCAATTATTTTAAAATTTTCATCACAATTCTTCTTCCTATAGTATAAATGATAAGTATATAATTTAAAAAATATAAATGTGAAATTTTTGTGAAAATATATAGTTTTACAATAGTATTTATGTTCATTATAATGTATTTGTGTTTTTTTAAATTAGTATATTTTAATTTAATTACTTAATTGATATTTTATAAAAGTTTATTTATATTAATAAACCAAAAATTAATTTAAAAATATTTTATTTAAAAAATTATTTTTATTGAAATAATTAATATTCCTAATAATATTATTTTTAACCAGGTTATTTGGATATTTCCTATAATAAATTTTTATATATAGTTATGGGTAACTTTTCCTTTTATAATAAAATTAATTATCCATTGAGACCTAAAACCAATGTTATAATGGTAATCGTTAAAAGAGATACTGAGAGGATAAAACTAAGTGATAATGGTCCAAATATAACCAAATATTGTTTAAATATTAATATATAAATTTAATTATAATTTAATATATAATATATTCAAAATATATTAGATTAGTTCCATATAAACAAGAAATTTAATTTATATTAATTTAATACATTATACAATTTAAAGGGTTCTCCTCTCCTCTATTATATAAGGACACCACCACTTCTATCTTACTAAAATATCATGAGGAACATATCTTGAACAAAATATACCATAACATATTTTTATATTCATTAAAAACATTATTTTTGTGTTTTTAGTCTAAAAACCATTCCTTGTGTCCTTAATAATATATCCAAATGATTTTTTTTACAAATAAGTAGTAATAGTCTAAAATGAGTATCTTCATTATAGTCTCTATTAATCCATCAATACAACCATAAAAATTAAAATATAATTCAATTATTATATAACATATATATAAATGTTATTATGTTAATTTTATAACCTTATTCACATAATTTCATCATATGGGATTCAAAATGTTTATTCATTCATTCATACATGTGGAGAGTCTCTTCACAAACCAATGAATATTGTTTCTAACCCCAATCGTTAATGAAGGGTTATAATAATCTATATAATTTAATTATTTAATAATAATATCATAATTATTATTATTTATATATTATTTAACTTATATAATTTTCCCTTCCAATCATTATAAATATAATCGTAACATGTTCATATGTACAAACCACCATCTCCACATAGATAAGAACGTCATATTTCACAAAATCCCTTTCATGGGTTTTCATGTGGATATATATGTTGATTTAATTTTTAATTTATAACAAGATCTTGATTCAAGAAGGATAGTATTTTATTTTCATTATTTATTGTCCATTAATTTTAAATTAGAAAAATATAATTCATTTGTATATGCTGACTACCACCTTGAGTATCGATGTAATTTTTTTCGTTGACCAATTTTCCTTGTCAGCTCTAAAATTATATTTTATGTATATAAATAACAATTATGAAATGATTAATATTCAATAGATAATGGAACAATGAACAATTTTTTAATATTAAACATGCAAATATTTATTTTGTGGATTATCAACTGAATGTCGTCAAACAAGCTCTGACATGAACATAGTAGATTTTGTAAGGATATTGTACAACATATTAAATGAAATAATTATATTATGATAAGTGAATAATGATGAAAATTATGATTTTTAATTTTATTAATTAATATATTTTTATAATAATCGAGTTAGAAAATTTGTGTGGCATATTGGGTTTTGTGTTATGGGATATTTGATCTTAAACCTTAGATTCAAAATGTATTGAAGATTAAAATATAAACATTTTCATGCACGTAAATACTATTTGATGTATTTATATAAGATTAAAAAAATAATCTAAATGGCCAGTTTTCCTTTCAATTGACTTTATTAAAATGGTAATTATAAGTATTATTTTTCATATTTCATATAGAATCATTTTGTTTATTTATAAAGAACTAATGGAATGTTTCTAATGTATATGATGTGTATGAATATATATTATAAAACATATATTATTTTATAATTGTATTCGATAAAAAAATTTTATTTTCCATCCATAGAAAAATATATCTCTATTGTTATAGGTATTTTAGTTTTAAGAATTGTATTTTAATGTAAATGGATATATTAATATCAATAAATGTTTTACTTATGGATTTAATGTTATATTATTTATTGATTTATGATAGAAATGAAATATTTTAGGTTAATGTATTTTTACATTTTTATAATGATGGTTGAGTCCAATTAAACTCTATAATTATTTGGTAAATGATTATTTCTTCAAGATAATTATATTATAATTAAGTAACAAGGATATTCCCTTTGTAATGGTTCTTGTAGACGTTTCTATGAAGATGATATCATAAGGAACCTAAATTAATATTATCTTTCTATGAATGTTTCTTATTTGAAATATTTTCAAAACTCAAATTAAGCTAATAATCCTCGATTTGAAGTAATGATTATTCCCTTTAAGGGTAAAATGCTTTTGTATAATCCAAGGATCGGTTAGGTGCCACTTAATTGGGTAATTTAGGGGTACACTAATGTTACAAATTCTCTTGTAATTCAATAACATGAACATGTATTTATTCCTGATCCAATACATATATTATCGTAATCTCCCCTCACAAGATGTTATAATATATGTCAACGAAGAAAATGTATTTAGAATGTATGTTTTAAAGGAAAAATATTTGTTATGTTGGTTATACCCCCAACATGGATTATTCAGTATATACATGTGGTTTTATTTAGGGAATTTAGATTCCCACCAACTTTAACTCCATATCCATCCATCTCTAGAGTCCAGTAGTAATAAAAATCCACCCCTTAGACATGTGGTTAATAGAAAATCAAATGTTCCCTCTCTTTATCAAGATTCTAGTATTGTATTCAACTTCTATGGTCCAATGGAAAACAATTTTAGTGTAATATCTACCCCATCATGAAACATTTTTTACTTTCTAGATGATAGTCATTGTCCCAAACCCTTATAGTTCATAATTTTAAGAATTTATAATTATTAATTGTATTCAAAATAAACATGAATCTTGTATATTGTTCTTGAAACTCTCCTCAAATCATGAATGATATGATTGTCATCATCATTGAGTACCTGGGAACATAAGTTGATTCTTATTCAAAGGATCCCAAAATTCAAAATGATTCACTAATTAAATTTTTTTTGAATCATAATTCTCAAAAATATGTTGAATAATCGATGATAGATTTTCTCATTTGTTCTATAATTTTAATTCATCAACTGCATGAAAAAAATTATTCCCTAAAAAAATTTCATTTTACAAGAGATTCATAATTTTTTAAATGTTTTATAAATAATACTTTTAAATTTAACAATTTAAATAAGAAAACAAATTAGGTTTTATGAATATTATTTCTTTATTATCAATACCTTGTAATTATTTAATTATTACTCATACCTCACACATAATACAAATGACGTTTTTGGGTTCTTTTCATTTATCACATGGATAAAGAAAATTCATTACCCATCTTCTATTATTGTATAATCATAAATCCTCCATTTTATATTCATTTAAATTTACTACATCAGCATATAGTCTGATTAATTTTTGTTTAATCAATAGAACAAGCATCCAACAATTGTTATGTAAGATTATTGTGCAACATAAGATTATTCTTTGTAATATAATTCACTGATAATTTATGAAGGAGTCAAGACAGACATTATCTTCACTGGGAAACATAACACTTAATATCATTAAAATTAAAAACAATTGTGGCAAACAATTTCATCACAAGATATTTTACAATTCCATAAAATCATCCCGTTCTATTTTGTCATGTTGAAAATGAATATAACTAAATAAAATGTCTCTATTTAATCATCAAAATGGTATAAAAAACTAATTTACTCCATCATTTAATTATAATGTATAGAATGCTACATTACATGAATGATCACTTTAATCACAGTAGTACATAAAATCATGCTATATAACCAAATAAATCATTTTTTCCAAGAAATTGTAATTCATTCATGGTAATTTTCATCTGAATGTATCTCAAACATGACTTTATGCATTAATCACAACTTTAATATAAAATCATCAGGATATATTCTATGGAATACATATCTTGGATCAAGGATTAATCAATTCGCATGTTGTGGCATCACTATAATGACTGAAAAATTGAATAAAAATGTGTATATAATAACCCTTAATAAATTATATAACATGGAATCCCAATATTATAGAGGAAGAATATCATGACCACCCTTATGGGGTCATCTTATTAACCTTACACAACCTCTATTACCCTTATTTAATATCCTTCATATACCCTTATAAAAGGATATACCCTTATAATTCCATTGATATTGATAAGATAACATCTATATATAACCTTAGTAATGGTTTCACCCTTACAAATATATTACATTCCATTAAATAGAATCTTTATAAGATTATCGACCATTATTCCTATGATTTAACCATTTTAGAGTGTCCCATTTACCATAATGTAGTTTTTACCATTTCGAATGATCCATGATTAGTATATTACCCTTACGTAGTACCATGTTATATGTTTACATAGTCTATAATCCTCTTCTTTAACACTTATATAGGCACCAAACATTTATTACCTAGTTAAAGTAAATTCTAATTCACCTTTACTAGTGTAGTTGTAATCTATCTGTAACATTATTTTGTTAAAAAATTAAATTAAAAAAACATTCAATTCCATCTTAAAAGGAATCCTGAGGATTTCTAACATCTTTCATATATTCTTTATTTATTAGAGTCAATATATTATCATGAAATTATCACCAAATAGGTCATCATAAATGAATTGATTATTCCATGGTCATTAATATATCAGTATTAATTGTTTCCATCATTTTTTATTATCATTAGCACAATTGACCTATGTGTTGGTGCATTCAAAATGGTTCCACAATCATAAAATATTTATTGAGAATTGATAAAGTGTTACATCCAATTACATTAAAGTAATCTATTAAATTTTTCTAAGAATATATACTTCTCATATTTAATCAATGAAAAAAATAAACACATTTCCTATATAGTTTTTTTAAATAAAATCAGTCCATGAGTTCACAATTTTTTTAAAACTAACCTAATTATTATATTTATTATATGTCTCCCTAAAGAGAGTTTAATGAAAAACATATGGAATTAAATCTGATCTCTTGATTCACTAAAAGAATATTTGAGATTTATGGTAATTATAATAAATTGAAAACCCACTTTTATAGTGTCATGATTTTGAAAATGAAAATTATTTTCTTTTATTTGTTGTATAACCCCCTCATTGATAATTGTTTTCTTATGTGATGGGTCTAGATGATATTTTTTGGATAATTTTTGATTAGACGCATTATGAAATATGAGTTCTAGATATAGAAGTTACCTTCAATGATAAATTTACTTATTTAAGGTAACATTATTTATCTGAAAATTGATACATTGTGTAAATAACATCTCTATTATATAATAGTTTTTACAAATTCTCTATAATTGTAAATATAAATCATCCAAGGGTACTTAAATAATAAATTATTTATTGATGTTGTATTTTTTGTATACACAATATTTGATAAAATTTATTTATTTCAAATCCATAAATGTAATGATTATAATTTTATCACATGATATATAAGTGTTCATTTGGGGATTTTATAATGAAAATATGTCATAATAAATGTATATAAATGAGTATGTAATTCTTTGAGATTATGAAAATATTAGATGGATCGATTGTTACCCTTGATAAAAATATAATATGATTGGAATGGTATGCTTGTATTTTAATCACCATCCCATAAATAAACATTTATCAATTAATTGGTGTCATAAAATGAATTCTCTAGAGGGTGTTAGGTATAATATTCTTATGCTTTTATTAATAATTCCTTCAATGTGGACTAAAGATAGAAATTTAAATAATATATATTCAACATTCCAATTGTATTGAATGAAAATTATGATAGAGACTCATGGGTTATCAACTAAATAACATGGTTGATTGATATTTTTATAACCACAATTATATAAATTAGGTATGAATTTAAATATAAATTTATTTAAAGGAACTGGATGGTGATTTTAATATAGATTATATGTTCATAAATCCCATAAATGTCATAATATGGTAAAAAATTATCTAATACACCGAACTAAATGAAGAATAAAACTAATACACCACATACACACTATTTATTCAAACACATGGTGTATTAGCATTAAAAACCAGTTCATGAATCTAATGGTTTTTGATGATTATCAATTTCAAAAACATCCTTATTCCATATATAAATATAAATACTAAGTGATAATTATAATCAATGTATGATACAAAAATAATGTGGTGAATGGTACTCTTATCGCAACTTTTGAAATGCTTATAACATGTTAGAATTTATATTTATCAAAATATTTATTTTCATGTATTCTAATAAGGTAATAGAATTTCCATCTTAAAGATATGATATTTACTTATCAATTATAAACAATAAAAGGATGATGATCATATATAATTTATATAATTTCTGTTGGATATATATTTGTTGGAATGGGATGCATAAAAATATTTTGGATATCCATCTTATCGAAATTCATATGATTATAGAGATTAATGAGATATAATTTTTATGTCTCATAACAATTTTTTTAGTAAGGGAAGGTAGATTTCATGTTTTGATTGAATCTATAATCATTTCATAGTGAAAAGGATGAATAAAAATATCAAATATAAATTCATTTTAACCTATGATATTTTATTTTCATCCATGGTGGATATAAATTTCCGAAAGTATTGGAGAAACACAATATTTATGAAATGATTATAATATTATAGTTTTTTTATTTATTTAAACAATTTTTTCATTACATTACTATAAAACATCTCATTAAATTTTCAATTGAACCCACACCTGGTGCTACACCTATTTTGATGACTCCTTATAGAATGGTCCTAATTGAGTTGTAGGAACCAAGAAAGAAACTAAAAGATAATCCAAAAAAATGATTCATAGACTCTAGTGTGCCATTTGGGGTTCAAATATTCATTATATAAAAAAAGAAATATTATTCAATTAATTTTTATATTGATTATTAATTACATAACATGATCATTATCAATAAAAAGTATCCACTACCCAGTAACAATGATTTAATTGATCACATATGAAGAGATGAATACATTAAATGAATGGCCAAAATTATTTATATCATTAAATGAGGGTAAAAATGGATCAAATACCAAATATAGAATTATTTATGATGCATATTAATTATTAATTTGTATTTATTTTATTTTTACAAGGAAGTTCACCTACTATTTTTATAGAAAAATTGAATAGTGTATTTAGATATTACCTTGGTAAGATTTTTGTACTATTATAATATAATATAATTATACATTAAGAGAGTAAGGAGGATCATGTTGATCATTTGATAATTGTTATAAAGACACTGTGATTGAGAAGTTGTATGCTAAATTTACAATGTATACTTTTTGGAATTGTAATTTCTGATTCTATGGTTATATAATCTCATATGAGGATATATCATTGTATATTTTAAAAATTTATTGACCAATGGCCTAGATAAAATAAGGTAACCATGATCCATAGTTTTAATGTGATGATTAGATGTTACTGATGAATTTTAATAGATTTATCATTACTCTCTAATCCAATTGCAATGTTCAGTTAGAAGGAAGTAAATTTATCCTCAAAGATATGTGTGAAGAGAATATGATGGAGATAATGATAGTTTTATTTAGTTTAGTTATGAACAAACTAAAATTCACTGGAGATGTTTTTATAAATAATTGTGATGCATTTATATAGGGATTAGAATGTTTCCTTTTAAATAATAATATGATTATAGAATTTCCCTATCATCAACTGAAAATACATGATTAAATTTATGTTACTCAAAAATTAGTTATAGTAACATTTTTTCCAATAAAATCATAGAATAATTATCCTTATCATGAATGGAGTAAAAAATATATGTAGATCATAAACTCTAGATGTATATATTCATTCAAAAAGATTTGGATATGTGATATAGATGTTGGATAGTTCTAAATAATGACTATGACTGGTTAATACATTACAATTATGGGCAGTGAACAAGGTATGAAATCCTATAAGTGGAAATGATGATGATGGTTTCTCTGTGATGATGATTAAAATAGATTTAATACTTAAGGATTTGCATATGACGGAAATTAAAAATATATAGGAAAGGGGAAAATGATATCATTCTTAGATCAATATTCAAAAAAAAAATCATTCTATTTTCATCCAAGATGTTGTATGATAAACAAATATCTGGAAACATAATTTTAGTGGGTCTACCAGAAAATGGATACTGCACAACATGTATCTCTGTACTTGAATTTTCATAAAATTAAACACCACCGAATTCATGAATCGTCCATTCCTAAGACACATGCTCTGGGACTTTCCTTGTAATTCTATACCCAGGACACTCATATATTGGTTCCCAAGATATCCCACTAGGTGTAATGAGTAGTAGATAAAAGGGAGTTGGATTATATCCCTTACTCAATTGGTGATATCTTCCAACATATTGTTGAACTATACAATGTGAAGTTTTATATCCCACATCATGATTTGTAGTTTTACACTTATATTTTGGATGTGAAAAATGGGAAAGAATCAATTCATTCCCCAATGTGGAAATCACCACATTATATCACAAATGAACATGGAGAAAATGAGTGGTGATATACTACCACACTAATCAAAGATAACATTTAACATATCATAGAAGTATAAAATATTTACCCTAATATTTTTATGCACACCCTTATGTAGTTTTAGTATATCATAATTAAAATAGAAAATTTATAACAACATATGTTGGAAACCAAACAAGGGTGGACACATACTGATGTTCTAACTACAAGAGAAACATATCTTTTTTTAAAAGGATAGGGCCAAAGACACTTTTTAACAATTAAAAGAAAAGAACCCCTTTCTTGGGTAGTGGGAGACCTATTACGTAGCCAAAATTCCCAGGGCCATGAAATCCCATTTTTAGCCTAAAGGGACCTCTGGTGAATGGTAATTCTATAGTACCCAGACTGATACAGTACCTTCTATAGTACTACATCTACTATAATACCTCAAATACTAATACACTATAGTATTCTTCTAATATATTTTTTCTGAAAAGGGATTTTTCTACCAATCATGGAAGCTACATCAATATAAGTGAATATTACAATGAATACCCATTATTAATATTCAAATGGAAATCTCGGATCATTTTGGTATTTCCACTACAATTGGGTTCAATTAGAAGAATTTGGAAATCACCTCTGGGAAGGCTTATATCCCTAATAATTAGCCAAGTGAAAATATGACATTTTGATATAAGATTGGTGGTAAGTACTACTCCTACTCTAGATAATGAAATATATTATCCACATCCCTTAGAGACTATATATTCGGATGCTCATATTCCTTATCCCCTTTTATAGGTTAGTCAGTATATTTCTATAGTGGACAATCATATGAATCAAACTCATATTCTCGATTCATCAACTAATGAGTATCATACTCCAATAGCATTTCATTACCTGACCCAACAGTTGTTTAGTCATGACCACCTCGTGACTTCCTACAATAGTCCATGAGATATTATTTCCTATCGAGTTGGTGTATAACAGATATGGTAGGGTGTTTCTTACGATACCTATATGAATGAACCCACAAACACATTCATGAAACAAATCATAGATAATATTAACTAAAAACGTTTTTCAAGAATACATCTATCCTACAACTAGAGTACAACATGTGTACTGAAATCATAATGGGAAAAAAATTCGATCAAAAAATATTAAAGAACTCACCATACTAAGAATTTTGAGATCAACAACAAAATATCCTTTATTAAATCTCCTTGACTATGCTATGGTAAGCACCACATCTATCCTATCTCACTAAGGTCCCCGTGCCTCAGGCCCTCTTCGGACACAATCCAAATTATTTTTTTTGTACATGATACAACATGTGTAGTCGAATACCATAAAGGGGTCTATATAACAACACTCCTTAGGGTACGAAAACCCCAATAAATGGAGAAACTAAAAGGAAACAATTTAATCATGAAGTTATAGGGAACAAAAACTAGAGAGAAACTCCATCTTGAAACAATTCTCGACTATAAATTAATAAAAATGCAGGGACACCGAAAATTTTTTCTCATATATGGGGACTTATTTTATTTCATTGTCTTATAAATAAAGAATATTTATCCTGAGGGAATTAATTGTTTAGTAGCATCAGAAAACCAGATGCATACAGAAGCTCAACATTATAACATGAAATGAAAATAAATCATAAAGACACCATTGTAAACACTCTTACTCTAATAGATTGTCATTTATTGTAATTCATAATATAAATCCTTAAATCCTAGGGAAAATGAAAATATGAATTGGGTTGGAACTGATGCTCAATATAGGTATGTAATATAGTAGACACATAAGTAATAAGGCATGATGAGTAAATAAAATTACACATTCCATTAAAACATAATATTGAGCATAGTATGACTGGAATAAATGATGAATAAATAATTAAATAATAAAAGTACACATGGATATTCAACTAGTTAAATAATAGAACCTAATATCAATTATTAGTTTCATAGTGAGGTAATTCATAATGAAATATATCATAACCGTACTATCAAGGCATTGTGCATAAACAATACATAAATGGGAAAAAAACCCATACTAGTTTGTCTCATGTGCCCTACTGATGAACCGAGTGGATATTGAAGGAAAAAACTGACATATTTTAATTCTAATTAACTTCTCAAATAAAATGGGGGAAATATAGTCTACATATACAGAAATATATGAAATGTAAAAAAAATTTCCCAATCAGTAAACACAGAAACCAACCATTCAGAGTAATATATAGAATGATATCAAGTTATAACACCCAGATTCAATCTAATCATAATACATTTAATAAAATAAGGTCGATGATATCATATAATATTAATCCCAATTGAACAAAAGAATAAACAAGAGTGTTGAAATATATTAAAATACTCTTATAAAATCATTATGTAATTGTTTGTAGAAAATAACATTTTATTTAAAAAGATGAGTTATTTTGGAGAAATTATTTTTATAAAACCATAAGGGAACTAAGATAGTTTATTGAAAATAATTTTTTTATTTTATAAAAATAATTGTTTCATAAAATAGATTATAGAGTTACCTTTAAAATAGGTAAGAATTCAAGAAGTCCCCTTCAACCAGACTTGTATATTAGGAATAATTTGAGAAATAAACATATAAAACATGTAACACTCCATTAAATAAACAGGGATTCTGAGTGGTGAACAGATATAGAAAATTATCACAGTATTTAAGAGGAGTAAATAATTATTATTATGAATTTAATTTTTGTATTGAATGAAAATGAGTAACTTGGGACAAATTGGAGGTTCAGGTAGAAAACCCATACCATATGTTTAAAAGTGTTCTAAAAAGGACAATAATATATTGTACAGTCAAATTAAATACATTAATTAATTAGTTAAGAACCTTATATAAAAATATTTTATTCACCCTAGTTTTATTATTTTCATTTTTCCCTTTATTAATATGTTATAAGATTTCATTTTCTTATTCTGATGTGTTCATTTCCTTGATTTCATGATTGTTTATCATTATTATAAGTAATGGTGTCTATGTAAAATGGTTATAATTATCTAGATTTAGAAATTAATTTTTTACTGAACAACCATAATAATAATTGGTGTTGATTTTTCCATAATTGATGTTGAATCATTAGATAACAGATTAATGATAATTATTTAGAGTAATTTTAGTGGGTTTTCGATCACAATGAACTAGTTTTGTCCTATTATTAATATTTCTTATATAAAATGGATACATAACCTTCAATAAGATACAATAAATATTTTATAATCTGGTTAAACAATATAAATATATTCATTACCAGCCTTGATGGAGAAACTAACAAATGAAATTTCATTATACACAATGTTTGTAAATCAGCACCTTCGAGATGATGATTTGTTTTATAAAAAACAGAGAGAGGCTAAGGAGATTGATGATGGATGTTAAATTAACATAATATAATCATAGTATATATATGATACATGATTTATAATTTTCATATGGATAATGGATGTGTGGAGAGGGTAAGAAGAAAATTGAAATGTAATTAAAAGTAAAAGGAAGAGGGTTTACCTCGGGAAATATCCTCCATTAAAACAACTTTATGGGAAGGGGTTCAGTATTTTGGAAAGACCAAGAGATCATGGACATGTGGAAGGACTATGGAAGACAATTTGTTCCAAAATTTAAAATGATTCATGGCTTATTTAAGTGAGGAGAAGATGGCGTGATGGGTGGTTTTCATAGTGGTGGAGAGGGGAAATTTCTCTTAATTTAATTCATTATTTTATTATTTTTCTCATGATATGAAATAGTTTTGATTATTATAAAACAATAAAGTATTAATTGTGCATGTGTTATATTTAATTGTTCTTATCTAATCATTACTACAACAATTTCTCAAAAAAATATTGTATTTAACATTTATAATAAATTATCGTATTTTGCTATTCACTAAAACTTCTTGTTTTTTTTAAAAAAATCCCAAAAAATAATCCTAACCATTTTTCAATGTTTAGAATTAATAAATTAACATAATTAAATGAAAATAATTTTATAAAAATGAGAAAAAAAAATTTAAATTAAAATGTTTATTTACTCAAAAAATACCATTTTTAAAATATAGTGAATTTATAAGTCATTCAAAATTTAACTATGGTCTCATAAATGTATTCTAAAATAGAAATAAAAAAAATAATGAGTTATGACTAATTATTATGAGAAATAATTTTCTTTTATATCACTATAATATTGTAATTATATAGTTATGACCTAAAAATACCAACACTTAAATATTTGTCGTTAAAATATTGATTTGCATACACCATTATATCATAAATTCAATTATAATGTGCCTAAATATTATTTATAAATTAATAGGTGAGGTTACTATTCATAAGGGTCATATTACTATTCATTAGGGTAATATTACTAGTAAATGGGTCAAGATTCTTTTCACCAAAAATTAAGTTGATACCATAAGACTCTATATATCGTATGAATGACAACCATGTATATTGGTTTTTCAAAATTCCAATCACAAGTGGAAAAATTATGTTCCATAGATAGGTTAAAACAATCTTGTTTAAATAAATATAATAACAATTTTTATCATAGAAAATTAGTGTTTTTTGCATTAAAATCTATATTAAATTTATTTGTAAATCCATGAGGGATTAGATTATCCCCACATTCAAATTTTTTCAATGTTGCAGCAAAAAAAATCATTCATGTCATCCTCAAAATTAAAAGAATGTTACCACATAAAAAGATTCGGTTAGATCTTCATCATAAGTACCTTAGTCTCCCTGATTTCCTCTTCTATATTATAATTTTTCCAATGTTACTAAACTGGAGGAATCTTCTGATTCCTTAACACCCACACTTATGTGTGTAAAATTTGGATAGGCTCCTCACAGTAAGATAAATTAGGTTCCATATCTATTCCATCAGATGTGACAACATCCCTTGGGTTTTGCATGTTTTTTTCTCTACAATGAGATGTTGAACACATTATATACATTAGTAATGATATGTGGCATCACTATGTGATAATCCATAACTCCAAATATCTCTATAATTTCAAATGGTCTAATGTCCCCGGGGCTCAGTTCCCCATTCTTTCCAAATCATATAACACCCTTCCGTGGAGTTACTTTTATGAAAAGATGTTCTCCTAAATGAAATTCCAAATCATTACTTCAACTGTTGGTATATCTATTGTTCCTACTTTGAGTTTATTTGATATTATTATAAATAGTGTTTATCTTCGTTGTTGTTTCCTCCACAAGATTTGGTACAACAAGCTTTCTTTCAGGAATATCATCCCAATATGTCAGTATATGACATCTCTTTTCGTAAAGTTCTTCATATGGTTCCATTTGAACAATAAAATCAAAACTATTATTTTATGATAACTCTACCAAAGGTAAATAATAATCCTATATAACTTGAAAATTATCCATCCAAGATCTCAACATCTCTTGTGATGTTCGGATCATCCATTCATATTTCCCATTAGTTTGAGTGTGAGATGATGTACTCAAATGAAGCTCAATATCAAAATATTTATGAAGACTTTTCTCAAATATTGGTGTAAATTATGGATCTTGAAAAGAAACAATAGAAAGTGTTTCTGCATGATGTATTTCAAGATCATTACTATTGAGTCTTTCAAGGCACTCTGGTGGAAAAATATTCCAATTTAGTGAGGAAATGTGTAGATATGGTAAGTAAATTAACAATTACCCATATTTAATCATTTATTCTTTGAGTTTTGTGTAATCTATTGACAAAATTCATAGAGATTTCATCTTATTTCTATATCGGAATAAGAAGAGGTTAAAAAATCCTCTTGGATATTGTCTTTCAGCATTAACCTATTTAATGACTAAACATCTTGATGAATAATCAGTAATTTGACACTTCATATTATCCCACAAGAAGTGATTCTTCATATATATATAAATCACAGTTATACTAGGGGGTATAGAGAAGTAAGATCTATGGGATTCAACAAATAACTTCCTTTTTAGCCCGAGTTTAGAGGGAACACATAGACTCGTCCTAAATTTCCAAATTAAATCTTTATAAATGAGGTTTGTAAACATCCCATAATAGACATCATTAATTTTTGTTTAATGATTCTCATCATCACGATGATGTATTTTAATCTTTCTAATAAATATGTATGGGAAATAAAATGAAAATGTATTAATGTTTCACCTTCATTGATAATTTCCATATCCTTCATTTCTAGATCCATATAAATTGTATCCTTTCCAATTCTCATTTTTTAGTACTCTATTATCATTCCTCGTAAATGCATCAGCTACCTTAGTTTCCTTCCCTGGGTGTTAGTCTGTTGAACAATAACAGTACATAATCAACTTGAGCCATCACCTTTCCCTCATGTTGATTACATTTTATAGAGAAGATATATTTCAAGATTTTGTGGTCTATATATATATATATCACATCTTTCTCCCTAGAGACAGTGCCTCCAAATATTCATAGTAATGATTATAGATACTAACTCATGATCATGAGTTGGAAAGTTCTGTTCATGAGTTTATAACAACCATTATTCATTGGAAATAACATTATCATTCTACATAACCACAAAATGACGTCCTTTTCTCATGCATCGCTATAAATCACAAACCCACCTTTTCTCGATGGTTTAGTCGAGATTGTAGAATTCATTAGCATTTAATTCAATTCTTTGAAATATTATTCTCATTATTTTGTCCATACTTCCATAACCCATGTATGTGTATGCTTGGTTAATGGGTTAGCTAAACATGAAATTTTCTATACCAAACATTGATAATATCCTTAAAAAAAATAATATTATGTACTTAGGTTATATTTAATGGTGTAGGACACTACTGAACCATATTTTTATTTTTTGGACAAACTAAGATTCCATCCTTAAATATATTATGGCCATGAAAAGTAACAACATGAATTAATAATTCACACATTCAAAACTTCCCATATAACTCTTTATTTTAATAGTTTTTAGAATAATTTTCAATTGATTATCATGATCTTCATAGTTTTTTACTATACCAATATGTTGGTAATAAATACCATAAAAAATTCATCAATATATTCATTGAAAACGATATTCATTAGATCTACAAAAATATAGGGTGCATTTGTCAGTCCAAATGGAATTACTATAAAGTCATAATGCCCAAACCTTGTTCGAAATCGTGTCTATGGAATATCAACATTACTCACACAAAAACTAAAGATATCTAGATCGAATGTTAATATTCATAAAATATTGTTCCCCATGAGGTTTACTAAATAAATCATCAATATGAGGAAAAAGAAACTTGTTCTTTATCATAGTATTATTGATTTTTTTATAGTCATCGCACAACCTCATAAAATGATCTTATTTCTTAACGAGAAGAATATGATATCCACATATAGAAAATTTAGGGTGAATAAACCCCTTACTACTCAAATACTATAATCCAAATACGTTCATTCTATAATGATTCAATGATATAGGCATTACACTACGAATTAAATCAGTAGAAAACTCAACTTTCCACTTCGGAGAATGTCTAGGTAAATCCTCGGGAAATAAATCAATATATTCATGAATAGTTTTTACATCATCAATTTTAAAATTTCGTTCCTCACCAAAAAAATTTCATACTCTACCAACCATGAATTGAATTCAATAGAGCTAATGGGGGTGGATCTATATAAGAATCAGATGGATAGGTTTCTTCTATAAAAATATGGGACTCTAACTTATTATCAAATATTGTACTTCCTTATTATTACAATAGATAATAGAATAATAATTTGAAACCCAATTCATACTGACAATTATATCAAATTTAACCAAGTGTATGATTTGAAGTTTAGGAAGTAAAACACATTTATGTGTCATAAGGGGGATTGATCGGTATGTATATGTTTCCATAATACTTACCATATGAGTTTTTACTAACAAATACATAATTAAATAAATCTAGAAATATCTAATTTTATTAGGTATCAAGGAAGATATGACATTGTGTATTGATATATAATCAAATAAATCATTGAATTTCGTTGAGAAAATGAATAATGTAGCTTCCACCACATCATTTGGAACTTCAACCTCAACAGTTTGGACGACATAATTTTAGCCTTGCTACATTGGCATTCTTCGGTGCATATTTCCTTGATTCTTAGGAAATTTCCATTTATAATGTCCAATATCATTACAATTGTAGCCATGAACACTTGAAGCTTTTTCCCCCGTGTAATAAAGATATTGGTGACATTTTTCTCCACACTTGTAACAAAAAAATATTCTTTTAAGGAATGTATAATGGTGTTACTACCCATAAATATATATAATGGAAATAAACTATTCCCTTATTCAATATTTTCTTATTTCCTTTAAATGAGTTTCCAGCAGCCATATTCTTTTTATTTCTTTACTTTTAATTCAAATAAAATATAGTATTATGTTTCCATATTGATAGCACATGAAAATATATCTTTATATGATGAAAATTTTTGAGAGACAAGTTCCCTTTAGAGAAATGTTGTTACTCCATTAGATAATTTATCAATTTTTCTCCTTTGTTTATTTATGCAGTCTGCAACATGACTTGATAACATTGTAATGTTGTATTCAATATTCACACAATTTTCATCCTCTTTCTATCTTAAACTCAATAATTTTCTAAACATATCCACTCATTGTTCCCAAGGATAATATTTTTCCAAAAAAATATTTAAAATCCCTCTATTCCAAATTTTGAATGTCTTCCTCCTCCTTTTTTTGAATCAATAACCATTATTATCGATATCTACCGATAAGAAATACACTACCATAACAACCATATACATTTCATTATATTCGAAGGAGATATATATCTTATCTAATGAAATTATCAATTAACCCGTTATAGAATGGATTTATAGTCTAGTTAATGATGTTGGTTGTTGTCACATAATGATATCTAACATTTCTCCTCCATGTTGTGGATTAGGATGCTCCATATAGGTAAGGTTGTTATTCATAGCCCATGTAAAGAATCCTAATATAATTATCTATTTCTCAACACCAGTCGCCACTCCAGATCTAACATTATTAACTAGAATAGGAGGTAAATTCACACGTGGGATATGTGCATTCATGCTGTTTTAAATCCTTTAACTGGGACCCATTTATAAATAATGGCATTCAAAACATTTGGTTATGAATCATAACGTATAATGTCAAACTATTAAAATACATAACATAAATTAAATTTCTATGCATTTCTAATTTCATAATCATAATCATGGTTTATTTGGGGACATATTTACCATTAAATCATTCATAATATTTTGTACTGAAAATTGTAATTATCATAATAATATAATCTAGGATTTTCAAATCAGTTACAGGGTAAGACTCATTTTCATATACTAGGATACCCCGAATCAAGCTCATTACACTTTGTGAGATTTGTTACGTCAATGTACATCTGGTACAGAACCACATCCATTAATCCATATAGGGTTGTATTTGTAGGAATCTCCAAATAATCTCTACCTTACGAAATTTCTTTGATTTTTATATGAATATCCTAAATTTATATCTTAGGTTTTCCCCTAATCGATATTTCCTAAATCTAGCTTCCAAGGATACTACTAAACTTACTTGGATACCAACTCTATTGACCCTAACCCTAGATTCCTAGAGTTGGCACCTTATTTTATTACATTGTCATATAATCAATAATGTTTAATGCTAAATGAAGGAATAATTTTATATCATTGGAAAACCAGATACATATATAAGTTCTATAAAAAACATGGAATAAGAATATAGAACATAAAATCATTTGGAAATACTTTTATTCTTCAATATTTTTTCTGTATGTTATTCATAAAATTCATCTTAAAATGCTAGGGAAAATAAAAATTAGAATTTTTTGAGAAGAGATTCTCAGTAAGGGTAATAAATATAGTAGAAGCATAATTAATATGTCATGGTGAATAAATTAAAGTATAAATTCCATTAAAACAAAATTATGGGTATAATATGTCAAAAATAAATTCTAAATTAATAATTCCATAATAAAACATTTCCATGGATATTATTCTAGTAGAATAATCATGTTGAATATAAATTACTAGTTTCATAACGAGGTAATTCATAATTTGGTACATCAAAACCATATTTTCAAGGCCTCATTCCATAACCAGACATAAACAAGTAAAAAACCAAACAAGTTTGTCTCAAGAGACCTACTGATGAACCAACGGGATATTTTAGGCCCCCTGATACACATACTAAGTCCAATTCATTCTTCAAATTATAGGGGTGAAACATAATCATTATATACACTCATATATGAAATGTAAATAAATTTCCTCAATCAGTAGCAATAAATACTAACCATTCAGAATAATATGGTGACTGGTATCAGGATTTAACATCAACAGTCAAACTAATCATAATCTATTTAATAAAATATTTCAGATGATATAATAAATATTAATCCCAATATAAAATAATAACCCACAAGAGTGTTTAAATAGAAGAAAATAATCATATGAAATAATCATGTAATTGTTGATAGAAATAATCTTTTACATTTAAGGAAGAGTTCATTTGGAAAAAAATATTTTTATAAACCCATAAGTGATCTATGAATGTTTTTTCATAATAAAACAAGTCATTTTATAAAAAATTGATTCATAATACATATTTTAGGGTTCCCTTTGAAAATATGTATGATTCCAAATGTTCCCTTAATCGAGGATTGTTTATCAGAAAGAAATTGAGAAATATCATTTTAAAAAATTTAACCCCCATGAAATGAAGAAGGATTATGATTAGTACACATATATAGAAATTTAAAATTTAATTAAAGATGTGTAAATAATTATAATAAATAATTTAATTTCAATAAATAGTGAAAAAACCCTAAATAAAATTGAGGGTTGAGTAGAAAACATGTACCTCATGGACAAAAATGTATTTTAATTGAACTTAAAACCCTGGATAATCAAATATATATATTAATTAATTAATTAATAACCATATATACAAAGATCCAATTCATTTTAGTTTTATTGCTTTCATTTTTTCTCTTATTGGTATGTTATAGGATTTAATGTCATTGTTCCGGGGTGTTCATTTAATTGATTTAATGATTCCTTCACTTGATTATCCAAAATAGAGTTCATGTAAAATGGGTATACTTCTCTAGAATTAGAGATTAATGTTATTAGTGAACAACCATATGTTTATTTTTTATATTCATTTTTTTATAAATGTGGATTAATCATTAATTAAAATATTAATGATAATCGTTTATCTTAATTTTTTTTGCAGTATTACAATCACAATGATTTTTTTGTTCTATTAATTATTATCATTTATATGATTGGGTTATTGAACCTTAAATAAGATAAAATAAATATTTTATAATCTTTTTAAACACTAAAAAATGTTTTATGATCATCCATGAAGGATAAATTAGAGAATGAATGTTTATTGTCCATGAAGTTTGGAAATTGGCTCCTTCTGGATGATGATTTCATTTTTAAAATAAAAAAGAGAGAGAGTAAGGATATTGATAATGGATATTACATTAACATGATATAATTATATTATATATATGATACTATATTTAACAAGGTCATTTGATTATAGGATGTGATGAGAGAATAAGAAAATAGAAAAATTTGAACTCAAATTAAAAGAGAAAGGAAGAGGATTTACCTCTTGAATTAAGCTCATTGAGAACGTCATTAAGGAAAGTTTTTTAGTCTTATGTAAAGGCATGTATCTACTAGATAATTGTAGTAAATAGGGAATATGGATTTGTAAGAACACGAATAAGATTCATGGATCGGAGGACTGAGGAGAAGAAGGGTTGAGGGGTGGTTTTATAGTGGCTGTGAGGGGTGATTTCAATTATTTTGTCATTAATTTTTTATTTTTCACAAGATAAAAAATCTATGTTATTCCTGTCAAAAAATATAGTAATATGTGAATTTTATTTAAAACTAATGGTTTCTACCTCAACCTTAAATCAACAATGAATCAAATATTTGTGTTTTTAACATTTGTTGTAAATTATTGTATTATACTATTAACTGAATTCCATGTATTTTATAAAAATCCCAAAAATCCACTCAAACCATTTTTCAATTTGTTGAATTCAAAAATTTAAATTATTTTATTAAAATAATTTTATATATATGATATATTTAAATTTTAATTAAAATCATTATTTACTAAAAAAATACAAATTTTGAAGTTATAACCAATTTTATAACACTCTCAAAAATTAACTAAGGTATCATAAAAATAATCTAAAGTCATAAGAAAATAAATATTGATTTATGAATATTTTTTATGAAATGTAACTTTCTTTTAAAAATTTATAATATTTTAAATAAATATTAATAGATTATAAAAATACCAACATTTAAAATATTAAAATTTAGAAAATTCATTTACTTATACCATTATATCATACATTCATTTATAAGGTGACCAAATATTATTTATAATTTCATGGATGAGGTTTCTATTCATAAAGGGTCATATTACTATTTGTAAGGGTAACATTACTATACTAAAGGGTCAAGTTACAATTCAAAAACTATTATGTTGATCCTATCATACTCTAAATTTCTTACAGATAGTAAACTATGTGTGTATGTTTTTCAAAATTCCAAACATAGAAGTGGAAAATTTTTGTTTCATGTCTATGTTACAACTATATAATTTAAATAATTATAATAAAATGGGTTATTTAGTAGAGACACATTATTGGGTGCATTAGATTCTATATTAAATTTATTTATAAATCATTTGGCTGTTACATGTACATTCAGTCCACATGGGGTGTCAGCCCTGAAATGTGATGATGCCACAAGGTCTCCCAGAATTAACTAAATATACTCATCTTAGTCTCCATGTATTGTGAGGTTTTGAAATCATATTGAGCTATATGATTCAACCTGATTCTCAAACGTAACACAAACATGTGGAAAAATACGATGAAATCAACCATCCTTGAAGGAACTAAAAAAATAATTATACTCTATTAGGATGAACACTCTTTTTAAAATACCAGTCCACATCACCAGAGGCCTAACATCGTTTCCTATGCCTCTTGTAAGATCATAAAAACCTAAGAGAAAAGGCCTACACCTTGCCACTACAAATTATTGAGGAAAAAATATCCATACCATTTAACACATATAAAATATCTAAAGAGGTAACAATGTGGGATCCTATCATGGATGATACCCCACATCCATGGGGGTACTAGCTCTAAACAAACACTTGAAACCTATGTTTCACCCGTATGGAGAGACCCACGTATCATTGGATTTATGGAGGTATAACTTCTTACTATGTATAATTTAAAGAAAGTGGAGTGGCCAAATACTCATAACTGTGATCCACATCCCAGGGACCCTTGACTCCAATGTTGGAACTTCTCATATTCAGTTCTCGAATAATGGGTTGTACATTTCCATTGATAAAGGACTCGCACCCTAGTAAGATAGAGGTGTACCAATCTATCGCTAGAGGACCCATGCCCTAGTATGACATGGGAGTGCCAAATTACTAGTATTATCACTATGGGAGACCCTCACACTTGATAAACACAAGTGTACATATCCCATAATAGATGAATGACACCCTGGTATGATAATAGGGTACCAACTATAACATAACGTCTTGTATAGAGGACCTACAACCTAAATCAAAATGGGAGATTTGACTCCCAGTATGTAGGACTAATACCGTGGTTTGATATGTGTGTAACCAACCTATCTATATATCTTATCTAGAGGACTTGTATCCAAATGAGACAGGGAAATACTGACTCCATGGATAGAGAAACCACACCATGGTATGATATTGGAGTACCTACTCCATATCTTCCATGATTATGGAGTGCCTACACCCTGGTACAACATGGGATATTTGTCTCAAACTACAGAATGTATATGAGGGACCCATGACCAGGTCCAATTGGGGAGTTCCAATACTAGATGAACAAATCTATTGGTAGAGGACCCGTACGCTATATAAATTTGTGTTATGTCTCCACCGATCTAAGAGTATAAGGGAACTTCTTCTATGATACGTAGTTGAGTAGTAGTTCTAGCATATCTCTAGTAGACCCAAATGATCTCATTCATTAATCAATAAAGAATCAATGGAGGGTAACACTCATCATACCTCAATTCAAAACACTTCCAGGGGTAGGGGACCCACCCCCTAAAATAAGGGGATAACCACACTACCGTTGTAATGTGTCTTCAATATTCACCTCCTATGATGATAGGGGAGGTTACACACCAATAAATCCACATTGTGATCCACCCTTATCATTGTCCACAGTTTAGAACCACTACTATAGTTTCATACTTGATTTATGAAACAATATATCTATCATGCCACAATTAAGTCAGCCATCAAATTCTATGTTCAATGATACAATACACACGAGCCTAAATCCAAGCACCAAAGACGAGGATAACCCAAGAGGATATTCCTTGAAAATGGTATACGTATAATTTTTGGAGGTCTACATAGTAAGTGACACCCTTAAATCACTCGGTTGTGTCCCATTATGCTTGGATTATTTGTCCTTGTATTCTTACACGATGATCACAGGAATAACATGGTGTTTCTTCCCTCCACCAGGCAGCCCTCCTTTTCATTCTCAACATGGATCAACTAGCTATGTCTTACACACAGTGTTTATCCTATGTATATACAATGTAGTCTCTAAATGGACCAATACCATACAAGTGTTTGGAACCCCCCCTGACCATGTTCTCTGGACGTGTAATTTTACATGACTTTTTCTATTGATACAACTACCATGATAATGACCTTCATCCACATGAACTGGGGTCACTACATCGAATTTTATCCACATACACAACTTGTTTTCCCAAAATATAATCTTCCCCAAATGGAAATGAGACACAATGTGTGACCCTGCACTACAGTCCATGTGATCGGGAATTCCAATATGAATTTTCCTATGAGTAACCTGAATCAACACTTTTTTCTCCTAAAACCAATAGATAACCCCCCATGGTTTTATAGTAGTCATAATGTGGATTTAGATACCTAAAAATTTAATAAAAAATATATAAATATATAAATCTCATATTTCACTACCATTTTTAGAATCCCAAAATCTTCTAGTGAATGTCGATGCTCTGATGTCGTTGCACCACGATCTGTTTCCGATTTCCATCTAGATTGGATATCGATTATGCCACTTCTTCTAGAATTATCATCAGTTCTAGTGACTGTCTATAGGGGATGGGGATTTTTTATCTTCATCTATTATTTAAATTTAAAAACGTGGTGATGTGGGAGTGTTGAATGTGTTATAATTAATATTAAACCAATTTACATCCTTTTAACACTCCACCCTAAACACGCTTCATACCCAACACCCAGTGCTATTTTTTGTCATGCCTAGACCAAAAACCAAGTTATGAACTCAAAAAAAGCAATACGTTTATGATCTGAGACTCCACATGGGATTTATTTAACTTTTCTTGGAAACATCTTGTGCGTGATAAAATATATTTTATAGTTTTAATATCACTATACATAGGATATCTAATCCCTGAAATCACATTCTAACATAGTGTTTGGAATATGGAATGTTTTTATAAATATTCAAAAGTCATGTAGGTCAAAACCCAAGTCAGTAAATTCCCACAACATTATGTATTTTTATCATTGAAAAGAAAAAACCTGTCTATAAAGTGAAAAATTGATCTCTCCACTAGGAATCCCACCCCAAAGAGATCATTATGGGATCTTATGTTTCTCAAAAGAAAACACTAAGGGGAACCAAAAAAAGAAAACCAACCCATGTCTATCTCAAAAATATTTATCTCATGTGACTAGCGGTACATGTCTCATCGGTTATGATTGGTTGGAAAACACCTTGCACTATGGTCTATATCTAGTCATAGGGACTAGAAGTACACTGCCTCTCTAACCTAATGTAGATTTTGACAGAACCTAGTTGTAATCATCCAACCTTGGATGAAATTCACCATGACCTCATCATGTTTCCTTAATATAATACTAATTCCAAAAAGATGAGGGTTCCAAAGAACAACACAGGGCATACCTTGTGTAATGTAATGGTATTATTGGATGCTCCCTATGTCAATCCCTAACTAACACACCCACATGTGGAAAACCAATATTTCTTGGATGGTAGGAAAAGTTTCCAAAATAATTATATAATGTAGGACATATCATGCCACTATTTAATGGTTTTATGCTAGGGTTTCACATCACCAGGATGACCAGAAAATAAGTTGATCTAAAAGGTTCTACTAGTATCATGAGGGAATTCTCCATCAATACAAAATAAAACCACATCTAAAAAAACAAGTCAAAGGAACACATCCACCACACCTCTACACTATCCTATTTGGGATGAAGTGAATCAGCATTATAGTTTTAATCCCATCACAAAAATGTGCCTTGGTGGTGGTCCTAGTCACATGTGTTATCCATGAGCCTGACATGGACAACCTGGTGGTGGTGCTGGCATCTGAAACCATCTAAAACCTCCTACTCATATATCTTCTCCTCTACCATATCCACCATAATTGGAATATCCATTATCCATGTTTTTCCTTATATAATATGGTCCATTGAATGACTCCCCCTTAGTAGAATGACTGGTTGGACAAACTCTCTCTTGATATGTAACACCCCAAACTTCTACGGTATGCTTCTCTTTGAATAATGTGATAGCGTGTGTTGTACGCAACACCGAGTTCTAACACACCATAACCAATAAAACTAGCCGTTATAAATAGTAATACCTAATTTTTGAAATTATATATATTTTATATTTCAAAATGGACTTCATTTTTTGATTCAAAATATCGAATTCAGCCTAAGGTGAAATTTTGGTACTTTTCGGATAACTTTAATATTTTGATGAATAGTGAAAATTACTAAATTTTAATTAAAAACAACTTTTTTAATCAACATAATTAATAGTGATAAATTATAAATTTTAGTGGTTTTAAAGTATATTTAGAATATATTTTTACCATTTAATATAATGTTGGTCATTGGACATAATTTTACAATTAAACCGGACGTAAACAAGTGTCAATATTTTGATAGTTATTATATCTTAAAAACACTCTTTGTTTTAACAACGAAAATTAATTTTAAATTAATTTCTGCCACTTCTGTGTTTTCAATTGGAAAAAATGGATTCCATATATTGAATCAGGATGTTTAAATTGTGTAAATAGGTAACTTTTATTTTTAGACATTTTGAATAATTACTTCGGAAAATATTTTATTTACCATAGTTAAGGGTAAATCTGGTAAATAAGGGTTAAAAAATAATATTATAATAATAAATAATAACCTTAAAACGTGTCCTAACCTTATTGGTTGATACATGGCCGACCATGGGAATCTTTGGGTCGATTTTGGGACCCCATGGAGCCACTTGTAGGTGATAGGGACACTTTATTTTAATTAAGTTAAAATTAATACAAAAATGACACAAGCATATATATTTTAGCAAAAAAAAATTTACATAGGGATATATATATTTTCTTTTTGACTATAAATATTCATTATAAAGATAAAAAGATTTTTTACATAATGATATTTTATTTATAATTTTTAGAGTTTATATAATTTAATTTATTTATGACACAATGATGATGCAATAATTAACATAATAGTGAAAATTTAAAATAATTGATATTATAAATACCCAAATAAATATAATTTGAGATTTTTAATGAATTAAAATAATTTTTGAGGACAATATGGAATATTAGGATTGATTTAAATAACTTTTTTCGAAGTAATCATTCTCTTATGTGTTTCAAAAAAATCAACTATTGAATAGTGTCAAAATTGACATAAAAGAGTTTTCAAAACAAATATTATATTATTAATTGATATTAAATTCTTAAAAATCTACGGTTTGTCCAATAGGAATATATCATGATAGTTATATCATTAATGGACCACTTGGGGGTCTCTCGGATCTATATGGTATGTTTATTAACCATATAATATAAAAATACAGAGAGACATTGTAAAAGAGAAACTAATTAACTTTAAGGTAATACTTAAAGATAAGGTTAAAATAAGTACCCAAAACTGTCTAAAATCTACTGGTTGAGTGGTTTTCGACCCATCCCCACCTTAAAATTTAAATAATAAACTTTGGATCCATTAGAAACCGAATATGAATTTATTATAAATTAATATTTCTAGCTTTTCCAAAGGTTCCCCTCACCCCTCATATAAAAGGGCACTCCTCCTTCTCATTTCTTCACACCTTCAAAGCATTTTGGTTCAGAAAAACTCTTCCCAAATACTCTCCCAACTTCCCTCACTACAACCTAGAGGCCTTATTTTGATCAGAAATCCAACCGAAGGAGCCCTTTTGATCAAATCAAAAGGAAGAACCCGAAGAAGAGGTAATGATTTCACCACCCTTTTTCATGTTCCTTTCTTCTTCCACTTCTTCTTCCTTTGTTGTTTCCATTCTAAAATACTAACTACAGTATCATATATATTCTGTGATGTTATTATAAATATCGTACAACCATATCCACTATTCTATACATCCATTGAAGAACATGTCACCATATGTGCGTACGTACGGCTTACCGTCTCCACCTCGTGGTGTAATGATTATTCAATAAATTATTATTTGGATGGGTATAATAATGACATGTAACTCATGTAAATAATAAATATAACATGATAATGATTATGTATATATGATATACCATCCAATTATAAATTATTTTAATATCAAAAGAATGATATTATCGCTCGTGCGTACGTACGGACTACCGTCTCCACGAACGCGAGGAGATTCATTATCTATCGTATCCATTCAAGTATAATTATCATTTGATGATTAATAATAGTATCTAAGGACTTGATATCATTCTGGATATGATTAATATACAACCTATCCATTACAAACATGGCTTACGTAACAAATCATATAAAAGAAAACGAGTAAGTTAACACCCGAAACAACGATAATACTAAGATATTATTAACAAATAAATGTTAAAAGATCATATATGATATCATATTAATGTATATGATTCTTGTATAATTTAATAACAATTATTTCACCAATATACAGGAGGTTAACCTACCCCATCCAAGGAAAAGTACAAGGTAAGGGTTATTTCACAATCTCTTCATTATCCGAGGTTGTTTATACGTAATAATCTACTGGGATTTCATTATCATCTACATCCATGTTTCTCCAAAATGTATTTCAAAACATTTTTACCATTTACAAGAATATGGGTTAAAGTCATTTATACCCTTTTTTGACTTTTATAAGAGGTTTATAAAAGAATCTTTCCGTCGTTTTCTAAACAAGGTGCTTTTTAACCTTTTGACAGAATTAAGGTAAGAATGTTTTTTTAACTTATACTGTGGGTGCGGCTATTTTCCACCGTTATAAAATCATTGAAGCATTCCTTTCAATATTATAAGAATATTATCAAATAAAATGTTTTATTTTATAAATATATGACTCTTAAATGATTTCAAAATAGAAAGAGATATTTCTCTAAAAAGAGTTTTGATTTCATCTATGTCAACATCCTTTGATGGATTTTACGCTTATTTGAAGTTGATTTATTATGATACAAAACTTATATATTGTATTTAAGTTTTTTTGATATGTTTGACTGTGGATGTGCTATTTTTATAACATTCATAGTTTATGGTGAAAGTATTGGCATTCTGTATGATAGTTTTTATTCGAATGTTTATGTTATGTTTAAACCTTTTCATATGGGAATGCATTGGACTTAATATGTGACGGGTGGAGCCTGATATAGATCCTCGATGCATCAGTAGGTCTCATGAGGAAAACTAGTGTCTTGGCACAAGGCCTTGGAAAAATATTATTTGTAGTCCTGGCACGAGGCCTTGGCTATGTGGTTATGATAGTCTGGCATTATGCATTCCATCATTATGAAAGTGGGTATTGATATTTCATGTGATTATTCGGTTAGTAGAATATCCATGTGAATAATTAAATGGAATTATTTCATTTTACATTTGCCATACTATTTTGAAGTTCAATTTTAAAAGGATTTTGTTTTAGTTATACATTGCCTTAAATGTTTATTCTTATTTATGAAAGTTTCCGTTATTTTGTTATCCTTACTGGGCATTTGAGATCACCCCTTTTCTATGTTTTATTTTTCCCAGGAAGTGAAGAAGTAAATTATGAATGACCTTCAGGGATATTATGGGGGGATATGAGTGTGGAATATGGAGACAATATGTTTTTGTAGTATTTTTTCACATTATGATGCAATGTAAGACTTATGAATATATCTACTGTGTCCAAGGCTACTAAAACAATCTCTCTTTTGAGATTTGATCTTTCTTGTGATCATGCCAATGTTATGTAATAATGCACCGACTCTGGGTAACTAGGGTCGGGGCATTATAGTTGGTATCAGAGGGAGGTTTAGTACAAACCTTGGAAGCTATATTTAGATAAACTCTTATTAGAGCACATAGATTTAATATGGACTTTGAGGATTAGTATAGAAGAACTTCCTAAAATTTTGGTATTGTAGAGATTTTTTGAGTTTCCCGAGCAATACATCCCTGTCTGGATACGAGTAGGTAGAGGCGGCTCTGGCACATATGTACCTATGGGTAAAACCCGAAAACACCGCTTTGAGCTAGACTCGAACGGGAACGGGTACACGACAACGGCCCTTGCTGCACTCTTGGTTACGACACTCCTGACAGATATGCTTAGGATAAATCTCATTCTCTTTACACATCATTATTAAGGGTTTATTAGTGTATACTTCCTCAAAGAAAACATTCTTATGATTATGGATTATATCCATAAATATTTCAATTTATGTTAAGTGTTTTATAAGTATGGAAATTTTGTATTTTGATTCATAAACTGATCTAGTTTATGCCATTGTTTAGAAATGGAACCTAGTGGGAAGAAATGGAAACTGTATCAATTCATGCACACCATGTAGGGATTTCCCTCATGCTCAAGATAATTATAGTGGAGCTGGTGATGCAACTGGTTCCGATCAGCTAATTACTATACTGGGACAACTCACTCAGGTTATGAATAATAACCTTACCTGTATGGAGCACCCTGATCCGCAGCGTGGAGGATCAATGTTAGATAGATTCATGAGGCAATAACCACAAACGTTCAATGGGAGTAAAAATCCCTTAGTAGCTGAGCAATGGATAAATTCCCTAGAGAATATATTTCAGGCTTTGGGGAGTAGTGAAAGGGAAAAAAAGTTATCATGGAAGTTTACCGCCTCACTAGAGATTCTGATCAATGGTGGTCATTGATTCAAAACATGAAGGAAGATGATGAAGTATCAAATATGGAATGGAGAGAGTTTAAATATCTGTTTTTAGAAAAATACTTTCCTCGCGACCATCGAGAAGATATGAAAAGTCAATTTCTGATTCTGAGACAAAAGGACGATGAGAATGTCGCGAAGTATGAGGCTAACATTACAAGGTTAGAAAGGTATGCTGGAGATTATATATGTAACCCAAGAAGTAATATTGATCGTTTCTTTGATGGGTTAAAACCATTTCTCTGTTGAGCATTAGTCTCACACTTCTTTTCATTGTACGAACACATTGTCTCATGTGCTATCAAGACCGAAAAGGAATTCTCTAAGTCTTATGACATTAAAGTAAAGCAAGAGAAGAAGAGACCTGCTGATCAATCTGGGAATGGAAATAATGGGAAGAAGGGAAAGGTTGAATATCCATCCTATGGTAAATGTGGGAAGAAACACCCCGGTACTTGCTTGAAGGGAACATGAGTCTGTTACAAGTGTAGTGAAAAAGGCCACCAAGCTTGTGATTTCAAGGGGAAGAAGGAAGCTACCAATGTTCAGTGCTAAAATTGCAGGGAGATGGGACATTATGCAAATGAATGTCCTAAGAATCAAGAGAACTTACCTCAGAAAAGGCCAAGGGATCAAGGCCAAGCTTATGATATCATTACTGCTGAGTTAGAAGCTCCGAAAGACATGGTGGAAGGTAATTTAATGGTTTCCTCAAGTATAGAAAATGCATTATTTGATTCTAGATCATCTCATTGTTTCATATCTTCCAGTTTTCTAAGAAAATTAGATATTTTCAATTTGATTTAACAAGCGAGTTTTCAGTTAAAACTCCTAAGGGAAGTATCATTGCAACAATGTTTTGTGAATCAGTCCCCATTAGAGCACATAAATGTTATTTATCTGCTGATCTCGTCGTCATACCTATGATTGAGTTTGATATAATCCTTGGTATAGACTGGCTTTCGGACTATTATGGAAAGATTTATTGTAAGAAGAAATAGGTTACGATTCTTGATGATGATGATAAGGAGAACCTTATTTTTAGAGAAGAATCATCACCACCTAATTCTTATCTAGATCCACCCCTAGTAGCTCAACTAAATTCAATTATTGGGCAGGAATAGAATGAAATGACTATGGGTGAGGAAAGGATTGTTCAGAAAGAGGATGTACCTGTTGTGAAAGAATATGTAGATGTAATTCTGGAAGATTTACCTGGACATCCTCCAGAACGAGAAGTTGAGTTTCCCATTGATTTAATTCCTGGATCATGGCCTATATTGAATACCCCTTATAGAATGGCCACTGTAGAATTAGTCGAACTAAAGAAACAACTAGAAGAATTGAGTAATAAGGGATTTATTCGCCCTAGTGTTTCTCCATGGGGAGCCCATGTTCTTTTTGTTAAAATGAAAGATGGATCTATGAGGTTATGTATTAATAATAGGGAGATCAATGCTATAAAAATAAAGAACAAGTATCCCCTACCTCGCATTGATGATTTATTTGACCAACTGTATGGAGGTCAATAATTTTCAATTATTGACCTTCGATCTGGATACCATCAGTTGTGTGTGAAGAAGGAAGAAATTCCGAAGACAGCATTTCGAACTAGGTATGGGCATTATGAGTTTACAGTAATGCCTTTTGGATTGACTAATGCACCCTCTGTATTCATGGATCTGATGAATAGAGTTTTTAAGGAATATCTCGATGAATTTGTGGTGGTATTTATTGATGATATCTTGGTACACTCAAAAAGCTACGAAGATCATGAAAATCAGTTGCGCATTATCTTGAAGACTCTGAGAAGACATGAATTATATGAGAAGTTTAGCAAGTGTGAATTCTGGCTTCAGGTGAATTCTTTTCTCGGCCATATTGTCTCTAAACACAGAATCTCTGTTGATCCTTCTAAGACCAAGGCAATCCATGAATGGCCAGCATCGATGGGTATAACTGAGTCACGTAGTTTTATTGGTTTGGCAGGTTATTATCGACGTTTCGTCCAGAATTTTGCCCGATTGGCTAACCCATTAACGAAGCTCACACGTAAACAGGTTAAATTTATTTGGACAAAAGAGTATAAAGAATGTTTCGAAGAACAGAAGAGAATATTAGTCAATGCTCCTATATTGACTCTACCCTCGGGGAATGATGGGTTCGTTATATATAGTGATGCAACGAAGAAAGGACTTGGTTGTGTCCTTATGCAGGATGATAGAGTTATTGCCTATGCATCACGACAGTTGAAAATTCATGAACAAAACAATATTACTCATGATCTCGAGTTAGCAGTTCTGATCTTTGTTTTTAAAGATATGTAGGCACTACCTCTATGGTGAAAAATGTGAGATTTATACTGATCACAAGAGTTTGATGTATATTTTCTCACCAAAAAAACTCAATATGAGGCAAAGGTGATGGCTTGAATTACTCAAGGATTATGATTGCACGATACACTACAACCCGGGGAAGGAAAACAAGGTGGTAGATGCTTTGAGAAGAAAAGATCATGGAGTTTTGAAAATATGAGAATTGAAAGGGATCCAATTTTCATGGATCTAGTGAAGATGGACATGGGAATAACCAGGGAAGGTGAAACATCAATGCTTTTCCAAATGGTTGCCAAACCATATTTACTAGAAAGGATTAAGAGTTATCAGACCGATGATGAATAATTTCAAAAGAAGATTAAAGCTATGAATGATGGGAGATTGAGAGACATTGTGTATGAAGATGGAATTTTGAAATTCGGGAAGAGACTTTGTGTTCCCGATATACCTGATCTAAAAAGAGAATTGCTGGATGATGCTCATATTTCCAATTTCTCTATACACCCTGGGAGCACCAAAATGTATAGATATTTGAAGGAACATTTTTGGTGGGACAACATGAAGAGGGAGATTAATGATTTTGTGTCAAGATGTATGGTTTGTCAACAAGTGAAAGCTGGAAGGCAACAGCCTGGAGGAGTCATGCAACCTCTTCCCATACCGGAGTGGAAATGGGACAATATTACGATGGACTTTGTCATGGGGCTACCAAAGACTCCTAGAAGGAACAATGAAATATGGGTTATTGTTGATCGTCTTACCAATTCAGCACATTTTATTGCTATAAGAGAAGATCTACCACTATAACGTCTAGAAAGACTATATATTAATGAAGTTGTGAGACTTCATGGAGTAACTCTATCGATTGTTTCTGATCGTGATCCCTGTTTTACTTCATGATTATGGAAGAGTCTTCAGAAATCCCTGGATACTAAACATTATTTGAGCACTGCCTACCACCCTCAGACAGACAGACAATCAGAACAGACTATTCAAACCATAGAAGACATTTTGAGATCCTTCTCACTTGACTTTTAGGGTATGTGGGATCAATATTTACCTTTGGTAGAATTTTCCTATAACAATAGCTTCCATTCGAGTATTTAGATGGCACCATATGAAGCGTTAAACAGAAAGATATGTCACACACCAACCTGTTTGGATGAAATTGGTGAAAGAAAACTTGTAGGTCCATAACTGGTGGAGAAAACAATGGAAAAGGTGAAGGTAATCCAAAATCACATCAAAGTAGCTCAAAGTAGGCAAAAGAGCAATGCTGATAATCAAAGGAAGGATTTGGAATTTCAAGTTGGTGATCATGTTTTCCTGAAGGTATCTCCACGTAAGGGAGTCATAAGTTTTGGTAAGAAAGGTAAATAGAGTCTCAGGTACATCAGACCTTTGGAAATTCTCGAACGAATTGGGGTTGTAGCTTACCGATTGGCAATGCCGCCAAGTCTCTCCAAAGTTCACGATGTGTTCCACGTATCTCTGTTGAGGAAATACATGCCTGACCCAACGCATGTACTCACCTATGAATAATTAGAACTAGAACCCGGTCTATCTTATTGTTAAGAGCCTGTCAGGATTCTTGATACAAGAGAACAAGTACTGAGAAACCGGACGACGCATCTGGTAAAAGTTTTGTGGAGAAACCATAAGATGGAAGAGGCAATGTGGGAACCCGAGGAACATTTGATGAAGAACCAACCGAGTCTATTCCTGCATTAATATTCTAGAAATTTTGAGGATGAAATTATTTGAAGGAGGGGATAATGTAACACCCCAAGCTTCTACGGTACGCTTCTCTTTGAATAATGCGATAGAGTGTGTTGTACGCAACACCGAGTTCTAACACACCATAACCAATCAAACTAGCCATTATAAATAGTAATACCTACTTTTGGAAATTATATATATATTTGATATTTCAAAATGGACATCATTTTTGGATTCGGAATATCGAATTTAGCCTAAGGTGAAATTTTGGAACTTTTCGGATAGCTTTAATTTTATGATGAATAGTGAAAATTACTAAATTTTAATTAAAAACAACTTTTTTAATCAACATAATTAATAGTGATAAATTTTGAATTTGAGTGGTTTTAAAGTATATTTAGAATATATTTTTACCATTTAATATAATTTTGGTCATTGGACATAATTTTACAATTAAACCGGACATAAACAAGTGTCAATATTTTGATAGTTATTATATCTTAAAAACACGCTTTTTGTTTTAACAGCGGGAATTAATTTTAAATTAATTTCTGCCACTTCTGTGTTTTCAATTTGGAAAAATGGATTCTATATTTGGAATCATGATTTTTAAATTGTGTAAATAGGTAACTTTTATTTTTAGACATTTTGAATAATTACTTCGGTAAATATTTTATTTACCATGGTTAAGGGTAAATCCGGTAAATAAGGGTTAAAAAATAATATTATAATAATACAAAATTACCCTAAAACGTGTCATAACCTTATTGGTTAATACATGGCTGACCATGGTAATCTTTGGGTCGATTTTGGGACCCCATGGAGCCACTTGTAGTTGATAGGCACACTTTATTTTAATTAAGTTAAAATGAATACAAAAATGACACAAGCATATATCTTTAAGACAAACAATTTTTACATAGGGTTATATATGTTGGATTTTCGACTATAAATATTCATTAGAAAGATAAAAAGTTTTTATACATAATGATATTTTATTTATAATTTTTATAGATTACAAAACTTAATTTATTTATGACACAATGATGATGCCGTAATTAACATAATAGTGAAATGTTAAAATAATTGATATTATAAATACCCAAATAAATATAATTTGAGACTTTTAATGAATTAAAATAATTTTCTAGGATAATATGACATATTAGGATTGATTTAATTAACTTTTTTGAATTAATCATTCTGTTATGAGTTTCACAAAAATCAACTATTGAATAGTGTCAAAATTGACATAAAAGAGTTTTTAAAACAAATATTATATTATCAATTGATTTTAAATTACTAAAAATCTAAGGTTAGGCCCAGATACTTATATCATGATAGTTATATCATTAATGGACCACATGGGGGTCTCTTGGATGTATATGGTATGTTTATTAACCATATAATATAAAAATACAAAGAGACATTGTAAAAGTGAAACTAATTAACTTAGAGTTAATACTTAAAGATAAGGTTAATTTATGTACCCAAACCTATCTAAATTCTATTTTTTGAGTGGTTTTAGACCCATACCCACCTTAAAATTTAAATAATCCACTTCTGTGCCATTAGAAACCTAATATGAATTTATTATAAATTAATATTTCTAGCTTTTCCAAAGGTGCCCCTCAACCCTCTTATAAAAGGGCACTCCTCCTTCTCACTTATTCACACCTTCAAAGCCTTTTTGTTCGGCCAAAATCTGCCCACATACTCTCCCAACATCCCTCACTACAACCTAGAGGCCTTAGTTTGATCAGAAAGCCAACCGAAGGAGCCCTTTTGATCAAATCAAAAGGAAGAACCCAAAGAAGAGGTAATGAATTCACCACCCGTTTTCAAGTTCCTTTCTTCTTCCACTTCTTTTTCCTTTGTTGTTAACATTATAAAATAATAACCCCAGTATAAAATATATACTGTGATGTTATTATAAATATGGTACAACCATATTCACTATTCTATCCATCCTTTGAATAACATGTCACCATATGTGCGTATGTACGGCTTACCATCTCCACGTCGTGGTGTAATTGTTATTCAATAAATTATTATTTGGATGGGTATAATAATGATGTGTAACCCATGTAAATAATAAATATAACATCATAAGGATTCTGTATATATGATATAACATCCAATTATATATTATTTTAATATCAAAAGAATGATATTATCGCTCGTGCGTACGTACGGACTACCGTCTCCACGAACGCGATGAGATTCATTCTCCATCGTATCCATTCAAGTATAATTCTCATTTTATGATTAATAATAGTATCTAAGGACATGATATAATTCTGGATACAATTAATATAAAACCTATCCATTACATACATGGCTTACATAACAAAACATATAAAAGAAAATGAGTAAGTTAACACCCGAAACAACGATAATAGTAAGATATTATTAACAAATCAATGTTAAAATATCATATATGATATCATATTAATTTATATGATTCTTGTATAATTTAATAACAATTATTTCACCATTATAAAGGAGGTTAACCAACCCCAACCATGTAAAATTACAAGGTAAGGTTTATTTCACAATCTCTTCATTATCCGAGGTTGTTTATATGTAATAATATACTGGGATTTCTTTATCATCCACATCCATGTTTCTCCAAAATGTATTTCAAAACATTTTTACCATTTACAAGAATATGGGTTAAATTAATTTATACCCTTGTTTGACTTTTATAATAGGTTTATAAAGGAATCTTTCCGTCATTTTCTAAACAAGGTGCTTTTTAACCTTTTGACAGAATTAAGGTAAGAATGTTTTTTTAACTTATACGGCAGGTGTGGCTATTTTCCACCGTTATAAAATCGTCAAAGCTTCCCTAACAATCTTATAAGAATATTTTCAAGGAAAATGTTTTATTTTATAAATATATGACAGTTAAATGATTTCAAAATAGAAAGAGATATTTCTCTAAAAGGATTTTTGATTTCATCTATGTCAACATCCTTTGATGGATTTTACGCTTATTTGAAGTTGATTTATTATGATACAAAACTTCTATATTGTATTGATGGTTTTGAGATATGTTAGACTGTGGATGTGCTATTTTTATACCATTCATAGTTTATGTTGAAAGTATTGACATTTCATATTCTAGTTTTAATACGAATGTTTATGTTATGTTTAAACCTTTTCATATGGGAATGCATTGGACTTAATATGTGACGGGTGGAGACCGCTATAGCTCCTAGATGCATCGGTAGGTCACATGAGTCAAACTAGTGTCTTGGCACAAGGCCTTGGAAAAATCTTATTTGTAGTCTTGCCACGAGGCCTTGGCTATGTGGTTATGATAGTCTGGCATTACGCATTCCATCATTATGAAAGTGGTTATTGATATTGCATGTGATTATTCGGTTAGTAGAATATCCATGGGAATAAGTAAATGGAATTATTTAATTTTACTTTTGCCATACTATTTTGAAGTTCAAGTTTAAAAGGCTTTTGTTTTAGTTATACATTGCCTTTAATGTTTATTCTTATTTATGAATGTTTCTGCTATATTGCTATCCTTACTGGGCATTTGAGCTCACCCCTTTTCTATGTTTTATTTTTCCAAGGAAGTGAAGAAGTAAATTATGAATGACCTTCAGGGATATTATGCGGGGATATGAGTGTGTAATATAGAGAAAATATGCTGTTGTAATAGTTTTTCACTTTATGATGTAATGTAAGACTTATGAATATATCTAGTGTTTCCAAGGCTACTAAACCAATCGGTCTTTCAAGATTTGATCTTTCTTGTGATCTTCCAATGTTATGTAATAATGCACCGACTCTGGGTAACTGGGGTTGGGGAGTTACAGTTGGTATCAGAGGGAGGTTTAGTACAAACCTTGGAATCTAGATTTAGATAAACTCTGATTAGAGCACATAGATTTAAGATGGAAATTGAGGATTAGTATAGAAGAACTTCCTAGAATTTTGGTATTGTAGAGATTTTGTGAGTTTTCAAAGCAATACATCCATGTCTGGGAACGAGAAGGTAGAGGTGGCTCTAGCACAGATGTACCTAGGGGTAAAACCCGAAAACACCGCTTTGAGCTAGACTCGAACAGGAACTGGTGCATGACAACGAGCCTTGCTGCACTCTTGGTTACGACACTCCCATGGGATATGCTTAGGATAAATATCATTTTCTATACAAATCATTATGAAGGGTTTATGAGTATATACTTCCTCAAAGAAAAAATTCCTATGATTATGGATTATATCCATAAATAGTTCAATTTATGTTAAGTGTTTTATAAGAATGGAAATTATGTATTTTGATTCATAAACTGATCTAGTTTATGCCATTGTTTAGAAATGGTGCCTAGTGGAAGAAATGGAAACTGTATCAATACACGCACTCCATGTAGGGATTTCCCTCCTGCTCAAGATAATTATAGTGGAGCTGGTGATGCAACTGGTTCCGATCAGCTAATCAGCATACTGGGACAACTCACTCAAGTTATGAATAATAACCTTACCCGTATGGAGCACCCTGATCCGCAGTGTGGAGGATCAATGTTAGATCGATTCATGAGGCAACAACCACCAACGTTCAATGGGAGTACAAATCCCTTAGTAGCTGAGCAATGGATAAATTCCCTAGATAAAATATTTCATGCTTTGGGGAGTAGTGAAAGGGAAAAAAAAGTTATCATGGCAGTTTACCGCCTCACTAGTGATGTTGATCAACAGTGGTCATTGGTTAAAAACACGAATGAAGATGATAAAGTGTCAAATATGGAATGGAGGGATTTCAAAGATCTGTTTTTAGAAAAATACTTTCCTCACGACCATCGAGCTGATATGGAAAGTCAATTTCTGAGTTTGAGAAAGAAGGAGGATGAGAATGTCGCAAAGTATTAGGATAACTTTACAAGGTTAGCAAGGTATGCTGGAGATTATATACATATCCCAAGAAGTAATATTGATCGTTTCTTTGATGGGTTAAATCCATTTCTCCGTCGAGCATTAGTCTCATAGTCCTTTTCATCGTACGAAGACATTTTCTCATGTGCTATCATGACCGAAAAGGAATTCTCTAAGTCTTATGACTTTAATGAAAAGAAAGAGAAGAAGAGACCTGCTAATCAATCTGAGAATGGAAATAAGGGGAAGAAGGGAAAGTTTGAATATCCATCATATGGTAAATGTGGGAAGAAACACCCCGATACTTGCTTGAAGGGAACAGGAGTCTGTTACAAGTGTGGTGAAAAAGTCCACCAAGCTCGTGACTGCAAGGGGAAGAAGGAAGCTACCAATGTTCAGTGCTACAATTGTAGGGAGATGGGACATTATTCAAATGGATGTCCTATGCTTCAAGAGAACTTACCTCGGAAAAGGCCAAGGGATCAAGGCCAAGCTTATGATATCACTACTGCTGAGGTAGAAGCTTCGAAAGACATGTTGGCAGGTAATTTAATGGTTTCCTCAAGTTTAGCAAATGCATTATTTGATTCTGGATCATCACATTGTTTCATATCTTCCCAGTTTGCTATGAAAATTAGATATTTTCTATTTGATTTAACAAGGGAGTTGTCAGTTAAAAATCCTAAGGGAAGTATCATTGCAACAAAGTTTTGTGAATCAGTCCCCATTAGAGAACATAAATGTTCTTTATCTGTTGATCTTGTCGCCATACCTATGATTGAGTTTGATATAATCCTCCGTATAGACTGGCTTTCGGACTATGATGTGAAGATTTATTGTAAGAAGAAATAGATTACGATTCTTGATGATGATGATAAGGAACACCTTATTTTTAGAGCAGAATCGTCACCACCAAATTCTTATCTAGATCCACCCCCAGTAGCTCAACTAAATTCAATTATTGGGGAGGAAGAGAATGAAATGACTATGGGTGAGGAAAGGAATGTTCAAATAGAGGATGTACCTGTTGTGAAAGAATATGTAGATTTATTTCCAGAAGATTTACCTGGACATCCTCCAGAACGAGAAGTTGAGTTTTCCATTGATTTAATTCCTGGATCAAGGCCTATATCTAAGACCCCTTATAGAATGGACACTGTAGAATTAGTCGAACTAAAGAAACAACTAGAGGAATTGAGTAATAAGGGATTTATTCACCCTGGTGTTTCTCCATGGGGATCCCCTGTTCTTTTTGTTAAAAAGAAAGATGGATCTATGAGGTTATGTATTGACTACAGGGAGATCAATGCTATAACGATAAAGAACAAGTATCCCCTACCTTGCATTGATGATTTATTTGGCCAAATGCATCAAGCTCAACACTTTTCAAAGAGTGAACTTCGATCTGGATACCATCAGTTGTGTGTGAAGAAGGAAGACATTCTGAGGACTACATTTCGAACTAGGTACGGGCATTATGAGTTTACAGTAATGCCTTTTGGATTCACTAATGCACCCTCTGTATTCATGGATCTGATGAATAGAGTTTTCATATAATATCTCGATGAATTTGTGGGGGTATTTATTGATGATATCTTTGTATACTAAAAAAGCTACAAAGATCATGAAAATCACATGCGCATTATCTTGAAGACTCTGAGAAGACATGAATTATATGGGAATTTTAGCATGTGTGAATTCTGGCTTCAGGAGATTTCTTTTCTTGGCCATATTGTCTCTAAAGATGGAATCTCTGTTGATCCTTCTAAGACCAAGTAAATCCAAGAATGGCTAGCACCGATGAGTATAACTGAGGTACGTAGTTTTATTGGTTTGGTAGGTTATTATCGACGCTTCATCCAGAATTTTGTCCGATTGGCTAACCCATTAACGAAGCTCACACGTAAAGGGGATAAATTTGTTTGGAAAAAAGAGTTTTAAGAATGTTTCTAAGAACTGAAGAGAATATTATTCAATTCTCCTATATTGACTCTACCCTCGGGGAATGATGGGTTCGTTATTTATAGTGATGCATCGAAGAAAGGAATTGGTTGTGTCCTTATGCAGAATGATAGAGTTATTGCCTATGCATCACGACAGTTGAAAATTCATGAACAAAACTATACTACTCATGATCTCGAGTTAGCAGCTGTGATCTTTGCTTTAAAGATATGGAGGCAGTAGATCTATGTTGAAAAATGTGAGATTTATACTGATCACAAGAGTTTGAAGTATACTTTCTCACAAAAAGAACTCAATATGAGGCAAAGTAGATGGCTTGAATTACTCAAGGATGATGATTGCACAATACACTACCACCCAGGGAAGGCAAACAAGGTGGCAGATGCTTTGAGCAGAAAAGATCATGGAGTTTTGAACAATATGATAATTGAAAGGGATCCAATTTTCATGGATCTAGTGAATATGGACATGGGAATAACCAGGGAAGGTGAAACATCAATTATTTTTCAAATGGTTGCCAAACCATATTTACTAGAAATGATTAAGAGTTCTCAGACCGATGATGATGAATTTAAAAATAAGATTAAAGTTGTGAATGATGGGAGATTGAGAGACTTTGTGTATGATGATGGAATTTTGAAATTCGGGAAGAGACTTTTTGTTCCCGATATACCTGATCTAAAAAGGGAATTGATGGATTATGCTCATAGTTCAAATTTCTCTATACACCTTGGGAGCACCAAAATGTATAGAGATTTGAAGTAACATTTTTGGTGGGACAACATGAAGAGGGAGATTTCTGATTTTGTGTTAAGATGTATGGTTTTTCAACAAGTCAAAGCGGGAAGGCAACAGCCTGGAAGAGTCATGCAACCTCTTCCCATACCGGAGTAGAAATGGGACTATATTACGATGGACTTTGTCATGGGGCTACCAAAGAATCCTAGAAGGACCGATGCAATATGGGTTATTGTTGATCGTCTTACCAAGTCATCACATTTTCTTGCTATAAGAGAAGATCTACCACTAGAATGTCTAGCAAGACTATATATTAATGAAGTTGTGAGACTTCATGGAGTACCCCTATCGATTGTTTCTGATTGTGATCCCCGTTTTACTTCAAGATTTTAGAAGAGTCTTCAGAAATCCCTGGATACTGAACTTCAATTGAGCACTACCTACCACACTCAGACAGACGGACAATCAGAACGGACTATTCAAACCTTAGAAGACCTGTTCAGATCCTGTTCACATGACTTTCAAGGTATGTGGGATCAATATTTACCTTTGGTAGAATTTTCATATAACAATAGCTTCCATTCGAGTATTCAGATGGCACCATATGAAGAGTTATACAGAAAGAGATGTCGCACACCAACCTATTGGGATGACATTGGTGAACAAAAACTTGTAGGTCTAGAACTGGTGGAGGAAACGATGGAAAAGGGGAAGGTAATCCAAAATCACATCAAAGCAGCTCAAAGTAGGCAAAAGAGATATGCCGATAATCGAAGGAAGGATTTGGAATTTCAAGTTGGTGATTATGTTTTCCTGAAGGTATCTCCATGGAAGGGAGTCATACGTTTTGGTAAGAAAGGTAAATTGAGTCCCAGGTACATCCGACCATTCGAAATTCTAGAACGAATTGGGGTTGTAGATTACCGATTGGCAATGCCACCAAGTCTCTGCAAAGTTCACGATGTGTTCCACGTATCTTTGTTGTGGAAATACATGCCTGACCCAACGCATGCACTCACCTATGAAGAATTAGAACTAGAACCCGATCTGTCTTATTATGAAGAGCCTGTCAGGATTCATGATACAAGAGAACAAGTACTGAGAAACCGGATGACGCGTCTGGTAAAAGTTTTGTGGAGAAACCATAAGATGGAAGAGGCAACATGGGAACCCGAGGAACTTATGATGAAGAACCAACCGAGTCTTTTCATGCGATAATATTCTAGAAATTTCGAGGACAAAATTATTTGAAGGAGGGGAGAATGTAACACCCCAAGCTTTTACGGTACGCTTCTCTTTGAATAATGTGATAGCGTGTGTTGTATGCAACACCGAGTTCTAACACACCATAACCAATCAAACTAGCCATTATGAATAGTAATACCTAATTTTTGAAATTATATATATTTTATATTTCAAAATGGACTTCATTTTTGGATTCAGAATATCAAATTTATCCTAAGGTGAAATTTTGGTACTTTTCGGATAACTATAATATTTTGATGAATAGTGAAAATTGCAAAATTTTAATTAAAAACATCTTTTTTAATAAAAATAATTAATAGTGGTAAATTATGAATTTGAGTGGTTTTAAAGTATATTTAGAATATATTTTTACCATTTAATATAATTTTGGTCATTGGACATAATTTTATAATTAAACCGGACATAAACAAGTGTCAAACTTTTGATAGTTATTATCTCTTAAAAACACGCTTTTTTATTTTAACAACGAGAATTAATTTTAAATTAATTTCTGCCACTTCTGTGTTTTAAATTTGGAAAAATTGATTCCATATTTGGAATCAGGATGTTCAAATTGTGTAAATAGTTATCTTTTATTTTTAGACATTTTGAATAATTACTTCGGTAAATATTTTATTTACCATGGTTAAGGGTAAATCCGGTAAATAAGGGTTAAACAATAATATTATAATAATACAAAATTACCCTAAAACGTGTCCTAACCTTATTGGTTGATACATTTCCGACCATGGGCATCTTTGGGTTGATTTTGGGACCCCATGGAGCCACTTGTAGGTGATAGGGACACATTATTTTAATTAAGATAAATTGAATACCAAAATGACACAAGCATATATATTTTAGCTAAACAATTTTTACATAGGGTTATATATTTTGGATTTTAGACTATAAATATTCATTAGAAATCTAAAAATAGTTTCTACATAATTATATTTTATTTATAATTTTTAGAGATTACATAATTTAATTTATTTATGACACAATGATGATGGAGTAATTAACATAATAGTGAAAATTTAAAATAATTGATATTATAAATACCCAAATAAATATAATTTGAGACTTTTAATGAATTAAAATAATTTTCTAGGATAATATGACATATTAGTATTGAGTTAAGTTACTTTTTTCGAATTAATAATTCTGTTATAATTTTCAAAAAAATCAACCATTGAATAGTGTCAAAATTGACATAAAAGAGTTTTTTAAAAGAATATTATATTATTAATTGATATTAAATTCCTAAAAATCTAAGGTTCGTCCAAGAGACTTATATCATGATATTTATATCATTAATGGACTAGTTGGGGGTATCTTGGATGTATATGGTATGTTTATTAACCATATAATATAAAAATACAAAGAGACATTGTAAAAGTGAAACTAATTAACTTAGAGTTAATACTTAAATATAAGGTTAATATAAGTACCCAAACCTGTCTAAATTCTATTGGATGAGTGGTTTTAGACCCATACATACCTTATAATTTAAATAATCCACTTTGGAGCCATTATAAACCGAATATGAATTTATTATAAATTAATATTTCTAGCTTTTCCAAAGGTTCCCTTCACCCCTCTTATAAAAGGGCACTCCTCCTTCTCTTTTATTCACACCTTCAAAGCCTTTTGGATCGGCCCAAAGCTTCGAAAATACTCTCCCAACATCCCTAAATAAATCCTAGATGCCTTATTTTTATCATAAAGCCAACCTAAGGAGCCCTTTTGATCAAATCAAAAGGAAGAACCTGAAGAAGAGTGTTTCGCGCGGAATCCGGGGATGACCTCCTGGACGGGAGATTCAAACGTTCCGATCGGTTTCTAACGGGTTTGTTCGTAGAACCGGAAACGTCCAATGATTCCACATCCGTTTGGACCTACTTTCCAAAGGCAGGCGCTCATTAGCTTGTGGGCTAATGAGGCTTAGGAATTTGCATTGGTCGAGAGGATGGGAGGTCGGACTCATCACACCTTTTTGAGGGGAATTATTGTCTACTCCGGGACTCTCTTTATAGATTTAAGTTAAGTTCGTGAATCCTTATTACATTACCAAGTATAAAATGAGCTTTCCTTTAGTTTTAACAATCAATGATTAAATATGCAAGAAATTTAGAGAATCTTTTATATGTATTCGAGGTCCTTCATCAATATAGAATCATCTATATTTGTTTAGAGATTCTTGGTCAATGGTATCCTTCAAAACATTTATATAAAAGTCTCTTGGTCATTTTGATGACCAGGCTGGTTTTAAAACCACTCAGTGGGGCACTTGAAGTTTATCGTCATTCAGAAGGACATAGATTATTTCAATGTTGGGATCGAACCCATGAATGGGCTACCTACGTATCCTTTGTTTTGAAAAAGGAATCAGAACCCACGTAGTTCGAGGAATGGGATATGATGTTTTATGATTGATGGCTCAAAGATGAATGTCATAATTACTTTTACACTCTAAGCTCACGTGAGTCATGCTCGGTGTGAGAAACAAGAGGTATTGGTAAAATTTAGACAATTGTGCCATAAAAGATGCAATCATAAGAATTTGTTTTGGGGCTTATGTATAGATGACTGCCCAGATAGGCGAAGGTTTAGGATTTACTTTTAGGAAGAAAATCCATGAACAGGGTCCACAAAGTTATATGTGCTTCATGGAGATTTGAATACTCTAATCTTGGGGCTTACTCCTAAGGAGGATGCCCAAGTTAGGAGGGGACTTATGATTGGGTTTTATTCCTGAAAAGGAAACCCAAATCAAAGGAAATTTATGACTGGTTAAGAGAAATTTTAAGAGACTTGGGGCTTACTCTTAAGAAAGAAGCCCAAGGTTATGACTGAGTCTTTATTCCTGAAAAGGAGACCCAGGTTAGGGATTAAGGTTTGGGGCTTACTCCTGAGGAGGATGCCCAAGATTAAAGGACTTTGATTGGGGCTTATTCTTAAGGAAGATGCCCAAGGTTCATGACTAGGACTTATTCCTGAGAAGGAAGCCTAGGTTTAGGGGACTTGGGGCTTACTCCTGAAAAGGAAGCCCAAGGTTATGACTGAGTCTTTATTCCTGAAAAGGAGACCCAGGTTAGGGATTAAGGTTTGGGGCTTACTCCTGAGGAGGATGCCCAAGATTAAAGGACTTTGATTGGGGCTTATTCTTAAGGAAGATGCCCAAGGTTCATGACTAGGACTTATTCCTGAGAAGGAAGCCTAGGTTTAGGGGACTTGGGGCTTACTCCTGAAAAGGAAGCCCAAGGTTATGACTGAGTCTTTATTCCTGAAAAGGAGACCCAGGTTAGGGATTAAGGTTTGGGGCTTACTCCTGAGGAGGATGCCCAAGATTAAAGGACTTTGATTGGGGCTTATTCTTAAGGAAGATGCCCAAGGTTCATGACTAGGACTTATTCCTGAGAAGGAAGCCTAGGTTTAGGGGACTTGGGGCTTACTCCTGAAAAGGAAGCCCAAGGTTATGACTGAGTCTTTATTCCTGAAAAGGAGACCCAGGTTAGGGATTAAGGTTTGGGGCTTACTCCTGAGGAGGATGCCCAAGTTTAAAGGACTTTGATTGGGGCTTATTCTTAAGGAAGATGCCCAAGGTTCATGACTAGGACTTATTCCTGAGAAGGAAGCCTAGGTTTAGGGGACTTGGGGCTTACTCCTGAAAAGGAAGCCCAAGGTTATGACTGAGTCTTTATTCCTGAAAAGGAGACCCAGGTTAGGGATTAAGGTTTGGGGCTTACTCCTGAGGAGGATGCCCAAGTTTAAAGGACTTTGATTGGGGCTTATTCTTAAGGAAGATGCCTAAATCAAAGGTTTTATAACTGGGGATTTATTCCTGAAAAGGAAACCCAGGTTAGGATTCTCTCATCTTAAAGGATGAGGTTGAATGAATGAACTCTCAATCTTTGGTGACATAAAGATGTTTAAATCATTAGGTTTTGAGAGATATTTCACATAATTCCTTTCAGATAAGGATGTCAAATCAAGAAATCATGCCATAAATGGCTTTGAAGAGTATCTTGAAGACTGAATCTTGAATAGGAAGGGTGAAATGGCTTAAGAGGGGTGAAAAAGGGCAAGATGGGCACCCAAAAAGATAGGGGCGCGCAAGTATTGAAGGTCGCGCAAGTCCTGCGGCGGCGCGCAAGTATTGGTCGCGCAAGTATACTTGCGCGACATAAGGGATACTTGCGCGATTTTCAATCAGAGTTGAATTACTTGAGCGACTCTTTATTAAACCCTTTCCCATCCTCTTGAGGTTCTTCCAGAAGAGGGACGCGCAAGTTATATTGAAGGAATTAAGTCGGCGCGCAAGTGTTTGATAAGTTTCAACACTTAGGCCTTCCTTCTTCCCTTTAGATCTTCCATTCTAGGTAAGAAATTACCTTAGAAGTGTTCTGGAAGCTTTGAGAAGAGACTTGGGCGTCGGGAGCTTTGATCCGAGTTTCTGGGAAGAGATCCTCTCAATGGGGGGCCCACAGGGTCTATTTATAGGCAAAATAAGGCCCTGGGCGGTTACCGAGCGGTTACCGAGCGGTTACCACTTAGGTCGCGCAAGTCACTTGCACGACCATAAGGTGTCGCGCAAGTACTTGCACGACCACTAGGCGGCGCGCAAGTATACTTGCGCGACCATGAGGGAACTTGCGCGACTTATGGGCAATGTTCTCCTTGTTCATCCCTTTGTCGATTTTTGATGTTTCTTCAAAGGATGAATCACTTTGAGATCAGATATTCCCTTTTCCGACCTTTAGATTCTGTGACGAAAGGAGCGTCAACAAAAGTCCCCCCTCAGAGTTGGATCCGGAAAGAAATGAGGATTTGACTCTGAGGAAATCGAATCCCTCCAAAGGAAAAGGGAGTGCACGCAAGTCTTTCAAGGCGCAGAGGGCAGCGCGCAAGTGTGCTGGAACTGGACTTTTATTCAGAGTTCCTTTGTCTTTTGTGTGGGCAGTTTAAAGTCATGCAAGCCAGACATAAAGGGGCTAATGTTTAAGGTCGAAATAGCTTTGACCGAAAAAAATGGATTAAAATGGATTCAATTCCTTGATAATTTATCTGAAAACAAATTACCATACTCAAGTATGAGAGAAAATATGTAAACTATGACTTAAGAATATTTGAATCTGAGGAATGATATGAAAAAGAGCTAAATAGCATTAGAAGAAGTAGTTTCCAAGAATGAAGTTACTATTATTTAACAAAACCCGTTAGGGGGTTGAAATATGCAGGGCCACCTATGGGCATTGGCTGCATAGTCAAATAAAATAGCATCTTTTGGCTGACAAGTCTGTTATGTGGACTGTTTATGCAAGGCCACCTATGGGCACGTGCTGCATAGTTAGGCAAAAGAACTCTCAGAAATTTACTTTCTTAGTGCTAAAAGCCAGTGAAAGTTTATGGAGATTCAAATTTTCTAAAGCATAGAGTTTGTTGTATGGAAAGAGGTACTTGAATATGGAGAAGATATTTTCAAACAAGAATATCGAAGAACTGGATGAATATCACTCCTACGAAGGTCTGACCCAAACGTAGGGAAGAAGAATAAACCATAGACTTGAATACTTTCAGATCATGAAAAAGGATATGGGACAAATACATTAAGGATGGCTATTTTTGCGGATCCTTACATACTGTCGTTTAAGACAAATAAGGACAAAAGAGGCATTCTTCCCAAGAATGAAGTTACTATTATTTAACAAACCCGTTAGGGGGTTGAAAACATGCAGGGCCACCTATGGGCATTGGCTGCATGGTCAAATAAATAGCATCTCTTGGCTGACAAGTCTGTTATGTGGACTGTTTATGCAAGGCCACCTATGGGCACGTGCTGCATAGTCAGGCAAAAGAATTCTCAGAAGTTTGACATTTTTGTGACCATAAGTCATGAAAAAGGGTTATGAAGATCTGAAAATATTAAAGGTTAGGATTATAATACATAAAGATGGGTATTTTCCAATGTATATAGAGATACATAGGTCAATGAAAACCATAATCATGTTGTGGCTGGGTCCTGAATTGAAACTTGGACTTCACTACGTATCTCATAAGAACGAGAATCAAGCCATACGTAGTTCTTGAAATGCAGTTTAACGTCGTGCAGGACGAAAGTATGAGTGATCTTAGTTTAGGGTCATAGAATTCGGACCATAATAATGAATACACAGTGTGTGTTTTCATGAGGACTTTTCAGCCAAGGGACTGAAAGTGAAATTTGGGGTTAGGCCCAAAAGACTTGGGACTGGATTCGAGGGACACTCGAATGTTCCTACGTATCCCATAAAGATGGGAATCAAGTCCACGTAGTTCTAGAAACTACCCTTTGTACAAATTTGGTTCGTACATGTGAAGGGTGAAAAGGGACTTTAGTGCAATGATGGTTTTAACCTAAGATAAAAAGTTTAGGCATTACCATGTATGTACGTAGTCTTTTTGAAAATGAAAACCATGATTGAAAAAGAATCAATGTTAATAATGGTTCCTTCTCAAATGAGGAAATCAAAGAATATTGTAGTTTATTGTCGTACTGGACAAAAGTGTTGTATAGTTTAACGTCATATAACAAGGACGAAAGTGAATCAATGTAAAGATATTGATTCCAAGGGTGGTTTCACAAATCATCATCATATGAGATTGTGGTGAACCAATGTGAAAAGATTGTTTTTGGGCTTGAACCTTTGGGAGGTTGCCTACATACCCAGCCTGGAGGGCAAGGATCAAAGTCTGTGTAGTTCAATTAAAGAATGAATTAATGATCAAGTTGTTCTTGTGGACAATGATCTAAAAAAAATGTTGTTGGGACTTACACATGGTTAGTGGCCCAAAGGGAGTGTTATGGTTGATGTTCGCTCTAAGCTCACGTGAGTCATACTCGGTGTGAGAAACAAGAGGTAATAACAACCTTAACGATGCACAGTTTAATGTCATGTAGGACATATCAAGGATTTTCTGTACAGTTTAGCGTCATGTAGTTAGGACGATGGGGACAATACAGTTTAACGTCATATTGGACGAAAGGGGGATTGTGCAGTTTTAATGTCATGCTGGACTTTTGATGATTATATAGTTTAACATCTTTCCGGACGTGAGAGACTTTTATACAGTTTAGCGTCATGTAGTTAGGACGTCACAATTTAACGTCTTGCTGGACATATTTGCAAATAGTTTATGGTCGTATACATGGACCAGGAATGATGCAGTTTTAAGGTCATGCTGGACTGTTTATGGAACTTTTTCACAGTTTTAATGTCGTGTGGGACGAAGTTGCAGTTTAAAGTCATACTGGACCATTGCTGTATAGTTTTAGCGTCATATAGCAAGGACGAACTGATGCTGTACAGTTTAAAGTCATGTAGCTAAGACTAAGGTGAATCAATATGAGGATATCAGTTCTGATCTTTTTACAGTTTATCGTCATGCTGGACGTTGGAAGTGCCACACAGTTTAATGTCATGTTGCTAGGACACAATATAGTTTAATGTCATCTCGGACAGAATACAGTTTAGTGTCATGTATGACAATAAGGGACTTAACACAGTTTAACGTCATGCTGGACGATGAAAGTGCCACACAGTTTAATGTCATGTCGCTAGGACAAAATATAGTTTAATGTCATCTCGGACAAAATATAAGAACTTTTATACGGTTTATTGTCATGTAGGACAAAATCAGGGACTATGCAGTTTAAAGTCTTGCAGTTAGGACTATTGGTGCTGCACAGTTTAGTGTCATGTTGCAGGGACATAAGTGCGAATAGTTTAAGGTCATATGCACGGACCATACAGTTTATCGTCATGCTGGACGTAGTTGTAGTTTAAGGTCATACTGGACCATTGCTGTATAGTTTTAGCGTCATATAGCAAGGACGAACTGATGCTGTACAGTTTAAAGTCATGTAGCTAAGACTAAGGTGAATCAATATGAGGATATCAGTTCTGATCTTTTTACAGTTTATCGTCATGCTGGACGTTGGAAGTGCCACACAGTTTAATGTCATGTTGCTAGGACACAATATAGTTTAATGTCATCTCGGACAGAATACAGTTTAGTGTCATGTAGGACAATAAGGGACTTAACACAGTTTAACGTCATGCTGGACGATGAAAGTGCCACACAGTTTAATGTCATGTCGCTAGGACAAAATATAGTTTAATGTCATCTCGGACAAAATATAAGAACTTTTATACGGTTTATTGTCATGTAGGACAAAATCAGGGACTATGCAGTTTAAAGTCTTGCAGTTAGGACTATTGGTGCTGCACAGTTTAGTGTCATGTTGCAGGGACATAAGTGCGAATAGTTTAAGGTCATATGCACGGACCATACAGTTTATCGTCATGCTGGACGTAGTTGTAGTTTAAGGTCATACTGGACCATTGCTGTATGAACCAAATGTAAGAGTCTTAGTTCTGTGAACAATATTTTGTGTTTATACAAAATACTTCTTCAGAAATCTGGCATTAGTTGGAGTCGTGATGTCTTCTCCATCCATTGAGATTAAACAGAACCAAAGATTAACTCTTCATCTGATAAAGACTCTGCCTGATTAGCCTGTTTAGGCTGTGCCGTTTGATGGGGCGGTGCCCGTGACTTTGAAGTAGATGGCATGAAATCTGCCAGAGTCAAAGACAATTTAGGCTTTGATGCATACTCATCTTCTTCTGATTCCTCTTTCTTCTTTGAATTACGCTGCCCTTTTGAGGATTTGTCCTTTGATGGAGGCTTTACTGTAGCTTTTGTAGGAGACACAATTGGCTTCTTCAATTGTGTTCGCAAAATGGAATGGGTCCGATTGATTGTCTTTCTGACCATCCAATCATCATATTTTTTCGCAGTTTTGCTTTTGACTTCCTGCCACTCGCCTCCTTCCTCTGGATCTGTAGCGGTAATACATGCTACATGAGCTGAAGAACCCTTCAATTTGACTTGTCCCAAGTCAACCATCTTTTGTAGGAGGTCTTTAAAGACAAAACACTCCTGGATGGGATGTCCCAACATTTGATGAAAGGGACAATAATTGGGACGGTCTTCATCTCCTTCCTTGTTTGGTCTCTTCGGCACTGGTAATTGAACCAAATTATTTTCCAGAGCTGAAATGAAGTAACCAGGAACTTGCTCACTTCGGAAAGAGTATGTTTTACTCTTCATATCCTCAAATTGTTTTCGTCGTTGATCTTTTTGATCATTTGGACGAAACAGCCTTTGTTGTTGGCGTTCAGGAGGTGGAGCCCTTCGAGAAGATGAAGGTTTTGAAGTAGAAATAGGTACAGGTGCCTGTTTAAGCATAACTGTAGCAGTTTCTGCCTTACCCATTCTTCTTCCTGGAGCTGATGGTATTACACGAGATTTAACCTTAGCCTGCATAAGGGAATCTTCAATCTGTTGAGCGATTGAAGTAAGGTCTCGAAACCCTCCTGTGTATTTCACAGGGATCAATGGCGTGCGTAATTCGTCACGCAAATTTGCCACACAGATTGGCAATAATTCCTCCTGAGGGAGTGATAAACTCAAGGAATACGTTAATCCCTTCCAACGAGCAATGAAATCAGAGACTCTTTCATTCTCCCTTTGCTTGCAGTTTGTAAGATCGAAAACTGTCGTTTTTGGCAAAGTTGAGCTGAACTGAAGAAGGAATTTTTGACGAAGATCCTCCCATCCGATGACTGACCGGGATTTCAAGCTTGTATACCAGACAAAAGCTGGTCCTTGCAAGGTTCGCACGAAGCATCTGAGTTTCACTGCTTCTTGTTGTTCTGGAGTTCCCATCATAGGATCACAACAAGACACGTAATGCGTCAAATGTTGTTCAGGGTCGCCTGATCCATTGAAAGTAGGGAAAATAGGGTTTCCAAAACTGGATGGAGGAGAAATTGAATCTACCCATTCAGGGTAAACTTTCTTTTCAGGTTGAACTTGCGCCCGTTTCCCTTCCATAGTTTCTAACCGAGCTGTTAATGACTCAATAGTAGTTATTAACTTTTGAGAAACGTCAGGTTGAACTTGGTTTTGGGTAGGTGCAATGAATGGAGCTTGGACAGCCGTGGAGGTTGGTGCTGCAACTAATGGTAGTGCTGCCAACCGTTGTTGCGTTTGACCCGTAGGATTAGACCTCTGTGGGTGTACTGATAAAGGAGGATATTCCTGATCCATCTCAGTAGTTACAACAAATTCCTTCGGCTGTCGGACTTCAGCATTCTTAAGAAGAAGACTACTCTGAAGTAGTTCTGCATTCAACCTTCTTAATTCTTTCATTTCTTCCTCCTGTTGTGCAAGCCTTTGCTCTAATGAGAGCGATTGACCTCCTTCAGAGGAAGGGTGAGAAGTAACCTGATTCTTTCCTTTCCCCTTATTGGATCCTTTTCGGAGAGGGGGAAGTGGGTTACTTGAAGGAATACCCAAATTTTGGGTAAGCCTTTGATTACGTGTGCGCACACCTTCTTCATTTAGGTCTGTGTGCGCAACTTCTTGAGCAGGAACCTCTTCATCTGATCCCTCTGATTGAGCCTCATCTGGTGAATCAGCAGCAACGGCAGTGATGACATTAATGGATGCATATTTCATGAAATCCTTTCTATCAGCATTTCTATGATATTGTCTCCTTTTATGTCCATGATAAGACATGGCATTCCCTTGACTTGACCCCTCAGGAATTTCTTTGTGAACCGTCACTTGGAGAGAATCTCCTGACATCTTGGCTCTTCGTTCCTCTTGAGGCTTATTCCCTAATCGAGAGAATACTGACTTTCTCTGAGGGAGGGATTGAAGATTTGAAAAAGTCCCCAGTCCGGTGGACTGGGGGTGTTCCTGTTGCTTCTGCTCAACTCCTCGAATTCCATTCGTTGATTCTGAGGGTTGGGTTAGAGAAGTCCCCAGTCTGGCAAGCTGGGGTGTCTCTTGACATGCTATGTCTGAGATCTTCTTGAAATCTCTCTTGATCTTGCGGATCTTAGTTCGGAAATTAGCTGGATGCATTAACCTGTATCCACTTTTATCACCTAGTTCAACAGACCGTTGGATGATTTCCGAAACTTCTGTCATTTGATGACGTGTTTGCTCCAGATGAGAGGCTTGTGCAATATTCTCGCCTGCTTGATGTAGGAGCAATTCAACAACCTGTTCTCTATATACTTGATTTTGAGAGGAACTAGTTGAAGCTTGATCTCGAGCAAGATTTTGATTATGAACAAAGCCCATTGACTGTGGCCGGCCATGGGCAATAACATTGCATGAGACCATTTTCGGCGGGCTTTGCTGACCGGAAAGAACTGTGAAATGTAGTGCTCCGTGAATACCCCATCCTCTGATATGAACATTAGATGGAGCATTGGAAATTAACTGACGCAATTTTCTCAGCGCTCCAAGGCATGAACGTTGAAGGGTTCTCTGTTGCTTTTCAGCCTTCGGATACCGAGAGACTGATAGAGATGCCAAATCAATCTGGCGTTGTAACCCTTCTATTATCTTAAGATGGTTTTCATATTCATCGTAAGATAATACCTTCTTCTTTAATTGACAAAGAGTTTTCCATATGTTAAGACGAATATCATGGATTCCATCATCCGTCAACATCTTTGGAATGTCATACTGTGAATCAGCCAAAGGCCAAAACATGACTGGTACTTCACCTTTTGCCAGTTTTTTCCTCATGTTCAGCATTTCCTCTTTATCATTAAATGAAGATTCTTCTACCTGTTTGGACCAGAGTTGGTGTTTCCTTGTTGCTTCATCGGATTCAACAAGATTGGTAGAGGAATCACTATTCATGCTGGAAGATGAATGACCTAGGGAAGGTTCGGAGAATAACCTGAACCCCAAGCTATCTTCTGATGGAGAAAGAGTTTCACCTGCCAATAGTAAAACTTCAGACATGACTGGTTTTACGTTTGCAAGTGCCTCGAGATAGGAGGGCTTTCTCGTCACTACATTGCATTCTGAAGAATTTTCGAGACAATGTGAATCACTACTGCGGAGAGGACTTTCGCAGCGAAGTTCATCACCATGAGGAGGACCTTCATGATGGGTTACAGCAAAAGATGATATCTCTTGCTCCTTGGTCTTCTGACCACACAGAGGGTTCCTGTGGTTCTCATCTGAAGAAGAAACTTCAAGATTGACCGAATTTTCATGAAGCAAGTCTTCATGAGGAAGTGTCTGTTGAAGACCTTCGGGATTAATGTTCCTGTTATTGGGAACTGAGGGAGTAGAATCTTGAATTTCGACAGATAAATGTCTGAGGGCTTCAAGAACTCCAGCATCGAGCAAGGCCTTGTTGCAGATTGGCCTTTGATCTCCTGACTGTGCTGGGCGGATCTTTTTCTTAGATGCCTTCTTACTCGCTTTAGAAATCACTTGATGACGAAAGTGATTGCTCTGAGCAGGTGTATGTGCCTGATCAGGAAAGATGGTCAGGTTAGGCTGACGATCATCGCTCAAATCAGGTGTATGTGCCTGACTTGGTTGTCCATATGATATGGGGGAGTAGGCCCCACAACCCTCTTGGACTGGAACAGATGTGTGTGTCTGTTCCGGAGTGAATTGTTGATGTGTCACTCCACTGCTAGGGATAGATTTATGTGTCTGTCCCTGAGATGATGCTGAAGATGTTATGATATCCTGGCAAGCATCCAGAATATGAGCAGGAATTTGCTTCTGCTCTTTCACCATTGATAAAATATGCTTGGTGACTTCAGCCGCCGGAACAGGGATATACGTCCATTCCGGGCTTGGAGTAGGTGTATGTGCCTGCTCCTGTCCTCCTTTTCCTGTCAGTGAATCCTGATAGTACTTAAGTGTGGAGGCAGAGAGTTTAGTCTGCCTCCTGTTTGTCGTCGGGGCTTTCCGACTGACTTCTCCGTGCGCTACCAAACGAGACTGTTGGTAGGCTTGATTAGTATTAGCAGGTGTATGTGCCTGCTGATTACACTTCGCCAAACGCTGTTGACGAGATCCATCATATGTAGTCAGACGAGCCTGCTGACTAACTGCTGATGTATAAGCAGGTGTATGTTCCTGCCTATGGTACTCCGCCGGAATTGCCTGGCGGGATCGGCTTGATGCTGCCAGACGAGTCTGCTGGACAGCGGGATTAAAACGAACAGGTGTGTATGCCTGCTCGTTATTTGCCACCAAGTTAGGTTGGTGGATTTCTCCGGAGATGGCAGGGATGACAACCTGCCTATTATTAACCGGATTCCGTCTCTGGTGATTCATCTTGCCTGCTCGGGTTCGAGGAACCTGAGCTGAATGCCTGGAGCCGGTACCCTCATCATGTTGAGGGTGCACTACCGCACGAGTCTGGCGGCGATTGTTGATGGGAGCCCTTGAGAAGGACTCCTGTCTCTTTGAATTAAGGTCCCCCGGGACCTGCTCATTCACTTCCTCAGAATAAGGGAGTGAATGGAAATTGCGTTCCGGGGATAACGACCCGAAACGGTTGGAGACGGTAGTCAGCACCGCCTGCTTCTTGATTGCTGGTCGCCGTTGTCCGGACGACCAGGTAGAATTGTTAACTTGGAGGGCTTGACGAGCGGCCTCCAGAGTTGGGATAGTACCGTTACGACGGTACTCCTTAACCAGTGCATTTGAAACACAGCGTTGAAGACGCTGAGTTGGTGATGTCATCCTCAGAGCGGATGACGTTCCAGCAGGAGTAGCAGCATTGGTTTTCATGGCAGCAGACCTCACAGTAGAGGTGTTCTCAGCAGCAGTATTCACAGGGGTGAATTTAAGGAAAGCCATTTTTTGTAGAAGATCTTGAAAAAAGAGTGCCTGTTCCATATAACAGACATAATCAAGATGAATCCGGCTACTGCATCTTTTGGATGATCATATGTCAATGATTGCCTTGTTGGCCCAAGGGGCCTAACATCTAAGAAGAACATCACTTTAACTTGGTTAAGGATTCACGTCGGGTTCACCATTTTTTGTTTCGCGCGGAATCCGGGGATGACCTCCTGGACGGGAGATTCAAACGTTCCGATCGGTTTCTAACGGGTTTGTTCGTAGAACCGGAAACATCCAATGATTCCACATCCGTTTGGACCTACTTTCCAAAGGCAGGCGCTCATTAGCTTGTGGGCTAATGAGGCTTAGGAATTTGCATTGGTCGAGAGGATGGGAGGTCGGACTCATCACACCTTTTTGAGGGGAATTATTGTCTACTCCGGGACTCTCTTTATAGATTTAAGTTAAGTTCGTGAATCCTTATTACATTACCAAGTATAAAATGAGCTTTCCTTTAGTTTTAACAATCAATGATTAAATATGCAAGAAATTTAGAGAATCTTTTATATGTATTCGAGGTCCTTCATCAATATAGAATCATCTATATTTGTTTAGAGATTATTGGTCAATGGTATCCTTCAAAACATTTATATAAAAGTCTCTTGGTCATTTTGAGGACCAGGCTGGTTTTAAAACCACTCAGTGGGGCACTTGAAGTTTATCGTCATTCAGAAGGACAGAGATTATTTCAATGTTGGGATCGAACCCATGAATGGGCTACCTACGTATCCTTTGTTTTGAAAAAGGAATCAGAACCCACGTAGTTCGAGGAATGGGATATGATGTTTTATGATTGATGGCTCAAAGATGAATGTCATAATTACTTTTACACTCTAAGCTCACGTGAGTCATGCTCGGTGTGAGAAACAAGAGGTATTGGTAAAATTTAGACAATTGTGCCATAAAAGATGCAATCATAAGAATTTGTTTTGGGGCTTATGTATAGATGACTGCCCAGATAGGCGAAGGTTTAGGATTTACTTTTAGGAAGAAAATCCATGAACAGGGTCCACAAAGTTATATGTGCTTCATGGAGATTTGAATACTCTAATCTTGGGGCTTACTCCTAAGGAGGATGCCCAAGTTAGGAGGGGACTTATGATTGGGTTTTATTCCTGAAAAGGAAACCCAAATCAAAGGAAATTTATGACTGGTTAAGAGAAATTTTAAGAGACTTGGGGCTTACTCTTAAGAAAGAAGCCCAAGGTTATGACTGAGTCTTTATTCCTGAAAAGGAGACCCAGGTTAGGGATTAAGGTTTGGGGCTTACTCCTGAGGAGGATGCCCAAGATTAAAGGACTTTGATTGGGGCTTATTCTTAAGGAAGATGCCCAAGGTTCATGACTAGGACTTATTCCTGAGAAGGAAGCCTAGGTTTAGGGGACTTGGGGCTTACTCCTGAAAAGGAAGCCCAAGGTTATGACTGAGTCTTTATTCCTGAAAAGGAGACCCAGGTTAGGGATTAAGGTTTGGGGCTTACTCCTGAGGATGATGCCCAAGTTTAAAGGACTTTGATTGGGGCTTATTCTTAAGGAAGATGCCCAAGGTTCATGACTAGGACTTATTCCTGAGAAGGAAGCCTAGGTTTAGGGGACTTGGGGCTTACTCCTGAAAAGGAAGCCCAAGGTTATGACTGAGTCTTTATTCCTGAAAAGGAGACCCAGGTTAGGGATTAAGGTTTGGGGCTTACTCCTGAGGAGGATGCCCAAGTTTAAAGGACATTGATTGGGGCTTATTCTTAAGGAAGATGCCTAAATCAAAGGTTTTATAACTGGGGATTTATTCCTGAAAAGGAAACCCAGGTTAGGATTCTCTCATCTTAAAGGATGAGGTTGAATGAATGAACTCTCAATCTTTGGTGACATAAAGATGTTTAAATCATTAGGTTTTGAGAGATATTTCACATAATTCCTTTCAGATAAGGATGTCAAATCAAGAAATCATGCCATAAATGGCTTTGAAGAGTATCTTGAAGACTGAATCTTGAATAGGAAGGGTGAAATGGCTTAAGAGGGGTGAAAAAGGGCAAGATGGGCACCCAAAAAGATAGGGGCGCGCAAGTATTGAAGGTCGCGCAAGTCCTGCGGCGGCGCGCAAGTATTGGTCGCGCAAGTATACTTGCGCGACATAAGGGATACTTGCGCAATTTTCAATCAGAGTTGAATTACTTGAGCGACTCTTTATTAAACCCTTTCCCATCCTCTTGAGGTTCTTCCAGAAGAGGGACGCGCAAGTTATATTGAAGGAATTAAGTCGGCACGCAAGTGTTTGATAAGTTTCAACACTTAGGCCTTCCTTCTTCCCTTTAGATCTTCCATTCTAGGTAAGAAATTACCTTAGAAGTGTTCTGGAAGCTTTGAGAAGAGACTTGGGCATCGGGAGCTTTGATCCGAGTTTCTGGGAAGAGATCCTCTCAATGGGGGGCCCACAGGGTCTATTTATAGGCAAAATAAGGCCCTGGGCGGTTACCGAGCGGTTACCGAGCGGTTACCACTTAGGTCGCGCAAGTCACTTGCACGACCATAAGGTGTCGCGCAAGTACTTGCACGACCACTAGGCGGCGCGCAAGTATACTTGCGCGACCATGAGGGAACTTGCGCGACTTATGGGCAATGTTCTCCTTGTTCATCCCTTTGTCGATTTTTGATGTTTCTTCAAAGGATGAATCACTTTGAGATCAGATATTCCCTTTTCCGACCTTTAGATTCTGTGACGAAAGGAGCGTCAACAAAGAGGTAATGATTTCACCAACCTTTTTCAAGTTCCTTTCTTCTTCCACTTCTTCTTCAATTGTTGTTACCATTATAAAATAATAACTCTAGTTTAATATATATACTGTGATGTTATTATAAATATGGTACAACCATATTCACTATTCTATCCATCCTTTGAATAACATGTCACCATACATGCGTACATACGGCTTACCATCTCCACATCGTGGTGTAATTGTTATTCAATAAATTATTATTTGGATGGGTATAATAATGATGTGTAACTCATGTAAATAATAAATATAACATGATAAGGATTCTGTATATATGATATAACATCTAATTATAAATTATTTTAATTTCAAAATAATGATATTATCGCTCGTGCGTACGTACGGAGTACCGTCTCCACGAACACGATGAGATTCATTCTCCATCGTATCCATTCAAGTATAATTCTCATTTGATGATTAATAATAGTATCTAAGGACTTGATATAATTCTGGATATGATTAATATACAACCTATCCATTACAAACATGGCTTACGTAACAAAACATATAAAAGAAAACGAGTAAGTTAACACCTGAAACAACGATAATACTAAGATATTATTAACAAATCAATGTTAAAAGATCATATATGATATCATATTAATGTATATGATTATTGCATAATTTAATAACAATTATTTCACCATTATACAGTAGGTTAACAAACCCCAACCAAGGAAAATTACAAGTTAAGGGTTATTTCACAATCTCTTCATTATCCGAGGTTGTTTATATGTAATAATCTACTGGGATTTCTTTATCATCCACATCCATGTTTTTCCAAAATGTATTTAAAAACATTTTTAACATTTACAAGAATATGTATTAAAGTCATTTATACCCTTGTTTGACTTTTATAAGTGGTTTATAAAGGATTCTTTCCATCGTTTTCTAAACAAGGTGTTTTTTAACCTTTTGACAGAATTAAGGTTATAATTTTTTTTTAACTTATACGGCGGGTGCAGCTATTTTCCACCGTTATAAAATCATCGAAGCTTCCCTTACAAGCTTGTAAGAATATTTTCAAAGAAAATGTTTTATTTTATAAATATATGACTCTTAAATGATTTCAAAATAGAAATAAATATTTCTATAAAAAGAGTTTTGATTTCATAAATGTCAACATCCTTTGATGGATTTTACGCTTATTTGAAGTTGATTTATTATGATACAAAACTTCTATATTGTATTGAAGGTTTTGTGATATTCTTGACTGTGGATGTGCTATTTTTATACCATTCATAGTTTATGGTTAAAGTATTGACATTCCGTATGCTAGTTTTAATACGAATGTTTATGTTATGTTTAAACATTTTCATATGGGAATGCATTGGACTTAATATGTGACGGGTGGAGCCTGCTATAGCTTCTCGATGCATCTGTAGGTCTCATGAGGAAAACTAGTGTCTTGGCACAAGGCCTTGGAAAAATCTTATTTGTAGTCTTGGCATGAGGCCTTGGCTATGTGGTTATGATAGTCTGGAATTATGCATTCCATCATTAGGAAAGTGGTTATTGATATTGCATGTGATTATTCGGTTAGTAGAATATCCATGTGAATAAGTAAATGGCATTATTTCATTTTACTTTTTCCATACTTTGTTGAAGTTAAAGTTTAAAAGGATTTTGTTTTAATTATACATTGCCTTAAATGTTTATTCTTATTTATGAATGTTTCCTCTATATTGTTATCCTTACTAGGAATTTGAGATCACCCCTTTTATATGTTTTATTTTTCCCAGGAAGTGAAGAACTAAATTATGAATGACCTGCAGGGATATTATGTGGGGATATGAGTGTGGAATATGGAGACAATATGTTGTTGTAGTATTTTTTCACTTTATGATGTAATATAAGACTATTGAATATATCTAGTGTTTCCAAGGCTACTAAACCAATCGGTCTTTCAAGGTTTGATCTTTCTTGTGATCATGCCAATGTTATGTAATAATGCACCGACTCTGGGTAACTGGGGTTGGGGCATTACATGATGTCTCTGGAAATTGCAATCATAACAGTAGTTCTATTATGACATCCCAGATCCTTAGCATGAATCATGAACAACGAAGCCACATGAAGGATCCTATGTATGTGTATGTCTAAAACATCATGATCTTGTAGAATTATTTTTTTCAGTTTTATAGATGACTCATTCCCTTGAAAAACACTATGGACCACATCATCTAAACCTTCCTCTAAAAATAACTATTCCATCAGTGGTATCACCATAAGTCCCAAATATAAGGGAAGGGATAGGGAGACTAAAGCTGATCAAATGTCTTTGTTAAGGCCCTACACAAATTTATGAGATCTGTAAAATGTGTTTTAGGTATATCCATTGGATAAGATGAATGGTCTGTGAACAAAACCATGTACACTTCCATAGACACGGTACCCTACATGAGCTGTATATGGTCTTGAATATGCACAAAAATAAATATGTATAGATATAAATCTTCCCAAAATAGTCGATAAAACTCTTTCTTAGTGAGCATCACCATGTCGTGTTTGTGTATCACAAGACTACACCATCACACAGACAATCCCTACAGATGAATCACCGCAAGGACCACAATTTGACAAAGAGGTTTCCTGACAAGGTGGATAAAACAAGTGACAATGTCACACCTGTCATCAACTAACTGGTGGTGTGGAACACACCATTTACATGGATGTCATATCCTCAGGAACACATGCAGTTCACTCGGCCTACACACATCCTCATCATGTACTGCAGGCACAAATTTCTTCTGAAAGGGGGGTTGCTCGACTGGAGGACCACCTAGAGGTATTTTTCTTGGAGTAGTTCCCTTCGTAGAATCCTGGCCACATGGAGGATCTTCCTCATAATTCCAACATGGAACCTTGTTTTTTTGTCACAGTGGAATCCTAAAATAGAATCAAGACATAACCCATTCAAATATTAAATCTATTGTGCTGACTCAAGGACATAAAACCAACAATCATTTCGTATAGGATTCATGTAACACACCACGGTTTTGAAAATAAATTTAATATATAACGTAATGCATGAAACACTGATTCTCTACGAAACAACACATTTTTATTATAACCTAGCTTTTATACAAAATTTTTCTACCTCTGTGTTTTGAATTTTGAAATACGTACAAACACAGTTGAGATCAATTGGATATTTAGCATGTTATAGTATAAACATATATTTTGGTTGAATAGTAACTCAACCCTTATGAATAGTAATGTACCCTTATGAATAGTAAACATACCCATGTATGTATAAATAAAATTTAGGCACCTTATAAATGATAGAGAATATTTTAAAAATTAATGATTAATTGTTAAGATTGTTTTAGTAATAAATATTTAATTAAAATTTTAAAATAATAAATTGATTTAAAATAAAATTAAGATTAATAAAATGTATTCCAAAATAAATATGATTTTTCCTCTATTTTTTGGATAATTTTATGAGAACTCGTTTAATTTGGAAAGTATAAAAAAACAGTTTTAAATTCTAAATCTGTATTTTTTATTTAATAATAATTTTATTGAAAAACTAAATTTCACATATTTTGAAAATTCTTGTGATACAATGGGGTCAATTTTTGAATTCTACACATTTAAAAATTGTGAGGTCAATTTTTTGTGCTTTTTATGAAATACATGAATGTTTAATTAAATAGTAAAATACAGAAAATTACAGTATAAAAACATTACAAGATAAATACACAATTCCTTGATTAATATATGATGTAAGCACACATGTTTAGAAATAAAATTCACTTATTTCAATTTTTTTCATAATAATCAACACTATTGGTTGTCTTGGGAAAAGAAAAAAATAATGAACAAGATATTCAAAAATCACACCTCTCCTCCACTATAAACCACCCCTCACTCCCTATTCTACTCACTACTCTAAGCCTTGATGATTCCCAATTTGGTTACTAAATAATCTTACCTATTATCTCCCCACATCTAGGAGCTCTTGTGCTTTACAAAATACCAAAACCCTTCCCTTAAGGAGGTTCTCAAGGAGGATATTTGAATAGGTAAGCCCTATTCCTTAATCTTTTAATTTCATTTTCCATATATTTTCCTTTCGTATATTCTCCTCACATCCAATGTCTAAATGAAAATTATAAATAAATTATAATATATATACTATAATTATATAATGTTAGTAGAATACACTTCCTCAAACTACTTTATCTCCTTATTTTAAAAAAAATGAATTCATCATCCGAGAGGTACCAATTTACAAACTTCATGGATGACAAAGCTCAATTATTCAATTTATCCTTCAAGGATGGTCATGAAACCATTTTCATGGTTGAACCAAACTTTAATTTATGTATTATAACCTACTCAATGGTCTGTAACATGTATATATACATAATAATAATTCATTCAACAGAACTATATCGTTGTAATGAAATTTACACCAAAATAATCCAAATAATTATCAATAATGTTCTGTATAATAGCTCATCTTCATAACATATTAAAAAATAAATTATATGACCATTTAATAATTTTAATTTTCATTATTACCATATAAATTCCATTATTTTTATTATACAAATTCCATTTGAACTTCCATAATCATATACAAGTATACCGAACATGAAAAACAAAGAATTGAATGATCCCAAGTGATAAAATTATATCCCATAACTCATAAAAAGGCTATAAATGTACTTAATAAATTTTTTAGTTAATATAATAAATATATATGAGGTTCTGAATTAATTAGTAGATTGATCTAATTATATTATCCAAGACATTAAGGTCAGGTTCAAAACACATTCTCACATAAGGCAAGGGTTTTCAACCTGAACCTCCATTTTCTTTTGGTTTAATATTTGTCTCTCTTAATACAAATTAAATTATTAATTATTAATATTTAAAACTATTAAATTTATTTTTATTTTTCTATATATTTTCATCAATCATAATTCACCTTTATTTTGTGGGGATGTAAATCTTTTATAAATATCTTTCTCAATTATCCCTGATAACCATGCCTAGTTCCAGGGAACATCTAAAATTCATAGAACATTTGATGTACACAATATAACATGTTTTAACCAAAATTATATTTATAAAATAACCCATTTCATCTTGTAAAAAATTGTTCAATTTTTGGTTTAATGAAATGATTTTTCTAAAATAACTCTTGTTTAAAAAGTAAATGTGTAGTTCTATGAAAAGTTCGCCAATGGTTTTATTAGAGTATTTTTTTATATTTCAACACCTATATATAAATTATGAATTATTTAGTTTAATATATTATTATTATCATATACCAAATTGTATTAAATGGTTTATTATTTGTTTGACTATGGATCTTTTATCTTGATACAATTCACCACACTACTCTTAATGGATAATGTTTATGTGTACAGATTGGTGATAGTTATTTTATATGTTCATGTTGTTTATGTCTAGAAAATTTCATATGTGGAATGAATTGGAAATAAGAAGTTATGTTTGGGGACCACCATAGCTCCTAGATGCATAGATAGGTCTCACGAGACAAAACTGAATTGGGTTTGGCTGACGCCTTACCCTAATATTTTAAGACGTCTTCACTTAATCCTTGACAACATATTTCTGATGATCGACAGTATGGATTCCCTCATTATGGTTTTAAGAATTGATAATCCATATTATTATTCAAATATTACAATATAAATTGTTATGTTTCATTCTCATGTGATCATTTTTATGGATTTATTTAATCATCTTTAATTCTTGTCATATTCTGATCATTTAATTTTTTAATTCATGTGTTTTTAGTTGTTCACTATGCCTAGTGTTTCTTTGTGTTAACTTATGTTGTATTAAATTCCATTAATGAGCATATGTGCTCACCGCTTTCTAATGTTTTATTTTCCCTAGTTTTTAAAGATGAATATTATGAATGACTTGAGGTGTAACCTATTATTTAGAGATATTTACATTGGAATTTCTATTATTTATTTCATTTGAAGTTGTAATGTTGAACTTATGTATGAATCTTGTTCTCAAAAACTAATAATCTATTAAATATTTTGAGATATGACTTTCTTTTAATGATAAAAATTTATTAATATAAGTCTATGACTATGGAAAACTGGGGTTTGGGTCTTTAAAGTTGGTATTAGTGGATGTTTAGTATAGAATATGGAAACTAGATTTCAAAAATGTAGATTATGGGAAAAACATTTAATATGGACTTTGAGGATAGGTATGCATGAATATCCTAGAATTTTGGTAAGGAATCAATTATGTGGATATTTCTACAAAATACATCTTTGTTTAGATACTATAAGGGGAAGTGGTGTTGGCACAAGATAACTTAGGGGTAACAACTCTTACATGGTGTTCCAGTCTTGAATTATGATAACCTAGTACGTGAAAATGAGCCTAAATGTTCACCTGGTTTGAAACAATCAAGGGATATTCATAGACAATTAAAATTTTCATTATAAACATTTATGAAGGATTTTAATCTAATTATGTTCTCAATGTTACCGTTATTATGTTTATGAGATTAGACATGCGTAAAATGTCAATTTCTCATAAATGTTTTTTCAATTAGAAAATATACATTATGATTCATAACCTAATTTAGCATATGCCATTATTTAGAAATGTACCCTAGTATATGGAATGGAAACTGATTGAATGCATGTATCATGTGTAGGGATTTCTTCATATGCAAGATATTGACACTACTACTGGATCTACGACTGGTTCTAAGTAGCTTATAACTATATTGGGAAAACTAGATGAAGTTATAAACAATAACCATACCCATATAGAGAATCATGATCCAGAATGTGTAGTATTAATTGTAAAATGTTGTTTCTGATGCTTTCGTTTGGGCGCAAATATGTCTGTCAAGACACGATGGGTGTTGCCCCACATTCCCACTTTTAAAGGTTACCAAATATTGTCTCTTATTCATGGATGTTTTCTCCTTGATCGAAATGCGATGATGGGATGTCGGTCTATCTTTAGCTGGATTCCTCGTCATAATTTTTCACATAGTCCAGGTATTACTCATATATTTAAGAAGTCGTTCATGGAGATCTTCCCTTGCTCCATATCATTGTGGTCACCGGTTAATTACACTATTCATGTCAAGGCATTCCATGGGGCATGGTTTGGGCCGAAGCCTTCCCTCAGGAGAGTAGTAATGTTGTGTATCACTAGCATGTCAGGTCTCAAGAACACTGGTACATATGGATTTATTCCCCTTATGACAGGTCTTCTTCAGGGTGCGGAAGCCCGAGGCATCCCACATCAAGTGAAGGGAACTATATTCCATAGGCATGTCTTTGAGGTTTTCCTTAGCTTCCCATGATTAAAAAGGGGTATTCTGTGAGTTTAATATTTAGAGGTGATAGATCAGACTGATCAAAAAGCTTGATAGGAGTGAATCTGATGAGTATATCCCTAGTAAGGATCACTTTGTAGGTTTAACAAATGGGTGGATAAGAACACCGAATGAGGATGGATTCGAGGTGGTGTGTCCCATAAAGGGAGGATGTCACACTGTGAATGATGATTTGGACACCACTAAGGGTAGATTAGGGAATGTGCACCCTAGAAAAGAGGTCACAAAATGTCACCATTGTCTAGGATTTAACCTCAAGAAGGTTATATATATACCCTATGTAGATGATGTTGATCAAAACCAACATATTTTGAATGGGTGAGACAGAAGATTAGGGTGTATACAGAGGGATACAGCTCGAAGACATGTTGGGGATTATGCAAGGCTAGTTTCCTATCATAAATGGAACACTCTTGGTTGTATAATTATAGATTCCGTGGGGCTTACACGAGGTTAGATGCCCGATTAAATAGTTTGATCCCACCGGGCTGTGGCAACCTATTTAATTATCCAGATGGATGACAGATGGTTAAGAAAATTAGATGGGAGGAATGGAATAGAACTGATGTGAAGATGATGGTGATATTGGGCTTGATCCTTAGGGATGATTCCTAATAATACCTATGGTAAGGAATCAAATACCATGTTTCCTATGATGAGGCATCTAATCGAGGTGTATGCAAAGGAATGTGACCTGGGGACATGCGGGGGGTACACATGGTTATTGGCCCAAGAGTTTGTTTGATTCCACTAAGAGACAGATGAAGGATACGGGTACCAGAAAAGGGGACAATAATGTTTAGAAGTGTTTGGGGTAGAACCTCGTTGAGGCTTCCTACATACCCTATCTAGAAGACAAGGATGAAAACCCACGTAGTTCAAAAGAGTTTACTGGTGATTTGAGATTATCCTTGGGGAGGCTTTCTATTTACCATGGCTGGGAGATATGTATCAAAACCCACATAAATAGAATTGGTTTCCAGGTATTGGGGTTGATCATTAGAGAGGATTCCTACCAATCCTACCTAAGAGACAAGGATCAAAATCCACATAGTACAAAATAATTTACCAGTGATTGGGGTTTAACCTTAGGGAGGCTTCCAACATACCCATCTTCGAATACAGAGATCAAACCCCACATAGTTTGAAAGATTTTAGTTTGCTGACTGGGGGTTGAACCTCGGGGAAGATACCTTTTTACCCCACTGAGGATACAAGGATCAAAACCCACATAGTTCGAATAAGATTTCCAATGTTTGGGGTTGATCCTCAGGGAGGCTTCCTAGGTACCCTATCTAAGAGATAAGGATCAAAGCGCACGTAGTTAGAATAGATTTTCAAGTCTTTGGAGTTGAACCTCGGGGGGGGGGGGCTTCTACATAACAAATATATGATACAATAATCAAGACCAATTCAGTTTGAATGATTACATTTTAACGTCGTGTGGGTTGAGGGTGCACTGACATGATGTAGTTGGGACTAATCGGTGATGGTCTTGAACCTCAGAGAGGCTTCCTACATACCTTTCCTATAATAGGAAATGATCAATGTCAGCATAGATTGGTGTTAATGGATGGGGATTACCCACTAAGGTGACATGGAAAGGATTCCCTGGTCGATGCTTAATCTAATCCCCAAGGAGACAAGATTTGTGTGAGAAACAAGACGGAACAATGACCTGATGATCACATCATGAGAGGTGCGCCTATGAGGAATAAAGAGAGGATGACTCATAGTTAATAGCCAAGGGATATGGAGGGTGGTAATTACTCCATAATAGCAGCATGATGGAGATAAATCCCAAAGGGAGAGGGATGGGGTATCAAGAGTCCACTATGACCATCTCTCCTCTAGTCATTGTCCATAGAAGAAGAGAGGAGGTGCAAGGGCGCAACCTATTTAAAGAAAGGCTGGGGGAATACACCAGGATAGTATCCTTTCCCTGAAGACAGATTTTGTTCCATGCAAGGAGGATTTCATTACATGTCTAAAGGATATCACTCCATTATTGACAAGTGGGCGTGGAAAATGTTCAATATAGGGCACCCTGTGTATATTGCATAGGGTATGGCAACCGTTTAACATCTTGTGATAAGGATGATGATGCTAGGATATATACTATCATGCATCTCAAATGAGGATGATTCACCACCAACTCCTAGGACATACATAACTGAAATGCTTCAACCCATGTTGAAGGGAAGGCACCATAAATTCTATGTGGAGATGAGGTCATGGAGTGATCCATTGAGGGTATCATGTTATCATGTATATGTGAAGAAGAAATTTTCGTTCGCATTCCTATCAGCATAAGCATAATTCCATGCAATAAAACATGAAGCACCACCCAAGGGACCTTGAAATCACTTCGTACAATCCTAGAGGGCCATTCAAGAAATGTAAGTACATGACAGGGGTGTCACACAAAAGAGGGGATCAGACAAGGTGCCTTAGGGTATGGATGATACATGGAGCGCACTTTATGGGGTGCATACAAGATTGAGGTGGTTCACACAAGATGGGGGGTTGTGCACAAAGTAATTCGATGTGTGCATGATTGTTATGATACGAGGGAAAATTGGTGCACAATATTAATATTTTGTTCTCAAATGCCATAGAGTGAAAGGAAAAGGATGATGATCGAGCCCTAGTGAGCCCAACTGAAGGTGGACCGAAGGGACACCTTTCGTGCAAGATCCAATACATTAAGACCATTTATTTCACATGATTGTGTATGTTGTTTCTTTCTTGTAGAAGATCATTGTTTTTTCTTACGTAAACTTCTCCCAAATGGTAGGGTCTACTCTTCTATTTATAGTTGGTAACATAGGTAGCAGCGTGCAAGAGGATTGGTATGCAAGAGTCTGTTTGATGTTGAATTGGGCATGCAAGTGTATTCACATATATAGGTATCTTGTGAACCAGACAATGATTCTTCGCACCATTGACTAGGATGGTTTTTGGATGGTCATGTCGGAAGGCTCTATTTGATGACACACTATAAATGCAAGAGTTTCCAGACATATATGAATCATGCATGTTGTACAATCTTTATTCTCACCATTTGACTTCGATGGTTTTTATATTTTCATTGTAGAGGGCTTGCTCTGACAATGCATTGGGAGAGAAAGGGTTTTTTCACATATTGGAATCGTGGGTGAAACTCTTAATTCTTGCGCAAAACACCCTCGGGCATCATAGAATTGTTTGTGGATTCCATATAGGCAATCTGTTTTCTGAAAATTGCATGTTCATTTCTCTATCTGAAATTTAGCATCAAAAAACTCCCCGCTCAAAATCTGAGCTGAAGGGGGACCAGGAGGTCAGATTCAGAGGGTCATGCCAAAAAGAAATGTAATTCACCGTCGGTGTGTGAAACAATTTCCCTTAAGCACAAAAACAACTTTTGCGCGCGCAAAAGTGCCGGTACATGCCTATATAAGTGTTGTGGTCTTATTTTCCCCCACATTAACTATTACATATGAAAATTTCTTCTGATATCATTCATAAATAATTTTCATTTTTACACAGAAGTTCTCAGAGTTTTTCTTTGTTTTGAGTGCACTCATGGGATTTTTCGTGTCTCTATATCAACTTGTGTGCACCTGGATTTGCAATAATTTTTCCTGACTAAGTTTCATCTTTTGCACAACAGGATATCTTGTGAGGTGACCCCCATTCTTTAATTCACATCAATTTGTGAATTTCAAAAAAAAAACATAAATGGCAGTTCAATTGACTGATGCTGAGAGGGAGGGTACCGTAGCTGGAAGGATGACTAAGATGATCTGAAATAGTTAGATTCATCACATGAGAAGAGTAATTTCTAAGAATAAAATACTTTTTGGCATGATTATGAAAGATCAAAAGGATTATTTACTAAGTGAAAGTCTACGGATATGGAAATTATATATTTTGGAGGAGTTGTTGATGCCAGGCTTTGATACTGATACGCCACAGTCATGGATAACACGCAAAGATATCCTTCTGCAGTTCAACATCATGAACAACAATCATCCCCCCAGAAAAACACAGAATACAACCATATAATTCCTGAATCTAAAGAACTGGATCATTATAGGAAGAAATATGGTTTTTTATGAATCTCCAACTCATTATGAGAGTATCGTTAGAATAATTATTACCGATGAGACAATAGTTTATCATCAATGGGACTTTAGGGTTAGGTAAAGTTCATGAGCCAAAGGGAATAGTTGTATTAGGTAGCCAGAAATGTGAGGTGTTTGGGGCAGATCTCTATTCTAACATGCTTTTTGAAGCTATATGGACATCACAATTTCACTTCTACAATCAAGAGGACCTGGTACTGGAACTATTTAGACATTGGTCTCTTGAAATCAACACCTTCCACCTCTACCATGGGGAGGCTGGTATCAGTCTATGGGATGTCCATTGTATTGGGTTAATTCCATTGGAGGGTTACTAATATGATGAGTTCTCCCAACAGAGAATGTCTGGGGTGATAGGACGTGCACCCCTAGTCCAACATGGCATCTGTTGGAGCATGCTAATGAGAATCGACTGATCAAGTAAATACTAAAGAATATATCTTTTTCAAGGTGGTTTAGTCTGTTTCTAATGTTTGAAATGATAGTTACGATTCAAGGATGAGGGAAGTAGATCCCGAACATATTGTAGAGGGTAAAGGTGGGATCATACTGGATTGTCTTAGAATCAGGCGAGTACCAATCATGAGGCTTTGGACAAAATGAAGATCATGACCCAAACATTCAATAAGTATAGTTATTTACTACATTTCTATGTGGGTGGATTCTTCCAGTGAGGGAAACACGGATGGGGGTCTGCCCTAGAATTCTAGTGATGCTCCGAATCAGGGCGGGGAAGAATAAGGTTAATCTGTGGGTTCCAGTAATGGAAAAGCAACATAGATTTCATGGACACATCTCAAGGGGAATCACACCTAGAAGGATATGTGGGACATTCCATAACTATCTTGGCTTTGTTATAGCTCACTATAGTGGGAATGATTTCCTGAATTCCATTATCCCTCTAGGTGAAGTTCTATCATCGTCCCTCCTAAATATCGCATGAATCTTCTCATTGACGCTTAGAGAAGAAGTGGTCAAACCCATGATTGGAATCCATCACAACATTTACTTTCATCCATTTCATAATCTAGTTTCCCAGATGGTAGATGATTGGCAGGGACTATTGGGGTAGAGGTATTACTTACAAACCATCATGGTTGGTGTGCTGGTAGCCCAGATTGATGAAAAATTCTCCTGTAAACCGTTTGATTCAAAAAGGATTGCTAGGTAGTTCAGGTGCATGAAATGGAAGCCAATAAAATTATACACATATGTTTGGGAAATGGGAACCCTTGTATTCATCATCAATTATGGCTCGTGTTCATGACAGCAAGATCGAGTCAAGTCTTACACCTCCCCCCTACCAATGCCAATGTCGTTCTATCAATGGAGTATCTCGACCATTGGAGAAAAATTTAACCATACGCGATTATACGGAAATGTATCCAGAAAATCAAGGCACATATCATGGTGTCTGGAGAGTGAGGATGCTGATGAGGTGCTTTTGGAGAGATGATATGTGGAATAGGCCAGGTGGTTAGAATTTCATGGGCTGGAACCTCATCATTGGGAGCATTGCAAGGTGAGGACGCGCCTCTGCCTTCTGAAGAGGGGTAGTCCCATGGGCAGCCTCATGGCCTTGCTAGGGTACTCCATGGGAAAATCTAAGGAGACTCTTGAAGCCGAACACTGAAACAATATCCCCATCTATATTCTCTACCTGGATAATGCAACGACAATCTATGTCCTTCGAAGTGTGATGGAAGAGACTAGTGCGTATCGGGCTCAACTTACACAACATAGGGGGCATCTAGGTTGCAGATAGTGTAAACATTCACCGCAAGAAAGCATAGGACATGTATTAACTCCAAATAGGTTGTTATGAAGAGCTGCATCTCCTAGTGAATGTGATTTTTGGCTAGGAACATGACCTATAAAAGCTACCATCTGAGGATGATGATGATGAGGAAGAATAAAAGGAAGGGGAGGATAAGGAGGAATAAGATGAGGAAGACATAGATAAAGTGGGGGAATCATAAGAAGTGGAAGAATGGGATGAAGGACTCTATGGTTCTGGAGGTGAGAGACCCTCAGAATTAGTCTCTCTCCAGGGAATCCCACGTTAGAGTGCGAAATCTCGGACTCTGATGCAGAACTGGATGAAGTACTCAAGGTGAGTTTTAAACTATTATCTCCACTGACCTTTCTATTTTCACAACTCAAATATACTGGCCAAACACATATATTTTTATGAACACATTGAAGATGGCATCTAGGAAACCTCCCCTACGGTGTATGAAGATGTACCCATTGATATAAAAGAACATCCTCTTAAGCCTTCATTTGGGATTGGGGAAGTCGGTGAACCAGTCATTGTTGAAGTGGGTAGAAATGAACTAGAATGAATGTATGAAATGGTCATCAGTGAGTCTCAATTTATTCCAATCACTTAAATGGATCTGTTGATCGCATTGTCGAGTTGTCAAATTAAATGTTTAGTTTAACTAGAATTTCTCTTGTATACAAGTAACCCTAGGTCTTCTCTCAATAGAGCCTTAGATAGTTAATTAAAAAAATGAAGGTTTTGATTAAGAAACTAAAAAATGAATGGGGATTCATAAATCATGGGTTTTATTTCATTAAAAAAATAAATTGAAATTGTATTACTATTGAGAGAAGCTAGTTGGAGAATTCACGATCAACTCAGGAAAGTGTCCCTTGACGATGAATTCGTGATCGTAATTAAGGGAAACAGAAAATCATTGATTCCCTGATTATATACATACTAAAACCATTAATGGTATATGAGTTATTACTAGGTTACCACCTAGGATTTGATTGATTGATGATACTAATTATAGGTGACTGCTCAGAATCCATAAAATGTCATCGATGTAAAAACTGAACTAAATCTAGGAATCACAGCATCAATGTGGTTAGATATGCAGATATGGGTCTATATCACAAATTTTTCTAAAAAAAATGAATAATATTGGGTTATTCCATCGGGATTTAATCAAATTATATCATCCTTAAGCCCACACATGAAACAGAAGAGGTGAGAGATTAGGCAACTAGACTTAAATAATCCCAAGATCAGATTTATGCATGGATGCATGAATATTCGTGTTACTTTGATTTGTATTATATCATACCAAAATATAAAATCAAAGGGAAAAATTATTAATAATATATTACAAAAATCGAAATTCAATTACCTTGCATTTGTTACAAGCATGGAACTCGAGATTACAACAAAGAACACCACCCCAAATTGATCACTAAGACACTTAGAAGTACATAAGGGATAAGAGGGTCGTGATGGACGAATAAATCTCTCTAATTCAACTCAACCTTACACCTAGTCGTTCAAGAAAATTAAATTAGGTGTATGAGGGATTTTATGGAAAAAAAGATCATACATTCCACAAAAGTATTCAAGTGCCTAAGGGACTAGGTCACTATTCATGGTATACATTTTAATACTTATTTATCTAGATGTTTTACTCAACAAAACAAGTACAATTGTCATGAATTTCCTTTCATAGGTGCTCCATAAGGTTATCTATCCGATATAAGTGGAATCAGATCAATTTGATCTATTAGGGCCGAGTTATGGCTCATATATAGAAGGATGGTCCAACTAGGCCCGCCTAGAATTTCTCCACATTATGGGCCTATTTTGGGCCTCCAAATAGACCAAATGAGTACTATGATACTCTAGAAAACAGTAGTCCATATTTTTTTCATCAAATCACCCATTTTGTCACATTTTAATCATGTATTATCGATTTTACAAATTAATGTTCACAATCATGATTGTGATCTCGTGCAATTGGGCCCATTCTGTCGGAATTCCATCACGGGCTCTCCAAATCACCTCCTCCTATAATGAAAAACCAAAACAAGAAAAATTACCGTATTAAACAGTGATAAAAATAACTTCATTGAATGAAACATGAAGTTAAATTTATTATTATATTTGTAATATTCATTACAAAACCAGTTTAAAATAGTGGTGTAAGGGTTGAATTGAATAGTGAATCACTATGAGATCTCACACACAAACCTAAATATTCTCACTCGTAGGAAACATTACAAATTCAAAAAATGATTCATGTATATATTCACAAAATCATGAATATTTAAAACTTCACTAAATTTTAATTCATTAATATAATTTGATCAATTCACAAACCACACCGTGGAGTTCTTCCTAGTGAAAATAGAAAAAGATGTCTCATAAATAAGATCACAATGAAATTAAAAGAGATTTATGATACCAAATTTATCAAGGAATTAAAAATTAACCCATTCCACTAACTCCCCATGTGTGTGAGTGAAAACCATTCCAGGCCATTCGTTCCACTTTCAATATAATAAATATATGTTATTTTAATATTTTCCAGCATAATTGATTTTTCCACCGAATCGACACTACATCCTTTGCAATAATATTTCATGACCCACTCACTTAAGCATTCATGGAAGTCAAACCATAATCTCCTGACCTAGATATACATATATGTTGCACATTTGATCACTCCCCCCATTTTTTAAAAAGTTTTATTTCGAAAAAATCTCACACTCGTCTCTCAACCATTGATTGATCTCCTCACAAAAATAATTGTAATAGTTAAAAAAATATCAAAGGTTGAGAATGAGTGGTTTTTTACCTTCCCATGAGCCAACCCAATTTTTTTTGGTTTTTTTAGGGTGTATAACAGTTGGATATCAAGTTCACTTTCATAAGTCAATCTGTTAGAGAAATGAAATTGATTAGATAATGAAAAAACATATGGAAATATCATTTTAAACTGAAAAATGGTAATCTAACATATATTATACATCAATTAAGTGATCAATATTCAATATTTTTGGATTGGTGAATAACATTTTTGGAGATATTTGTTACATGATTTTCCCAAAAAACTAATCACACATGGAGGAATAAATCATCTCAAAGGTTTCATAGAGATACAACCATTTATATAATTGAAAAAAACCAATTCACTAAAAATCACTCCTTGATGTTAAATTGATAGAAATATTCATTCCATAACACTAACAGGTTTTCATCAAATATTGAAAAAACATGGAATCAAAAACATCAACATGAATTTTCAATAATATCACTGATTTTTTGATCTTAAGGGGGGAAGTAAAAATACAACAAAGAAGGAAAAAAATAGAAGAAAGATGAAAGAAAATTAAAATCCTAATGAACTCAAGAAGAAGGGGAATAGTTGAAATACCATAAAAGATACGAACAAGTTATGAAAGACGAAAGATGGAGAAAATACTAATGAGCCAAGAAATGAATCACCCCCCACACACATTGAATGTGCAGTTTCCTCACTATAATAATTGAGAATTTTAGAATGAAAGATAAAACCTAGTTTTTTACACTAGTATATTTCTTCTAGAATGTGGGTTTTATCCACCATATTCTTTGTAAAATCCTCAAAGACTTGTTTAAGTCAATGAAAATTGACGGTAAGACTTCATCCTCTCTGCTCAGTAAAAATCATTATTTCCCCAAGATATTAAATATTAGTAAAAATATAATGACTGAGCCATCAGGAATGAAGCTTTTCTAGGTTGAGATTCAGACTAGATATGTAAGTGAGGACCTCCTCACCAATATGGAATTTTCTTTAATGCATCATGCTATCATGGATAACCATTTTCTTCTTATTATATATTCTATAGTACTCATATTCATCACATTGAAGTTTTTCCAACTCTTTAATATATTGATTCTTATGCTCACTTGCATCTGATAAGTTCATATTACATTTCTTAATAGCCAATTATGCATGGTTTTATACCTCCATAGGGAGGTAAAAATATTTTCCAAACACAATTCTTTAAAGTGAAATTCTAATTGGGGTTCTAGAAGCTATATTTTATTCCCAAAGTGCGTCATCCAATCATAAACTGTAGTCTTTAATGTTGGGATGTACCATTTTCTCCAAGATTATCTTAACTTCTCAATTCAATATTTAAGCTTGTCCATTAGTTTGGGGGTGATATGAAGTGGAGGCTGTATGATATACCCCATTCTGACGAAGAAAATTGTTCATGTTGAAATTGAAAACTTTGAACCCTGATAACTAATAATGAATCTTGAAAAACCAAACCCACTAAAAATCTAGGACCATACAAAATTTAAAACTACTTGAGAGTCATCAGTCTTAGTAACATTTTCTTATACCCATTTAGAAATGTATTCCAAATCCCATAATATGTACACAATGAAAAGTGAATTTTGAAAAGGCTCCATGATTTCAATTCCACGTGCATTAAAGATTTCACTGAATAACATGGGTTGTTTGGGCATTTCATTCTTCTTGGAGATATTCCATAGGAACTGACAATGAGTACATGACTTGAAAAATAGATGGGCTTCCCTATAAAATGATGGTCAATAAATTCCTATGTCATGGAAAATTCTAGTTGTATGTTGAGATCCAAAGTGTCCCCCCACTAGGCGAACTATGGAAGATGGTCAAAAAAAATTTGAACTCATTGTCAAGGACAGACCAACGAACTAAATAGTCAGCACAAATTCAAGAGAAATGTGGGTCATCAAAATTTTACCATTGAGAATCAAGTTTAAGACAATAGGATTGGTAAGGGATGAATGTTTTAGGGACCCGAGATATTTCTAGAAAATTCACAATGTCATCATACTAGGGGGTAAGGTCCCCAACATCAAAAATATTCTCATGAAGGATGAATTATCTAATGGGGAGGGATGAGACAATGTTGTTGCCCAATGGTGGATAAATCCTACTAATATATCCACCAATAACATTTTCCACTCCCCAATAATCTCTAATCTCACGGTCAATATCTGAGAGGAGGACCATCTATCAATTGAGGCGAGGTATAACTTCATGTTTATTTAGTAGAAATGGAAGGGATGAATTGTCCAAAAACAAAATGACTTTTGACCCAAGAATATATGAAAAAAACTTACAATGAAAACACAATAGAAGGAGTTCCTTTTCAGTGGTTGTGTATTTTACCTAGGAAGGGTCAGAGGTACGTGATGCATACATAATGACATGAGGATCCTTCCCAACCCTTTGTGATAAAAATTCCCTAACTGAAATTTTAGAAGCGACACACATAACTTTGAATGGGAGGTCCATCCATCGTGTTCGGATGATGGGAGGTGACGTGAGACTCTTTTTAGTGAATTTAATGCATCCTCACAATTTTTATGAAACACAAACTCAGAATCTTTTTTTTTTGTAATAACTAAGACAATGGACGTGATATATAACTAATGTATTTAATGAATCATTGGTAAAAACCAGAATGAACACATAATGATCGGATCACATAAACAAATTTTTGATATGTATGTGAGGAAATTAATTCAATTTTAGATTTATCAACATGAATTCTTTTATTTGAAATGACATGCCCAAGAACAATTCCCAACTAAACTATGAAATGAAATTTCTCATAATTTAAAACAAGATCGTTTTTAATGCAGTAATGGAGGACATAACCAAGGTGTCCAAAAAAGCCTAAAAAGAACCATATATCATGAATTCATCCATAAAGACTACAATAATACTCAGAAGGTACTCATAAAAAAATTACCAACATACGTCACAAGAAAAGTACAAAGATCATTACATAGACAAAAAAGCCATTATTCTATATGAAAATGTGTGGAATGGATAGGAAAATGTTGTATTTTTAGGATATTTTAGGGCTATATGGATTCGGAAATAACCCAAATAGAAATCAAGGAAACAATAATGGGACTTACCAGCCAATCATTCTAACATTTGGTCATTGAAAGGTAGAGGAAATTGGTCCTTCTGTGTGGCTTGATTTAGTCGACAGTAGTCAATAAAGACTTGCCCACTTTTTTTCACATGTGTTGGTACTAATTCATTACTTTTATTTTACAGAAATTTATTTTCTATTTATATATGAACAATTTTCACAAGGCTAACCCATTTACTATGAGATATTGGATAAATGATCCGAGTAGAATGTAATTTAATGGCATCCAATTTTACTACTTCAAGGAGAGTGGGATTCAACAAGTGTTTAGATTGTATTATAGGCTTAACCACATTATCCAAAATTATATGGTGCATAAAAATAGAGGGGATAATCATGGTAATATCAGACAATTTCCATCCTGTCGCCTTTCTTACACTCTCTCAAAAGATTGAGTAGCTTTGATTCCTACTGTGGTGAGAGGTTATTGGAAATACTGATTGGAAATTGGTCAATAACCTCAATATATTCATATTTTAAATTCTATTGATGTTTTTTAATGTTACCACACCGGTGATTTTGGGATTGATTGAGGGGTATAGGGGAAATGAGGTCCATGAAACTACCTATCTGGTCAAGATTATTCCTCAAGGAAATATAATATTTGGAAATGAGATTTGTAGAATCATTGACAGTCATGGGTGCCTCAGAATTAATACACTCATCAAATAAAGAACAAAATTTACATTTTTTCAAACCATCAATAAAATCAAAACATAAACCAAACTCAAGTCATTTAAGGGAGAAGAACTAGAAAATGAGTTAGAGTATGGGTTTAGAAGAGAATTGTGTGTGTGTTTCATTTGAGAGTGCTTCCATTGAATAGACAAGAAGAGTATAGTGATCTTCAACATGGTTTTTGATAGCCCCAAGTATGTTAAAACAATACTTTTATCAACCAAACACCATGGAATGCATACCATTGTGAATGTTGATGATCACCTTTGCTGTTTTATTGAATGAACTCGCATGTATGAGAGGAAAATGTCATTGGATTTGGGTATCTTACATCTCACGAATTTTGAAATATACGGGAAAGTTAATATTCTTCACTCTTATAAAGACATCCTCAAACATTCTTGTGGGATTTATATTAATCTAGTTTTAAGGTTTAATGAAAATTCGTTCTGGTTAAAGCTCTCCATCTTGCAAAGATGTATACATGGAGTGAGGCAGTAAATTAATGGAAGCACCAAAATCTTAAATAGCATCTGAAAATAATGTCTCTCATATGGTACAAGGTGTCATAAATGTACCTGGATCCTTTCATTTGGTTGTAATTGGTAGTTGAATCAAGGTTGAGACATTCCAACCCAAGTTGACTCTCTCATTCCCCTCCAGCCTCTGTCTAGGGGTGCAATACTCTTTAGTAATTTTGAAATATCTATGGATTTTTTAAATATCATCCAATAAAGGAATTTTAACTTGAACCTATTTAAATGTATCCTTTATTTCATTATCAATATCAATATCCAAATTCTTCTAAGATTTATAGAGTTTTGTGGGGAAAGTAAGAGTAATGGATTGTTCATTTTAATCATCAATGATAATTTCAATTTCACTTTTTATATTGTTTTTATTAATTGGAATATTTTATTGGTGGATAATTATTGTTTTTAAGAGTGGGACATACATGTTGGGTAGAATCATTAGATGTTGAAACACCCATACCTCTAAGAAGATTTCTTGAAAAAACATTACCTTTGTCTTTTGGATTGGAAACAGGTTCGGAAGGTAATTTTCTAGAACCTTACATCTTTATCTCACTGATGGTGTTCTCCAATTGTCCCATTATAGTTCATAGATATTTAATAGACAATTTTGTGGTATGTTGGAACTATAGGTTCTCGGTTTTCATTTTATTCACCATATCCTAGGGGCTTGGTTATGATTTTGGAGGAGGAGGGGGATTGTTTTGAGAAGTCAAGGGATAAAAAGGTTTCATACCTTGGCATTCATGATACCAATTCTTCTTGGGGTAGCTTGAATTTTCTCATTGTCAGTTTTGGGGTTGTTCATTCCACTTGGGGTTAAGATTTGTACAGAATTGTTCACTCCTGAAGGGAGGATCTTATTAGACTTGATGCCCTAGGAACATAGCTTCACAAGACCCCGGTGCATCTTGATGTTGTGGGAACTGGTCAGAAAAATGAGTATTGTCAGAACACATCTGACAATGTAATGGAATTGATGTAGAGTCTGAGTAAAATTGTTCTTGAGATAATTTCCTTAAAAGGGTATGCAACTCGTCATATTTATTATCTATATTTTGTTCTATGTATGAATGAAATACATTATAATCTCCTCGAATTGGTGAAAAACATCATGAACCCAATTGTAGTGCATTTGGATCCTTGTTGTCTGTTAACTCATGAGTGATAGAAGGTGTTTTATCAACTAAAAACCTACCACATATAGCATCAATCATCTAATGATCCATGGGTATAATTTCCTTATAGAAGTGTTGGATTATTATTTTTTCACTAATTGGGTGTTGGGGGAAGCTTGATAAAAGCCATTTGAATCTCTCTTTATGATGGCCTAATGCCACTAATTTCATTCCAAATTGATGGAATTTAAGAGGCAGTTAAGAAATTGTCTAAGAAGAGTCGTTTCAAGTCATTCCAGCCCCCCCCCAACTATGGAAGAAAAATATTATATCTAATATTTGGCTACACCATAAATGGGGAAAGGTAAAGCCCTAAACTTAATTAAGTCCACAGACACATTTTGTGGTTTCATAGTGGAGAACACTATATGAAACTCCTTGAGTTGTTTTTGAGGGTCCTTTCCAGGATTAACATGAAATTATTGATGTAGGTGGATGTCACTAGATCTCAGCTCATATTTGGATGCTTCGTCGAGATATTGGATGTACGTAGGTTTGTGCTCAACATCTGGGGTGGCCAGTTCTTCTAATGTTCGGTTATCGTCATCCATGATTTATGTGGTTTGATTTGGTTAAATTAATTATTGGTTTAGGAAAACTTGATGTTCAAAAATGGGTTCCTCAGTGTTTCTTGATTTTCCTCCTCTAGATGACATGACTTGTGAGTGAAGTGACTTTTCAATTTTAGGGTCAAATTTGAGTAGTGTTTATTTTCCAGATCTTGTGAAACAGTAATGACATCCAATTTTATTGATTGATTTGTTGTTGTTTTTTATGAGTTTTGTAAATTAATTTTTTATAAAGATGAATTAAATAAATAAACTTAAAAAATGAAAGGATAAAATAAAATATAATGTTATACAATAGAATTAGAGAGAGGGGGAGAGAGAAAAAGAAGACAGAGAGAGAGAGGGGAAGGACACATAACAAAAAGTAAAAACACCAAAACAAAGACAACAAAATGAGGTATGGGATATAGAAAGGGGTACTAATTAATATGTAAGATTAATAAATAAATGGAAAAAATTATCTTGTATCCCTAGAAATGGTTCCAAAATTTTATCGCATTGTTGACTGCACCGAATTAGATGTGTACTTTTACAAAAATTTCCTTAGTATAGTAGTAACCCTAGGTCATCTATAGATGGAGATATATCATTAATTAAGAAAAAAAGGTTTTGATTAAGAAAATAAAAGGGTAATGTTGATTTATAAAATTTGGTCACTATTTCATTAAAAACAAAAATAGAAACTATGTTACTGTTGATAGAAACTAGTTATAGAAATCGTGATCAACCTAGGTAAGTGTCCCTTGATGCTCAATCTATCATCGCCCTCAATGGAAAGGGAAGGATCATTGTTTTTTGGATTTTATTCATACTAGAACTAGTAACGGAATGTGATTTTTTACTAGGTTACCACCATGTATTTTATTGATCGAAGATAATAATTACCAGTGACCTTTCATAGTCAATAAAATATCATCGATGTAAAAGCTAAACTCAATCAATGAATCAAATAAATAACATGATGAGATGTCCCAATTTGGGTCTATATCAAAAATGTTTCTATTTTTTCATAATAATGGTTTATAACTTCTAGATTTAGTCAAATGATACCATCCATGATCACACCCAAGAATGTGAAGACATGAGAGAAGAGGAAACCACATTAAAATCATCCAAAGATCCCATTTATTAATGGATGCATGAGGATTATGGTTCCTTTTATTTGTATTATATCATACAAAAATAAAAAAAATAAAAAGGAAAAAATTAATAGTAATAGGATACTATCTTGGATATTAAATTACCTACCAATTTTTCCAAGCATAGAGCTCAGCTTTACAAAAAAGAACACCCCCAAATTGATTACTAAGAGACTTAGAAGTAAAAGGGGGAGAAAGGGGTATAATGAATGAATAAAGCTACCTAATTCAACTCACCCTTACCCCTGGACATAATAATTGAGATAATTAATGGGAGGAGTAATATTATGGGCAAAAACATCACACAATCCCCAATATAATTCAAGTGCCTAAGGGACTTCATCACAATCCATGGATTTATTTTTAAGCCTTTTTATCCAGCTGGGTTACTAAACAAAACGTGTTCTGTTATCATAAAATTAGGTGGAGAGGTGAATCTTCAAGTTTTCGATCCATGGAATGTAGAATCATCCTAATTTGATATCTGAGGCCCGAGTTATGGAAAAAATAAGAAAAAGGTGGTACAATCTATCCTACTCAAAATTACATCACATTGGGGGGCTATTTTGGGCCTCCAAATGGATGTATTGGGCTCCATGAACTTCTTGATAAATGTAGGCCACATTAATTCTAATTAATAAACCCATTATTATACCAATTTGATTAATTGACTATCCACAGTACACATTAATGTCTACATGCATCCTTGGGCTCTCGTGTAGTTAGGCCCATTTTGATTGAATTCCATCACAGGATCTCCAAATAACCTCCCCCTACAATGTAAACACTGAAACAAGTAAAATTTATCTATTTAATAGTGGTAAAAATTAATTCATTGAATCATAATTGATGTTCAATTTATTATTATATCTTGAATATTCATTAAAAATTATTTTAAAACAACGGTATAATGGTGGAATTGAATAGTGAATCGTTATTCGATCAGCCTGTGTGGTGATCAAGAAAACATGTGTGGAGGCTACCACCATGATTCATGCACTAGTTACTTCCATTCATCGCTCTTGTATGTCTTTACATTTGTTGTCTCTCATCTTTTATTGGGAAACGCAGCTGAAAAAGATATTGATTCAAAATTTAGTGATCACAAGGTTGGAGGATCATAAAACCATCGAGTCTAGAATGCCTGAATGTGACCTAATGGTGATTGCACCAGATGTTGCAGGGGAAAAATTTAAAGATATCCCTTCCCTAGTACATGGTGATCTAGATATTGGATCATGGGTTATAATGTGTCTAGGGTTGAGCTCTAGGCCTGCAAGGGTGAGGTTGTTGAAGAGGAGAGTGTGACAGAGGAGGACCCAACCGCTAAACTCCAAGAAACTTTTACTGAATATAAGCCTATAAACCTTGAGGATAAAGATGAATATGATCTAGAAGCATCTAAGGAGAGTCATATAACGTGGTGAAAGGCCTGGGAGTGCATCAAATTTTTTCTCTGTCAGTCACAGGTAGAATGGATGAGTTTGATGAATCACTTCACACCTAGATATGCTTTCTCTATGTCATAGGGATGGATTCTCACCGTATTTATATATTGATACATGATTATATGTAGGAAAAAATATGGGAGGATTTCCAACACTTTTATATTACCTGGTGTCAGAAGGAGTAAGAGAATAATGATAAGTTCCTTAATGTTGATCATGAATCCCAATACTATGAAGAACAAGAAAACCAAAGAGCTTCATTTATCACTAGCCATTCTAAGCACATTGAATAGTTGAGGATCCTGCTGGCGGATGCCCTGAAGTAGGTAGTACGGGTGAGTCACCAATTAGTTAAGCTCCAAACAAAGAAGGAACGAGTTTAGTCCAAATATAATGAGTTCTACTCTACAAACGATGATGAAGAGAGGGAGCTCAAGGAGTGGGAAGCAGCCCTCGAGACTACGAGCTAGAAGGTGGAAGAACTGGAGAAATCTTTCAATGGAGATGATCCATAAGATCCATGTTTTGGTCGAACTCATAAACCTACCTTTTCCCCTTTTCTTAATTTCTTTTTCTAAACTGTGAGCACATACTGATTATTTTCTTACTTACTTACGTACATTAGATAAGACATTTCTTTGATATAATTATCCATCAACCCGTAATCTCATGTGGGTCATGGCTAGAGTGAAAAACAAGAGAATATGATGTATTTTATCAGTTTTTATATTACATAATTGGCTAAAATTTTAAAATCCTGGTGCCTAGATGACCACCCAATGTTATTGAAATGGTGAGGGGAGTCGTGATCGGGGAATGGGGTCCTCAGAATAGCCAAGATTCTCTTTCCCATGTACTCTATTGCATGAGAGGGATGACACTAGGGGTGTTGGAATTAATCTGAACAAATGGGAGTGGAAAGTGGGAATCACGATACCCAAAATTCAAAAAAATATAGGGATGGCATGACAATGAATGATAACTTTTGACCAAGTTCAAAATATATTATCCCAATTGCATTAGCCTCAAATTGGGGAAACAAACAAGGGCCGACTGTTTGCTATGTTCACTACATGGGGCCTAACTCAAGATTTTTAACATAGTCTTCTGGAATGTTGGACTCGGATAGAAGGTGAGCCATAGGCTGAATCTCTTTACTGTTATGGGTTCCTCTATACGCTAATGAGGAAAGGGATCTAAATAAAGGGCTTGAAAATAATTTGGTGGAGTGATGGGTTGTTGAAATGGAGTCCAACAATCTTGAAATTATACCATAGCGATGAAGACAAATTGGGGGAGTGCATCAGTTTGATCAATAATCGAACTCATTTTCTGAGAAGATCTATCTAGAAAGAATATATAGGGCCCCTTAGTTTTACCTCATGACAATGAGGATGATAAATACATAGTTTAACGTCATACCATGAGGATGGAGTTATCCAAAAACGAAATGTGTAGTGCAATACATCTTCTAAAAATAATGAGTTTCAATGTAATCTACACCCCACCACATAATCCCTAGGGAAATCATAGTTTGAGAGGCCAATGTTGGTGAAATTTGGGTTTGACCTGAGACAAATTGTTTGGGTGTTTCTACGTACCCCATTAAGATGGGAATCAAGACATACATTGTTCTAAAAGCTCAGTTTAGTAACCTACAAAATGAATGGGATGTGTGGTTCGAATGCACAAGTACACATCCTAAAAAACAACTATTCCCATGTGAGTCACCATTGATTTAGAAAATAAGGAGAAGTGATTGGATTTTCTAGGTACAACATGGCACACATTAGGGAAAATTGAATGTGGGGTGAATGATGCCCTTATAATACTGACCCGCCTACATAACACACATAGATGCGTGATGGGGTAAAATAAGGTGTGTTAGAATTCCCCTTCAATATAAGGAAGTTGAAAGATGTGAATCATGGATCTCATGATTTGGATTTGAATGATGGTGGCATGAAAATTGAGGATAACTATTGACCATGTTCGAAACACAGTATTTGTTTCATGTTAGCCTGGCATGGGGAAAGGCAAATGACGTTCATCCACTAACCATGTCGAAACATGGGACCTGAAGCAAAATATCAAAAGAGGTTTTCAGGACATTGGTGTGTGACTGTAGGAGATCCATGGGTCCTAAAATCTATGTCGTTCCAGGGACCCTTAATACATGGATGATGATGGATATCCAAATAAAGGGATTATGAAGCGTGTACAAGTAATGAAGGAATCTAAATGTGGAATCTATCAATTTAGGCTATATGGCATGGTGCATTTGTGTAGGACAATGAGATGTGTCAGATAGAGGGAGTCAAATCCCTTTTCAAGGAGAAGGGACCTGGGGATAAAAACCCCCAGTTTGTGGTTATGGAGTGGACCATTGAGAGAGGACTTGGTTTAATGGAATGTGTGCAGGGTAGAGAAGTAGAAAAACAAGACATGGATGAGAACCAAAGAGGCCTTCTATCTTATGATGCATTCCTGATAAAAACCCATGCATGGTAAAAATTTGTGATGCTTCTAATGGGGAATACATTTTACTGTCATTCATGTGGAAAATTAATAATTTGTAGTACTTGGGGACATGCCTGAAGTGGAAACGACCTGGAGTTCCTACATATCCCATGTGGATGGGAATAAATCCATTTGTAGTTCTGATAGAAAGATTGTATATTATAGTCATAGAACATGGAACTGGCAAGGAAGAAACAATGGAGACACATGGTGTGGTTGTTGCAAACTTGAAAGTGCAGTCGATTGTTTCCTATCAACCATTCATGTTTTCAGTGCTATACTAATGTGTATAGTAGCAATCGGGTCGAATCCTCAGCGATGATACTTTTTAATAGTCGGTTGTTTTAGTTGATTGTATTTTGATTGGGGGGTTTGTTTGTAGAGCTTATGAAATAATTTAGAGATAATGTTTAATTTAAAAATTTGATAAATATTGGGGTGATTTTATTCTTGGGGATTTAGTCTTATGATATCCTTGACCAATGATTTGTATTACATTAAATTAATACCCACTTAACAAGATTAATTTGATCGAAATTCCCTAATGTTAAAGCTTTAATACCATCCATAACATAACTTAGGGTTCTAATCATTACAATTAATTTTTTATGGTGGTGTATTTTTTGTTCCAATTTTCATGACCCACAACCACCAATGATTCCCCTTCATGAGCTGGCAATGGTGGAAGGGAGATAATGACCCCCGAGTCCCGCCTCCTGTAGGCCCCGAAGTGGTGACTAGCACCAAGGGTATTAGTTTTTCACATATATGGTAGGCATTACCCTTTTAATTAATTTAATATCGGGAAATAGGATGTGTCAAACACCCAGAAGAATAAAAGGAAGAAGTATAGAAATATCCCAAAACCAATCCCATATGCATCAATTATACAATATTGAAACAAAAGTACAAGTACAGAAAAGCTCCAATGTACTGTTCTAAAATGTAAAGGAAAACAACAACAGCAAACAACAGCAACTCCCCCTGCCTGAATAGTAATGTCCCGCATAGTCCCTATAGTCCTCCTAAAAACCTGAAAGAAAACATTGGGTGGGAATACATGTATACTCATTAGGGAAACCAAAAACTCTCATGCACAAGTGGAGAGACATCCTAATTCCATGTGAGAAAACAGAAGAACCAAAATCTAGCAAGGAATCTATCCACCCAGCCTCACCAGTCACACTCACCATGTAACACAAGTCAATAGAGTATAGTTGTAATGTTATCAAAGTATGGGTACCCCGCACCACCTTCCCACTAGTTATTGAAGACATCCTACACATCAGACCAATCCCGCCATTCTCACCGCAGTCCCACTGCCCCATCCCGCCCACACACACCTAGGCCACATCCTCACGCCGTCCCACTGCGAAACCCAACCCGCAATCACCTGGGCCACAACTTTTACATGTAACCACGCCAGCGAATACCTAGGCCAAAACATCCATCTCCACGATCGAAGAAACCTGGGCTAGAAGATCTACTGCCACACCCAATGACACCAGGGCCTTATCCCGAAGACACTTGGAAAACCGCCTGCCCACACACACACGGTCCAACCACCACACTATCCTACCCGAAGATTCTTGGGATAATAATGGACCTTAGGCCATCACATCCTGCCCTAAGATACTTGGGCTACCCTATAAATGGAGCAGAAAGAAGCTAATAACCAGCCACTAATATAAGTGTTGGAAAAAACACCCTCCCCCATGAAATGGGGGTGTTCAGCACTAAGTGGTCAACATGGGTTGGTGCGTAAAGAAACAAAGAACGTACATATTTATATAAGTATAACAACCACTCAGCCCATCCTAAGGCTTCTACACAAAGATATGAGTACGTGCCTTGGCACTGCTACTTCGAGAGTATGAACACAACAAACAATACCAAAACCCCATTTAATGTTTTCATGTTTCAACTACTTTAGTTATCAGTTTCTTAACTACTGGGAAACTATCAACAACCAAATTGGATCAAGAATTCATGAAACATATCCTTACCATCCACAAATCAAGAATGGAAAACACAAGAAACACAAACAAGTCCCTTCTTATTAACCAACCAACCCCATTGATTATCATTCCCATTTCGTTACCAAGCCCCACCATCCATTAACTCTTCCACATTTTATTTATTATTCACAACCCATACTTTTCTCACATTCAAACCCATCCCTACAGCCCATCTTCCAACCACCATAACCACAATCACACTGAAACCCGTACATCATCATCCCTTTGATAATATTTATCACAGCCCCACTGCCTGTCACCAACATAACATTCACACCAACCCACAACCAAGACAACCGCATCCCACTTCTCACCTGATCCACAACAACCCACAAAACACCCCCTTCACATAAATAAACCCAAACCATCACCCCCATGTTTATTATTTTAGTTTGTTCAAACAGGGTGATCACACAAGGGTTTCAGGTATTTAATCATCCAACTTTACATGATTAACCAATTTCCACATTCAATATCATTTTCATCCATAAGAAAATCTAGAAGGAGAGGGAAACATTTAATTGTGTAAGCAAAGGCCCCCAAAGACTATGATTTTCAGTAGGCAGATTCTCATTGAATTCACAACATAATATCACAGGATTTAAATAATGTAACTGTATTCACAAACTTCCCATCCCCATTATATAAGCCCATTATTATCTTTATCAAACCAGTTCAAATGTTTTTCACGTAAACAGGAGGACACACACCCCGCATGATGCACAATCTAGAGGGACGAAGGAATGATCCCTACCGCAACAGGTTCCGATGTCCTTCTACGAACACAACCACCATGATCACAAGGCTTCTCCCAGAACGACTTCACCCACAAAGGACGTCGTGGCACCACCGAATCAACAACATAAGAAACTCCCTCAACACAGATATCACATGCCATATCATGGAAAGAAAACGAGAGAAGTAGGATAGGAAAGAGAATACAAGAACAAACTTTTAACATACCTTTTTAGATTCTTTCGTCAAGACCGTCGTTCCTTTCAATTATCAGTAGTCTCCTCTGTTGGAAACTATGGAGGGGAGTTTGAAGAAGAGGGAAGGGAACAGGATGTACGATTTTCTCCTCGCTGACATGATCCCGTAGTCAGTAATGGATCGATGATCAGAGTCCAGATGAAGAAGTTAGGAGGAAGGCTTCGAGGTCATCTAGAAGCGTCACTGTGCGGAGAAGAAGAGAGGTCTGTAAATAACACGTGACCCTCTCTTATATAGGCAACGAAAAGGAAAAATAGTACACATCGTGTATTACTAAATACACGACATAACCGTACAAATGCTACTCTCTTTGACTGGTCAACACACTACACATCACGCGGTTTCCATGCGTTTAATGATAATAATAACATCAATTAATAATAGGTGTTTAATTGACCCAAGACATGATTCATAAAAAGTTATTCATCACTGGTATTAAAAAGACCATCATAAATACAGGGTTGCAACGTCACAGACAGTTCGCCATTCCAACACCGTATGGAGGAGATACGTTGGATACAAGATCCCATAATAATAACAATGTTATTATTATTGGGTGTTTCATGGACCCGAGCCATGAACCATAAATTAATATCCATCCTTAGACTTGAAACGATCTTATTAATGACAAGATCACATCGCCACTGACGGAAGGTCAATCAGATATCACGCGTGGGAGTTACGGCGGGTCGAAGATTTAATAATAATATTAAATCTATTAATTCACGAGCTTTTCATATACCTGATCCGAAAACCCAAAAAAGACATCCAATGTTATACTAATTTTTTCCGTCTCATTGTCAGGGTCGCACTGCCGCTGACGGTTCGTGAATACGAGGTCGCACAAAGACGTTGCGGAAAAATAGGTGTTTTATCATCAAAATTAATAATAACAATATTTTATTATTATTATTAATCAATTATTTATTTATTTTTAATAACTCCAAAAGCAATCACGATTTGGAGTCTTCTTGGGTTCTAGAATTAAATCCCAATTCATCCTTTTTCATTTATTTGTCATTTAATTTTATTTATCTTATTCTTTTTTTTGTTTCTCACTCCAATCTCCTTTCTTCTCCGAGTTCCATCATGCCCAAAGAAAAGTGGTGCCTCCTTTTCTTTGACTCGATTAATTCCATTCTTTTGTGATTTTTATTATTATTTTATTTATTATTCCATAACATTGTAATCTTTATCCAATCTCACTTCAATGTCAGTATTATTAAAATTAATATTAATAACACCCACCATTAATATCTTAATTTAATCCCATTAAATTAGATTACCATAACTATTCTCATATTAAACTAAAACCATTCCATGTGACTCAAAACCATTTCATTTAATTGAATTAAATGAAAAAAAAATTAATATAACTTACATATTCTACCCCTTTTTAATACATTTAATTTCATTAACCACTAGTATATAGTTTTACGCCATCATTGTTATTTTTTGTTTTTCAATAAGAATGAAAATTCATCAATTTTTTTTTATTAACTCATAACCGTTATTATTTTTAATAATGATAATCTTTATGTTCATCGCATTGACCATGTTAAACCACCCCATTGGATATCTGAATCTGACCATACCATGTCAATGTCACATAACATCCTTCAATTTTAATTATTTATTTCTATTTTTTTTTTCACACTGATTAAATTGAAGCCACTTATATTAAAGTAAAACCGTTACTTTTAATAAACCCAACATATTTTTAAGCCATCATTTTTATTATTATTCAATATAATAGTAATAACAAACTCACCTTTAATATTATTAGCACACCATTATTCTTCCACTTTGCATCATCATTTATTTTTTTACAATAAATACCATGACTCATTTCATCAATTTCTCATTATTATTAATATTATGAATAATATTAATAACATAACACCCATTATTATTAGTCAAATTTAATTTCAACAATTACTCAATTAATAATAAACTACATGTTTCATTTATCAACATCTAATGGGTCACACACCTTCCCACTTAACATCATTAATAATAATAACACCCATTAAATCATTTTATCATGATTATTCTATTTTTTGTTTAATTAATCACACAATTTATGTCATCATCATTATTATTTAACATATTTTTACGTTATCATCAGTATTAAAAATTATCAATATAACGCGTGTCGTGTTGACCACATCGATTTCAACAAAGGAATGGACCAGAGGGGTCCGAGCCATTACATCAGATACCTCTCAAAACGTTCTCATCCTCAAGAATTAAAAACCAACCCAGAAAAAGAATGGGTCCAAACAACCACCCCGCAAGATACCTCTCAGGGCTCTCGTCATAACAGAAAACAACCAATAACCCTAATTATATGATTTAGGAATTCCTTCTCCCATAGCGAGATATTATCCTCTTTAGGTGGCACTGACTCGCTAGTACGGGTTTAATCACATCCACATTAATGCATCTCGATTAGAAATTAGGACTTATGACTTCCATATATTAGGATTTTCCAAACATACATTGCCCCCAGAACCATATAAAACAACAATAAATTGCCCGAACACATGGCTTGAGGAAATACTTCTCCCATGTCGAGATATTATCGGCTTTAGGCGGCACTGACACACCTTCACGGGTTTAATCACATACGCCTTAATGAGTCTCAATTAGGGATCAGGTCCTCCTCTAACCTCTTGTTAGGACTCTTCACACACATTTAAATGAAATATGGAAATGACTTAGCATTATAGACTCATGAAAAACAAGGTCCAGGCCCAAATCATGGGTGAGAATGAGTTTCAACAAAGGAGTGTGATTCTCCTGAATTTAAAAAAAACATAAACAAGAGCATTTAAGTATTATAGAAAACATCTCTCTCAATCTCTGTCCAGGCTCGGGTTTCCACTTATGTTGCATGAATCTGTCCGCGTCCCACTCTTCTGCCTCTCTATTGGCGTCCTGGTTCTATAGTTGTATGGTAAACAAAGAACTCCTAAGCCCAAGTAGCAAGGAAATTTTTTCAAGGTTTCATTTTATCATTTTTATTTCAATTTATTTCCTAGAACACCCAAATCATGTAAAACACAATCAGGATGATGCATTTACATTCCCTAGGTTATCTACCCTACAATCAATGTAGTCTCACTTGGTCATTCGGTAGGCTCAGAGTCCTTGCATCGGATCACAGGGCGCCCTAAAATCTTGTGTCCTAGCCGGTCTTCCCTGACCTATGTCACGCAACAAGATTAACAAACACTTTTTCCCTACCATCCCATGAAATCCTCACTGTGCCTAACTCCTTACTCCATCCTGTCTCTCAACCATCAGCCTCTGATACCATTCTGTCATGACCCACTCCTACCAAAGATGCCCCTCCTAAGCTGGCAATGGTGGAAGGGAGATAATTTCCCCGGAGTCCCGACTCCAGTAGGCCACGTAGTGGCAAATAGCACCAAGGGTATTAGTTTTTCACATATATGGGAGGCATAAACATTTTATTAATTTATGATCGGGAAATAGGATGAGTCAAAAACCAAGAAGAAGAAAAGGAACAAGTATAGAAATAGCCCAAAACCAATCCCATATGCATGCTTTATACAGTAGTTAAACAAAAGTACAAGTACAAAAAATCTCTAAAGTACACTACCAAAAAGGAAAAAAAATAGCAAACAACAACAACTCCCCCTACCTGACTAGTAAGGTCCCGCACAGTCCCCGTAGTCCTCCTGAAAACTTGAAAACAAATGTAGGGTGAGAATACAAGTATACTCAGCAGGGAAACCTAAAGCTCTCGTGCACAAGTGGGGTGACATCCTAATGCCCCGTGAGAAAACAGAAGAACTAAAACCTAGAAAGGAATCTATCCAACCAGCCTCACAAGTCACACTCACCAGGTAACACAAGCCAATAGAGTATAGTAGTAATGTTATCAAAGTATGGGTACCCCGCACCACTTTCCCACTAGTTATTGAAGACATCCTACGCATCAGACCAATCCCGCCATTCTCACCGCAGTCCCACTGCCTCATCCCTCCCGCACACACCTGGGCCACATCCTCACTCAGTCCTACTGCCAAACCCCACCCACAAACACCTGGGCCACAACTGTCACACATAACCATGCCTGCAAACACCTAGGACAGAACAACCACTTCCACACCCGAAGACACCGGGGCTAGAAGATCTACTGCAATTCCCGAAGACACATGGGCCTCATCCCAAAGACACTTGGGAAACCACCTGCGCGCACACACCTGGGCCAACCACCACACTTCCCTGCCCAATGATTCTTGAGGTAATAATGGATCTCAGGCCATCACTGCCTACAGGAAGATACTTGGGCTACCTGGGAAAGGGATCAGAAAGGATCTAATTACCAGCCACTATTAGAAGTGTTGTGAACAACACCCTCCCCCATGAAATGGGGGTGTTCGGTACTAAGTGCTCAATATGGGCGGGGTGCAAAAAGAATCATATAATGTACAGATTTATATAAGTATAACAACCACTTATCCCATCCTAAGGCTTCTACACAAAGATCTGAGCATGTGCCTTAGCATTGCTACTTTGAGAGTATGCACACAACAAACAATCCCAAAACCCCATTTAATGTTTTCATGTTTCAACTACTTTATTTATCAGTTTCTTAACTACCAGGAAACTATCAATAACCAAATTGGATCAATCGTTCATAAAACATATCCCTGCCATCCACAAATCAAGTTAGGAAAACACAAGCAACTCAAACAAGTCCCTTCTTATTACCCAACCAACCCCATTCATTATTATTCCTATTCCGTTACCAAGCCCCACCATCCATTAAATCTTCCACAATTTATTTATTATTCACAACCCATAGTTCGTTCACATTCAAATCCATCCCTGCAGCCCCACTGCCTACCACCATAACCACAATCACATTGAAACCCGTACATCATCATCCCTTTGATAACATTTATCGCAGCCCCAAGGCCCATCACCAACATAACATTCACACCAACCCACAACCAAGACAACCGCATCCGACTACTCACCCAATCCACAACAACCCACAAAACATCCCCTTCACATAAATAAACCCTAACCAGCACCCCCATGTTTATTATTTTAGTTTGTTCAACCGGGGTGATCACAAAAGGGTTCTAGGTATTTAATCAGCCAACATTACGTGATTAACCAATTTCCACATTCAATAGAATTTTCATCCATGAGAAAATATAGAAGTATGGTGCAATATTTAATTGGGTAAGAAAAGGCCCCCAATGACCATGTTTTTTAGTAGGCAGAAGCTCATTCAATTCACAACATAGTATCATAGGATTTAAACAATGTAACTGCATTCACAAACATCCTATCCCCATTATATAAGACATTTATTATCATTATTAAACCGGTTCAAATGTGTTTCACGTAAACAAGAGGAAACCCACCCCACATGATGCACAATCTAGAGAGATGAAGGTACGCTCCCTACCTCAACAGGTTTTGATGTCCTTCTACGAACACGACCACCATGATCACAAGGTTTCTCCCAGAACGACTGCACCCACCAAGGATGTCGCGGAACCACCGAATCAACAACACAAGAAACTACCTCAACACGGATATCACATGCCATAGCATGGAAAGAAAATGAGAGAAGTACGATCGGTTAGAAAATACAAGAATAGAGGATTAACATACCTTTTTAGATTCGTTCATCAAGACCGTCGTTCCCATCAATTATCAGCAGTCTCCTCGGTTGGAAAAGAATTGGTAAGTTCGAAGAAGAGGGAATAGAATAGGGTGTATGATGTTCTCCTCACTGATATGATCCTGCAGTCACTGACGGATCGATGATCAGAGTCTGGATGAAGAATTTAGGAGGAAGGCTTCTAGGTCATCCGAGAGTGTCATCGTGCGGAGAAGAAGAGAGGTCCGTAAATAAAATGTGACCCTCTCTTATATAAGAAACAAAAAGGTAAAATAGTACCCAACGTGTATTAATGAATACACGACGTGACCGTACAACTGTTACCCTTTTTGACAAGTCAACACGTAACACGTCACGCGGTTTCCATGCGTTTAATGATAATAACAACTTCCATTAATAATAGGTGTTTATTTGACCCGAGACATGATTCATTAAAAGGTATTCATCACTTCTCCTAAAAATACGGTCATAAATTCAGTGTTGCAACATCATAGACAGCTCACCATTCCAACACCGTATGGAGGAAATACGTTGGATACAAGATCCCATAATAATAACAATGTTATTATTATTGTGTGTTTCATGGACCTGAACCAGGAACCATAATTTAATATCCATACATAGACTTGAAACGATCTTATTAATGACAAGATCGCATCGCCACTGACGGCAGGTCAATCAGATATCGCACATGGGAGTTACGGTGGGTCGAATATTTAATAATAATATTAAATCTATTAATTCAAGAGCGTTTCAGTTACCTAATCCGGAAACCCAAAAAAGACATCCAATATTTGACTCATAATTTCCGTCTCGTAGTCAGGGTCGCACTGCCGCTGACGGTTTGTGAATCTGAGGTCACATGAAGAAGTTGCAGAAAAATAGTTGTTTTATCATCAAAATTAATAATAACAATATTTTATTATTATTATTCATCAATTATTTATTTATTTTTCATAACTCCAAAACCAATCACGATTTTGGAGTCTTCTTGGGCGCTAGAATTAAACACCAATTCCTCTTTTTTCATTTATTTGTCATTTAATTTTATTTCTCTTATTCATTTTTTTGTTTCTCTCTCAAATCTCCTTTCTTCTCCAAGTTCCATCACGCCCCAAACAAAAGTGGCGACTCCTTTGCTTTGACTCCATTAATTCCATTCTTTTATGGTTATTATTATTATTTTCTTTATTATTCCATCAATTTGTAATCTCTCTCCAATCTAACTTCAATGTCATTATTAATAAAATTAATATTAATTACACCCATCATTAATGTTATAATTTAATCCCATTAAATTAGATTACCATAAATATTCTCATATTAAACTAAAACCATTCCATACGACTCAAAACCATTTAATTTAATTGAATTAAATGACAAAAAAATTAATATAACTTACATATTCAACCCCTTTTTAATAAATTTAATTTCATTAACCTCTAGCACATAGTTTTACGCCATCACTGTTATTTATTGTTTTTCAATAATAATAACAATTCATCAACTTATTTTATTAACTCATTACTGTTATTATTTTTAATAATGATAATATTTATGCTCATCGCATTGACAATGTTAAACCACCCCGTTGGATATAAGAATCTGACCATTCCAAGTCAATATCGCATAACATCCTTCAATTTTAATTATTTAATTCTATTTAATTTTTTTTCACACTGATTAAATTGAAACCACTTTTATTAAATTAAAACCATTCAATTTAATAAACCCAACATATTTTTACACCACCATTATTATTATTATTTAATATAATAATAATAACGAACTCACCTTTAATTTTATTAATGCACCACCATGCTTCCACTTTGCATCTTCATTTATTTGTTTTCAATAAATACCATGATTCATTTCATAAATTTCGCATTATTATTAATATTATGAATAATATTAATTACACAACACCCATTATTATTATTCAAAACAATTACTCAATTAATAATAAACCACATGTTTCATTTATCAATGTCTAATGGGTAACACATCTTCCCACTTCACAACATTAATAATAATAACACCCATTAAAAAAATTTATCATGATTATTCTCTTTTTAGTTTAATTAATCACACAATTTATGTCATCGTTATTATTATTTAACATATTTTTACGTTATCATCAGTATTAAAAATTATCATTATAACGTGCATCGTGTTGACCACATCGATTTCAAAAAAGGAATGGACTAGAGGGGTCCGGGACATTACACCAATAATCCATGAAATACACATATTAACGAAATAATTTCATTAATCGATGACATATAATGTTTAACATACAAAATATTAACTCAAATAATACTCATCGAGAAAAAGATCTCAATCACTAAATATCCCCAAATTATAACTCACCCAAATGGTGTATTTACTAAGACATTAAAATGATTAATAATCTAGTTAAATATTTTTAAGGTGATGAATTATAAAGAAATTGAAACAAATGGGATAAGAAAAAGAGTACTTCGGAAAGCACACAAACGATCATGGGAGAGAGTTAAAAAAGACATTCAATTGAATGGGGAAGAAAAAGAAGGGAAAGGTTTTTAACATGATTTATACCATTTTATGAATAGTAATATTAAGCTACATAATTTGGATGATAATAAGAGTTATTGATGAATAAACTTTCATTATAACAGAATTACAAAAAAAGACATACAATATTACAATAATGAAGAACACAAAAGTAAATGAAAATAGAGAGAAGAGGAAAGGTCTTTAAAGTAAAAACATGAGTATGTAAGGTCCTAAAAATCCTTTTTAGAGGCTTTTATCATTCCAATATAAGTTCCTATCTTCTAAAATTGCAACTCCTTTGAAGGAAAAAAGGTGGATGTATTTTGAGCCCAAGGATTTGGACTGTTTCCATACCAAATATTTCCCTCTAATAGTCTCGAGGTTTATCCCATTAAGACAATTTAATATCAGGATATTTTATTCTTAAATGTTTTAGTAAATATTTCTATCCTAATACTCTCAAAATGTGGAGCAATTTTGATTTATTGATCCAATGTTATGGTGGTTGGAGAAAACAATTGTAATCTCTCCATTTCAATCAAGACTTTTCAGAAGGCCGAAATGTGAATGGGTTTTTGAATAGTATGTTGACCTAAAATAAAACTAGTTTCTTCTATAAATCTGGACACACATATATCCGCTTTCATACTAAAAATACAAGATTTATTTGATAACTAGATCTTGATAAATAACATGAATAGTGTTAGGATTTTAATTCCCGGCCAGAATTACGGGGTTGATTTCAAAGCATCAGTTGGGACATATGTTCTTGTATTTGGACCTTAATATTTCTATCCATGATTAATTTGGATAATCAGGAATATATGGCGGTGTTTCATAAAATTTTGTTTTATATATTTATGCCAGGAACTCAATTATCATGGATGACCAAGTTTTATCACAAATTCTTTGGGTCTTCTTATGTGGACCATATGATCCTCCAAATGGACGATTTGGACAAAGGTTACTTCTAATGAAATGTTTTAATGGGAGTATGTAACCCTAATAAATAAGAATTAATAAATTTGGAAATACAAGACGAGAGGTAATATAGAAAAATTAAACAGACATGAATCTGGATGAATTTAAATAGTCCTCAAAAATTATATTAAATAGTTAAACATTAATATTTCACACAAATTATGCACATTTATTATAAAATTGTTCAATGGAGTATATAATAAATTATGAATATATTAATGACATCAAATACCCACATATATTCTTGTGCATGTTCTCAAGTTAAATAAATATTAAAACATAACAAAATCATTTTTACTCACCAACAAATATAAAAATTTTGTTTTCCATAATTATGGGAGGTTTAGAAAATTTCACTCATCCATATTGAATTCCTACACAAGTTTTTAGTGAAAAAATAAAATTTCTCATACTCAAATTTGGAAGTGGAAAATGGTGGCACACAAAACATACTCCTCTGAAGATGATAAACATAATTTATGGAGTTTCACTCAGTCACCAACCAATAGTGAAAATTATAGAGATTGTAAGAGATCTAAGCTTCTGCTCCAAATCCTAAAGTTCTCAAAAATCTAGAGGTCATTTTAGGGGTTTTTCTATGGCTATGGGGCGTTATGAAGATGATATGTAAAATATAGGAAAATGGGGTAAAACAGCAACATGGAAAAATAAAAGAATTCTTTTTTAATGAGACCTGAAAGGAAATTGAAACACATATTTACGACGGAATTGGAATGATATTTAAGAAAGAAAAGTGGAAGTAAATTTAATATTGATGGGAAGATGAAATATTTACAAACCAAGAAACTTCTCCCAATGACATAAGTGTTCATTTTTTCTTTTTTAGAAATTTTAGCTTGAAATAGATCTCACAATCATCTACCAAACATTGATTGATCTTTTCAAGACACTAATTGTAATAGTTATAACAAGATCAAATGTGGAAGAAGAGTGATTTTTTACCTACCCAAGACACAACCCATTATTGTTTTCATTTTTTTGGTTTTTTTGATTTCTATGGTATTCTTTTGAACACATATCAATATCTGTTGTACATGATAAACATATATACATTCCCAAACCCCACTGAATGAAAACCTCTACCACACACTTAAATTTATTCTTTCCCACAAGAATGTGATAACATAGTGAAAATCAACAAAAGGTTACCCAAAATGAAATCCATTCCCCCACACATAAATTTAAAAATATTAGGAAATTACAATCCATGTTGATATTGGGTGGGATAAGGTATTGGGATTGTATTGTGGCTATCAAATAAAAGGTTTTCATACGATCTAAGGGGTTTTCTAAGGTATTCTTAATTTAAGGGAAATGGGTGTATATTTGGATATTGTGATTATTATGCTGTTCAAGAAATGCCTCTATCATGTTAATGCACACCAATGTTGGAAATTTATCTTGAAGGATAAAAAACTCATGATTCACAAATTGGGGTGAAAAGAAAACATTTTGAAAAGATATCCATAGGCAGACATGAAATGAAAGAAAATGTTTTTTCCTCATGGGTGGGGAAAATAATTTTCAAAATAAAAAAACTGAGAATTCAAAATTTGGAGGTTCAAACACAAGATTCATTATCCAAATTTATGAAGAAACCACAAATTTGTTGATATCAAACCATTTCTTCTGACTCCACAAAACGTTGGGAAATTTTTTGAAAATAGATGGTGTGTAAGTATGAAAATTGATTTTTAATTTTTTTTTTGTTTTTTAGGTTTTTTTAGTTTTTTATAAAGACACTCCCACAAATAAGAGAAAGAGAAAAATAAAAGTGTTTGATAAATAAAGTGATAAATAAATGAAAGAGAGGGGAAGAGGAAAACATAGTGAGATAGAGGAAGAGATAGAGAGAGAGTTAAAGGGAAAGAGGTTCCCCCTAGTTTAGATTTGGTGTGTTGTCATATCCATCTGGTTCTAGGAATACTGCGGATCTTATGGAAGTTGATGTTGTTCAAGGTTTGTGTGTCCTCTCAATGTGATTCATTAACCAATATCCATTAACTATGAATATCAATTTTGAAGAGGGTTCATCGAATTGTATTTCACCAAATGGGTAAACATGAGAAACAATAAATGGACCTTCCCAATGAAAATTAAGCTTATATGGGTGAAGAAAAAATTGAGTGTTGAAAAGAAATACCTTGTCACCTTCATGAAATTCCTTTCACAGGATGTGTTTTTCAGGAAGTGACTTGGATTTTTATTTGAAGATATTGTAATTGTCATAAGAATCATGTTGAAGTTCTTCTAGTTCAGAAAATTGAAACAACATTTCTCCCCTATATATGTCCCAATCAAAATCATAGGTTTTCGGAGAAAAAAAATACTTATGTTGGTTTTCATCTTCTAAATGACATGATTTACCAAAAATAATCCTAATATGAGTCATCCCAATGGTTGTTTTATAGGAATTTTGATAAGCCCAATGTGCTTCACCTAGTCTCTCAGGTCGGTCTTTTCTAGTGGGATGAACAATTATATCAATCACTCTTTTGACATCTCTATTGGAATGTTCAACCGTGCCATTTATTTGGGGGTGATATGCAGTTGAAGTTTTATGTACAAGACCATTGTTTTTCAAAATAGATTCAATGCTTTTATTACAAAAATGGGTTCCTAAGACACTTTTCAAGGCACACGGGGTGCCAAATACGTGGAAGATGTGGGTCTTAAAGAACTCACTAACTGTATGTGAATCATACATTCTAGTGGGGTTTTCCACAACCTACATAGAAACATAATCGACCACAATAAGGATGTATTAGAATCCCTTGTAAGGGGGAAATGTTCCCATGAAATCGATTCCCCAAACATAAAATATCTCATATAAAATTAAAGGATTTTGGAGAATTTTATTTCTCTTTGAAATTGGGAAAAACTTTTGGAAAGTGGGATAAGATTTACAGAAATCATGTGAGTCCTTGAAGAGTAATGGCCAGATGAATCTCGATTCTAGGAAAATTAGGTAGTTCCTTTGTGGTCCAAAGTGGCCACCACCAGGCATTGAGAGATATAATTCTATGATGGAAGAATGTTTATTTTAATCAACACATCTCCTAATTACCATGTTTACCCCAGTTTTCCAAAAGTTAATTTTATTCTCAAAAATAGTAATTTGAATCGTTCTTCTACTTACTTTTTTTCCTTTTGAATAATTTTCATGAAAAAACCCCAAAAACCAAGTAAATTTCAATTGGGACATACCATGGTATTTTTGTAGTGAGAGATGATAAACGCTCAGTTTGAAATTCTGGATCAATTATTTCTGAATGAGAAGAATTAGAAATTATACTCAAATTATCAGTCACATGTTTTTCTTTTCCTAGCCTTTCTTTTAATTCATGGTCAAACTCTTGGTGCATTAGGATCTATCTTATTATCCTCGGTTTGGAATCACTTTTCTTGAGTGAGAACATTATAGTAGAATGGTCTGTAAAGATGATGATTTTGGAACCTAAAAGAGAATGACATAACTCATCTAAGGCTGAAACCACTACTAAATTTTCCTTTTTAGTCACAGTGAAGTGAAATAGAGCATCATAAAATGTTTTTGAGGCCTAATAGATGACATAAGGAATTGTTTCTCTTCTTTAACCAAGAATATCCACAATGGATTTATCAGAATCATCACACATCAACTCATAGGGTAAGGACCAATCTAGGGGTTGGATTCTTGGGGTAGATGTAAGAGCAGTTTTGAGATGAATTAATGATCTCTTGCAAGCCTCATCAAAATGGAAAGTGACATACCTATGGAGAAACCGAGTGAGTGGAGTGAAATCCTACTAAAGGTGTCGATGAATCTTCAATAGATACCAGCATGACCAAGGAATGAATGGATGCCTTGAAAAGATGTGGGTTCAAAAATTGATTGTATCTCTTCAATTTTGGAGGGATCAACTTCAATACCCTCTTTTGAAACTATGTGACCTAGTACAATCCCATTTACAATTGTGAAGTGACGTTTTTCAAAATTGAGAAAAAGGTTACACATGACACACATTTGAAGGACTATAGGGAGTGAATTCAAGAATGATTCAAATGGATCAACATAAATGGTATTTCCATCCATGAATAATTCCATGTAGTGTTCAATGGATTCAGAAACAATTCACATCAAACACCTATGGAATGTTTTAGTAGCATTGCAAAGGCTAAAATGCATTCTACAATATGAATATGTTCCAAAGGGGAATGTGAATGATGTATTTTGTTTGTCCTAAGGTGCGATTGAGATTTGGAAGAATCTGGTGTATCCATAAATAAAGAAATAGTGTGACTTTTTGGCTAATCGTTCTAGCATTTTATCATGGAATGGAAGATGGTAGTGATATTTTCTTGTTTCAATATTCAAATTCCTATAGTCGATGAACATTCTCCATTTGTCTTTACTCGAGTTGTGACTAACTCACCATGTTCATTTGTAACAATAGTTATCCCAGCCTTCTTAGGCACAACATTATTTATACTAACCCATTCACTATCAGAAGTTGCATAGATAATTCCATCTTGATGATTCTTGGTGATATCTTCCCTAACTACCACAAGAATGAGTTTATTGATTCTTCTGTGTTGTTGTCTAGTTGGTTTGGACGATTCCTCAAGTTGGATGTGATGCATGAAAAGGTAATTATTGTTTTCAGGTATGTCATCTATGGTCCAACCTAAGGCATATTTATTTTCCCCTAACTCCTGAACTGGTTTGGACTCCTTAGTTTCAGTAATTGAAGCGAAGATAATGGCGAGATATAAGTGATCATGGAAAATTAATGCATATTTCAATTGTTTTAGAAGAGGATTTATATCATTATCATCTTTCATTTGTGGGTTAGATAACTTAAGAATGGAGGAAGGGCTTTCAGTTTATTTAGATTGATATTCCTTAATACTTTTTAAGGTGGAATGGTAGAGATCATAGTTGATGTGGGATTCAAAGGAGTTTTCAAATTCATCTAGATTGATAGAGTCTATGAATAAATGGTTACCATAAACTTCACCATTTATGACTTTGTTAATCATGGTGAATATTTCACAAGATCCTTTGTCATTAGAACATGATGAACATGATGGATTGGGGTTCAACTGACTCTTAGAGGTGTCTGCAGAAGCATGGATTGAGAATGCAATGTGATCCTCTTATTGGTATCGCATGGCATGGAAAATATTGAACATGACCAGTTGCTAACCAAATTCAATGTATAAGTTGCCTGAATGGACATCAATATTGGTTCTCTCTATCATTATGAATGTTATTCCTAGAATTTGTGGAGATCAAGAAGAGTTTATGTCACCTTTCATGATAAAGACATAGAAATCAGAAAAGAAGATAAGATCATTCACATGAATAGGGACAAATTCAATTATACCCTTAGGACTAGTAGTGAATCGATTTTCAAATTGAATGACAACACCTATTGAATATAAGGTACTTAGATTATGGTTGGAGAATATGGATTTGGGCATGACATTAATTTAGGCTCATTTGTCTATGAGTGCATCATCGAAGTTGGAACTTCCAATTTGGCACAAAACCGTAAAGGTCCCTAGATCGTTAGACTTTATGGTAATAGAGTGTGGGGGGTAAAAATTTTCAAAGGTCCTAAGTTTCCTCTTATGTGTGAAAAATTCCTTAAGAAACTTATCATACATAGGGATTTTTTTAATGGCATCTAAGAGGGGTTTGTTGACATCAATGTCTCTAATAATGTCGAGCATTTCAGGATCAAGTTCGAAGGACTTCATTGGATTAGAAATGGCTTGAGGAAAAGGAATTGGGTTCCTAAGTGGAATGGAAGGAGGAAAAGGAATGGATTTAGATTCATTTTCATGTTTCATTTTATTTTCATTTTCTAGGTCAACATTTATAGGAGGTTGGAGGACTTATCTTGAGGCATAACTATTTTCTCCCCCGATCTAATTGTAATTTCACTTACATTACCCTTGGTGTTGGGTAATTTTTGAGCTAGGATTTTGGAAGAATTTGATTGTTGTTTCTGGATCAGGTGGGATGCAAGTAGACCAATTTTTGTTTCAATGTTTTTGAGGATCGAATGGGTGAAAGAGGCATGATCTTTTTTTGCACATTACCATTATTTATTGGAGGATGAGACTTGTCCCAGATTAGGATTACCTTGATTTTATTTCTTGAGAAATTGATTGTATTGGTTTGTGAATTGGGGAATCTCACAAAGATATTGGAATCTAGGAGGAGGAAAAGGTGGATTGATCCTTTGAGGTTGAGGAACAAAAGGGTAACATTGTTGGATGTTACCAACACCTTAACCATATTGGAAATGGTTTGTATTCTGATGAGGGTATTGATGGGGGGTGAGAAACGAGATTCACATATCTCAATTTAGGGTTATATCTTGAATAGAAGGGCTCAGAATGGGTTTGGTTGAAGTCTATAACAGACTGACCTGTTTTTTGTGGGTTGGGTTCCGCTGAACATATGATGCATTGAGCTCCATTAGTCTGGATGAAATAGATTGATCCACATGAAGTTATGTACATGTGGGAGTTGGAGTAGATGGGGGGATGTATATTCCATAATTATTTATTGGTATAGGGAACAAAAATTTTGGATATAATGAGGTTGGTGATTTGGAATCCACAGCTAGTTGTCACACAAGACCCGAAAGTTCACTCATCCACTCATTCATCTTATTCCGCTTTATGGATTGATTCACTTGGAAATGTTTTACAAGAGCATGTGCTCGATTATGGAAATGTTGCGTGTCTGCATCCATGGTTCTTATAAGATCTCTAAAAGCTACAATAGTTTTATCAACAAGATCACTGCCACTTGCTACATCAATGAGAGTTCTCTCCACAACCAATAACCCCTCATAGAATTATTGTATCAATAGTTGGTCAGGAATTTACCGGTGTCTTCTATTTTCAACAGGCATTTTGAACCTCTCCTATCACTCATGGTGTGATTTATTTTGAAATTGATGAATATAACTTATTTCCTTTCGGATAGAACCATTACAAGAAGAAGGAAAGAATTAATCTAAAAAGAGTCGCTTCATGTCATTCCATGTAGTTATGGAACCCGTAGAGAGGTAGTAGAGCCATGAATTGGCAGTGTCTTCTAGGGAGAAAGTGAATTATTGGAGTTTTATTTGTTCCATAAAAACCCATTGATACTTCATGGTAGAGAACACCACTTGGAACTATTTATGGTGGATATGTTCATCCTCACCGGCTAGCCCATGTAAATGAGTAAGAAGATGAATCAAACTCGATTTGAGTTCGAACATAGCCTATATGTTTGGATATTTAATACAAAGAGGTTTGCAATTCCTATTAGGGGAAACATGTTCATTAAGTGTTTATTCCCCAGGATCGTCCATATCTAATTCAATTGGTTAGACAATGAAAAGTTCTTGAATGATTGGATTATCTATAATGTTCCTCCTAATTTGGCGAAGTGTTCCATCAATTTAAGGGTCAAAAAAATTAGAGGGATCTTTTGGGAGGCTACAGGGAATTCAGAGATATTTTGGAAGAAATAGAAATATGGTTTTTTCTTTTTGTTTTTTTTCCAATTATTATTTTTATGAGAAGGTGGGTTTTTATTTTGTTTTTTTTAATATATTTTTTTTAAAATTTTGTTTTTTTAATATTTTTTTAAATTTTTTTTTAAAATAACAAGAAACTAATGACTATTTAATTTCACCATCCCTGGAAACATATCTATTTGAAATCATGGCTTGTGGTTTCCTATCGACCGTTCAAGGTTCCAGTTCTCTACTAATGTGTATAGCAACACTCTGGTGGAATCCTTGGTGATGATACTTTTAAATAGTTAGTTTTTTAGTTGATTATATTTTGATTGGGGGGGTCTGTTTGTTGAGATTGTGATATAATTTATGTATGATGTTTGATTACTAAATTGATAAATATTATGGAGAGTTTATTATTGGATATTTAAGCTTATGATATCCTTGAACATTTCATTAAATTTAATTAAATTAAAACCCACTTCACAATATAACTTTGATCATGTAGTTTTACATCATGAGGCGAGGAAGGAACAGTTTATATTCATGTGGGGCTTTTAAGAGAAATACATCTTGGTGAATTTAACAATGGAGGGAGGAGTAATACAATCACCACCCATGGTGACCAGAGATTATGCAATATCTGGGTAAACCTTGTGAATTATATAAGGGCCCTCCCATTTGTGCTCCAGCTTCACCAGTTTCTAATCGAGTATCACTGGCATTATAAGGGACAACACCATGTCACCTTGTAAGAAAGATAAGAGGTGAACATTCTTGTTGAAATCTTTAGATATCTTATTTTAAAGCCTCCCCTTATTGTACAGGGAACAAATCATATTCTTTTCAAGTGATTTTAGTTTATCCAAATAGATTTTAGAAACTTTTTATTGTACCTAATGATCATAGAGGACTATACATAATCATGAAAACAATATCTCGATGGGTAGGATTTCCATTGTTCAGTACACAATGGAATGTGGGGTTTACTATGTGGAGTTATGAATCATTGTTCGATAATCCCAGATAGCATTGGAGAGCTTTTTTGGCCAACTATTCTTGTGTTAACCAACCATATTTTTTAGAATGTTAGAGAGGGTTTTTGTTGAATTCCACAATTTTCCCATTTTCTTGAACATGAGAGTGATATGTATGATTAGGACAGATGTTGAACCCGGTTTAAAATTTCATGAGTTCATCTACCTAGTAGTTGGTTCCGTTATCAATGAGGATTACATGAGATACTCAGAATCAGTATATGATGTTAAAGATCGAAAATTAAACAATAGAACTGTCCTTGATTTCATTGAGCATAACAACATCTTCCCCCCTTGTAAAATAAATCTATAGCAGTTAGGATGAACCTGCACAAGAAATCCATATCCAGTGGATATGGTCGCATGACATCGAGTCCACAGACCACAAAGGTCCAAGAGTATATGATAGTGTGGAGAGGTTCTGGTGGCCGATGCACAAAATTATCATGGATTTTTCATGCATGGAACCTCCTAAAAAACTCAATGTAGTCATAGACAATAGTGGTCTAAAAGTATATCAATCTTCCAACCTACTGATAATGTTTTTACCCCACATGGTGAGCCCCTTACGAACCAAAATGAACATCCTTCATGACCAGATGAATCTCACTTATCTGAATGTAATATATGAGAATCCTCTTAAACCCACATCTATAGTGGATTGGCTCATGACTGGGACCACATTGTAGGGTGAAGTGCAATGAACATCATCAAATTTTTTCAGGCTTGGGTCGATATTTTGGGATACTACTATGATGGAGATACTCAATAATGGGGGTCCTCTAGTCAGGGGTAACATCCAATGCTAGAGTAGGGGGATCTGGGGGGTCCTAATGTAGAGACATTGACAGTACGATGGCTTACCTATGGTCTATCATCATTGTCTGGTGTAATAAAAGGGATGGCCCTCCAATGTGCCAAATAGATTATCAAATCATCCTGATTAGGCTTTTCCATATATTTGGTTAGGATGACCAAGGCGTCGACTCGACCGTTCTATGAATAACAGATTTAAGTAAATTATGGAAAAGATAGAAGTTGGGCCATCAGTTGTTGGGTATATTCTAAAAATGGTACGAGCTCTGGATTCCTGATGACAAAGTTACCTTTGATATTCATGATGACCATTTTGGATCCCCCGTACGCATAAAAGTGCGAAATTTCACTCTGGAGGTCTAGATTGAGAGTAGTGATGGTAGCTTGGTACTCTACCACATTGTTAATACAACATTTTGACAAAAGGAATGAATATGTTAAAAAAAATCATGTACTGACATGATGAAGTTGATACCTAGGACCAATCTGTTGACTTTATGATCATTGATTCTTCTTTTTGTTGGGATTTGGGATGTGCAATCAAAATGCAATTTCCAACACAGAATTGTTTGATCTACTAAAATGTTTGCCTCATCTAAAAAAACATGATCCAAAGGCTAGTGCGCAGGAGTTGGATGGGTAGCAAGAAAGTCTTCCAATACCAATACCTTGATTTCCCTCTGGAGGAAAAACATGATGTAGAAATATTATAGGATCACTACCCTCCGAGCATGGCAACCTACCATCGTGGGGTTGTTCAAAATGTACTTCAGGTGATTTAATCGGGACACTATCTATATCTCCCGGTGCTACAAGTAATGTCCCAATTTATGCACCCATTGCAAAGAAAAACTTCTTATTAGAGGAATATGTTGTCTCTATATCGAGGATCATGTAGCTGTGATAGTATAAAATTTTGTCAACTCTCTTATTTTTCATATGGGTGAGTAGGTTGTCAAGATATTGTTCCAGAGTAATAACATAAAGTACTGGCGAGTTTCTAGAAATGGGTGGCATTGGAACCTGAAGCTGTAGCAGGTATAGTTTGAGTTTATCTATAGCAATCTACCACTACTCATCCCACTGATAATCAGAACCTTTGTTCATGAGCCAAGATGGGCTTACATGTTCCCCATAGATTTGCGATGAATCAGAATATATAGGATACATAAACTTGAATGCCCCATATCTCCCTAATATTACTCAGAGGAGATATCTGACTGATGGACTTGATCTTCAATGGATCGATCTCAATGCCTCTATATATGAAAACTAGGCCGGGAAACATTCTAGAGGTGACCTCAAGGGAAAACTTCAAGGGGATTATCTTCATATGGTGGGAATAGAAGAATCTGAATACATTCTAATGATCATCGAGATGATACCAAGACTTGTGATATTTGACCACATGATCATCCATGTATCATTACACCAATTTACTAATTATTGGCTTGAATATGCGATGCATGGAATGCTGATAGATTGAACATGTATTATTTAGACCGAAAGGGTATTACATGGTAGCATAATGTAACTTGCGGTTTCCTGAATGATGTAGAAACATCATCATTAGGGGATATTCGAATTTGGTTATACATATAATATCCAACCATGAAGGAGAGATATGGAACCCAGTAGTGGAATTAATCAATATTTCTATCATTCAAAGGGGAAAATAATCCTTCGGACCGTGAAGGTTGAGATACAAGAAGTCAATGTAGAATCTGATATGTACATTCTTCTTCATGATGGGAATACTGTAAGATAACTATCTGTTGTATTTTACCTCTTTTACAATGTTTTCTTTGATGGGCGTACCAACCACATCCTCGACCATGGCACCGTGAGAAGGGTGGATCTTCATGGGAGTCTGTTTTAACCTGTGATGATTGATTGGAATAACAAGATGTTGGAAAACGACCTGAGAATTTATCTCTAGAATCACATTCTTACTCTAATCTAATACATCATGATGAGGCTTGAAGAAATAAATGTATTGAAATTGATATTTGAAAGACATAGCGAAAATGATCAACGCCAGTATCAGATCTGTCTCACCACCAAGGTTCACCTATACTAATTCATCGACCGTGGTAGAGACACCCTCTTAAAAAGTGGGATTTTAATCTCCAAAATTCTTTTATTCATCCATGGAGGAGGGATCATTTTTAGTAGGTGGTTATTCAAGGTTTAATGTTCATAACCGGACACTAGTTTCAGCCCGAGTGGTTGTGGTAACCTCCCCATAGAGATCCTGTGATGCTGAAAAAATGATTACTAAATTTGTTGACCCAATCACATTAGACCTTTGACCCAAGGGGCCACATTTGATGATATCAAAAAAATAGTGTCATTTCATCTTGAGTCATTTTATCCTAGACTGACGAAAAAATCTAGTATGATGTATTTTCATTTCCAAGGGGAGTAAATTATGATACATTATGGGAGTAGGGGGCTCTTGGATCACCTGGGCCTGATTTTAAAAGGAATTTGAGGTGATATTCCAGTGTCCCTTATACATGGTAATGCACTTAACATATATTCTTGAGACAAAAATACACTTCCCTAAATATAGGGTCCTAGCCTCCAATCAATGGATTGTGAAAATATTGGAGTCATCTAGGAAAATCCATGGGTCTGTCACAGTCGTAGTATGTTTGTCCTATTTTTCCTTAATCATCTTTTCCTTTACCTTGTATTAGTCGACATATAGGTATCGGGCTTCAAAATAGGCAATGGTAAAAAAAACTTGTAGTATGCCTACTCATCTGTTAAGGGAGAAATTAACGCATTGATGATATAATTAAGTGACTGATGTCTGCAAGTGGATCTATGGCCTAACTGTCAATGTGTAGTAAGTGGTGTCTTATGAGACAACCATGAACTCAGTGCTAGAAACTAGTCCACCAAACATGGTCTTTATAAGGATATTTTCAACTGGTGTCTATTATGTCTGGTCATAACCATAAATGATCAGGTCAGTGAGCCTCAGATCAGCCTCATACATCCCCATCTTGCGGAGTGTCTATGTCTGGATAGGATGATCATCGAGCCTATGTTGAAAAGTCAGCATCTAACCTCTAATCTGTTGAAATTTTAAGTGTTGTACTCGGTTCTATGTTCCCTTGTATAGGGTCACCTTCATCTTCTCTAAAAAAGAGATAATGGCCTGGAATTTTGCATGGTCGACTACCTTATAATGGAAGGCCTCTCCAGTTGCTACTTCTATCTAAAATAGAAGGGGGCTTCATAAAGGCTCGACTTAAGATTTGTGAATATACACTGACCATAAAAGATCCTCGAGGATATATATTTTTAGAGGAATGATTGAATGGTTCTTGAAAATATCGTACTTTCGTTCTAGGTGTGAACATCTGCTCACAAGGGGTCTCTCTATGCTAGGATGTATGAAGGATCGTGATGGATGAATAGCAAGACGACTGGTGCTGAGAATATCTTGCTTACCAGTAGTTGAAATATGTGGAATGACTACAAGATGTGATCCAGATGACTGAGGCTGATTAACAATAGAATGTGGCTGATCGCAGCATGATTGTGGTGGATCCTCCTGATCAAGAATTACAAATAGTGGTGGAGGAGGATCTAAAGAAATAATGGGAGAAGGATGCATGTGTTGAGATAAACATTGGGCTTTCCATCTGGTCTCGGTGTAATGCACTTCATGGTTGGAAGCGCTGACCAATAAATTCTGGTGACTCAAATAATCGTGACTCCATCGACGTTCGTGTCGCCGAGGGACATTGGGAGGGTCCATCCAATGTTCCTCATTTTTAGGAATCCTATAGGGGTTTAACAGGTACATGGTGTTAAATGAAGCTTACTGTGGATTATCACTTGAGGAATCCTCCATCACTAGACAGATTCTAGGGGCAATTTCTACTTTGGGGGCATCAAATCACCAAGATTACGGGAGGACGATGGTATTAGTGGGAGACCCTGGATTCCCTTGTGTTGTAGCTTCTTGCCCTTATAAGAAATGGAAGGGATAAATGATGATATAGAAGTAGTAGTTGTATGTATTTTGGAGACCTATGAAGAATTTGGTTTCCTCAAACGTGCATGGATAATACCATGGGCATGGGAAACTACCTTGAGGTACATCCTATTGCTTTATTTTTTGGAACCATGTTTATGAACCTCCTACTACCCACCTTCTCTTTCATTGTTGATGTCAGGATTTATGAACACAAATTCCACATGCTCCACATCTTGAACTGAACTTAATATGTTTTATCCACTTGGTCTTGGATCCAGAAATTAAACAAATAGCACTACATGAGGGTGTTCCCCAGGATACAATGATAGGTGCAGTAATTGGGGTTATTAGTGAGATCATCCTATTTAGGTCTCCTACATTCTAGAAACCATATAATTCTTTGGTCTAAAGTAGTTTGAAAATAACCAGGGAAGGGGCCCCTTAGAACCTAATCCTAACAAGGGGTTGGGGAATCCTTTCGAGGAGGAGGAACATTATTATCTCTTCTTGGTTGTGGCAGTGTGTTACCTGGGGGCGCCTTCTTATTAAGAGGTGGGTGCTACTGGTCCAGAGTCTGTGCCTAATATGGTGTTCCACGATGAGACTATGGAGAAGGTTCCACTGGAAATAAATCTAGGTGTTTGGGCCAACTATTTGTGCTACCGTAGTTGGATTGACTTTAGTGGCTCTTCATGCGAGGACTACCAGAGGTAATGGTTGTGCCTCTTTGGCCAACTGCAAGGCTTCCTCTAGCTACTAGGATTTTTCCTAGAAATCTTGAAATCCACCTCAGTAGTTTTGAGATATTATAGAAGGGGACATTTAATTTTTGACATTCCACACACACATCACCAACAGTTTCCTTTAATTCAATGACATAACAACAGAATATGTGAGGTCGTTCCACCTACCGAAAAAGTGGGTGACACACTGATCATGAATCTTCTTTCACATGAAGATGTCAATAGTAATCATCATCATGGTGGTTAAACTGAAATGGTAATGAATATTACTATGAATATCCTCCCAACCAGCTACAAACCCAATGGGTAGTTGTTTGTACCAAACAAATGTGGTCCCTTCAACCGTCTGTATGAAACACTAGAGCTTGATGGCCTCCTACTGCACTAGAGTTTCCACCATGTGTCCACTCCTTAGAATAAAGTGGGCCAGATGTTGCAGTGGGTCTCCTGTCACATTAATGGGTAGAAGGTAGGATTTCTGAAATCAAAAGGTGTCAGAATATCATCCAACAATGCCAGATATTGATTCCCCTATGTCAGGATTGATATCTATTGACATTATAGGGACTCAAGGGGGGAACTGAGTGCAGACATTATATCATATAGATGAGTATTCTTTCATTGTTGAATATCTCTAACAACCAATTCCTTGGTAGGTTCTTCAATACGATAAGCATGCCCAGATGCTCATGGAGAAGCTGGTGGGACGACCTGTGGGGCCGCTAGGGGAATGCCTTGTGGAGCGACGAGGTGAACCTTAGCTGGGTCCCAAGGATGGTTATTACATAACTCAGGTGGATTTGGTGATCTATATCATTCCCTATATCCATAAACTATGGATTATACCCTGTCTATGTGGGTATGATAGTCATGGTCACCCGCTGGAAATTCCCCGGGGGGAGTTGTGCCTACCCCTGCAGCCCTGGTCTAGGATTACCATAGTCTGGTCACCATTATAAAACATCTTTCTATAGAGTCTCATCAACCATTTTTTTTGTTATGTGAGATGGTGATGCAACACACGCTTTTCGGGGTTATATTCCATTTTTTTACATAGCAACATGTGTCATAGGGTTTGACAGCCCTAGCGTGCTCCTTACACTTATTGGGGTTCAGAAAGAGGGATAATGACTTTGATGGTATGGGATGGCCCAGTAAATTTATTTGATGGAGAGTGAACCCATACAAAGGATCCAAAAGCTATGGAAATTCCCCATGGGGGTAGTTCCCTACATTAAAATCTAGATCAGTCTCTTCCTCTAATAGGCCGAAAATGTTAACTATGACTATACCTAAAGGCATATCTTCAATATCAATTGTATTGTCATGATGGTGCTAGATATAACTAAAATAAAGGGAACCATACTACCCCCAACCATGAATGTGAACATAGGGGAATCCTCCTCAATAATTCTACAGAGAACTGTACAACACATGACACATTGTTATTGGATGGTTTGATAGAAACCTGGAGACTCAGGGCACTCAGCCACAGGGAGTGCAGCGAGGTCATCTATGAGGAATTGCTGGCATAAGTATTTAATGTGTTCCCAGATCATCAAGTAATACACCCTTATATGAAGTATATGGATGTGTTTTTTCCAATTATTTTGGCGAAAGCACATGACCTCCTACATATTAGGAGATTCCAGAGCATAGTAATTTGTGGTTGCAACTAGCCAGAACATCTCTGAGAACTATTCTAATGCAAAGATGTCCCACAAGATCCTCTAATTAGACTTAGAGTCCTAAAATTGGTTTCCACATTCATTAACTATGGGAAAGTAAGAGATAATCAACAACACTGAATTGTATAGTTTTGATGGTAGAATGGTCAATGGAGAGTACATCGTGCAATCAGATAATCCACTGCATCCTGGTTTATTTTTAGATGACTTCCCTAATTGTGCCACCATATCCATATAAAATGTACTAATGATTAGTGCTTCCCACCCATGGGATTAAATTGCTGATGGTGGGTCACACATTTTCTCATCCTTTATTGGTCCCCAGAACTACTCTCCATGATCTCTGGTGGAGTCATAAAACAGTCATGTTGATGATAGGGAGGATTGCACGACCTGACCCTTGAAATGATCCAAATATTACTCCTCACAGATGTATCTTCATTTGGATATATGAATCTAGGGGACCTCACATTCCAAAATGATCAGACTTATAGGCCTTGTTTAGGCCCTAATTTCCAACAGAGAAGATTGGGATGAGGGTTACATCCCTGAATTTCACTCCACCTCAGATTCAAATAAGAAAAAGTTTTGACTCATGGTTTTACATCTAGTATTATTTCTTCTGGTGGTGGCGACCCGCCCTCTAACCCTTGGATGGCCCATTAAGGATACGGTATTTTTTACATGAGGAGGTCCTTCAATTGATCTAATAGTGGGGCGGAGAGGTCTTCTACCTGGGGGGGTCAGTGTGTGAGGAATAACTAGAGAACTTCTAATGTAACACAGAGAGGGCCTAAATGGGAATTACCAGAGAGGTATGGCCCTATTCAAGAGATGGTTGGATCATGGTTAGTGCTTAATTGTTTGTTTCCCTTGGTGATGATGGTGCGACGAGGGCCTTCGTACTAGTCAAAATGATCATATTGAAGTAATCTGCATTTGATGCCAATGAAGCGGGGAAAACCTCCTAATATATGATTTCCTGGATGAGGATGACCTTCATCAGCTATGGTAATAACATGTGGAAAACCACTATACAGATGGTTGACTAGGCGATGATGATCTTCATATCGGTGACCTATGATCGGAGGAAAAAATCCATTATTGGGATCCTAGGTGTGAATGAAACCTCAATGATGGGCATCTGTACAGTAGGTATGGCATTTTATTAGAATGATAATTTCATGGGGAGGGCCTCCATGCAGATATTAGAAGTGGGGAGGGCCTTCACACTCACTAATAGTGGAATGGGGAGGATATCCATCATAGATGTCAGTGTTGCGAGTCGTCTCATGACAGGTACTACTTGTGTCTGTGACCAAGAGAGTCATCCCATCCTTTCCATGGGGAGATTGGGGCATCAATCTAGGTTGGGCATATATGTGGCCCTGTTTAGAGTAAAATGGGCATTGATAGTATGCATCAGCGGTGGCATGATCCACTATAGTCATTGATGATGATGCCCCCTAGGAGGGCTTCCACCTCCGCATGCACCTGACATTGGTGATGAATTACTTAGACGAGGGCATGTGGTGAAAATGTGTAAACAACCTTTTCCTCAGGCTTTAGGACTAGGTGGGGGCACTATCAATGAAAGGTGGGAGCCCTCATTGTCGTCCCCTGAGGTAGAATCACAGCCAGGATGTCCCGGACATCCCTCACCTCATTGGAGAAGGGGGTTGAGTTGTCAAAGCATTCTGGTGAGAGACTCCCGATATTGTTGTAGGATGGAGAGGGGAGAAATGGCTCTGTACGTAGACCTTGGGCCATCGGTGATAGTGAGGAGCATAATACTCTAGTTCCTATTATGAAAAATCTCAATTTGGGATAATCCCTTCTTCCCCATAACATCGAATGAGGTCATTGAACACCCTCCTATGAACCTGTTCTAATGGTGGTATAGGGTGTGGGAACGCATCATCCATGTAAGTGGTGGTCATCATAGAAGAGATGGGGTTGTGTGGGATCACCGCATTAGAGTTGTTGTTTCCCCTATGTTGGCAGTTGGTGGGGATCGTTTTACTGAGATAGAAACATGGATCCTACAAAGAAAAAAGATTCTCTCATTAGTATGGAAAATAGGAAAGTGATACACAGTTCCCTAGTGTTGTTCTCTCATCTATACGAGGATAGAAAGATCAACACTGACAACATCTCAAACCAGAATTCCCAATGATCAACTGCCCCAACATTGAGGAGTTTCACACGAGGCCTACTATATGATTGGAGGGAACTTTCATCATATAGCTGGATCTGGTTAAACTCTTATCTATTGATTCCCATAATGAAAATAATCTCCAAATTAATGTGAATGATTTCATGTCAGGTTCACCATTTCTATTTCTGATGTGTTCGACGGGGAGCGCATCTGAGTGTGAGGAGGTGATGGTTGTTTCCCCGTATTCATACTTTCTAAAGGCAGGTGGCATCCTACGCTTATGCATGGATGTTTTCTCCCTGATCGAAATGGGATTATGGGATTTTTGTCTCTCCTTACATGTATTCCTCCTAAATTTTTTTCGCCTAGTCTAAGTCTCCTAAATTAATTTAAGACATTGATCGTGAATCTCTTCCTGATGCCATATCTTTGTGGATGTCGGTTAATTACACTACTCTTGTAAGGATGTTCCATATTGTTTGGCCAGGTCAATAGCCTTTTGTCAAGAGAGTGGTCATGTTGGACATCTCTAGTGTGACTGGGTTCTAGAACACTAGTACATCTGTATTTATTCCCCTTTTGATAGGGCATCTAGAGGGAGTGGAATACCAAGGTATCCAACATTGGGTTTGGGGAACTATATTCCATAGACATTTATCTGAGGGTTTCATTAGATTTAAAGGTTTAACATAGGCTATTTCAATACATTAACATCTAGTGGAGGTGGATAAGTCTGATTGGAACACCTGATAGGAGTGGATCAGATGGGTACATCCATAGGAAGGATCACCGGGAAGGTTTAGAAAATGGGTGGATCAGAACACCCTATGAGGATAGATAAAGGGTGGTATGTCCTATAAATGGAGGCTTTTTCACTATGAAGGCTAATTTGGACACTATAATGTGTAGATCAAGGAAAGTACACAACAAAAAGGGGGACACCAAGGTTTATGATTGTCTGGGATTGAACCTCGAGAAGGTATCTTATGTAACCTGTGTAGATGACTTGGATTAAAACACATGTTTTTTGAATGAGATAGGAATATGATAGGGGTGTACAGAGATGGAAAAACCTAAACACATGATTGGGATTATGCATGTCTAGCTTCCCATCAGAAGAAGAACACACTTGGTTGTATGAATATGGATTGGGTGGAGATTACACATGGTTAGCTTCCTGAGTAAATGGAATTATCCCACCAGGATGTGGTGACCCAAGTAAGAATCATGATGGTTGAAAGATGGTGAGAAAGGTGGATAGGAGGAATGGGATGAAACTAAATTAAATATGATGGTGATGTTAGGATTGAACTTCAGGGAGGATTCCTATGCACCCCCATGGTAGGAATCAATGTCTATGTTGTTCAATATGAGGCATGGAATCAAGGTGTTTGCAAAGGATAGATAATTGAAGATATGGTGGGGGTTATGCGTGGTTAGTGGCCCAATAGTTGGCCTAATTCCACTAAGGGGTGAACCAAAGATGTGGGTCTTACAAAATAGGACAATGAATATTATTAGTTTTTGGTGTTGAACCTCAGGAAGGATTCCATAACACCATGTCTAGGAGGCAAGGATCAAAACCCACATTGTTCAATTGAGTTTACTGATCATTAGGGTTGAATCTCAATGAGGCTTCCTTTAAACCCTGCCTAGGAGATAGGGATCAAAAACCACATTGTTCAAATAGGTTTTCTAGTGAATGTTGTTGAACTTCAATGAGGATTCCTACATACCCTTCATAGGAGTCAAAGACAAAAACCCAAGTCAGTAAAAATAGTTTACCTGTTATTTGGGTTGATCTATGGGGAGGCTTCCAGTGTCCCTACCAAGGAGGCAAGTATCAATTCCCACTTTAGTTTGAAAGAGTTTTGTTGGGTGATAGAGGTTGAACCTCCGAGAGGCTTCCTACGTACCCTACCTATGATACAAGGATCAAAACCGACATAGTTCGAATAGGTTTCCCCATGTTTGGGTTTGAACCTTATGGAGGATTCCTATGTACCCTTTCTAAGATAAAAGGATCAAAACCCACGTTTTCAAATAGGAAAACCAATTTTTAGGGTTGAACCTCCGGGAGGCATTCTAAGTACCATATATAAGAGACAATGATCAAAACCCACAAAGATAAAATTCATATAGTTAAACGTCCTACAGGATGAGGGTGAACCGATGTGAAGTAGTTGGGACTAATGGGAGATGGGATTGAACCTCAGGGAGGCTTCCTACCTTCCATTCCTGGAATTGGAAAAGATAAAAATCTATGTAGTTCAGTGGTAAGGAATCTGGCTAACACACTATAGAGGCTCAGAGAGGATTCCATGATTGATACTTATCTAATCCCATGGGAATCGTGCTTCATGTGTGAAACAAGAGTAAACAAAGAACATAAAATCACATCGTGCAAGGAGTATCTATGAAAAATGGAGTGGGGATTACACATGGTTAGAAGACCAGGGAGATGGAGATTAAGACTTACTCCAGGTTGGAGTCCCGCTGGTGATAAATCCCAAAGGGAGAGGGATGGGATATCAAGAGTCCCCTATTCCCATATCTTATCTAGTTCGTGTGAATGGAAGAAAAGGGGAGAATCACATGCAATACCTCCTGCAAGAAAGGCTAGGGGATTACACCCAGATGGTGTCCATTTCCTGTGGAAGGATTTCATTCCCAACAAGGAGGATCTCATTCCATGTGATGAATATCTCACTCCCATAGAAACTAGTGGGCGTGGAAAATCTCTGAGATGGGGAACCCCGTGTATATTTTATAGGGATAAGATACAGTATAAAGTCATGTGATGAGGATGAATATGGATGGAATTTTAATGTCATGCATCTCAGATGATGAGGATTATATCCCTTACCTTAAGGCTTACATAACCAGCACGATTCAACCCTTAGTGAGGGGAAGTTGTCAGCAATGTCATCTACATACGATGTTGTGGGGTGATCCATTTAGGTTCTCAAATTAGAGTGGCGATGCAAACAAGAAATATCCATTAGTGTTCCTCTGTGATGAAGCATAAGGCTGGACAATGAAACATGAAGCACCAACTAGGGGACCTTGAAATCACTTCGTACTTGTCAGGAGGTTCGTAAAAAATAAGTATGCACGTGATAGGGGTGTCATGTGTAAGATGGGCTCAGACATGAAACCAAAAGGTAAATATGAAACAAGGAGGAACAAGTAGGTGTGTGTGCCAGATTGAAGAGTTGAGTGCAAGATGAGGGGTTTCGCACAAAGAGAGTCAATGCATGAAAGATTGTTACGATGTTTGGGAAAATTTGAGTGAAAGAGGAATAATTTGAGCTCAAATGCCTTATAGTAAAAGGTTATGGATGAGGATCAAGACCTATTGAGACTACCTGAAGGAGGACCCTTAGGAGAGCTATCGTGAAAGTTCCAATACCTTGAGACCATGTCGTTCATGTGGTAATAGAAGTGGTGTCTTTCTTGATGGAGAGCGTCATTTCATCATCCATAACAAACTCTCGAAGGGCAGGGGTTAGAATTATATTTATAACTAGAAACATCGGTGGTGATGAGAAAGAGGATAAGTTCACATGAGGCCATTTAACGTCACATTTTGTGCACAGGGGTTTTCATGGATATAGGAATTTTGCTCGTCAGATAATATTCCTTTGTGCCATTGACTTTAAGGGTTAACGCGGAAGGCTCCCATTGGCGATGCATTGGGAGTGCATGGGTTGGCACACATATAAGAATATTGAATACTGGAAAATATTCCATTGCATCATTTACATGGCTAGTTTTTATATGGTCATCATGGAAGGCTCCCTTGGATGACATATTGGGTATTCAAGGGTTTGCACGCATATGTGAATCTTGTGTGCAACTCTTAATTCTTGCACACATCTCCCACGATCATCAAGAAATTTTACATGGAATCTAAATAGGCAATTGGTTTTCTCAATAGTTCATATTATATTCCCCATCTAAAATTCGGTGTCAACAAATGCTTTTTGGGACAACAGTCTCCATCATTAAATGGGACTATAACCCCATTTGTAGAGGGGGCAATGGATAAGTTCTTTATAGAAGATATTTATTTCTTTGGAATGTTACAAAAGGGATATGGTTATCAAGGAACTTTAACACCTATTGGGGGTATGTGGATAAGTGGTGGTCATTAATTCAAAACAATAAGGAGGAGGATGAAATAGAATAACTGGAATTGATGGGCATTACATATATATTCATGGAAAAATATTTTCCTGAAAAACAGAAAGCAGATACAGATTAGAAATTCATGAATTAAAAAAAAGAGTTTGATAATATTTAAATGTATGAATCCAATTTTACAAGGTTATCAAGGTATGTTGATTACTATATACATTATATCTGAAGAAAAATTGATCGATTTATTGATGATTTAAAACCATTCCTATAAAGGGAACCAGTCTCCCAAACATTCTCATCATATGAAGATATAGTATCATGGGATATCAAGATATAGAAATAATTATATATGTATTATGACAATACGAGAAGGAACGATATGAATAGGTTGGAAGTGGAATGAATGGATAAAGGGAAAAATAAAAAAAAAGTATTTTTACAATACGTGATACTTATGGATAGAAACACCCTAGAGCCTACTAAAAAGGATAAGGAGTATATTACAAATATGGAGAAAGGGGCCACCAATATAGACATTGAAAGGGATATAAAAATCTATAAATGTTCAATGCTACAATTGTAAATATATGGGGCATTATGACAATGATTTTACTAAGTTTCAAGGAAACATTCTCTAGAGAATTTTGAGGGGGAATGGATAAACTTATGCAATCACAACTACTGAAATTGATGTTCCTAATGATATGCTGATAAGTACTATAATAATTTCCTCAAAATTGGTCAATGAATTATTTGTTTCGTGAACATCACATTCATTTATATCTTACATACTATATTTATATATTATATATTTACAATTCTCTTTAATAATGGAGTTTTTAGTGAAACCCCCAAGGGAGGTCTCAGTGAAACAAATATTTTTTATTCCGTCCACATTATGGAATATAAATGTTCTCTATCATCTATTTTTATCATCATACCTATGGTAAACTTTGAAATTATCTACGGCATGGACTCCATTTCCAAATAACATGAAAAATTCTATTGTAATAAGATGGAAACCATGATTTGTGGGGATGCTGTAGAATCCATTATCTTTAGAGAAAAAACAACACCTTCTAATTCATATCTAGATCCACCCTAGTAGAACTACTGAATTCAATTCATGGGGAGGAAGGGAACATAATATATATGGGTGAGGGATGAAATATTCAAATTTAGGATATAACTATTTTGAAAGAATACATTGATGTATTCCTAGAGGATATAGAATGAAATCCTCCAAAGTGGAATGTTGAGTTATCTATTAATTTAATTCCAGGTTCAATACCTATATCAAATACTCCTTCGAGAATGGACATCGTGGTGTAATTAAAACTGATGAAAACACTAGAGGAATTGAGTGAAAAAGGATTTATCTGCCCTAGTGTTTATCCAAGGCACACCCATGCTATCTTTGTTAATAAGAATGATGGATCCATAAGGTTGTTCATTGAATATAGGGAAATCAATGAAAATATGGTAAAGAAAAAATATACCCTACCTTGCATTGATGATATATTTGATTAGCATCACGAAACCAAATATTTTTCGAATAAGGACTTTTGATTGGATATTATCAATTTTTTTATGAAGGATGATATTCCAATGATAGTATTTAGAACATGGTACGTGAATTATAAGTTTACATTAATACCTTTCGGCATGACTAATACAACATTTGTTTTCATAAATCCAATTAATATATTCTTCATGGAATTTCATGATGACATTGTTTTGGTATTTTTGATGATATCTTGTTATACTCAATACGATATGATGATCATGATAATCACCTCAACATTTTTTTTTGAATAATTATATAATAAACAAGTTATATGTGAAATTTTGAAGTTGTGATTGCTTGATTCAAATAGTTTCATTTCTTGTACATATTTTTTCTAAGGATGGAATCTTAGTTGATCTAGAAAATTAAAAGGAAATTACAGAATGGAATACTCCAACGAACATAACCAAGGTATGTAGATTTATTTTTTTAGTAGGTTATTATCGGAATTTCATACATAACATCTCCAAATTTGGTAAACAATTAACCGAGCATACATATAAAGGGCTTATGATTTTATAGACCAAATAATGAAAATAATGTTTTGAAGAATTGTAATATAGGTTTGTGAATACTCCACTCTTGACACTACCAATAGGAAATGATGGATTCTGGATTTATAGTGGTGAATCAATGAAAGGACATGGTTGTGTCCTTTTTTAGAATGATAGAGTTATTGTATATGAATAAAAGTAGTTATTAAACATGATTTTAACTACCCCACTCATGATCTTGATTAATCATCAGTAATCATGGCTCTGAAGATATAGAGACATTTATCTATATGGTGAATGATGTGAGAAAATTATACAAATCAAAATACCCTGAAACATATGATCTCATAGAAAGAACTCAACATGAGGAAAATTTGATAGATCATGCTACTCAATGAATTTGATGGTTCCACACACAACCATCGAGGGAAAGAAAATAAGTTAAATGATGCAAACACCAGGAATGATCATGGATTTCATAACAAAATGAGATTTGTGAAGGATACTATGTACATAGATCTAGTGATGTTGGATATGTAAATTATCCAAGATAGTGAAGCGTCGTTACTTTTGCAGTTGGTTTCCCAATCATATTTGTTGTAAAACATTAAATTTTCTCAATATGATGGTGAGAATAGTCAAAAAAAATTAAATTTGTAAATGATAGGATTTTTCCATACATCATGTGTGAGGATGGAATTCTGAAATTTGGTAGAAGGCTATGAGTTCCCTTTATACTCGAGTGAAAAAAACTTGATTTATCGGATGCGTCCCATAGATTAAATTTATCTATACATTATGGTAGAACTAAGATTTATAGATATTTGAGTGAACATTTCTAGTGGGAGAACATGAAGCGTGAAATTACAGATTATGTGTCAATACGTTTAGTCTGTCAACAAGTGAAGGCAGAAAGACAACATCCTAGAGGATTTAGGAAAACTATACATGTTCCTAAATGTTAATGGTATTTCATCACCATGTATTTGGTCAATTTATTAACTAAAACACCAAGAAAGAATGATAAAATATGGGTATTTGTAGATCAACTTACCAAATCATCATAATTCCTCACTATAAGGTATGATTTGACACTAGAGATCCTTGAACGCCTATATATCAAGGAGGTTATAAGCCTTTATGTAGAACCTCTCTAAATTTTGTTGTATTGTGATCCATGATTTACATCAAAATTCTAGAAAAGTCTTCAAATCCCATTGGATACTAAGCTTCGATTGAGTATTTCTTATCACCATAACACTTGTAGGATATCAATAAGAACGATATAAATATTAGAAGATATATTTTGATCATGTTCACATGACTTTAATGTATGTGGGATAAGTATTTACCACTGTTGGAGTATTCCTACAATAATAGTTTCCATTCCAGTATTCAAATGGAACTATATAAAGTATGGTATTGAAAGGGATGTCGTGCACCAACATTTTGAGATGATGAATGTGAAAGGAAAATTGTATGCCTAGTTACTGTGGAGGAAACAATAACAAAGGTAAAGGATATTCAAATCAACATCAAAGAATCTCAAAACAAAAAATATCTATAATGGTAATTTAAGGAAGGATTTGGAATTTCAAGTGGGAGATCATGTTTTCTTGAAATATCTGCATAGAAGGGAGTTATAAGATTATGGTAGAGGCGAAAAATGAGGCCCATGTTCATTGTCCCTTTTGAAATTATGGAGATAATTAGAGTAGTGTCTTATCGTCTGGAAATTCCACATAGCCTTTCTAAGGTCCACAATGTGTTCCATGTCTCGCTGTTGAGAAAGTAAATTCCAAGAAAAACACATGCACACATTTCTAAAGGTATATAATTAGAATCCGAATTATCTAACTATTAAGATCCTATTCAGAGACAATAAAATAAGGAACATGTGTTGAGGAATCAGACTACATAGATAGTAATGTTACTTTGGATAAATAATAAAATTTTAGAGGAAATTGGGGAGCTTGTGGAACTTATGATGAAGAGCTACCCAAATCTTTTTATGAGTTAACATTTCATAAATTTCAACGACGAAATTTTTATAAGCAGGGAAGAATGTAACACTCAATAGTATTACAAAAAAAATTACATATAATTTAATGCATGAAACACTTATTCTCAATGAAACTACACTTTATTATCATAACCGAGCTGTTAAACATAATTTTCCTGCCTCTGTGTTTTAAATTTCGAAAAACACACATACATGGTTGTGATCAATATGATATTTAGAGTCTGATATGATCAATATACATTTATTGAGAATGATAAATAGTCTCTCAGGAATATTATTGTAATTTATTTATTAGTAGAATCACCCATGTATGTATAAATAAAATTTACACACCTTATAAATGAGATTCAATATTTTAAAAAATAATATTTACGTGTTCATATTTTTGTTAGTAATAAATATTTAATTATAATTTTAAATTAATTAATATATTTAAAGTAAAATTAATTTTGATAAAATATATTCCGAAATAAATATTTTTTTGGATTATTATTTTAGGATAATTTAATGACACATCAATTAATATTTGAATGTATTATAAAATTAGTTTTAAATTTAAAATCTATATTTTTCATGTAAATAATGATTTTATTTAAAAATTAATTTTGATATATTTAGAAAACTATATTGATAAAATGGAGTAAATTATTTTGATTATACATGTTTAAAATTAGTTATGATATTTTTTTGGACTTTTCAATAATACTTGATTTTTTTTGTGAAAGGTAAAATATACTAATTTACTGTACAAAAACATTTGAAGAAAAATACACCAATACTTTATTCACCATTGATGTAAGAGTAATTGGATAGAATTAAAAACAATTCTTACTAATTTTTTCATAAGTATCAACACTATTAGTTGTCTTCATAAAAATAATAATATATTGAATAAGATATTCAAAAATCACCTCCTCATCCACTATAAAACCCACCCCTAAATCCATCTACTCCTAACTCCAATAAAACATGAATATTATAAACGTTCTTCCCAAATACTCTCCCCTATAATCTCCCACATATTAGATCTCATGTTCTTTCCATAATACTTAAAACAATTCCCTTAAATATGTTCTCAAGGAGGATAATTCAAGAGGTAAACCATCTTCTATTTTTGTTTAATTTCATTTCCAATTTATTTTATTTTCTTATCTTCTTATCACCTTAACATTAAAAAATATCATGATATATTAAATAATATATATATATATATAATGTAATTATGTATTTCTAATTTAATATCCTTCATCAAACTACTATCCCTCTCTCTCTTCTTTAAAAAATGAAATCATCATCTGAGAGGTGATGATTTCCAACCTTCATAGACGAAAAACAGCTGTTCTTCATGTTCTACTTCAAGGATGGTAATGAAACAATTTTAATGGTAGAAACAATCTATAATAGATGTATTATAACCTATTAATTTCAATGGAACTAGTATATATACATAATACTAATTCATATGAAAAAACTAGTTCACAATAATCGAAATATCGGCAAAACAATGAAATGATAATCACTAATGTTCTGTCTAATAACCCATACTCTTTCTATATAAACCAATGAATTATATCACTATTTAATCTTTTGGATATTAATTAGTAAAAATTAGTTTTAATTTATTAAGAGGTATTATTGAAGATGTATAAGTCCATTTTTGTAACCATATACAATTAATCTCACCGTTGATGGACTTATGTATATTTTATTACTTATGCTAACTTTTTGTTTAGATGGATGGAATGACCTATCATTCTATATCATGATATTTTAACACATCATGAAGGGAAAATTCAACTTCATTTCATTTAATAAGAGATGATGTAAAATTTTTTCAAGCCATGACCAATGACTAGATTGTACGGAAATCATTTAAGTATCTCTTCTCATGTTCTTAATCATTAGAAAAAGGATTTTCAAAACAAAAATGTTATCCTAATTACTTTTTATCAAATTAATCAAATTTTCCATTAAATTATCGTATATTTATGGATTTTTGGTAGTTAACTTTCTCAAAACCTTATTCTTTGTCACTATCAATCAGAACATGATAGTCAGATTTATATTCTATATCCATATTTTCACTTCCCACCAATGATCTCCAATGTGAAAACCCAGTGATATTTTACCTGGGGTACCATTATGTTTTTAAAATTACAATTTAATATTATTTTTAGTATTTCATGTTATGTTGTGGGTTTCCATGAAATATACATTCAAGTAGAAAACCATTTATAACCACGAAGAATTTCAAGGGTGAAATTTATCTTAAGTGGGGTAGAATGAAACACCCCAAGTTTTTATGAGATAGATTCTTTTTAATTTATTCGATGTCTTGTGTTTTATTCTACACAAATATTATCTTCTTTTATACACACCATTGGATTAGCTTTCATTATACACAACAATATTCTTGGCTTGTGTGGAAAAAATTTCAAGTTACACTGATAGAATTCGTTTCATGAAACACTGAGTATAGATTTCATGAAATGTATAAATGAACTACATTTTTATTATTTTATATAAAAAACAAAGGAATATTTTAGTACAATAAACACTAAAATGACTTGTGTTACATGCAATAGTGACTTTCCTCAATAGCTTTCGTTGTATGTGATACCGTGTTTCACTAAACAATGATATGTTATTAAAATTGTATTATTTAATGGGAAATAAACTATCTATTGTGAATATTATTAACAATATTATGAATTTCATATAACATTATCATTCATCTTACACATTATATGAGAACAAAATCAATTTTGTGGATAAAAGAAGTATTTTTAAATCAAAATAAAGTTTTACCGCCTTTTGATGGCGCACCCATTTTAAATCTTGTTTCGACACATTTATATGTTAAATATGAAAAATAAACGTCTTCTTTTGAAGTGGGACATAATTTTTTACTTTTGTTTAATTTTTTTTATTTTTCTGATATAATTAAAATTTAAATGAATATTGAAAAATACTGCATTTCAATTCAAAATTGCCTTTCCATTTAATTTATTTATAAAGTTAGATTATATTTTTAAGTGGTGTTAATGTGGAATTGGATTATATGTTTATAATTTATTCCAATTTTGTTCGTTTCAAGTAATTTCATCTTTAAATAGGAAATAAACACATGTCAATCTTTTTGGAAGTTATTTTTCTTAAAAACCCACTTTTTAGTTTCTACAACGAGAATTAATTTTTTGTTAATTACTGTAACTTATGTTTTTTAATTTTTAAAAATGGATTGAATATTTGGAATTAATGGTTAAATTGTGTAAATAGGTGCCTTTTACTTTTGGACATTATGAGTAGTACCTTCAGTAATTATTTTATATACCATGGTTAAAGGTTATATCTGTTAAATAAGGGTAAAAAATAATATTATAATAATATTATAATATACTAACTCATGACATAATCCTATTGGATCCGAAAATTCTAACCATGGGATTACATGGGTCGATTTTGGGACCCCAATGAATCACATGGATGTGAAAATGACACTATATAAGAATTAATTTAAAGTAAAGATAATTAAAACATAAACTTATATCATTTACAAAATCAATATTATTATGGGGTAATATAACTGATATCAATGTCAATAAATATTTATTAAAAATATAAAAATCATTAAAAAATCATGATTTTTTATTTATATTTTTGTGACATTAGATAAATATATTTATTTATGACACAATTATGATGCAGTGATTACCTTATTAATATATGATTCAAATAAAGGTTTTTATAAATATTAAACAAATTATCATTTGGCTATTTTGATGGCATTGACGAATTTTATGGATTATATTAGCATATTATTTTGGGTTCAATGGATTTTTTAGAAGTAAATAGGATGTTATGAATTTCAAAAAAATCCTAATATGAATAGTGTCCAAAATTGAAACAATACAAAACTGAAAACATAAAATAGTTTATTAAACAAAATTAAATTCATAAAAATATAAAATTAGTCCAAATATTTAATATAATTCAAAATGGGTCATAAATTACTTTTCATGGGACGTTTTACAGGATTTGGTAATTAAATTAACCCACAGTGAGTAAATAACATGATATCACCTTAAGATTAAAAATGGTAAAATAAGGGTAAAACCAAAAAGATATTGTTAAAAAATTATTCAAAAAATGTAAAACAACTATAGGATGATAGTTATTCAAACAAATTCATATTTTATTATACATAAATAAGTTTTGGCCCATTCTAAATAGAAATTCAATTTACAATAAATTAATATTTTTGATCATTATTAAAGTGTCCATATCCTCTGTTATAATAGGGCACCACCTCTCTATCCAATTATCTCTTTTTAAGATTTCATGCTCAGACACACCCAAAAATTTTCTCTTATAAACTTCCCTAGTTACATTCTAATGGTTATGTTATTCTAAAATGACCATCTCTAGTTCCCTAACTAAAAATTTAAAGGAGGCACGTTGTGGAAGAGGTAACATTTTCTACAATTATTTCAAATTTATTTCTTTTTCTACATAATATTCTTCAGTTTTTTCATTATAAATTAAATACATCAGTATCACTCATACAATAATATGTTATTAGAAATATGAAACAACCCTATTTCACCTTCTATCAATCCTACACAAAAAAATAAATCATTGCATGTGCGTACGTATAAATTACTATCTCCACGCCGTGGTGTAATTTGTTTTTCACCACAACCTTACCTGGATGGTTATAATGGTGTAAATAATAAATATATATTATTATTATGACATTATTATAATTATTAGATATTATACATTATCCACATCAATACCGTTCAAAAACTATGGGAACGATATCGTCGCTCGTCCGTACATAGGGCTTACCATCTCCATAACGTGATGAGATTCATTATCCATGATAACCATTATAGAATGATTATAATTTATATATAATAAATAAAATGAAATATGTGAAATAGTAATTTTATTGTATTTATGTATATATATATTTCATGTATTTACTTCCATTCAGTTTAATAAGGAAATGAAAACAGTGTTCACTGACTACCATCTACATGAACTGTGTATTCCATTTCAGTAATATATCTGTTATATATATATATAATAAATATATAACATATATATAAATCATGTTTTATATTTTTTAATTATTTATATCATTATCTGTGTAATCATATGAAGAATAACAAGTCTAAACATTTACAATAAATGAAATGAATATTACCCAAAACGTTGTTTTGACATGGAATTGAAAACTGAAAAGGTAATAAAGTTGTAAGTGAATCATATATGTAATCATAAATATTATTATGGTTCTTTTACAGGTTAATAATATCTTTAAAATCCTATACATGATTTTTGGACACATATGTATGAAATTTGACCTATGTTAAGTGATAATTTTGCAATCACATTTTTATCCGAGATTGTTTATACGTAAGTATTTTTTGAAAATATATTCATCATCCATGTCAAGTATTTATAAAAATTATTTCATAAAATTTTTACCATTATTATATATTTTTTAAAGTAATTTTTACCCAATTTTTAATTTTACTACATGGTTTGGAATGAATCTTTCTTTTGTTTACAATAAGAGTTACTTTTAGACTTTTATGGTGAAAGTACAAGGAGAATGTTTTTTATACTTTATGGAATGAATTATTTTTTACTTCTTCTTAATTAATTATTTCCATGAATAATCCTCTATATAATTTAAAGACTATTATCAAATAAATCCTTTATTTTTAAAATTTCATGACATTTTGAGAAAAGAATTCATTTTTTTAAGAAGAAAAGATATTTTGATGAAGAATTATTGTTGAGTGTTTTAACAAAATTATTTTCCATATAAGATGACCAAGGGTTATGTTTCTCTCTATATTATTACTTTTATTTGATTTGGTTTATGATTGAATTAATTTTTATGAATTTAATTTATCTTATATGGATTATGTTATGATGAAATGATCTTTAAGACTCCCATTTTATTTCATGGGTTATGCTATAATTAATGATTTATGTTTTTATTTAACCTATAAGAATGATTTCATTTTGAGATTGGGGGAGCCTTTATCCCCCTCCAATACATTGGGTAAAGATTTATATCTCATTAGATAGATTTGGAATGAACGAAAAGTAAATCTGATTCGGTAATATAGGACTAGAACCGCAAGTAAACATGGTTTAGTAATAGACTCCATCCACTAAGATGGTTTTCCTACAATGCCATGGATACTATGAAGATCATATTATGTGATTATTATTTTTCCACAATTAAATGATTTATGCCAATTCTATTCAATCATGGTTAGTGTTCTATTATTATCCATGCCTTATAGATTGCCAATATTTATATCATTGCTCAAGATTTTGATGTTTAAACTTTATGTTCATGTTTTTATGTTCAAATGTTTATTGTTTGTTTTATGTTCTCCATGTTTACCATTACTGAGCATTTTATCTCACCCTTTCTGTGTTTTATTTTTATTGGGATACAAATAATGGTTTTAGGTATGAAAACTAAAGGGGAATATCTTTATGGGAGATACCGAAGATCTAACACCATGATTAGACGATTATGTTTCGAGTTTCCAAAGACACTAAGAAAATATGGTATTTTGTAATTTTTTTGTCATGTACTAGGTATTCCTCAAAAGTAATGTAATTTCCATGTACATCATGATTGGGTCACTATAGTTGGCATTCGAGTGAACGTTTAGTCAACCTTCAGAAACTAGGATGTGTAAAATTTAGTGAGATCCGTAGAGATATTTCTAAGGTATGTCTAAGGATGTAACAAATGTCAAGTAAAACTATAGGTTACTATCCATGAATTATAGTAAAAGTCATGAATATCCTATTATTAAACCTATGATGTTAGATATTTAGTGTACTCCCCCTTAATTGCGATGTATTCCAAGTATGGTTTTTTCCTCTAAAAATATTCTTTTTGGGTTTTAGAAAATGGCCAGAAACAAGATGATTCATGTCAATGGAGAATATTATGGAAAATGGATTTATATTCTCAATAGGAAACCAAGTGAAAAGGGAGTTAGATGGAGAAACACCATTATTATGCCTAATCATCAGTCTCATAATATGATCAATAATCTCGACTTTGGTGAATTTTCTAAAGAAGCTAATAGGAGAATGATGTAATTTCATGATGATCATTGATGAACGAATGTTAAATTTTCATCATTCAAATCATGTGGGAATAGAAATTAAGTAGAATGATTCAAAAGAACTGCAAATATTCTTTGGGCGTGAAAAAGAATGACACAAAGACAATAATTTCAGAGGAAAAGGTTCCATTAACACGATGGACCTAGATCATGGGCTTATTAACACATCAACAATGGACAAATTCTTTATATGTGGAATGTATGGGCATTATGAAAATCAATTCCCCAAGGGAAACCTTTTGAAGAGAATAATCATGGTCATATGGGTAGTACTAATGCTGATTATGATGAAGAGACCACAAATGATATTTGAGATGAAATAAGTGTTGAAGAACAAAATGATGAAGCACAGCCAATGGCTTAAGATGGTAGTGGAATGATTGCATGTTTATCAAGAGTAATGATGTATAACTAATTTATTGGTATAACAAAAGAAAGAAACATGTAAGGATTGTTAAAATATAGTTTTTTATTAATCATTTGAATGTACATGTTGAATGGTACCATTTACCTTGAAAGGTTATGTAGATATTTTTTGAAAGCACATGATATGCACAAAATTATGGGATTAAGAGATAATAAGTTTGATAGTAATAATGAGCTCATGAATGGTATAAGGATAAAGTTATTTCATGGTTTGAGTATAAATAATTTTTTGGATTTTGGTATGTGGAAAGTATTAAATTTTGATGACATTCATGTTTTCACTAAGGATCAATGGTAATTCATGTCTCAAATGAATACATGATTAATGTATTAAAATGTTTGGAATGTGAACAAAAAGATATATCTTGTGATATTTGGGGATAAATGATGGTATTCAGATGTTTTTATCTGAAATTCCATGTAATTTTTTTCTTTGTACTGTGAGATTGGATGGAAGTATCATGGATATGCATTAAGGTTGGATTGGATTAAGATGGACATCAGATAGTATTGATTAAGGATAGAACTTTTTTTCTTTTATTTCTGAAATATTATAATGGTATTGTTTCAGAAAAATACAACCCACAGGATGGATGGACACCAGTCGTGTCGAACAAGGCTGTTGGAATTGAAACAACAACTGAAGTTTGATTGGCCTTTATCTCATACCACTGGCCTACAAGAAGTTCCTGGTTAGTAGAAATTAGTTTTATTTTATTAATTGGTATGATATACGATGAATAATTCCATTTTTGGAACCATATATGATTAATCTCATCATAGATGGAATTATGTATATTTGATTACCTATTCTATAATATTTGTTAAGAGACATGGAATGACCAATCATTCTATCACATGATCTTCTAACACTTGAAGAATGAATAGTTCAACATTATTTATTTGAATAAAAGATGAAGCTTAAATTGTTCAAGGCATGACCAATGACCTGATTTTACTATAATCAAGTTATTATTTCTTATCATGTACATAAAAATTAAGAAATGGATATTGAAACAAAAAATGTAATCCAATAATTTAATATCTGATTAATCAGATGATCCATTAAATCATTATATATTTATGGATTTTTAGTAGTTAACATTCTCCAAACCTTATTCTCTATCATTATCCATCAGAACATAGTGGTTATATTTCTCTTCCATATTCATGTTTTCAATTTCCACCTATGTTCTCCTATGAGTAATCCCAGTGATGAGTTACATGGGTTAACCATTATGTTTCTAAAATTATTTTATAAAATTATGTTTTAGTATTCCTTTTTTATGATGTGGGTTTCCATGAATGAAACTATCAAGTAGAAAACCATTTATAACCCCGACTAATTTGAATTGTGAAATACATTTTAAGAGGGGTAGAATGTAACACCAGAAGATATTATGAGATATATTATTTTAAATTTCATTAATTACTTATGTTGTACGCAAAACCAAGATTATCTTGTGATATACGCAACACTGTATTATCTTGCAGTATACACAACAATATTCTTGACCTGTGTTGCACACAATTTCAAGTTATTTTGATAGAATTAATTTAACGCAAAATAGATTTTAGATTTTGTTCAATTTATAAATTAACAATGTTTTGATTATGTTATGCATAATACCAAAGGAAGAATTCACTACACGCAACACTTAATTGTCTTGCGTTACACACAAGAGTGGCCTTCCCAAATAGCTTGCATTGTACGTGATATCGAGTTTCACTAAACAATGATATATTATTAAAAAATTATTATTTAAGGATATATAAAATAGCTATAATTAATAGTATTAACAACATTATGAATTTTCTATAACAATATCATTCATCTTACACATGAAATGAGAACAAAATCCATTTTTTCAGATAAAAGTCGTATGTTAAAAAATATAGTTTTACCGCCTTTTGACAGAAAACCCATTTTCAATCTAGTTTTTGAAACTTTTAAAAGTTCAATATGAAAAAATAAACTTCTAATTTGGAAGCAGGACATAAAAATTTACATTTTTTGATTTTTTGGTATTTTTCTGATAAAATTCAATTTTTATTGAATAGTGAAAAATACAAAATTTTAATTCAAAACTTTCTTTTAATCTAATTTATTTATATAGTTAGATTATATTTTTAATTTGTTTTAAAGTGTAATGGGATTATATTTTTATCATTTAATCCTATATTGTTCAACTGAAAATTTTCACATTTAAATTGGACATAAACACATTTCAACCTCTTGATAGTTATTATTTCTTAATAACATGCATTTTTGTTTGGAAATGAGTGTTAATTTTAAAATAATTACTACAACTTCTCTGTTTTGAATTTGAAAAAATATATTGTATATTTAGATTCATAAGGTTAAAATTTTGTAAATAGTTTTTTTTATTTTTGGACATTATGAATATTATCTTGGGTAATTATTTTATTTACCATTGCTAAAGGGTAAATCCGGTAAATAAATGTAAAAAATAATATTAAAATATTCTAACACAGGCCCTAATCCTATTAGACTAGATATGTCTGTTAATTGGAATCCATGGGTCGATTTGGGGACCCCATGGATTCACTTGGAAATTAAAATGACACTTCATAAGAAATAATTTAACATAAATAAAATTAAAACCTAATCATATATCTTTTAATAAATTGATATTAATATGAGGGTATATAATGGTTATAAATGTCTATAAATATTAATTAGAAAGAGAAAATTATTTCCTACATCATGGTATTTTATTTTTATTATTTATACATTAGATAAATATATTTATTTATTAAAAAATTATTAAGTTGTGATTGCCTCCTTAACGATTGATTCAAAACAAAAAAAATTATAAATATTAAAAAAATTATAAATTGGTTATTTTGATGTCATCGAAGAATTTTAAGGATCATATTTGAATATTAACTTTGTGTTAATTCTTTATTCTTGAATTAATCAGGTTGTTATATATTTTTAAAATAGTCAAATATGAATAGTGTCGAAAATTGACACAATTCATAACTTATGACATAAAATAATTTATCAATTGATATTAAATTCATAAAAATTTAATATTTTCCCAAATGGTTAATATAAGCCCCAATTGGTCATATATATCTTTTTTTTGGGTCTTTTTACATGATCTAGTAATTAAATTAAATCATAATGTGTAAATAAGATGATATCACAAAAAGATTTAAAAGTGTAAAATATGGGTAAAACCAAAAATATAATGGTAAAAAAATATTAAAAACTTGTCAAAAAATTAATGGATTATGGTTATTATAACGAAAATAATAATATATAATAATTATATATGTTTTGGAAAATATTAAGTTGAAATTAAATTTATTATAAATTAATATTTTTGAACATTCTTAAAGTGCTCCTCTCCTCTCTTATAAAATGGAACATCCACCCTCTTATATTCACTACGTTTTAGGCTTTTATGCTCGGCCAAACACTACCAATTTCTCTACTAAATGTTCCTAGACACATTATAGAGGTTCTTTTCTTCTCAAAAGTCAATCTATAGTGCCCTAAGTAGAAATTGAAAGGATGCGCATCAAGGAAGTGGTAATCTCTTCAACCGATTTTTAAAATTTATTTCATCTTCTACTTCAACTTATTTAGTTATTTAATTATAAAGTAATAACATTAGTATCAATCATATACTAATATGTTATTATAAATATGAAACGATCCTATTTCACCTTCTATCCATCCTATGAAAAATGAAATCATCGCGCATGTATACGTATAGAATACTGTCTACACAATGTGGTGTAATCAGTTATTCACCACCACATTCCTTGTATGGTTATAATGGGGTAAATAATAAAAATATATGATTATTATTAAATTATTCTAATTCTGAGATATTATAAACCATCCACATCAATACAATTCAAAAACTATTGGAATGATATCATCGCTCGTGCGTATATACACCTTATCATCTCCACGATGCGGTGAAATTCAATCTCCATGTTAACCATCTAAGAATGATTATATAGAATATATAATAAATAATCCTAAAATATATTACATAATAATCGTACTGGATTTATTTTTATATATATTTTTCATTTACTTACTTCAAATATATTTAATAAAGAAACAAAAATAGCGTTCATGCATACGTACGACCTACAGTCTCCATGAACAGTGTCTTCCATTTCATATATATATATATATAAATACATATATATTAATATATTGAATATATACAATATAAATAAATCATGTTTTACATTATAAAAGTATTAAAATCATGATCAATGTAATAAAATAAAGAATAACATGTCCAAACATGTACACTTAATGAAACGATTATTACCCAAAACGTTACATTAACATGGAATTAAAAAATGTACAGGTAATATAATTTTGTATGTGAAAAATATATGATATCATAATTATTTTTATTGTAATGTTACAAATTAATAATATTTTTAAACTCACCATACAAGAGTATTATACACATACAGAAAAATTGGACATATTGTAAGGGATAATGTTTCAATCTCATTTTTATCCGATATTGTTTATACGTAAGTATTTTATGGGGATATATTCATCATCCTTTCCCATGTTTGATAAAAATATTTTCATAAAATGTTTAACATTATTCTATATATTTTAAAATTCATTTTTACCCATTTTTATTTTTTCTACATGGTATGGAAGGAATCATTCTTTTTATTACCATATGTGGTACTTTTTTACTATTCCGTTAAAAGTACGAGGAGAATATTTTTTAACTTGTAAAGCATGAACGGATATTTAAGTCTTCTTGAAACATTATTTCAATGAATATTACACTATAATATTTCATGTATGATTTCAACTAAATTATTTTATTTCAAATTTTCATGAGATATTTAGAAAATAAATTGTTTCTGAAGAAGAAAGGATATTTTTCTCAAGATTTAATTTCAAGTGTTTTATCAAAATTATATTCCATCTAATATGACATATGGTAATGTTTCAATCCCTACTATTACTTTTATTTGATTTTTTATGATGGAATTATTTTATATGAATTCCATTTATCTTATTTGTATTATGTAATGGTCATATGATGTTTAAGAATCCCATTATATTTCAAAAGTTATGCTATGATAAATGATTTATGATTTTGTGACACATATAAGAATGATTTGATTATTAGATGGGAGGGGGGATATATCTCCCTCAAATTCAATGGGTAACAATTTTTTTCTCATCAGATATGCATGGCTTGAATGTAAAGTAAATCTGGTTCAGTAATATAGGGCTGGAACGACATGTAAAAACAGTTCTATAATGGACTTCGTCCATTATGATGGTCTTGGCAGTAATGCCTTGGCAACATTAGATATCATATAATGTGATTATTATTTTTCCACAATTACATACATTATTCCAATTTTATTATTTCATGGTTAATGTTATTTTAGGATCCATTCCATACATACTACCAAGATTTATATCATTGATCATGATTTTGATATTAAAACATTATGTTCGTGTTTTTATTTTCAAATTTTTATGGTTTGTTTTATGTTCTTCATGTTCACACTTACTAAGTATTTGAGCTCACCCTGTCCATGTATTATTTTACCTATTATATAAATAAAGGTTTTAGGTTGAAAAAATAGGAAGATCATTATGGGAGATGTTGAAGATCATTCACAATGATTAGAAGATTATGTTCTGAGTTTCTAAAGACACTAAATAAATACAGTTTTTGGGAATTTGTTTATGTCTTTTATTAATTATTCCACAAAAGTAATGTAATTTTTATGTACATCATGATTGGGTCTCTAAAGTGTTTACCCTACGTACAAGATGTTTTAGTAATAAATTTCTCTTCAGTGGTTCCCATTTTGGGCACCCAATGTCTAAGGACTCTGGTTGTGTAATTCTACATGGACTTGTCCATTGACACTACTACCTTGTCCATGTCCAATATCCACACAACATGGGTTCACTAGAGGAAATGTAACCCCAGTAATCAATGGAAATACATGATATATCATCTTTCCTGAATGGGAAGAAAACACAATGTGCGAACTTATACCACACAATATGTGATTGGAAATCCTAATCGGAATTTCCCTATGAGCCGTCGGAATGACCAAGTTTTTCCATAAAACTTATAGATCAATTCCACGAGGTTTTTAATACTCATAATAGGGATATAAAACCATAAAAACACAAAAATATTGTTTTCAAGACTTAAATAAAGAGTCCACCTACCTCAGGGTGAATTAAGAAAGCATCGGATGCAAATGCTAGATCTGAAACCACTGCACCACAATTCAAGAGTGCTTGTTCTCTAGATCAAAGATTGTGGAAACCACTTCCCCTTGGATTAGACATGTGTTTTAAATTTATAATAGGGTTATATTTTGTACTCCTCTCTTCTATACATCCACTATTGGGCGGGGGAGGAGTTAAATATATTTAATTATTATTAAATGAATTAACCTATTTTTAAGACCCTACACACAAATATTCTATAACATGGAATGCAACACTTAAAACTTTTATGTCACGTATAAGAGAAACACCACAATTCAAACTCAACCATGACCTTATATATGTAATATACATCTCTGATAAAAATTTATTAAAAATATCAAAATAATTCTATGTATATGATGTAATATATTTATTATTTTTACTATAAATTTATTATGGCTCTCAGAGCCCAAGAATTCCTTGTCGACTTAGTGCTAAGATGTAGAAATACTCAAAGAACGTCTCCAATGTTTTACAGAAAAATACCTTATTCACTACATATAACCACATAGGAATCTTCATATTCTTTCGAAAAACACGAAATACCATTGGGAAACTCTATTATATTTCATGTTGTGGGCTCATATCACCATAATATGATGATTCCATCAATAAATTTTGATAGATGTACTATAGTTAGAACATACTTATAATCAAACCCAAATGTAAGATTTCTATATAATGACTACTATGAAATAATAAACTAATATTTGTAACCTTTAAAATTCTATTTCTTTAGGTAACATGACTTATATATATTGAATTTCAAGGAACTATTTTCTATTCCTCTGAATATGATGGTGTCAAATTCTATGATATTCATCCTCTTAGTATCCTAGATTTGGATTAAGGGATCCCTATACCTGAAATCATTTATGTGAAACTCTACCTGGTGATATCTCACACAAACAAGGACATCTACCCATTTTTAGAAACTATTTATATGGAGTGGTGAATAAAAAACTTATTTCAACTATTATAGTGACTTATCAATCACTAGAAACTCCTAAACTCGGTTATCAAGTGACCCAAGTTGGTTCCCACTATGAATACACTACATTGTTACTGAATCTATGTCTATATAAAAAAGACTTGTATGGATTGGAAAATAAGGGGAGTATTCCACTAATTAGTTAGAGGATGGGATGGATATGTCAATTGAGTTGGATAACTACACACATACAACATTATTGCCTCACAAATCCCAATAAATCTATGACATCCCCATTACCCTAATGGAGGGGTGATTTTCTTATATATTGTTGATCCTATAAGATATTTTCCACCAAATAATGGAAAACCACCTCATATACCAAAAATTTGAGGATAATATCTTGGATTTAAATATGTTATAATATCATTGGGACCTTATTTATTTCTCTATGGGTTGGGTAAAAAGATCAAAACATCACTAAAGGTTCCTAAATATGATTTACTCCACATTTCATAATCCCTTATAAAATTAGTCATTGAATCCCCATAAAAAACATGCATCCCTTGATAGAGTTAACTTTCAGAACTACACATCTTATCATTATCGATACAGTAGATCCCTAAGGTATAGAATCCTAACTATCATTACCCCATTAGGGGCTACATGACAGAACAAATGTGTAACAATTGACTAATATAACAATTTCATCTCATCCAAAATATGTAAAGGAACCACAAGTGGAGGGGGTGGAACGTAATTATGCTCATAATCCCAACATCCCATGATTATAGGGAATCATCTAATAAAATTAATGCAAATCCTCCTATCACAAAAAAGATCTATGTGGACTGATTTTATTAAAAATAATATCTACCCCTAGTCTACACATGAGTAAAAATACAATATTTGGAATATTTTGTTGTATCTAAAATCAAATCCATCTGGGGGAAACCGTTTCCCGCATGGCAGATATAATTTCTACCATGATCTCCAGTCATGGATAACTAAACTCATAGTGGGACAAAATAAAGTATTGGATGATTCAAGAAAACCCTAACATATTAGGTTTGTTTATTTTTATATTAAATTACTTCCTTATTTTTTGAAAATCCTCCACAGGTGTTGAAATTGTGGATTTCTTTCCAAAATTATCCATAACAATTAATTTTGTGGGGGGTGAGGATCACTACTGTCTTCCTTAAGGAAATCAATTTTATCTAGATTATGCAGTAGTTTCAAAAAACCAGTATCACCCCTATTAATAAATACATGAAACCCACCCCAAGTAATAAGATCGTGATCAATTAGTGTGGTCAAATATTCCATCATTATAAATAGTCATAAAACTAAACCGTGGGAACATGTAATGAAAGAAGATCAACCCCATAATAGTCACATTTGAAATCTCTTAATAATAGAAATAGTCAAAAGTAAGTCCATGAATTTATATAAGAATTATATATTGGTATAATAGATTGAATATTTTACTAATAGTGTGACAAAATTATCCTTATAACTTGAGATTCTTTATCAAACATTGAAATTGTCAATGTAATTGATGAAATAGAGAAATACTAGAATTTTGTGTCAAAAAATAATGAAATGATACCCTAAGTTTAAGGTTACCCTGATGTGTAGGTTGATGCTTATTGAACCATACCAAAAAAATATGAAAATGAATAATTTTCACACCGTTGAAATAATTTTGATTGATATACAGGGAAAAGAGTTCTTAAATCAATCAATCCAACAAGAATGTCCATAGTTTCCTCTGTGGATATGAGATTGGAATAGTGTGAGGATGAGAAATTCAATATTACATTGATCAATGTTGAAAATTTATGGGTAAATATTCCCACTTGGAATGACATCCAACTTGATGTCAACACACATCCTCTATCTAATCAGGAGGCAATAAATTAGCTCACTATACAAAAAATCAGAACATTAAGTTATCATGTGTTCTAGACAAACCCTAAATGTAAATATACGAATTGAAGGAGAAAATTAACTTACATCATTATAATAATTCAGCTCACGTATCATGATAATATCAACATATTATTATGGAAAGAAAAACGGTAAAAAAATTAGTTTGGAGACCACTCTCAACTTCTTGCATAACCAATTTAGAGGTGGTGGTTGAGAGTGTGGTAACTCTATAACTCCTCAACACCATTGATTATCATATAAATTTAATGTATTCTATAAAAGGATGGTCTTCCAAATAAAATAACAATAGTAACACATATATATAATGGGTGGATGGAACATTCCCTTAATGAGTTTTAGGAAGACTATAATCTAGATGTTCGATGAAATGGGATATCTGGAGTAGCATCTCACACACAATGTTTCCTATGTGGCCCCATTACAAGCCCATGAGATCAAAATGATATATGGATAATGAAAATAATTTTATAATCTCTAATGTGGAAGATTTTTTTTCTATAGTATAATCTCTTTCATGTATGTCTTTAGATGGGGACATTCACTCTAAATCACACAATCACACATGATCCTTGCAATGAAAATAATCATTGTTGACCACATTAACTGGTTTTTTAAAATAATAGTCTCTAAAATTATATTTAATTTTAATGGTTTAACCTATTTCTATAGTATAATTAACCATAAAGTTATTTTAGTGGATGTTTATATAATGAATATCAATAATGTGTTGTAATGTGTATTGATCTCAATGAAATATTGTATACAATTCCGAAAATTTATAGAAATGAAATAGCAGATAAAGGATGCTCTTTGGTAAAATAGGGAAAATATATACTCACTCACAAAACCGAATAGAATAAAACCGGATAGGAAAATACCACCAGTGTATAATTGCCAAAAACTTAATAAGAACACTATTTTTGATATCAAATATATGATGCAACTAAAATGTCACACAAACCAAGAAATATTATAATTTAAATATGCCTATTATAACAGAGAAATTAAATTTTAGGGTATAAATATTATTAAATTACTTCTGAAAAATATATAAATTTCCAACACAATATAAATTTATTGAAAATAATTTAATAAAAAAAGAACTCATCTTTTAATAAATATATTTTATTCTAAAAAATTGTTTCCTTTAAAAAAAATTAAATTACCTTTTTCAATTAAATATAATAAATAGTTTTATGATATTATATAAGTATTATTTAGTAAAATAACAATAATTTTATAAATTAGTATATTAAAATAATGTTATTGTAAAATTTATGGACTTTATATTTTTCTATTATTCATTAAATAGTGGAAATAATTTTTTGAAATATTATCATGTAGTTAAAAAAATTATTTAAATGTTCTATTTTATTTAATATTAAATATGGTAAATTTAATTAATATAAATTTAATAAATAAAAATTGACTAATAAATTTTCATTACATGGGTAAAATATTATTATTATGAATATTTTTTTTTGCATAAATTTTATACATTTTAATTAATTAAAAAAACACTAGTAAAGTAAGATTTAAATGAAATTAATATACTATACATCAATTAATATGGATATAAATTAATATAATGATGATTTCTAGAAATATAGTTAATATAAATCCATTAATTTCTTGAAAAATGATTTATTGATTAAAAAATTGTCAACATGTTTTGATTGTTTAATATTAAAATGAATTTCTCAACTTTTATGATTATAATGTGATATAATTTACAAAATGTTCTTAATTAATAAAATCAATAATAATTTAAATATTAAACAAAATTTTTGGTCCTAATTAATAGAAAAAAATAAAAAATACTCTCTCTTGTGAAAAAATAAAATGGTAAATGTGAGTAAACATAGATGATATTGAAAAACATGTTTACAATAATTTTATTATTTAATGGTGGATATGTGACTCAACCATATCACCCAAAAAATCAATTATATAAAAAATTCGTCATGTTGGCTTATGAGTGATGTCCTTTTATTCAATTGTTATGTTATTTAAAAAATTCCACACATCCTCAATTATAAATTAGAAATACGTCTCCGAACATATTAACACCTCTAAAGTAATTTATATCGATTAAACCCCATCAAATTCTCTCTAAAACATATTTATCCTAATTTTTGAACTTCTTTTCTCACTAAATTACCAACCACATGGTCCTTAATAACTGATCAATATGTGGTTCATCAAATCATTTTTAATTTCCCTCATTGAGACACTTATTTTTTTAATTCATCAATTTCCACCATCAATTAACTATTAATATTTAAAATATAACAATAGAATTATATATAAATTGATTTTATTTAATTAGGTTTATGAAATAATATTTATTCAAACCCTCTTCTATAAAATTGGAAATGAAACAATCGTGTGTGTATATGGGAGACATCCGCCACATGAAGCAATGTGATTCATTTTCCTTCATTGGCTCTCATGTAAATTAATGATAAGTGATAATATATATATATATATATATAATCCTTGATTATTAATCATTATATAAATTTTATATATCATATACCTTCATTCCTTAGAATCCATTTTAAAATGGAAACGTCGTTCGTGTGTATGGTGAACTACCACCTCGTTAAGTGCTGGGATTCATTTGTTTAATACCAACTCACATCAATGTAATATATAAGTTTATATAAAGAAATAAAATTATATTTGTGATATTATTAAAATAATATAATGATAATATAACACCTACCATATTTCCATCATGATCATTGAGAAATGGAAACATTACTCAGGCGTATGTATCCCTACGATATCCATGATTGTAACACAGTTAATATTTCATAACCATATTTCAATTTTGGTTTTAATAGAATATTGAATTTAAAAAATTAATATTTATTTCATTATTATTAGACATGTTATGTTACATTGTTCCCTTCAACCATGGTCAATAAAATGATACCATTTTTAATTTATGAACTCAACGCCCTCCAAACTCTTGACCTGGAAAAAACAAAGTATGAAATTAAATGTTAAAATTATATAAATGTAGTAAATGGACTATATACAAGGTCATAAACCATTAAAATTTTATTCAATTAAAATTAATTTATACATTAGTATTATACATGATATGTAGGACACAAAAAAATTTATTGACTCAAGGTAAAGGTTGTATCGTATAATTTTTACTTCTCTAAGATGTATGTCATATAAACTATTTATTTCTTCTGTGTAGTTTCTATAATGAAATTAAGACATTTAAAATCAATTTTATATTTATATTAATTTTATTTTATTTTTTATTTTATTTTATTTATTCCATAAATGTTTTGATTTAAAAGTTACCAAAATTTTAATATTGTAGGATTCAATGTCATTTTAGTAAATCTTCTTTTTTTGTTGATTTTCCATTTAATGAATATTTTTCACCATTTTCAAATAAATTTTTTTTCATTCTATTATAATTTTTTTATTGAGGAAATATTAATGAAATATTAGCATTTTACAATCTTTATTACTTAATATTATTGAGAAAATAATTTTTAGAATATGTAAATTTATTTCTCTTTTTAATCTAAAATTAGTTTCATTCTAAATAAATATTTTCCTTAATTTTTTTTATTATTTATAATTTTCTCTATTTATTTATTAAATATATTTATTTAATTTAAAAATATTATATTTTATCATTCTAATGTTCATTTATCATTTTACTTTTTTTATTTTTACAGACAAAATTGAATTGATTTTTTCTTTTGTCTTATACCTAATGTACATAGTATTCATGAAATCATAACCACACAACTCAGTGAATCATAATTTAAAAAATTACATGGATTTTCTCCTGAAATTTATATTCTATAATATATTGGAGATTTTTATTATTTTATAAAATTTATATCTACTTGGAAGGGTATTTTTCTGAATAAATATTCTATGTAATCTTTTATAATCTTTTTCATCCTGAATGGTAACATTTGATTATATGTATTACATTTAAATTATGTATATAATTATATCAAATATATAACAAATTCTAATTCATTAATTTAATGGGGATAAAAAATTCATTATATTAATATCTAAAATACCTTTACTACAAAATGTGTATTGATTATGACATGAGACAATTTTATGTAATGAATTTATTTCTATGGGTAATTATTATATTTATTCATTATGATGGATTTTTATTTTCTAGAATACATAATCATTTACCTTTTATGACTATTATAATTTGATAGAGGTCCAACTAATTCGATGAAGCATTAGTCTCATGGGGAACAATATATTGGGTTAAGAGTAAACCTAATCCATTATGTGGCTTTTTATACCATGTGATATTGTCTAGGTTGTTATCCCAGTGCCATTTTATCTCAAGTTATATTTTTTCTTCCACATTTCCCATGATTCACCTAAATTAATTTATCGTGTTCTTTATGTAATTATTATATACGACTACTCATGGTTCTTGAATTTTATGATATCATGGTATTCCTTTAAATAACACATTATGTTTCTATATCTTATTTATTCCCTTTTGGGAGTTTTAGGTCATGATTTTTATATATTATCTTAGATATCCTATGCAGTTTAAGAGAATAAAATGAATTTTTGATATATTTATAGAGAATAATTAGTGGATGTAATTATTTAGTTTTTTTATGTCTCATAAACCTAAAAATCCAAATTCACTAGGAAACATGACCATTTGTCTTATACATATTTGATATGTACCTTTAATAATAATGTGGTAATATTTGAAAATGGTTTTATTATTTATTATTGGTATCATGGAAACATATAGTTATTTGTTGGGAATATAAAAAGTGAAATATATTGAAAAAATTAAATATTAATATAAGGATAAAAAATGTAGAAAAATATCACGGAATTTTGGTGAATTTAAGTGTGAGTGATTCTAAGAATTTATATCCATGTCATGATACTAGTCATAGATATAGTTCTGGTGTTGCTATAACTAGGTTTACAAACTATGAATATGGTTCATTAGGTTTATACTTTATTATCAACTTCTATTCTAAAATAGTATATTCTACACACCATGGTTGAAACTTTCGAGGGTTATGTTTTGGGAATTAAAAAACACTTTATAAATAATTATGAAAGTCTTTAATGAATTTTTTATTTTAGAAAACATAATAAGAAATTATTCTACATTTAAACTAAATTGAAAAATAGATACTCATATGTCATAATATAAAAATCATATATATGTTATTCCTAGTAGGTTTATATATTTACCTCTCGAATGTGAATGCATCCTCATATTGTCTCATCTAATCATTTTAGTTAATAGTGAAAAATATGAGAAATTATGGTAATAAAAAATTTGATGGGAAATGTGATGATATCGCTAACATGGATCCTTACCTAATAGGAATAATTGATAGAATTATTTTGAACATTCCAAATGATCCATCTAGAATTATGACTAACAACAAAAATATTATTTGATTTATACACACAACAAAGAAAAAAATGATAGCATTTCTTCGATGTTATAGTGTTAAATTTGATATTCAAAAGAAGATTAAATTTCCTACACCTCAATAATATAAGTGTAGGAAAATGGAAATTCCATAAAGGAAATATAATATACATTATAAGTGGAGGAGGAGGCAAGAAAGTATCAAATTTACAAAGAAAACTGAATATTCTGGTTAACAATACTAATTATAATAATTTTCATCCAATGGAACTGATAATAGTAAAATGTTTTATAAGTAGGGAAATTTGGGATTATCTGAGTTAAGTCTATACATCACGTTTTAATTACTAAGGTACTATACAATAAAAATCATTGAATTGGAATGATTGATGTTCTGAGGTGTTATAACTCATTATTCATGTTGTTTAAGCATTTTAATCGTGATAATTATGGTTATAAGAATCATGAAACTTCTAAGGACTTTTATAAAGAAGTGTTCCTTTTAGGATTTTCCAAAATATGATAAATATAAGTAATTTAATTGATAGTTGATATATTTTTAACAATATATTTAGTATAATAGTATATGTTTGTGCGAAAATGTATCTTTGATATTCTATTGTTGTTAATTTAATTATAGTATATTAATATTATATGATTTTTTGGAAACTAATGAGTGGGATATAAATACATATATGTCAAAAAACATATTTGTTGAATAATTATATTTCTTGATGTGGTTCAACATTTTTTTGAGAGAATTATTTGATCCACATGAATTATTAATATAGTTATTATATTTTATTTCTATATTTTTATAAAAATGATAACACATAAGTCGAGTGACAAACCTTCTAATATAGAAAGGCCACAAGACATGAACCCACAATTGATGTTATATAATGGTGAAAAACATAAAATTGAACTAAATTATGTAATATTTAGAATGAAAATATCCTTAATTATTATTTTTATTGAGAAATTTAAAATTTTAATTTAGAAGTAATTTTTTTCTATCAATCCATATTGAATTTTTAGGATTTTGAGGTAATTAATGATATTATTAGAACTGTTTTTTCATATTAATGTATATTTAAACCTTGGGTCTAACTGTAAATTAATATGAAATATTTTCTCATACGAACAAAATTAAATTTATGAATGTTATGGTAGTTAGGATATATGGTTATGTAATTATTTAAGTTGAACATTTTCTTTAGAGATAAATATGATGTTTTATACATTTTGGATGATATCATACCATGTGGTAATAATTCATGAATATATTAATTTTTAATGGTAGGGGGAATATGATGTTTTCAATTTTTGGAAAGTTTGATCTATAAGAAATTTATTTCAGTTATTCAAGAAAGAAATATTCATCATGCATATACAATATCTACTAAAATACAAAGTATTTTTGTCAAAAATTATTAAAGGATGAAATTATACTATTATGAAGGTATATATAATTTATTGGCTCATTTATATGTTAAAATAATATTTATCTATTAGAATAGGACATTAAAATAAAAACATTTATTGAATTCTAAATAAATTAGTGGTTTCATATCTTTAAAAAATATAACATTTTGTCTTATATAGACCATCATACCAAATCCATGTTTTCACAGCCTAAAAAATGTAAAAATATACGTAAATCTAGTCATGATATTATATTTGTATATCTATTTCCCTATTTTAATCAGAGTTTTTTATTAACCATTTTTATGATTACGGTTTTAATTATTTATTAATGAAAAACCCTTAATTTCTGAGAACAAGTTCAAATTGCGGGGATTCAATTAATTTAATTGGAAAAGAATGTATCAAACTATTACTTTAAAATAAAACAATATATAATATCGTATAAAAAATCAAAACCTATCGTAAATAAACCCAGATATATTATTATTTAAATATACTTATTATTACCTTGCTGTTAAATTGGTAGTTATGAATAACATGAACTGATTTGTGAAATATATATAGAGACCCCCCTCATTATAGATTTATGTAAGAAAAATTTGTAAATAACAACACAACACATAATAATTATATTTTATTCTATAAAATATTTTCCTTATAAATAAATTTTAATGATTATTTATAGGGGTTAAAGTTTTTAATTTTTATAAAATGATTATTTTTTAGTCAACAATGAATATTAATAATTTTTCCAACATTGTAATTTAATTAAATTAAATAAATTAACTTAAAAATTGTATGATATTTTTTATTAATGTGAAATATGGAACATTTAATTTATAATAATCTAAATAATTTTATTTGAATCATCATCTTTTTTGATTTTTTTATATTTTTATTTTTATGATTAAAAAAAATTCAACAATATGTTTTTAAATGAATTTTTTTTCTCCATTTTAATTTGTAAATGTATGCCTCTTAAGGAATAATATAAATTTAATTAATATATTTTATGATTATTTATATTTATTTACCAAAATTTAATGATGATTTATAATTATAAAACTAATCTTAGATCATCAATTTCATGAATAAAATCATTTCCTTAAAAACTATTTTTCAAAAGATTTAGCGGGATTAATTTTATGTTGAATTATTCAACATATATAATTTAAATTTTAGATTTTCTATTCCATATCTAGAATTATAATAATTAATATTATTTAATTCTATATTCTTAATATGGTTTCAAATGAATATTAAAAACATTAAAAAGAACAAGTCGTTGTGGTGAAAGTAAATAATTTTAAAATTGAATAACCTTATATGTAAATCAAATAATATGTTTAATATTAAATAATTTTTTAATTTGGGGGATTTAGATCATCTATATCTACCATATATTCTATTTTTTGTTAATTTTGGAGTCTCTAGGATTGATAAACACTTTCAATTATGTAATAGTTTGGGATATTTACAAAAATATCATTCTTCCTCACTAACAAAAATGAACCACCTTCCATAAAATATTCACCATGATAAATCAATTTTTTCTCAAAAAGAATTTTTATATATCCCCAAACATCCTTATCCATATATTATAGTTTATTTTTATCCAAAAAGTACAACCATTGGTTTCATAGTATAATATTCATAGTATGTTCTTCAAAGAATATGTAACTGTCTTCACAAAGCTGCTATTTTTTTTCTTAATCTTTTTTAGTTGTAAATTACATAATAAATATTCCAATATAAGAACACAAATATATATTTTACACTAAAATTTAATTTTCATATTGTATAATATTTATCGCTATCCTCTCTAATCAAATGGATAATGAAATAATCACTCATGAGTTTGACAAACTACCGCCTCGTAAATCAATGTAATTAAAATTCCATCATGTTTTCTATTAATTATTCATGTTGATAGATATATTTTTTATATATTATAATCTTTAAAAATTAAAAATACATTTATTTTAACATATCATAAAACTTCTTACATTAATATCAATTTAAAAATGGTAGTATCATTCGTGTGTATAGTGAACTACAACATTATGAAACATTGTGATTATTATTATTTAAATCATCACACAGATATAACATATAATTGTATTTAAATAAATATTATGATTTTTAATTTGAAAATATAATTCAATAATGATAATATAAAACTTATATTATTTCCATCTTGATCATAAAAAAAATAGAAACGTTGCATATGCATTCATACCACCTAATATCTACATGATTATAATGTCGTTCAATTTAAATAACCATATTACATGATTTTTAAATTTTGTTAAACTATTAAAATTAATAATATTTAATTATTATAATTTTTGAGATAATGGAATAATTAACCCTTTGAACATGGTAAACACACTGACCCCATTATGAAATTGTATATTGAGAATCCCCAAAATAGCTAACGTAGATATAATTGAATAAGTAATTAAATTTTTATTCAAAAGAATTAAAATATATTGTATATTAAGAATGTGTTAAAACTATAATATGATTAAATAAAAAAATTAATTATTATAATAATATTATAAAGGGTATAAATGAAATACATGAAAAATTAGGACAAAAGATAATGGATTGTTTTTCTAATTTTTAATTCTAAGGGACATATTCCATATTCAATCCTTGTTTATTTAGTGGGGTTTATATACATCTAATTTGATTTTTTATATAATTATTCACTTTATATTAATGATATTTAATTTTATAATTTATGATATTTATTTAATGGGGGTTATAACTAAAATTTTATTTATGTACTTAGGGATTCTGCTTCAATCTCATTTTAATAATGATAATTTATACTTGAATTTACATTACGAGATATTACATTATCATTTTCTAATAAAAAAAATAATTATCCTTTCCTATTATTATTAATGAAATTTTCAAATAATAGTACCATTTTCCATTCTTGTGTATATAAAATTACTGAGAAAATGTTTGTAAGAAAAGAAAACATTATTTATTTCATATTTTGTAATTATTTTTTTCATTCATATTTATATTTTATTTTAAATGAATTCAATAATATTTTTTATATTTTTTAAAGAAATTATTTTAGAAACATATTATGTTTTTAAAAAATTAGTAAAATTGAATTTTAAGTCATTTTTTTACAAAATTAATATTTTTAGTTTTTAAAAATGTTTAAAAGTAATAATTTCTTTTAACATATATATCTTTTATGAAATATTACCACCTTCATGAGAACTTAATCATTTGAATCATATTTTATAAATTAGAATGGATTTTTTTGAATATATTTATTTAATAATTATTTTTAAAATTTTAATTTTTTAAAGTTGTTTCAATGTGATAAATTATATTTTCCTCTAGAAAAATTCCACATTATATTTTTTGGAATATTTTGACAATTATAATTTTCTTTGAAGATATTTATTAATTCTAAACTTTGTATGTATTTTTCTCACATATATACATATATTATTCTACCTTAATTTTATATGGTGTTACATTCATTATTTTCATCTCTCAAATGCGTTCATTATGAAAATTTCATTTTATATGTTATGAGACAGTAGTTTGTATCCCATTTAATTCAAAGTGTAGTTCTTATTATTATGTATTATGATTGATTTACTTTTGTATAAAACATAATCCCAAACCAAATTTCATGGGTTCATGTATATATTCCTAAAATTAAATTGGTAATGATTTTGTCTAATGAAGGGTAATATATGGGAATATGTAGTAAACCAAATCCATTATTGGACCTTTTCGACCAAGTGATATTTTTTGATATGTTTTCCTTGAGTCATGTTTATATCATATAATATGTTTTTCCAAATTTCTAATGCTCTTATAATATTATGAAACCATGTTATTTATGTTATGATTCAATTTGATAACTCATGAAGTTATATTTTATGATAGCATGTTATAAATTTGACTTAAAAGAAATGATTAATTTTTATGTTTGTTCACCTACTAGGATTTTTAACTCAAAAAATTATTTTAAGCATTCCTTGGGTTTTCATATTATATTTGAGGAGGTAAAATGAATTTATTGTATGATTATAGAGAACAAAAATAGTATGTCATGTTTTAGTTTCTATTTAATGTATCATTAATATCGTCTTTGGAAGATAGTTAGAATCATAATCATTGAGGTAGTACATGTTGTATATTCATGTTTAAAAAAATTCATAATATGTGAAAAACACATCAGATAGATTACAATGGGACACTCAAACATTTATATTGATAGTGGGATAACCCATATAATATTTGAAACACCTAGAACCTCTAGCTGAGTAAATGAAATAGAAAATTAACTATATTTTAAAAGAAAGGAGACACTAAGTGCACATAGAATATTTGTATTGGAAAAATAAAATATATTCCTTTCTAAATGATCACATTCCCAGATATTTTATTGTATACATTGAGAACAACCACCTCAATTTGTTATGTTCTATGATACTCAGTGTGGTCAACCTCAATGATCATCCTAATAATAACTTTATCATCATAGGTTGGGTCACACATTCTATGAATTTATTTACTCCAAAGACAACTTATAAAGAATATTTAACTCTTGAGAGGTGGAATTGAAAATATTTTTATGCTAATGACCCATGTATCTCCCACTCAACAATAAAACTAAATTTATTGGCTCGATGATCCAGATAGTCTTGAAAAACATTCTTTACAATTAGATGACCTAAAGGATAGTCAATCAAGGTCATGATATTCTCATAGGAATGTAAATTGACCCAATAAGGAACTCATGCCTTCTATTTCATCCCAATGTATGATTTCGAACATATCATTCATAGAAAAACATAATCATTAGATGTTTAATGGTACATTTAAAATGGATCCTCATCAAACATCTAAACTGGACCTAATTGTTGAAAGTTTATTACATTCATCATATATGATACATGAACCTCTCCACCAAATAGAAAATTCATCATCTTAAGGGATACTATTTAAAAATGTTAATTTTATCATTATATTGGGGCCCTTTACTATTGGAGAATAAAAATATAAAACTATGTACCTCGTACCTATCATTTGAGTTGATGGTACTGTCTATAGAATACAAGGAAATAGGGGAGGACATAGTCATGGATTAACACTATATTAGAACAACATACTTAATTAATATAGTTATTCACCTCATAAATAAGTAATAGCACATAAAAATTTAAAAAGGGGAATCAATATATCATCAAATCATTAAATATTTTTGTAAAACCAATTTATTTATGGTAGATTAATTAGGGTGAAACTCTTTAATCATCTCAAATGAGTGGGTAGACTAGCTCAACCAAATCATTTACTTTTAGGAATGCATTAATGTACTATTAAAAAACTAACTCTATTTACCTTGTGAGAAAGACCCCCTTTGATAGATACTTTGGAGGAACCCCATAATAGTATGTGCCAACCTCTAGTGTAAAATTATGGCATATTGTAATATCACTATGATCTGTTGACTATTATATTAACCATATAACCTCTTCATTATCCAAATGGGCTCATAGAGGTACGTGTTATGTCCCTAAAAATATATATTTTTATATATATTATTCACAAAAACTAAGGATTATCGACTAGAAATATGTTATTTACAATTTCATACAACCATTTTCATAATTGAACAGATCAAGAAGATGTTAATTGAGGGAATATGATGACCATATACATTTTATGGATGATTAAAAATGTTGAAATTCGATGATTTATAATTGTTAATGGTTTTTGGATTAATATTGTCTCATTTTGAAGTATCTACCATTTTGGATATATTTAAAATGAAATATCACACATCAAGAAGACCATTTAAGGGTATTAAAAGGGATAGAAAAATACACTTGGAAGATCAATCTTATTTCCAAATTTAGGTAAAATATATCTATTTCTATGTTCATGTTTTTCTACAATTGAATAACATATAGTTCCCATATTGGAAGATCCTAAATATATATCAACAAGATATTTACATGGATAATACATATATGAAAATAGTACCCCATAAAAGGAATAGTTTCAATAGTGTGTGGTGATAGAATATGAATTAAATCATGTGAATCCTAGTATGTTGATTATGTTTTAAACAAATAGTGGGTAATGGAATAGATAATAGATTGAGAATTTTTGGTGGCCACTCCTATGGATTTGGGAGAATCCTAGAAATCCCCTAGAGAATTTATGGAATTTATAGTGAATTTCTCATCAACATAATAGAAACCCCATTAGATCATGTCCAGATAATAGAATCTATCAGTAGAGAAATCAATTCCCTATATAAGTATATTTTTGTTTGATAACCATATAGAATACAAAATATCCTTTTATCATTGTAAATGGTTTAATTTTACAATATAATGTATCATTCATTTTGGGATGTCAATGATTCATTTGTTGCGTCCATTTCCCTCACCATGGAAAAAATGTTCCAAAATTTTACACAATTCTAGAGGGTACATCCATTGAAACAGTGATATAAATTAAATTGGCTGAACTCAGAGGCTTCACTATAAAATATAATGGAGGCATATAGATCATAATATATGTTCTAAAATATAAAAATATTGGAATATAGGAGGAAGTACATCCCATTTTTCTAAGTTTCACTATGCCCTAGTTGAGAAATAGTTTTATATATCATTATTGATATTTTATATTTAAGTATTTAATATGAACTAAAATATAATTCATATAATTTAAACATTTATGGATACCCATAACATAGGATAACATATAAACATTTTATCAAAAAAGTATATAGAAAAATAAAACTATCACATACTTTTAATGGAGAATCCAAAAGTGACAAGATCGTCAAATATAGATTCATCTGATAGTTGAAATACCTATGATGGTTTTCAAAACTTTTATCGAAAATGAAAATGAATGAGTAAATTATGGCTTTATAGAAATCATGGCGATTAATTTATATTAAACATGGAAAATTTCTCAATTTCTTTCATGAAACTCTAAATAGATTCATCCATATTATTTCTCGTTGTTTTCAATATGGTTGAAACTTTTGGGAATAATTAAACAATGATTCCCCTAGAAGATTAGTATTTAACTGTATTCATGAAAACTCAACGGTTATTCTAAATATAGGCAATGCCTATTGTTTTGATGAATATTTGTACCACATAAATTTAAAAATATATTATATCATCGTGAAATTCATGGGATGGATCATGGAATGTTATATAGAAGAAAAACTGGTAAGTCCCTTCTATGTTGTAATCATCTCTTAAAAATTATAATATTATTTTGTAAATTATAGTATCAAAAAATGAAATTTAATCTTATAATGTATACCTTAGGATAAAAAACAATTAAATTCATTTTATTTATGATATGACATTGGGACGTTGAGGTTGAACCCAAACTAAATAGTGTGATCTTAATGATTCCACATTCCAGAAACATTAATGTATTGAGTGGGATTCAAGAGAATATTTATTAAATTAGTAATTTTTTTACCAATATGGCTCAAATATTCCTCCCATTAATGATTTTAATGATTTAGGTTGTGTCACATTATTAGTGACCCTAGTTTGACGTTTATGGATATGAAATTATTATTAATTTGGGTGGAACATGAGCAATGAGAAAATATCATTGGTATAAATCATAGAATTGTAGATAATATAAAAGTATAGAAATTAATTTATATGTTATCCATCGATCATTGAAAATTACATCATAGACGAAAAAGTATTTAACTGAACTGGGTTGAGTCCTCATTTTGGCTATGTATTACTCAACCAGGTTTACTTCCCATTTTAAATATGTATTATTAAACAGAAACCCTTTCTTGTTCAGGCCCTATCTATCCCATGTGATATAAATAATTACCTAATACATTTTATGGATATGTTGGTTCCACCCATATAATAATGAAAACAAAACATATTGTTACAGAAATAACATAAATCATTCAGTATACCATAGAAAAATTGGTTTTATAAACATCATTCCATCATAACATAATCCATGAAGAATAAATGGATTTCATAAATATCATTCCATCATAAACATAATAAATTCATATGAATAACAAGGGTAATATACTGGAAAAAAAATTTCCCCATTAAAAAATATATTACATGAAATTAATTAATATTATATGGAAAATGATTTTGATAGAACACTTGATAATTCATTGTGAATATATCCTTTTTTATTCTAAAATTATTTCCTTTCTTAAAATTACACACAATTTAAAAAAAATATCATTGAAAATAACCAAGTAATATTGTAATGGAATGTTCATGGAAATTAGTCAATATGAATGTGTAAAATTCCATTCATGTTGTAAATGATAAAAGAAAACATTCTTCTTGTACTTTCTTTAGAAAATTCAAAAAGTACCTCGTCTGGAAATAGATTAAAATATTACTTTCAACCCCTATATTACAAAGTTAAAAATGGGTAAAATGAATTTGAATATAAAAATAATAATATTAAAACATTTTATGAATATTTATTTAGAAAACACGGACAAGGATGTTAAATATTCACCAACATATTTTTAAAATGAAACAATTCTTAGTATTTAATTGATTGTGAAATAAATACTCTTAATATTACAATCAATCGAATTTTATTCCATGTTAAAGAAATAAATTTATGAAAATAACATAATATTATATATAATACTCATAACATACATTAATGGGATGAATATAAACCACTTAGAATAAACAAGTAGTGTATACGACATGTGGCTCATAGAAATAAAGGTGAGACAAAAATAATCCCTTACCATAGATCTGATTCCCTTGGTTGGTATCTGCACCCCTTTATAATGTTTTAAATACTTTCATTATTTTATTATAGAACCATATTTATATAAATGATATCAAATATGACTATTTTATCACCTATTTGTTTATAACATTTCATTATTACTCGTCTTTTGAGAATTAACTACTTCATTTTTATGCATGCTTAGTCATATATGATATGGTTATTCTTCTTAGGTTATAGAAATATCATTTACAGATGTATATTACGGATTTATATATGTATATATAATATTTATTCATTATATAAATTTATATAAATATTCATTAATTATGATCATGTCGAATTAATTGCACCGTATCGTGGAGACGGTAGGTCACATGTACGCTCGAGCGATGATATCATTCCTTTAATTATGAACTTGTATGAAAGATGATGGAATATATTTTATTAAATAATATATATAATTTTATAATAATAATATATAGTTTTTTTCCATCATTATATCCATCCAAGTAAAGTAATGGTGAGTAATAGATTACACCACGACGTAGAGACAATAGGTCATATGCACACTCTCCTAATGATTTTATTTTTCAATGGATGGATAAATGGTAGAATATAGTTGGTCTAAAATTTTAATAACATATAATCATATGAATTATAATTTAGTTATTAATAAATAATGAAAATAACATTTTAAGAGTATGTAGAATAAGAAATGAAATTGAGAGAGTTAGTAAAGAAGATTACATCTTCTTCAATGAGATCCCTCTGGATCACCTCTTAGAGATAGTAGAGTTTTTCTTTTGAAAATAGAAGAACCTCTAGAATGTGGATAGGAATGTCTAGAAAGAAAGAAATTTAGGGTATGATTGTGATTTCTGGCTCATTGGGTTGTGATTATATGACGGAGGAGGTTCCCTTTTATTGTTGTGGGGTGTGGAACATTTGGAATCTCAAAAAATATTAATTTATAATAAAATAGAACCCCATCCAAAAACCTCAAAAATGTAATATTTTAGAATATTAGTTTAGATAATGTTGCAATAACATCAATAAATAAATTTTATTGATGTTTTTACATAAATTTAATTTTTATCATTTTAATTAACTCATATTTATTGAAATTTAATTTTAAATATTGTAATAAATTTTCCAATATTCAAATTGTGAAATTTTTAATGTTTTGATTTCAATTAAATAATAAAAAAAAATTATAATATTTTAGACTACATTATAATTTTTTTTATGATTTTTAAATAATTTAATAAATCATAATTTTGATAAAATATGAATGATATAAATTTTTAGAGTAATAATTTAATTAATTTTAAAAAAAAATATCTTGATAGTTATTTATATTCGAAAAAATATTTTATTATATCCAAAAGGGGTCAAGGGAATATATAAAATTCGTTTGATATATTACTTCTCCCAAATATTAGATATTTTAATATATTTAATAACATCTATTCGATATTTCCATTAATAAAATAATTAGTACATCTGTTTTGTATAACTATTTAATATAATTATTTAATGAATAAAAATAAAACTAGTATACTATGAAAAATAAAAATCCTCATGATTTCATAATAATACATATAGTTGTATATATATTCAAGAAAATCCTATATTAAAAATGTTATATTTATTATAAAATGAATGTGAGAACATTAACATTATTTTAGATAAAATATTATAACTGTCGTAATCATTTCTATGTTGCACAAAATGGTCAATAATTAAAAACTTGGATGATTATGCCCGAGATATACAAGAATAAAAATATTTTCCCTTTTTTGGTCTTTTACTGGTTATCATCATTTTTATTAATATTATTTTATATATTTTTTATCAATTAAATAATTTATACATCATCATAGTATATTCTTTTCAAGTAATTATTTATTTCCTAAAAAATTACCATAATAAATAAATAAAAATTATCTTTTCTATTTTATGTTTTATATAGAATTTTTTTAAAAATTATATAGTTATTAAAATTTCAAATATATCATTATATTTTATTTAAATTAAATATATTAAATGTTCTAATATCATCCATGTGGATTTTAAATGAAACCACATAGACTGAAGGATGATTTAGGTAGAAATAAATTCATCCAATTATATTAGAATAACTGTTAGGGTAATTTTTTAATATTATTTTTACCATTAATGTCCTTATTTACCATTATACCATATTAATAAAAATTTCTAAAGTTACTATTCATAATGCCCAGAAATAAAAGATATCAATTTAAATAATTTAGAGCCACATTTTACTAATATGGAATCTATTTTTGATAATTAAAAACATAAAAGTTTCAGTAACTAATTAAAAATTATTGTCATTGTCATAATGATAAAATATATTATGATTATTAAAACATGGAAAAGATTGAAATGTTTTTACATCTAAATTTAATTTATAATTAATTAAAATGACCTATATAATATTAAATGATAAAATATAATCTATTTTTACTTTAAAACCATTTAATAATATAATTTAACTATATAAATTATTATGATTAAAAAAAGTTTTTTTCAACTAAAATTTAGTATATTTCTACTATTCATCAAAATGTGACACTTACAATAAAAATATAAAAAATTCACCAAAAGTGAATTTTTATATCATTCGTCAAAATAAAATATTATTTTTTAATTTTTAATTTTTATTTTTTCAAATTTTTATTTTAAAATGGGTTCTCCATTTAAAAGTAATAAAATTTACATTTTGTAAAAGTATTGGTTTTTATACATAAAATATGGTTTATTCATATCCTATGACTAAAACATATATTCGATGAATATAAAAAATATTTTGCTAAATATATAACATATATATTTCATTAATTTAATTTAATCACTATAATTAACATAATTTATTAAGACAAAATATATATATTTGTACCTTAAATTTGTTTATATTTTTTTAAAATGATTGATAGCCAATGAATTTACCATATATTTTCATTAGATAGTTTTTATTACCTCTAATATAAGGGATATGTAATAATGATCATTTTACAATAATCGTATCTTATGGTTCCTCTAAACTCAAGATTGCGTCAAATGTAATCTGTTGAAGAATTAAAACATTTTATAGAACATATATCATAAAAACTTTTGGGTGTTACATTCCACATCCTATAGTATTAATTTCTTCCACAAAATTCATATATGTTATAAACTATTTAATACTTAAAGGTTATTTTTATATAAACCAACATTATAAAAGTGAATAAGAAATCTGTTTTTAAGAAATAATTTGAGAAACATAATAGTAAACCAATATAACCTATAACTAGGTTTCTAAATAGGAGAACATAGGTGGAAAGTGAAAAAATGGACATGGAAGAGAAATCGATCTATCAATATCTGATGGAGAATGATAGAAAGCGAAATTATGGGAAATTTAACAATAAAAATTCCTAAATCCATGATGATATAAGGGACCATCTAATTCATTGGTAAGGAAGGTACTAGGATAACATTTTTGGTATCAAGATAATTTCAATAATTTTGAAGAATGAGACAAAATTCTTACTTTATTAAGTATAATCTCACCATTTTATTGTACCTTGATCTATTTCAACGTTATCAATTATACCAATAAATTAAGGTTAATTTTTCATTCCTTATGTAATACTTGATCATGAGATCCATAAATATAATGATGGGTCATTATATCCATCGTTATCACAAAAAAGGTTAACACATGTTTTGAAATATGAATAAATCCTTATATGGAAATATAATACTTTAATCGCTAAATGTCAAATAAATTCATATCTGGTTACCTTTATGACCAATCAAAATGGAATAAATCCAAAACATTCATAGAAGGTCACTAGATTTCCCAAATGAACTTATCATTAATTCCCAGAAGAACTTCATCTATCCTTTAATAGTCACACACTAACCATGTGTATAGTATTATCATGTGTTATCTTGAAACATGATAATAACATAAATTACCATAACACCTTAGTGAAAATATTCATGAATTTAAAAATTATCAATTTACTCATACCATAAAAAAATTAATTCAAACCCCATTTTCATTATAATATTCCTAAGGTTAACAATAATATCAAACACAACCTTATTTTATTATACCAATAGTATTCACATATGAAGGGTTATCCATCCCTTATTTTTATGTCATCCAAAAATATTACCTTACAAACTCTATCACAACTCATGGTCACCAGTACCATTAAAAATGTTCTTTCAAATATGTAAGGAAATAATATAGTGGAACAATCCATAGATGTTTCAGTAATCCATAATACCATAAATGTACTTCCATAATCTTATTCATGAATTCCAATACATATAAGAAATTATTCCACTACCTTCTTAATATATTAACCAATATTCATCCATTTATTCCTTAACATTTCTTTCATCTCACATATCATGTGTTGTCTCCATTTCATTAGTAATATAATAATTATTTATATGACCTTGAAGATTCTCTTCCTGAACCTTCCACCTAGGTAATTGATTTGCATAATTTCCATTCATTCTACATTTAAAATATATTACATTCATTTAATCCTTAAAATTAATATTATCCTTTTCCACTATGATAAATGAACCTTTTCATTTGTACTTATTTTATTTGTGTCTGTCTCTTCCACACACAAATGATCTTACACTTCTTTTGAATCATTCTACTTAATGCCACATCCCAACTTATTTTCATGGGAAAATTATCTTTCTTTCCTTTTTAGTCACCGTAAAACTCCCTATTTCTCTTATTAGGTAGGTTAAGAAACTCACCAATGTTTAGATAATTGATCATATTTTGATATTTCTGATTAGGCATAATAACTATATTTCACCTTCCAACAACCATTTAATTTGGTTTCTTGTGAGTAAGATCATTACATTGTCCATATAATTTGTAATTAACATGAATCCTCCTAGTTAGATCCATTATCTAAAATACAAAAAAAAATAATGTGATTGGAATATGATATAGTGAAAAATACATAATCATGGGAATGTACATTCATTCTTTATGTTTTTGGGTTTAATCCTTGGTTTTCCATGATTTATACCAAAATAATATGATTATAACCTATTCATAGACATATATATAAGGGATTATCTAGATATATCATAATAAATATATCTAGGAATCTCACTAATGTTTTGTAAACATAGTTTCCAATGGTTAACTAAACCTTAAATCTGATACCAATCATAATGGATCTGGTTTGATGTACATAAATAGTACATGTATTTATGGAATATTCCACACATTACAAAAACACACACCCAAAGAACATATTTGATTATTGACTTTGGAAAATGGGAATAAATTATTCTAATTTGGTAAAAGGCATTCAAAATATCCCATAAATATCTTCTATTTTATTTTTCTAGAATAAATATTATCTTTATATCATAGGGAAAAGAATCATATGAAAAGGGTGATCCTAGATGCTTAGTAAAGGTGAAAAAGTAAAGTATCAAATAATAAATGAACATAATAATGTATACACACGAACATAACATTAGTAATATCAAATCATTGATAAAATATATCAAAATATTGTGTCATGGAATAAATCATTGCGGTTTAAAGGAATAAATCATAATTGAACATTTTCCATTAGATAATAGCATCAGTATAAAACATGGAAGTTTAGAAAACACACAAGAAATAAAAATCATTTATATATTAAAAAAGGCCCATTGTAAATACCATCATATTAGAAAAAAATCATTTACTGAACTGAGTTCACTGCTCATTCCAACCATATATTATTGACCACGTTTAACTTCTCATTCTAGCCCTCTAATAATGAATCCATATAATTTCCCATTACTTACCTCTCTAACTCATGAGTTATAAATTTTTACAAAATGAATAAGAGTTAGAAATATATTCTAGCAATATAAAAACTAGAACCATACTTATGTGTTCCACACACACGAAATCATGAACCATATCATAGCCAAAGGGGTTTCATAAACATAATTTCCTCATAACTGAATCCATAGAAAAGAAATGGATTTCATAAATTTCATTACATTATAAACATAATCAAATACATGGAATAATAAGTATAATATCATTGAAAAATATTCCCATTATAGAAAATATAACATCATATAATGTAATATTATATGGGAAATAATTTTTATAATAAAAATGAAAATAATATTTGATGAAATTATTCATTGTTCTTTAATTTTTTTTCTTTTACTAAAATGAAATTAAATTTTATAAGAAATTAATTTCATTCAAAATAATCTTGTACACTTGTAAAGTATAAATCATGTAATTAAATTATTATGGATGTGAAAAATTCCATTCATTCTGTTTGAGTTAAAAGAAAACAATATTCGTGTACTTTTTTTGTGAAATTTCAAAAAGTACCTTGTTTCAAAAATGAAAGAAATATTCATTTCAAACCAAGTATTAAAAAGTTAAAATGGGTAGAAATTAATTTAAATATCCAAATATTAATAGTAAATTATTTTATAAAAAAATTCCTACAAAACATGTATATGGATGATAAGTATTCCATAATGGAGACTTAAAACAAAACAATTCTAAATATTGATGAGATTTTGAAACAAATACGAATCACTTTATAATAAATAAACAAATATTCCCCAAGAAGGAAATAAAAATATGAAAATAACATACTATAATATATAATACACTCATGGGAAGTATATACACCACTTAGAAGATACAAGAAGTGTATATGGAATTTCTCTCACCAGAATAAAGGTTAGACAAAATTAATCCCTTACCTTAGGTATAATTCCCTTAGTATGTTTATGAATGTCCTCTATAATGGTATAAATAATGTCATTAAATTATTCTAGGATGATATTTATATTTATGATATTATATGTAACCATATTTTCCCCTATTTGTTAAAAACATTTCCTTATTACTCCTTTTTTAGGTATTAACTACATCATTTTCTCACACACATTTTGTTTTATATGTTTTAGTAATTATTGTTAGGTTATAGTTATAGAATTTACAATAATATATTTATTTAAAATATATAATATGTATTCATTATAAAATTCATATAATCATGCTTTAATATTTATCAGGTAGATTGAATTACATCGCATCATGGAGACGGTAGGTCGTACACATGCACGAGTGATAATATCATTCCCTTAATTATTGAATGGTATGGAATTGGATAGTATATATATTGTTATAGAATTTATATAATTTTATAATTATAATATATATTTGTTATTTCAATCATTATACTCCTCCAAACTAAGTGGTGGTTAAAAATAGAGTACACCACAGCGTGGAGACTGTAGGTCACACATACCAAGGCATGTTATTTTCATTTTTCATAGGATGTATAAAAGGTGGAATGTTGATGTTTCATTATTTTAATAAAATATAACATTATAATTTATACCATAGTTATTAATATATATTTTAAACTACATATTGTATATATTTATAAGAAGAAATGATCTTGATAGATCGATAAAAGAGATTACCTCTTCTTCGAAGATCTCCCTCTAGATCCACTACCGGTAATACGATATATACCAATGGTTTAAAACCATTGGTATTGGAAACATAACCATTGGTATACTGTATACCAACGATTTTGCAAATCGTTGGTTAATAAGCCATTGCGAAAGTATTTTACCAACAGTTTATCTCTAACCGTTGGTAAATGGATGTTTATTCTTCAGTATGCCAACGATTTTCTTAAAACTATAGGTATATATTTATACCAATGTTTTATTGACTATTCGGATATATAGTTTACAAGCATTTTACCGATGGTTTAGAAACCATTAGAATATATTATTACCAATGGTTCTTTAAAACAGTTAGTAAAAATACTATAGAAATACAATTACCAACGGTTCAAAACCAATGGTATAGTGTTTTAACAAAATTTTATTCAAATTGTTCGTAAAAGAATTCTCAAAATACACATTGACAATGGTTTAAAACTATGGGTATAGTATATTTCTAGAAATTAGAACAGTATCCACCGTAGTAGGAACCCATCCCCTCCATTGCATACACCTGCAAACACACTTCCAAACAACACTTATAATATAACAAAAAATCGTCTGGATTAGAACATAAATGCACCACACATTCCAACCATGACATGTATCACAACATAGTTTTCCCCATTTCAATCTTCAAATGAAAATAGTCCAAGTTACATACACCATTAATAGAATTAACACATAATTCATAAGGTAATTACATCAAGTATAAACATACAACAAGTATACCCTTACAACATGTATACTCATACACCATTAATAGGTAATTTAGAATATAATTAAATACATAATGAATTCAATTCATAATTCATGAGTTCGGGGGGGGGGGGGGGGGGGCTGTTCAGGGGTTTGGGGTGGTTGTCTAAGGGGGTAGGGGCTGTCCGAAGGGGGGGATGGGGGGGATGGGGGTGTCTGGGAGGATGGGGGTGTCTGGGAGGATGGGTGTGTCCATGGGGTGGGGTGGTGTCCAGGGGGTGGGGGTATCCAAGGGTGTGGGGGGGGGTCCATGGGGTGGTGTGGTGTCTAGGGGGGTTGGGGCAGTCTAAGGGGGTGGGGGTATCCAAGGGTGTGGGGGTGGGGGTCCATGGGGTGGTGTGGTGTATATGGGGGTTGGGGGTAGTCTAAGGGGGGTGGGGTGTTGCCCAGGGGGGTTTGGGGGGGGGGTGTTATCCAAGGGGCGTGGGGTTGATGTCTATGGGGGTGGGGTTGTCCAAGGGGGTTGGGGGTGTCTAGGTGGAGGGGTGGTATCTAGGAGGGGTGGGGGCATCCATGAGGTTGTGGGGTGTCCAGGGGGTGGGGGGCTGTCCATGGCGGGTATCCAGGGGGTGGGGAGGTGTCTGTGGTGTGTGTGTGTGGGGGGGGGGGGCTTTCCAGGGGGTGGGGGTGTTTAGGGGGTGGGGGTGTCCTGATGTGGGGTGGTGTCCAGGGGGTGGGGGTAGTCCAGGGGGTGGTGGGGTTATCCAAGGGGGTGGTGTGGTGTCCAGGGGTGGGGGTGGATGTCCATTGGGATGGGGTGTCTAGGGGGGTGGGGTGGTGTCCAGGTGGTGGGGTGGTGTCTAAGAGGGGTGGGGTCATCCAGGGGGTTTGGGGATAATCATGTGGGTGGGGTGTCTATGGGTGGGTGGTCCAGGTGTTGGAGGGGTTGTCTAAGGGGGTGGGGTGGTGTCTAGGTGGTGGGGGGTTTTCCATGGAGGTGGGGGTGTCTAGGGGTTGTGTAGGTGGTGAGGTGGTGTCTAGGAGGGGTGGGAGTTGTAATGGTTTTAATGGAATGAATTTTATTAATTTTAAGATCATTGGTATTTTTAAAATGGTTTTCGAATAGTGTTTATTTCAATAGTATGTGTTTCATTATGAAAAAATGAATGCTTTTTCGGTGTATGGTAGGAAGGGGTATTTTGTTATTTGGAAAAGGATTTCATTTTTATCATGGAACAAAAATACTATATGATTATATAAATGGAACCTCAAAAGGGATTTTTATAAACCATTGGGGAGTTTTAAATAGAATGAAGTCTCTATTATGTTATTTTGAAATGGTTTTATGAAAAAAAAATTGATATATCTTTATGGGATTTGTGATTTTATGTCCCTTGTTTTAGAACACTATATTATTTTACTAAAGGTATTGTTTTCTATAAATCTTTAGATCATCACCAAAATAAATGAATCAAAAAGTTCATAATGGGATATCTCAGATATTCATTCTTGTGTCTTGGTCTCAACTCAAACTCCTGTGGAAGTGGAATAACCATGTTCTTCTCAAATAATATATTATGCATGGGAATTTCTAAAATACCATCTACTATTTTTTATTGGTGACCAAGGATCCCAGGAGGAAACCAATTTGGAATCTATGATTAATGGGATCTTCATGTTGTTAGAAACCCTATAATTCTAGAGGGTGGGGGTCTATCCAGGGGGCTGTCCATGAGGGTGGGGGCCTGTCCACGGGGTTGGGGGTGTCCAGGGGGTGGGTGGTGCTTTCCACGGGGGTGTGGGCTATCTAGGGGGGGTCAGGGGTGTTTAGGGGGGTGGGAGGGGCTGTCAAGGTGGTATGGGGTGTCCATTGGGGTGGGCGGGATGTCCATTAGGGTGGTAGGGCTATCCAGGTGGTAGGGGTGTCTTGGGGGTGGGCGGGCTGTCTAGGGGGTAGGGGTGTCCAGGGGGTGGGTGGGCTATCCTGGGGGTCTGTACATGGGGGATGAGTTTCTAGGGGTTGGGAGGCCTGTCCACGGGGGTGGGTGGGCTATCCACGGGGGTGGTGGCAGTCCAGTGGGTGGGGGCTGTCCATGGGACTGGGGGATTGTCCACAGGGGTAGGGGTGTCCAGGTGGGTGGGCGAGGCTGTCCACGGGGGTGGGGTCTTTCTAGGGGGGTTAGGGTATCCAGGGGTGTGTGGGGCTGTCAAGGTGCATACAGAGTGTCCAGTGGTGTGGGCGGGCAGTCCACGAGGGTGGTAGGGATGTCCAGGGGTAGGGGCTATCTAGGGGGGTGGTCAGGCTGTCCATGGGTTGGGTGTCCAGGGTGGTGGGCGGGCTGTCCATGGGGGTGTTAGTTATCCAAGTGCATGGGGGACTTTCCATAGTGGTATTGGTGTCTATGGGAGTGGGAGGGGTTGTCCATGAGGGTGGGCGGCTGTCTAGGGGGTTGAGGGGTGTCCAGGGGGTGGGAGGAGCTGTCTAGGGGGTACGAGGTGTCCAGTGGGGTGGGTGGGCTTTCCACGGTGGTGGTAAAGCAGTCCATGGGGGTGGGAAGGTTGTCTAGGGGGTAGTGGTTGTCCATGTGGGTGGGACAGTCTACGGGTGGGGGCAGTCCACTGGGTTGGAGTGGTTGTTCAAGGGGGGTGGTGTTTTGTCTAGGAGGAGGGGGCAGTCCATGGGGGCGGGGTGTCCAGGGGGTGGGGAGGGTCTAGGTTGTGGGGTGGGGTCTTGGAGGGGTGGGTCTGTAATGGTTTTAATGGAATGAATATCATGGATTTTAAGATCATTGTTATTTTTAAAATGTTTTTGTATTTCATTTTTAGTGTGGAACAAAAATACTATATGATTTTTTAAAAGGAACCTTAAATGTGATTTTTATAAACTAGGGGGTGGGCGAGGCTGTCCACAGGAGTGGGGGCTGTCCAGGGGGTTGGGGGTGTCAATGGAGGTGGGAGGGGTAGTCTATAGTGTACATGGTTCTCAGGGAGGTGGGCGGGATATCCACGGCGGTGGCAAGGCAATCCAGGGGGTAGAGGGTGTCCAGGGGGGTGGGAATGTTTTCCAGGGGTGGGGGTTGTCCACGGGGGTGGGGGTGTCCATGGGGGGTGGGGGTGTCCATTGGGGTAGGTAGGGATGTCCAAGTGTATGGGGGGCTATCCAGGGGGTCGATGGTGTCCAGGGGGTGGGCGAGGCTGCCCAGGGGTTATGGGGTGTCCAGTTGGGGGCAGGGGTTGTCCGTGGGGGTGGGGTCGGGTTGTCCAGGGGTGCAGGGGTTTTCCAAGGGGGTGGGTGGGATGTCCAAGGGGGTGGGAAAGCTTCCCAATGGGGTGGGGGCAGGCTATCCCTGGCAGTAGGGGATTTTCCACAGGAGGAGGGCCTATCCATGGGGTGGGTAGGCTGTCCACAGGGGTGGCAGGGCTGTCTAGGGGGTATGGTGTGTCCATGGGGGTGGGAGGGCTGTCGACGGGGGTGGGGGGGCTATTCAGGTGAGGGGCAAGTCAGTCACAGCCAGTTATTAAGTCGTGTTTTGTTATATATAGGTAATAAAACAAAGATAATGTGACCAACCTAATCAAACATAAATTCAGGTACAACAAATCAATAAGCATCAAAGGTTAGTAATATCATTAAAAAATGTAGCCAATCAACCTGTCCCTCATCACCAAACTATCATCACCGTTATCATCAGCCTCTCCATCATCCTCATCGTTGTCCCCATAATTATCTCCTCCCTCCTCAATGCCCTCCTCAATGCCCTCCACCTTGCCCTCATACTCTGCCTTGACCTCCTCATCATCGTCCTCCTCTATCTCTCCCTCCTCCTCGCCCACGTACTTAGCCTTGGCATCACCCTCACTCTTTTCCTCCTCTTCCTCAGCATACTCCTCACCATCATGTCGATCACCACAATAAATGACACCTAGTTCACCATATATGGAATGCATCGATGACATATTTTCATCACAAGTTGTGGTGGCCTCTGGTGGAAGTGTTGCACGTAAAACTTCCATCAGTTTCATAAATGCAATGTTTTCCCTAGAAGACTATTCGGTCATCTCCGTGGCCCCTTTTTCTTCCGGTTCTGATTATGCCTTGACATTCTAGAACAAAGTGGCACTACAACTCATACCTGCGGAGGTCCAATCCCACATCGTACTATACACTTCCTAGGTCGGTAGTGTAGTCTTCTAGGGTGGTCATATCCCAACACCTAATGTAAGTGATCGTTCAGCCCAAAATTGTTAGGTTCATGGGCATCAGGGGCCTCTAAAGCAGCCTGTTAAAAATATAAATAGATTATTAAGTTACTAAATATAGACTAAATTTTTAAATCTACAAAGTAAAACATACAATTTTCTGATGAGTCGGTTCATTAACTGCACATCCATCTTTCTTCATTCTACTTGAGAAAAACAGTTTTTCTTGAGGCACAAATCATTCTATATTGAATTTATTCCATTACAATGACATTTGATTTAGGAAAACATAATTAAAAATATGACATGAATAATTAATTTCATTACTAAAATTATATAACACATTTAACAATCAAATAAATTATGGAAGTATGAATTGGAAGTGCAATTCGTAAAGAAAAATTATAAACGGTCATATCTGTTGCCTCTCATGATCTGGAATCGTAATACCTCCCAATGTGTGGATGTATTTTTTAGCATTAATATATTTATATTTATTCTAGAATAATCCTAAATAAAATTCAATAATGATTATTAACAAAAAACATGACAATTTTCATTTAAATGCCTCTAATTTGATTAATACTTGAACTGTCTAGCTGTCCAATGAATAATCAAATGATGATACTATTCTAACGGATAATCATCCATGATAGGGACCCCCTCTAACTCTGTGCTCACTCTAGCACACCAGAAAATGTACAGATCGTGCTTATAAGCTCCCCAAAGTTCACCTAAATCCTTTAGATGTGTTGTCTGTGCACCCTCAACATCGGGGAAATTAAACCATAGATGACACAAAAATATTAATTCATATAAATACAAAAAATAATATAATTCATAAAATAAATCATATTTTTACCCATATATCTGCCCAAGCTTTATCCTTGACATCATTTGACAGCTATCTCCATGATAGCAGGGTGATAGAAATGATGTCGGGGTATTTGGAACATGTCGTCAAGAAACTCCGACATTGCTGATCTAATTTTTCAATCGTTTGAATATATTTATTTTAGTCCACCATCAACTACATGTAGCAGTTACACACTACATGAATGTGTATACTCCACCTCCCCAACTCCTATCAGTAGATGTATCTTTTATGAAAGAAAAACAAATATTTTACCAATACATGTTATAATGAAAAAAATAATGGTGTAAAAATTTGTTCGGGTTGTATAAGTATACATGCAGTAGTCTGATCAATGGGCATCATTGGATCTATAGAAACTAAAGGAACTCCCTATAAATATGGATTGGGTCCCAATGTATGCTTCGTAGGGACAGAATCTAGAAGAATAGGAGTCAAAGAAGAGCGAATATAAAATCCTGGAGATAAAGAATCCAATGTAAAAGCAGATGATAGGGATGACTGGCCAAACGCTGGATGGGGAGTGAGAATCATCATCGGATGTGGTATATATGAGAGAATAGGCTTACATGTAATCAATGGAGAAAAAATGGGAAGCCGAAATATCCCATGTGTCCCTATAAATACACTGGGATCAAAATGTGGGATGGGTGGTATGTCCATGGGAGGGGCAGGGTCTAATCGGGTAGGTTGACTAGATCCTCTAACTCTCATACCACCACCACTCGTACGAACACCCGGAGTACTAGGACCACTACTAGGCGGGTCATCAAATAAATATAACCTAATAGATGGATTCTAAAAAATTATTAAAATAAATGAATCACATTATATTACATATTATTAAAATAAATATATTTGAAATAAATACACATTGTAGGAACTAGTGGTGGAATACCCAGCTCAGTCATGTGATGATTGTTTTCCATAATCTATTTTCGTCACCTTCCTGCAATTGGTTACATTTCCTACATTTGAAAACAAATATGGAAGTAAATAGAAAAGGATATCTAAGGTGTAACCCAAAAAACAAAATAAATTAGGGGGAATAAGGGGATTCCTGGATAATTTAAATATGAAATGTTCTAGGTGATCTTGAATAGATATATAATGAAGTTAATAAATTGTACAAGATGTAATAAAGACATTTATTTTTTAGTAGGATGGTTATTTACTATGTGTCTTCAATCTATTAATATCATGGAACATTGATTATACTGGATTCATAAGGGGGTAAACCATTTTTCAATATTAAGGAAAAATTTAATTCCTATAGCCTAGGAAGATGATGTAGGTTTCAATACATGTTTTGCAGAAGAAAACAAACCATCATGTTCATTACCTGGTAAAATGTTAAAGAGAGGACATACAGATTTAAAAATAGTATAAAGATCATAGTTGAAGCATTGAAATGTTCAAAAAGTTAGAAATTTTGGTTTTGTAGGTGTGAATACAGTTTAATACCAAACTAGAAAATGAAATTCAAATAAAATTGCAACTAATAAACATTGAAAATTCACATAATGGGCTAGTTAGATACAATATATTAGTAGTTAATATTAAATAAATATGAATACATCCAACCATAATAGCCCATGTCTAGGTAAACCAAAAGAATTGAGAACATGAATGGATGATTTTACATATTTCCCACCACAAATTTAGGTTCACAGTCAACTCTGACAATTGAGCCATCGATGTCACCAAAAGTAATAAATTGATAATTTCCAATGTCAATAGTGATGGTTTCTATTCCATCACCACCATCATCAAAAAAATTTCTTGTAATTACATCAATAATTACACCAAATTCTTTTCGAAGATTGTCTTTGTCATAATTTTTTTTTGCCATTGATACCAATACATATGGTTCATCGGTCGCAAAAAGTGTGAGTAATAACAATTAATCAAAATCCACAATCATTAGTAAATGTTCCCTTCCTCATCTCCGAATTAAACCACTGACATTTCATCATCGTGACTCATCTATGAGAATAATAATCCAATATTATTATTTTTTCAACGACTCCATAATAACCTACATTTTCAAATCGTGGTCTACTATCTGATGCAATAGAATAATAGTATGTTGTGGAATTAACCATAACACCGTCATGTTGTGTTCTTATGTTCTGTGCTCGTTTAGTGAAAATAAATCAGTACCCATTGATAAAAAATGATTTATAGTCATGAAGCATGGTATTAGGACCAAAATCTAAAGCCCTTATTTCACTAGAGACAGAGTCAGTAGGAAATCACAATACCTAAAATATAAATCAATATTAAACATAATTAATTATTGTTTTAATTATTTTAAACTGTAATATTATTACCTTCAATTTTTACCAAGGAGAAAACTCTTTTCTATGAAAAGTCTCCCTCTTTCTCAAAGATAAAGAATTCTGATTTCTATTTATCACCCCTTTATGATATCTGTAGATAAAAATAGGAATAGATTAACACACACACACACACACATATATATATATATATATAAGTTATATATATTCAAATTACTTATAACATTTAGTTATCGAACAGTTCATAATTGAACAAAACTATGTGATATGCCATCTACCGCTCTTCAAGGATTAATGTTGTCAATGTATATGATCTAGGAAATCCTCCTATTTGAGTAAGTGATGGAAAACTGAGTTAAATCTTCTCATAATTTTCATTATAATTTCTAATTGTTCTTTTCATTTTTGTAGTAAGATCAAGCAATTACATAGAGCAGAAATCCATACATTCTTGAGCCAAGTAACTGTTCACGATAGAACCTTCAGGTTGATTCCAGTTATAGACATAACACTTTAATGTGTACATATTTCATTCAGTTTGATACTTCCAACCAAAATAAAAAGGTCCTCCAAGAAGTATTTCTGTTGGAATATGGACAGTCAGATGTAGCATACATGTGAAAAATGATTGAGAAAATATTTTATCTAACTCACAAAAAATTAATGGGGCATCTAACAACATATTTTGCAATAAATACATGGACAAATTTTTAGCACAGAGTTAACTAAATAAATTTCACAACCGAATAACAACCACCCTTACATTATTGGAAGAAAGATGACGAATTTACAATGGAATCAACACATGAAAAAGGATGTGATAATCACGAGTCTGCAAAGATTTTAGCATCAAATCTTTTCTGTTGACCCATTTAGATATGTTTCTTGAATATCAATCAGGAATTTTAAGAGTCTCTAGTAATTCAAGAAAATTCCTTTTTTATGTAGGTATCATCACAATAGAATCACATGGAACTTGCCATTTATTTTCACTGATATGCTCAAGATGCAATTCTAGTCTGATTCCCCAATCCACCAAGTCATACCAAGACTGTAAATAATCATTTTTTCATTCCCATAACATTTAAAAGAATTGAAAGCAACATTTAACATATATTTTATTCAATGTGCTTTACGTTTAAGCAGTGATTTATAAAATTGGTTGACCAATAAGGAAAATCAAATAAGATACATCTCTTCTTCAAATTGTAATAGGTTTTAGTGGAAACATTTTTCTTCATTCCAGATTTCATTTGACCCTTCCCAAATGAAAGAATGAAATATTTCAATTCATTAAGAACATCAGTTCTAGAAATACACTGAGCTGGATCTTCGGTCCCCATGGTATTGTCAAATCATTGACGATTATTTCTATATGTATGGTTCATTGGAAAGAATCATCAATGTCCCAAAAAACATAAATTACAATGATGTTTTAGTCTTCTGGATCGTATAATCTTCGTACAAATAGGACATGATAGTTTTCCATTTGTGCTACATCTAGACATCATTGCATAAGAAGGAAAATAATTGATGGTCCACATAATTTCATCACGCATCTGAAATATGTCTTCCTAACATTCATCATATGTGTGCACACCAACATCCAAAAGATGTTTGAAATCTTTTATTAAAGGTTGCATGTATACGTCTGTGTCATTTCTAGGATCAGAATGACCAAATAAGAGTATACTCATGAAAGTGAAAGGTATTTTCATACACAACCATGGGGGAATATTATAAATGTGTAGAAAAACTGTCCATGTGTTGTGCGATTTAAGCATATGCACAAACATATTAAAACCATCACATAAAAGACCCAACCTCACATTAAACACATCAGTAATAAAATTAGGATATCGAGCATCAAATCCTTACCAGGAAAATCCATCGACAGGGTGAACCAACTCATCCTTAGTATTATTTCTTTAAGTATCATGCCATCATATTTTTATTGATATTTCATTAGACATAAAAATATTCTGGAGCTTGGGGATCAATACAAAGTGCCACATAACATTCTATGGCACACAAGATGGTGTTCCATCATCTTTTGTCTTCTAGTGGGATGTCCTGCAGTTTATACAATCATTTCGTTATGCATTTTCCTCCTAGAATAAACTGCAATCTTTTAGGTAAGCATGAATTTTGTTTCATGAAAATCCATGTTCGTCGACTAACTTCCATGTTGTATAGTGGTTTTAAGGAATATTTTCATCATCAAGACGTATTTCCTTCAAGAAGGTAATAATTTAATCAATGGTAGTATTAGAAATCTCATACATTGTTTTACCATGGAACAGTCGGATTATAAATTCATCATTTTTCATTTTACTATATTTTCAATATCCTAGAGTTGTGGCAACATCATTTTATTTTTTTCACCATGAAAACATCATCATTTTTATTAGACGCATCATGTATGATCATATCAAAATTTTCTTGAATCAGAATCCTTTCTTTTTCATGATGAAGAATAAATTGAAACTAGTCATATAAAAAATTCTCCAATCCACTCATCTCATTTGGATCATCAGAAATTTTAGAATTCATTTTCTCCCCATTGTGATGACACATAAATTAGTTTTTTTTTTAAACCATATTTGGTTATGTTGTAGCTAACTTTATCATGGCTCATTAAATGTCTTCCAAAAAAATGTAACATGGTCAGTGTATGTGACCACAATCTGAAGCATTGTGAAATGAAAAATCTAAAAATCTCTCCAAATTGGTTGATAA